>JALDNG010000173.1:2135000-2735000 GCA_024349245.1 Neodontobutis hainanensis | reverse complement strand
GGAGAAACAGAACTGTCAAAATGCATCAAGAAAAAGATCCTGGACTACCTGAATAATAAGTATGATGATCCACTGACTCAAGAATTGCTTGACATGGCTTCTGCAATTGATCCCAGATTCAAGCTCAAGTACGTCAATGAGAACAGAGTTGAAGCTGTCAAGACTCGTTTGAGAGCTGAAATGGCATCAATATCTACTACAGTCAAGGTAATTATCATAGGTTGTGTGTGCCATGTATATTTTGTTTGGGCCATTCTCAGTATTAATTTAAAATTACTAAATAGTCCTTACTATACTAGTACATGACATTATATTTTATGAGTTAAACAAAATTTTTGCCTTTGTTTAATTAAAAGCCTAAACCATCGGTGACTGTTAGAGAGGAAGCAGATGACCAAAATGCTCCAGCACTAAAGAAGACCAAAAAAACACTGGGCAGCTTCTTTAAAGTAGATGAGGACCAGAGGCCAGCATCGCCATCTCTCAATCTCCAAGACATGGCCATTACTGCAGAGCTACAGTCTTATTTTCTATCTGCTGCTGTTGATAGTGAGGAGGATCCTTTGGTCTGGTGGAAGGAACATGCAAAACAATTTCCAGCACTATCCAAGTTGGCACAAAAGTATTTGTGCATTCCTGCCACAAGCTCTCCCTCGGAAAGAGTATTCAGCACTGGAGGAAACATTGTGAATTGTTTGCGTGCATCCCTAAAGCCTGAAAGTGTGGACAGGCTTGTGTTCCTAGCCAAAAATCTTTAAAAGTCTAACTTGATGTCGTTCATTCCTGAAACCTTGAAGTGTTTTTATGTCTTGTGTTCTAGGCCAAAATACTTCATATGGCAAACTCAGTTTTTTTCTTTCTACAGGTTATCTTGAGTTTTTCTATTGTTTTAATTTTAGTTTTCGTATAATACCATGCATACTATTGCATATTTGCACTTTTTTATTTAAAGAAACCAAACCAATGTAGAAAAGCAATAAAAGTTTTTCAGGAAGAGTGTTTTCAGCTTGTTTTTTTTTTATTTTTATATACAAATATGGCATGAAGTTGCTTTAAACATGGTATAAAGCTACTTAAAACATCAATCAATGTAAATTGTAATAATCGTAATTAATAATCGCAATTACAATTTCAAAGGAATAATCGACAATTATGATTTTTGTCATAATCGTGCAGCCCTACTTCCTGACTCTTATGCACAAGGATCGTCCTCACACAGGCATTAACTATTAGTTAATTAGTATTTACCATGTAGCTGCCTAGTCACTATAGGTTGTATTGTAAGTTTACATTTATAATAACGATAGTTATTATGGAGTTATGGAGAGGTCTCGTGGTTGATGTACTGACATTGGAAATGTTTTGTTTTGTTTTGGCCTTTTTCCCTTCATTAACAGCAGTCAGGTTGACAAAACATTGGGCAAATGACCCATCTAAGATTTGAACCAGGCCCCCCCCCAAGCCCCCACCTGCAAGATTAGATTTTTTAAGATTGACAAACTCACAAAAGTCTATTTTGTACTGCTCAAGGCAAAGCCAATGATATGACAGTACTGCCACCATTTTTCCTTTACTTAAGTAAACAGCATGACGATGGTTTTAAAATGTGATTTTATAACGTGATAATCAACCCATATATAAATGGACTGTATGGCTTGGTTGGTATTAACACAGTCCATACAGATCTTCTATTTCCAATATTATGTTACTAAACTAGCCCTGCAAGTAATTGTCCTGGTTGTGCCAGGTACAAAGCTTCTGAAATAGGCTCTACTCACCGCAACCCCAAATAAAACTAAGTGGAAGAAGTACTTTTGTCCTTGTGCTCAAATTATTATTGTCACATTGTGGAAGGAATGGCCCATTAGTTGAATGAGCAGTCACATCCGTTGTCTCCGTGCACATTTCCAGTCTGGCTTTTGTATTTTCTTCCGTTGCAAACCAGATCCGCTCTGATTACAAATGTGCTCTCAGAGTGTGAATTGCTCTCTTGGCTGATCACATCTTCTCCATGAACATGTATTTGAAGTCTTACAGTTGACTGGTGCTAGATCTGAGGACCGTGCACATCCCTTTTTTGGCATTGTCGAGCTGCCGAGTTCATGTCGACGGATGAGGCGTGAGCGCTTCGGGGTCTTCAGTTAATGATGTGGGCGCGTGATGCCTCTTCATTGTCACAGGATCTTGGCTGAAATAATGACTCAAACATCCCCAACGACTGTGATAATAGTAATCATCACTTTCTGAGTCCTTCTTCTTTTAGCGCTGAAGTACCTGAATTTGTTAATGCTCTGAGGAATTCACCTCCAAATTAAATATCCAGGATTAGAACAGAATGAAGAAATAAGGATTACACTCTCGGATCATTTCACAAAATTAAGGCTCATATAGTGATTCAAATAATAAAATCATTTTTAGTTTGACTTTAGTCAAAATGTTCTATTAAGTTGCAGTCCAATCCCAGCGCTCCATTTTCTTTGATTTGTTTCTATTACAGGTGTAAGAAAAAAAAAAACGATTTTGTTAAATGTTATTTAATGTAATATTTAATGGCTCAGTTCTTGAATCGATTAGTTTCTAAAATATTAATTTTACTATTATTATTATTATATTTTTTTTTGGGGTGCATGTGGCAGAGTGCATGTGGCAGAGTGCATGTGGCAGAGTGCATGTGGCAGAGTGCATGTGGCTCCTGCCTTACAGCATGAAGGTTGTGAGTTCAAAACCTGGCCGACTCTAGAACATTTTCGGCCGACTCTGGTCTTTCTGTGAGGAGTCTGCATGCCCTCCATGTGTTACCGTGGGTTCTCTCCGGGTACTCCGGCTTCCTCCCACCATCCAGACATAAATTGTCCCTAGTGAATGAATGTGAGAGTGTATGGTTGTCTGTCACTGTTGTTCTATATATGTCAGCCCTGCGACTAACTGTCCACTTTCCAGGGTGTACTCCGCCTCAGGCCCAAAGCGGCTGGGATAGGCTCCAGTCACCCGCGACCCCTAACAGGACAAAGCGGTAGAAAATGAATGAATGAATAAAATGTATTTCATACACGCTTGTCTATTCACACCCCTAGTTTCTATCCGAGCTTTTATCAACACTCTGTGCTCATTCTATAGTCGGCTGCACAACAACAATCCACATTTGTGAAACCATGGCAGCCTGCTGTCAGGAACCAACCTTTTCAAGAACAGGCAAAAGGACTCACTGTGCAGACCCACACGAGGGAGATGGTTCAAAGGGTTTATTTCAAACACACAAGGAAACATGGGATACCAAAACACAAACTTGAGGGTACAATCCAGTCCAGGACAGGAGAAAACACACAGACAATAAAGGGAACACAATGAGACACAGGTGGAGCACATTAGGGGCGGAGCAGGCAATCACAAACGAGGGAAAGACACAAGAGCAGGAAGTCAATCTGACATACAGGCAGGGGTGAGACACTTAACAATAAGACACATGAAGTTAACTACAAACATACACAACAGACACGAGGTTGGGACATGACACCTGCCAGAGTCTGACAATGACCAAAAAATATATTACAGCATGTTGATTTTTGTATAAAAACTTTGTTCTGTAGAAATAAATGTTTGTGTTTTTGATACAGCTCAGTAGTACTATATTATTAATAACATGTCTCTATAGACCCTACTCCAGTCTGATTATTGTATTTCTCCAGTTCAACTGTGCAGGTTTTAGTTTGATTTGAGCCGGTTTTATTTGGATTTGAACAGCTTTTAGTTGGATTTGAACAGGTTTTAGGTGGATTTGAGCAGGTTTTAGAAAGTTCAGTGTTTACACTTCATATAAAGTACCTTTCAAGAAGCTTCCATTTACTTAGACCAAGTGTTGTGTAACATGACCCTTTGCCCATGTGGCCCAAAGATTTTTCATCAGAGCCTTGCGCCTATAGCGGTTGTGGCTAAATTGGTATACTGGTATACTTTGCCTGTGACTCCATTTGTCACCTTTTGATCATTTTCTACTTCTCTTCCCTCAACACACCATCACACCAATGTTTGAAGATTACTTTTCTTGCCGCAGGTTACACAGAGAGATCTTTATTTCCCACTTGTAGTTGTAGTTTTTTGGAAACAAAGTCTGTCTGAAGATGTTTTCACAATAGTATATTTTACTCTTCTGAACAGGACTGATGGATTCTTCATTTAGATACGACTTTGCCCTATGAAGCAAATTATACTGTATGTGCACAGTGACATTGCTATTATTGTTCTCAGTTCAACTTGAGGAAAAGTTTGCTGCTGCTTTGTTTTGGCCTGAAGCTACTGCCTTAACTTCTTTTAAAAACACAGTTGAATCAAGTTGTTTTGTGAATAAAAGTTAATGACTTTAATTTTAAATATAGGACTTATCACACACATCAGCACAATCAAACCTGGGGGAGATTGGTTATTGATCATGCTGCCGTGTCTGACATAATGACTAGAGTTGCTGCAAACACTTGTGAAGACAACTTTTAATTTAAACGGCACTGTCACAACACCCTTTGCTACACTGAACAGCATAGACCTCTCACAAACAGAGTAATGTGGTTTATGTTGTTCAGTGTAGCGAAAATTGTAGTGACAGTTATGTTGGAGAAACAAAACAACATCTTCACAAGAGGATGTATCTGCACAAAAGAACCAATCCTGGAGGACCTGGATCTGAAGTTTACCTCCATCTCAAAGAGAAGGACATTCCTTTGAGGACTGGAGAGCCCAGATGGTTCAAGAGAGGTGTGAAGGAAGCCATCTTTGTTAAAATGGAAAAGCCCTCTCTGAACAGAAGAGTTGGCTCAGATTCATTTTGCCTATTATTTATAACAGTGTTTTCAAACCTAAACCCAAACAGTTTCACTCTAGACCAACAACACCTGAATGGAAAGTGTCACTAACGACTCACCTGAGCCTTTAACGACTCTCACATCAGGAGTCACACTGTCCTTTCATGGCCAACGACTGTGAGACCAGAACAGCCTGGTCCATCAGAGTTAGTTTCAAGTCAAACCCCTCCCTCTAGAGATATAAGCTCAGCTCTCTTACCAGTTGATCTCAGAATTGACAAAGTCTCTTAGAGAAGAGACAAAAAGTCTTCACTTTGAGAACCTAGTCCAGATGCTTTTGCTTTGACCTTTTCTTCAGTATAATGGCATTGATAACGGACTGTGATTAAGAGTTACTGTGTATTATATTTTAGAATAAACTCTAGTGCTATGTTTGCCATCTGCTGCTTTACCGAGGATGTGGGAGGCCAGTAGCGTCATGTGTCAGTGCACTGGGTCCAAGTGTTACCATTTTTTGTATACAGAATGCACACACACTAACAGTAATAGTACTACCAGGAATAAAGTCATTATGAACTTTTACTGATATTAGTGCTATTTGAACCTGACACAATATCTGTAATCTTTTGCATATGTTATTTTTGTACCTTGGGACAAAAAAAAATATGTTGGCTAATTAATATTCTAATCCCCAGGAAAAAAAACATCTGATTGGCCTAAATAATTTATTAGTTGCAGCATCCAGTGACATTTATCCAGCTTTTGGCCTTTAGCTAATGTAGCCTAAATGCTTGTATGAATAAAATGGCTAAATATGAGACACTCACTACTCACTTACTTACAGCAATTTGCCATTTGCTAATTGGCAAATAGTAAATTGTTGTCAGTGAGTAATTTATGCTATATTATATGTTATTTTTTCTGGTTATTACTGTTTCGTCTACTGAAAATGTCTTTAACGTTTGTTGCCAAAATGTCCGCACAAAAGTCTCATGTATTTATAGCATCGTTAGAGGACAGCACCCAAACTCCCACCCCTCCACCTACACGTTGATGTAACAGTTATATTCCGTCATAAAGAATTGTGCTGCAGAGCTTTAGTGCGCTGTGTGGAGATTACATGCATAATGTGAATTTCCTCCAATGCTTTGAATGCAACTATTATCCCTGTTTGTTTACTCCAAGTGCTTCCAAAAAGCGCCTTTGAGGAGTTATTGTTTGTGTACAGTTCATATGTAGATCACAGTGTTCGCAGCACTTTAATACCAGGACGGAGATTTAGGCTGCACCCACTTTCAAAGGCAATCCTTCAAATGTACACGTCTGTTGTTGTCTTCAGAATTCTCCTGCCTGATGTGGCTGGTTGAGATCTATTACAACGTCTTGTGTGTCTGGGGGATGTTCATTACGGCTGACATGGAGAAACATGGGTCCTTCTTTTGTCTTGTTATTCTTTTCCGAGCTGTTTAAACATGGAGTTCTGCTTGGCCATGTTTTCTTTGATTGCAGAAAAGTGTGATAAGTGTGAAAAAAAGGTTTTCTCAGAAACGAGAAGGCATCACTGTAGATTTAGTCCTGTTTGTCTCATTTACTTTCCTGTAACACATGGAAGTAGATGCCGTGTCGTGTGAGAGCCATTTAGCTGTGTCCCTCGTGTTCACAGATGCTGAGGATGGAGTGGTTTGAAGGGAAAAAAGAACATGGGAATTTTATTGAATACTTGTTGTAAATATATGAAGTATTCTTATGTAATATAATCCTAGCCCCTTGCAATGCATTTTCAATATTGTCGTAATATTTATTTATGGAACACATTGTAATGTATAAGAAATTACTCAGTGATTGCAACCCCTAAACATCAATCAAACACTCAGTGTTAATGACATATGGAAAGAACACTCAGCATTCAATATGTGTTCAGGCCAAAATCTGCAAATTTACAGTTTCACAAGCTATAACTTCTGAACTATTTGTGCCAGATAAATGTGATCCTCTATTGTGTATTTTCCAAGTTATGGCATGCCAAAAAAATGTTAAAATGATTTTATACTTAGAGCTTAAATTTACTCCAAGTTGCAGACTATTTCTAGAACAAAGACGGGCTGGGTATTATAAGGCAGCCATAACACAGACAGCACTAGACATACTCCTGGGGCTCTGCAGGTTTTTCAAACTGTGAAGTTTTTATTCATTACACAATAAAAATAATTTCCACCTGTTTTTTAAGTTCATGCTGACTATGTTTACTACTGAAAAAGTATGCTTTACTTAGCAAATACACAAAATAAAATAAAAGATTACAGTAGTAAGAATATTGCTATGAAACAGTTGACCTCCAGTAGAACCTGACGTCCTCATGCTGTATATACTCAGTTGCAATTATTATTTTGTGCCAAACATCAATTTTATTTACTAACTCTATGAAGACTTGTACTAATCCAAGTCCCTAAGGTACTAAAACAAGTGGCTGCTTTATGCCCAGACCTTCTTTTTTCAGGTATAGTCTGCTACTTAAAAGTAAAAAAGTAAAATTTTCATCTGAAACAATGCCCCTGAGCAGAAAAATAGGATATTGATCGTCTGTGGTCTGAGCTGTTAGGCTAGTGTTTGTAGAAGTGTGAGAAAAGGTCTTCTTACATAACAGACATTTAGCACAGATGGTTATTATTCTGCGTGGGCCTGTGTACTGAGCCTTTGGTTTTCTGATTGTGACACTGAACAAAAGCAATCAAGGCACTGCTCAAACAATGTCCCACTGATGGCTGCTGTGACTTTCAGAAGGGGTCAAGTCTCTTCTATTCCTGAGTGCTTTTGGAGCATGTGGGTTCTTTGTTGTAGTCATTGTGCTTTAGAAGAAATGTGCTATGAAAATATATATGTTTAAAAAAACTATTCACTAATGTTGGAGGTTTGGGGAGGTTTTCAATAATTAAATAATAGCAGAAATTTAGATTGAGAAAGCTTTTTCTTCACATTATTATTATTATTTTTTTTTGGTATTTATATAGCACTTTTCCACCTAGCCCTTTAACAAGACTTACGTATCATCTAATGAAAATAAAAATAATAATTGTGAATAAAAACAGAATGCAATGTTTTGGAAGTTTCAAATTTTAATATTTTATTCAGAATAACATAGATGACTTGTTGTCATCTATGAAATGTTGAAATGTTTAAACTGAGACAGTTTGAAATATCATGCCAAATATTGGCTCATTTTGGATTTCATAAGAGCTACACATTCCAAAAAAGTTGGGACAGGTATCAATAAGAGGCTGGAAAACTTAAATGTACATATAAGGAACAGCTGGAGGACCAGTTTTCAACTTATTAGGTTATTGGCAACATGTTTGGGTTTAAAACGAGCCTCTCAGAGTGATAGTGTCTCCCAGAAAACAAGATGGGCATTCCCCCAATGCTGCAGCAATATCAGAAACCGAGTTTCTCAGAGAAAGACTGCAAAGAGTTTGAAGTTATCATCATCTACAGAGCATAATATCATCCAAAGATTCAGAGAATCTGGAACAATCTCTGTGCGTAAGGGTCAAGGCCTGAAAACCAGACTGGATGCCTGTGATCTTTGGGCCCTTAGACAACACTGCATCACAAACAGGAATGTACTGTAATGGAAACCACCACATGGGCTCAGGAATACTTCCAGAAAACATTGTCGAGGAACACAATCCACTGGGCCATTCACCGTTGCCAACTAAAACTCTATAGGTCAAAAAAGAAGCCATGCTGTGTTCTAAATAAAATATTTAAATTGGAAACTTCCACATTATTACATTGTTTTTAATCACAATTTGTACAGTGTCCCAACTTTTTTGAAATCAGATTTGTAAATTAAACACTGGCTTTATCTTGAGCTTTTTTAGCTACAAGTTCTGGGCTGCGGCAAGGTAAGTTACTCTGCTAATGTTTAGCTAAACCTCAATCTGACCATCACTGTTCTGTCTCTCTGTATCTTCTACTTCTTTCTTTTACAGGTAGAAACCATTTACAGCTCAGAAAGTGGAGAAACAACTAAGAACTATAGCTGTTACCACCGTGCAGTACAGTGTAGCATATTTCTCCAGCATATAACTGTTCTATACTGTGGGTTGGAAATGGTGAGACTTCACAGATGGCCTATACTATGTAAAGCCTTCTCCAGGGAATAGTAAACCTAGTGTAGACTCTACAGCCAGTCTTCATGTGATGCTGCAGATTAGTATGCTCCTTGTGCGTTCTGCTCTGTCCAAGCAATGATTGATTGTGATTGCCTGGAGCTGACCAGCTTATTAATCGATTGAGCGAGCCCTCTAGCTCCCTGTGGATGATTTAACACACTTTGACTTTTTCTGGAAGTCACATTTAGAGTTGCAACGCTGATTGTAAATCATGGTGAAAACAAAACAAAGCTCTGTCTGTGAGAGGCCGCTTTAATGACTCGAGTATATTTCAGGACTGCACTGTCATCATTCAGTGAGTGACCTACTGACTCCACCGCTTTACCACAGCGCATCATTACTCTGTACTTTAACTGCACTAATGGAGATGAGCCTTCACCACTAACATGACCACAGCAACTGACCAGCATTACCTCGCTCCTTTTGTTTTACACACACAGCTTTCAGAGCTTAAGTACTCTCTGTCAAACTCTGAATAATAGCGATAGCGTATTGTGGATAGACCTTGCATTTTGTTAGATTTTCTTACTAATCAAAGCTAAATACATGCCCATGAGTGACATCCAAGTCACTGGATTGCTCTTTATCATGACTTTATCTAGAGAGGCAAAATGTGTGTAACACAATCCACTGCAGGGCCCTACTAAAATGTGCAAATGTGCAATTTTATTTAACACATGAACAAACATGAGTAAAAAAGCCATAATTAGCCAAAATGTCTATTTTTTACTTGTAGTCCTTTGGCCATGATGTTAAAAGAGCAAAAAAATATGACACAGATAGACGTTAGTAAGAATACAAGACAAGTCTAAGACACATTGGTTACTTAAAAAAACAAAACAACTGTTAAGAACAAACATTAAAGACACAAGCCTCAAGTGAATCACACAATGCTGTTTCACTGGCTGATGAGATCTGTCAGAGGAGCAGGAGCAAAATTTTGAGTTTACTTTGAAGTTATGTTGCCAACATGTTAAGCTACATGTAATTACTGGTATTAATGCATTAATTACCAGCTTCATGTCGTAAATGACCGCACTAATAAACCACACTTCGTTGCTGTGCAGTAAAACAGCTGAACCATCTCATGACATGTGTGTATAACACAAATCCTGCTACATTCTCTAGACTGCTTGCTTATGTGTGCACATACAAGTCAGGAGGAAGTCTGCTGGGGCAATTCTCCTGTCATCTTCCAGAGACATAAGTAAAAATTATAAACATTGTCAGAAAACTATAAGGCATCAATAGCATCAAGTCATAAAGGCATACTCTCAACTATTTCATGTGTTTCAGAGTTCTATATTGATATGTGAAAGACTTAAATGCTACCACCATGCTACTGTGACTCACTGTTTCCCATACATTACAAAGCAGGGCACTTGGAGGGTACATATGTCTGCAGCAGCCGCTATTTCAGTCACTTTTTAGTTCCAGTTTGATGAATCCACACACTGACAGACAGCTCAGACAGACTCCCGGGACCACACTGCCTCCTCGGCTCAGATAATAAAATGTCTGATTAGCCATCTGAGCATTTCAGACTCCGATATGAAGACCAGATCATTCTCCTGACCCCGCACTAAACTTGAACCAGTACTTATTGTTTGACCAATCAGAGCCATCGCTGCTGCCCAACGGACATGACCTCATTTTTATTCCTGAGTGAACTACTGCATCTGTAAATTAAAACCCATCAGGACATTAACAGAGGCTTTGCGCAGGAGGAGCTATGCAGGAGATATGTTATATAATTATATGATGCTGTGTGTTTACTATGTGTGATTGTTCAGGAATATTTTCAAGCCACATTCAAGAATTTGTTGTGTATATAATCAAAACATGGATTTCTTGATAAATCTAGTATGCACGGGTAAGTTTCCATTGCTATATCGGCATATTGTAATGTCCTACTTTGGAAATTCTTTGCCATTTGGTTCCATCAGAGTGGTCCACTTTCCAAAAGGGGAGCTAAACACTGCAGTCTGTTGATTAGACTGTAGATGATAAACAACATGTTCCAAAACATGCTGTTTCTGGTTTTAGACAGAATTGGCATTGTGAAATTAAATACAATTCATTTATTCTCTACATTGCATTAAACATGAGTTAAATGAGTTCCTACAATCTAGCAAATTGGTGCTGCTCTATGAATTAAATTTTTAGAAGGCTGGGAATAAACTATAAACAGTGTAATGTAGAAAACACTACCATTGTGTCCTTTTTTCTGACGTCACTGTTGCCTTGGCAGAATTCATTTATACATATGTTATTCATTGTGGATTCAGAGTGTTTTTTCAGTTGTACTGGTGAGAAAGACCAGGCCAAGCCCTGTACCTTTGCCATCATGAAATCTTAATCTGTTATTTCCTGTTGCTTCAGTGATGCCACTAACATTTGCATACAGTTAAATACAAGTGTATCTAGTGAGACATGACAAGGCTGTGCAAAAACAAGCAATCACATAAACTGTGGTAAGTAAACAACTGACAAATGCTTTTTTTTATGAGTTTGTGGTTAGAGTAAAAGATGGATGGATATTTAAATAAACAAAATCATTTGTGTTCTCTACATGCCAATAGAGAATAGAATATGGTTCTGATGGATATTCTGTCTTGCCTCACTCACAGCTCTCTGCCACGTCCACCTCGCGAGCAGCCTTCCTGCAGTGCCTGCGCTGGGGGATTTGGTGCCCCTTCCAGGACTCGTCTGACTGGAAAGGGGAAGAGATAAGGCTTGTTCTGCAGGGAGGTGCACAGCCCAACCCTCACCAAGTCATGGTCTACAGCACAGAAACGGCTGCCAAGGCTCCTGACACAGAGCAGGTAATACAAAGGCTTTTGAGAAGAGGACGTAATGTTCCTACAGTGTTGTGTTCACACTGACAAAAATGTTTCTCTGCAAACAAACACAAATTATGACATCATTGTCGTGCAACTAAAGGGCATTTCTCTAATAAACAATGAGGGAATTCCCAATAGAACTACTGTCTTTGTTTAAGACCTTTTACTTTTTATGTCCCCATTTGAAAACTGAAGTATTCAGTCCACTTTTAGGCAAGAAGAGAAACCAAAATAACCAACCAGAAGGATAACCATCTGGTAAATTACAATACAATAAATATTGTAATTTATGTTTTATTTTTTGTTTATTTTTTACCAATTTTTAATTTAAGGCAGTATGAGTAGATGTGCACACTTTCAGCCCCTCTGTATTTGAGAAGAATCATGAGGAACTGCCATCTATGCCTTACATTCTTGCAGATTTGCTTGCATGTTTAATGTCCTGAGGGACAGTTAGTGTGAGGCTTGACGAGAAGAGATTAGTGCTGCTCTCTCATTGGTTCAAGTTCTGGGCACTGTACATTTATTTGGGAACTGACAATAACCAGTCAAATTTACTTTTTTTTGTCTGGACAGGACAAAAATGCTGCAGAATTTTGGTGTAGTTTAACCAGTTAGTGCCAATATTGCCATTATTGCAACAGCTTTGGCTGACTGTCAATCAGCTGTTTCACAGCATTGCCATATGACATAGGTGTTTGTGGTTTGCAAGAGTGCTTTTTAAATTAGTATGAGGGTTGGTCTGACGGGCACAATTCACCACTGGAAAGAACACGCATACACTGTAAAGCCTGGCATATATTGCCTGACATTAGAGTGTTTTAAACAGGATCCCAACTCGCACTGTACGAGTAAATCTCATAAAAGGAAAGCCAAAGCTCAGGATTTATGTGCTCACACTGTAGGATGTCAGAGTTTATGCGGCCATCCAATTGCCGGTCGGGAGCAGGAATTGCCTAGAACCCTCCCACTGTACATAGCACATCAAGGAACCATGAGAAACCTGAAATTTGGCTTGACTCAAAAATGGTCATACATCAAGAATTTGTGTCAAATTTGGGCCAAAAAACTACATTTACAATGAACAATACACAAAGTAGTCACACCAACAATTAAACATTATATTAATACAAATAACATTCTTAAAAAAAACTTGAGCTAATGATACATTTCATTTTGAATTGTATTATTTCATTTCTGAGAAGACATTAAAACAAATAGTTGTACTTTAATTCTACTATTTTGCAGTAAACTGGTTGCACTCTTGTGCCCTTTACAGCCCCTCTGTCCTCTGCTTGGTCACACCGTCTGGGGTAAAGAGTTGAGTTTATATCAATACAGCCTACCTTAAATCTAACAGTACCTTTGTATATTGTCAATATTGTAGGTATCGGAACCAAAAGATACCATCAGCTTTTGGCTTTCCTCTGGTCAGGAAAGAAAATCACCAAGCTTAAAGACATCTTTGAGACCAAAGCAGAAGGACGTGTCCCATTTGAGGAGATCACCTTCGTCCCCCTCACACGGTAAACAGAATTATGTCTAATAACTTCTCAAGTGCACTCTAATTAACTTGCACACCGCTGTATATTAGGTGCTGTCATTGAAGTGAGAGGTTGTTTGCAGTTCTGCTCGTTTTCTCCTTTGCTTAATGCAGTCCATCACCTCTGCACTGTTATCTCAACGGCACCTGGTCTCTGCATGATTAGCGCTGACTCTGACGGGAATATAGGATAAACGCTGTCCGTTAAAGTGCCTTGATCTTCAGCACTTTGACACTATTGACCTTACTGCTAACAGACTGCCCGTGTTTGTTCTAGCGCTTTCAAAGGGGTTGCAGGCAAATCTGAACACTAATGAGCCTCATTTCCAAGTCAGTTTCTTTCTGTGAAAACGGGTATGAAGTTTCCCAAATAACTAATAAGTAAGTAAAACTCTAATACTTTGTAAATCCTTCAGCTTTTGGTTCTAATACTGTTATGTTTACTTTAAAAACAAAGGTTGTAACAGTTGTTAAATGTAACTTTTATCCTGTGTACTTAATGACAGTCTAGGACATCAACATAATAACCTACCTGATGCTAAACTCCACCCGTGTCAAGATTGTTCTCAGTGCTTCAAGAACCTTTGATGTCAAGTATAGTCACATTTTACATGACCATATGTTTGCCATTGGCTGAAATGCTGCTAAATCCAGTTATTTCCTAACAAATGATGTCTTCAAAGTGACAAATTACAAGCAGAGACAGGACAGGGCACATTTTCCACACAGTTCACCATTTTCAAGTTTCTATTTTAAATCACCTTTTATGCATTAAATAGTTTTGGCCATCAAAAACTCATCCATAATTTAATCTGGTGTTGAGCACTGGAACCTGTCACTTGTTGAAATTATTAAGGACATTTTCTCTCCTGTAAGTCCGGACCAAGGTCCGCACTAAGAACTCACAAAACTGTTTTTTTAAAGCAGAATATCTGACTTTCGCTGACCCTGTGATCAATGTCGCCAAGACAAAAAACCCTATATACAGCTTTTACTGTGGTGAATGTGTTGTCTCTTTAGAGGCTCATTTTACAGTTGAACCGGAGAAATGGAATAATCAGACTGGAGTAGGGCCTATAGAGACCTGTTATTAATAAATAATTAATACAAACAGCTCCTCAAATGCACTGTTTAAAGCAGTATTTGAATTGCTATAATGCTCATATATCCCAATTTACAATGCCTGCACAACGCTGCGGAGCGCTTGCAAATGATGTTGCAGACCCTTGCCCACTGGATCAGATCCTCGTGGAGCTGGGAAGAGCATGTGCAGGAAGAACAAGATGGCGTAATAAAACCTATTAATAATGGCAAAGAGGTTAAAGCAAAAGCATCTGGGTCAGTTTTCAAGGTGAAGGTTTTGTCTCTAATTCCAAATAATTTTATGAATTCTGAGATCAACTGTAAGAGAGCTGAACTTATATCTCTAGAGGGAGGAATTTCCCCTGAAACCAAACCTGATGGACCAGGCTGTTCTGGTCTCATAGTTGTTAGCCATGAAAAGGCAGTGTGACTCCTGATGTGAGAGTCGTTAAGGCTCAGATGAGTCGTTAGTAACACTGTTCCATTCAGGTGTTGTTCTAAAGTAAAACTGTTTTGATTTAGGTTTCAAAACACTGTTATAAATAATAGGCCGCCTCCTCTGTTAAGAGAGGGCTATTTCCGTTTGAACAAAGATGGCTTCCTTTACACCTCTCTCTCAAACCATCCTGGCCTCTTTGGCCAAAATTTGGAAATTGCTCTCCTCAAAAAAATGTCCTTTCTCTTTGAAGTGGACTGCAGATTCAGGTCCTCCAGGATTGGCTCTTCTGTGCTGATTCATCCTCTTGTGAAGCTGTTGTTTAGTTTCTCCAACATAACTGTCACTGTACTCTTCACTGAACAACATAAACTACATTACTCTGTTGGTGTGAGGGGATCTTGTCTTTAGGATGGACTAGTTTCTGACACAGAGCATTTTCTGGCTGTATTAAATCCCCCTAACTTTCACACCTGTACTTGATCCTCCAGGAACCCTAGCGCCCCATTGTGTAAAGCATTTACAGTGTGCTCTTCAGTTTAGTCTGAGATAATGAGGAGAACACCATGCGTCTGGAGCGGAACCTCACATGTTCCAAAAACTGTTGTTTCAATATTAGCGCAAGAGAATCATGTTTTCCGTGAAGGACCCCGCTCATTTTTTATGCACTGTAAGGCAGCTTTTGGGTTAAACCTTTTTTTGTTTTAAATGTGTATTTAATTTACTTTAGGCTGAGTCTGAGATTATTTTTTATTTGAAATGCATTGAAACATAAAAAGGTACATTTAAATAATAATGCATGTGCATTATAATGCACACTCTATTAAACATCATTTTTGTTTATGTATTTTCTTATATTTTTAATAGATTTTTAGTCTCAAGTATTATTATTATTATAAAAAAAATTACATTTATAATGCACATATAACATAAAATAGAAGTCCCATTACAATACTTATGAATGTGAAATCAAGAATAAATACATGTTAATATTATTTCATACATAAAAATTGTATGTGTTATATACATATGTTTATTTGATTTGTGTTGCTGATTTAAAAAAAAAAAGAAAAGATAGTTATGCCATTTATCCAAATACTCAATTAATCAAACGAATAATTGATAGATTATCCGATTACCTAAAATAATCAATAGCGGCAGCACACTTTAGCTGTTATATGGTGAGTAAATTTATGACTAAAAAACCATGGAATTGCCTAACTGCATCTAAAGCACAAATAAGTGCTGTTTATAATGATGAAGTTTGGATTTGCTAAATTATAGTTTATGACCACCATCATGACTCTTTAAATATGATGACTATTTTTGTGGATTATTGATTTCTGTGCTTAAATAAATATAATACTTTAAAAATGGCAATACAATGTCTAATGATATATATTGAAAATTGATAAATAGACCAGCATTTTGATTAGGATCTTGTTTTTTTAAGAACCTTCAGAAAGTGTGTTCTGCTCCAGGAACAGAGCCTAACACTAAAGCCCATATTACAGAGGCCTACTCAAATCATTTTCTGGAAAGTTAAGCTTATTCATTATGTCTAAATCTAAAGTAGCGCGCGGTGCCACCCGTCACAGCTGATGTTGAGGAGAAGCTGGCTTTTGTAAATTCAAACAAAGTTGTGCAGTGTCCTTTTCTGCCTCCACCAAAAAGTGGTTTCAACTGCAGTCAAATGGCATGACATTTAATTTGAAAGGATTACAGGAAATGTAGATTTACAGCAAACAGACTTAACATGTATACAGATGTTTCATTGCGCTGTTGTACGTAAACGAGATGCATATTTAAGACAAGACTTAAACGTGTAGGTGTGTTTAATGTCTGAGACAGAGCGGCACTGAGAGTGTGGGATTTACAGAAACTGGGGCTTTATCTGAGTCTGGAGACACTCAGGCTATAGTCTCCTCAATGTCAGCACTGCTCACATGGAGAGGATTTTCCCGTCAGTTTTGGTCCAATGCTTGTTGGGGCTCTTGCATATTGTGGGTCCTAGGCAATTGCTTACTCTTGGCTAATGGTAAGCACACCACTGAAGGTGACACTAATGGATTTTCTGGAAGGAAAAGATGTTTGTGCTCTTCTTCCTATCTGCTCTTATTAGTGTACATCCATTTATGCCCACATGTAAACCTATTTTAAACATGACAGCATAAGTTTTGACAGCACAAAATCTGACAATCAAACCATGTAGCTGTTTTGAGCTTGTGATGCTAACAATAAATAGTACCATAAATTTCATTAATCGCATTAGTAGAATGTTATTTATTAATTTACTTTGTTCGTGCCATTTCACAATCAACACAACTCACAAAAATTATATTAAACATTATATTAAAGAGGTTCAGTCTTTATGCACATTGTATATTGTCTGGTTAACAATTCTACAATGGATCAACTTCATTGAGACACTGACATAAAAACATGTTCTAAGATTATCTTACCATGCTTTTTTTCTCTCAAAACGATTAATGTAGAGTTATAATCTAACCTGACTCTGACTCTATCAGATAGAACTGTTCCACAGAACCATCTGGGAGGGTTCCTGTTGAAAGTGTTTGCAACTGTACTTTAAGTACCTACAGTATCTGTAAGAAGTCAGGGTTTGCTTGCGGCATGTGAAGATTGATTTTGTAAAGATTGCGAGTATGTAAACTCTCGAGCTGCAGTGCAAGGTTAGTAATAATCTATCAAATCTGCACATTCTAGAAGCCAACTTCCACAGTATTTCAAACACGTAATGGCCAACTGGATTCACTGCTATTCTTACAAAAAGTCAAGGAGGACACAAAAAACATACATTATATTTAAACCCAAACTTCAGCTTCAGTCTCTATCTATTTTTAATTGGATGCAAAACTGAAGTGAACCCTTAGACCAACGGCCCCTCAATCATAAGGACGGCACAGAGAGCTGCAGTGGCCCCCGCCTCTACATCTGCTCTAATGATGCAGTTCACTTAACTGCTTGGAGAAGACAACACAGATCAGGCTGACTGCTTAGACGAGCCTGTGGCAAAGTATAATGACATTTTAATCACAAGTGTCTGCCAAAGATCTCCCTGGAGCTTTGCTGATTTTCTCTCACCTTTGTTTTTGTCTTCAGAAATAAATAATCAAAAGAGCATAATCTGGTAACACATATTTGTATCAGATGAGAAAAATTCTAAACTAATCCTCTGCTGAAAATGAGACGATATATAGTATTGATGAAAAACAGCAGTAAAATGAGCTAATATTAACAGCACATATTGTCACCTAAGTCTGCATTGTTGGAAAGCAATAAAAAAGATTGACTCAAGCTACTTCAACAGAGCAAGTATCTTACATGTTCCTCACATAAAGCTATATCTCTTTTCTCTTAAGCTTCTGTAAATTTGACTTAAACATTCTGTTCTGTAATATTTTTTTTCTTCTAGTTGGGGGGAACGGGATTAAACACCAAATTAGATCTGATTCAGGGAATATGTTGAGGAGAATGCATTGTGTGTGGAGCAGAAGCCTCGGTCTCTCTGCAGTTGCTTAAACTTTACTTTAAACCTTTTGGTTAAGGTCCTCACATGTTCCAAAAACTGTTGTTTAAATCTTAGCACAAGAATAACTGTCTCCATGAAGGACTTGGCTTATTTGTTTGTTAGTTTTGTGTTAGCGCCGTCAAACTAATTGGCAAATCACATGAAAACAGCTCAAAAAAGGATAATCTCAACAGAGAAAAGAGAGGCAACATAAAACATAGATAAATACTGTCAATTCAATTACGTAATGTTTAACAAGGCAGAGATAAAAGCCATCCTGAAGCTAAACTTGCAGCTGAGCTAATGCTAAGATAGGCGCTAAACTTCAGTTTGCTGTAATGTATTAGTATTTTGTGGGGAAAAATTGGTTCAGTTTTATTTTTTAATTAAAGAGAAGCAGGAAAGGTCCCTAGGCTGCTTCTTGGGGGAAAGTGGACTCTGAGACAAGGACGGCAACAAAAGATCAGGTAGTAGAGCTTTAAATCCTCAAGTTACGTTATAATGTCGTTGGATGGATTTCTTAATTAATTTATTTTTTGCCCTTTTTAACTTTATTGACAGCAGACAGCCTGGAAATAGATGACATTAGGCAAATGATGGGCTGTCCGTGATTTGAACCTGGTCTCCCATGTTTGGGTTACTCATGTATTTGCGAGGGAGTTTTCGATGCTCCAGCTCTTTACCTATTCACTGATCGTCTCAGGCATCTCAACATTTCATAAACAAAACTTGTTGTGCATTTCGTCCAAGGTCGTGTGGTTTGGGATTTGCTCTTTCACAGTGAGTTTGATTCAGAGTGAGTTCTATTAAGCTCTGGTGTGTCCTCACTCATGTCGCCTACATAAGTCTCCTCTCTCCTATCTCCATGGAGCAGCATTAAAAGCTTAGTGACAGTAATAAAGATGGTGCACCGAAAATAACTTCAGGTGCAAGTGAGGAGCCGATGCCCCCCGCGGGGTGTGTGGGTCTGAGGGCTGTAGAAAATGCTCAGCTCTATGGTTCTCTGCACAGCCCCAGGTACAGTAGACTGAGGGTTAATGAAAAAATCAGATAACTGTTTGTTTTTTGTTAATTTCTGGATTTCTCCCCTTGCTTCTGATTGCTAGCTGGAAAACAGCTTGTTTTCCGAGTATGTTTTTGTATATGAAAACAGAATTCTTTACTTTACACACAGACCCTCTGTTTTGTATGTCCCTGTGTTGGTTCTTTAATCAGCCGGGATAAGCAGTAGTAAATCAATTATCTGAAGACAACACAAATTTTTAGAATTCATTAATATATATGGAAGTAATTAAATAATATAAATATGTATTTTGGCTGTAACCTTTTAATTTCAAATTTCTTCCTGTGGTTTTGCATTCATATTCTTGTGTTCAGACATCATAAAATGCTACCTGTTTAAGTTGTATTTGCCTTGATCTTTACCTTTTTCCAATACAGATGTAAATGCAGACGGCGTGTTCTTGGCTGAGGTTTGACTGACAGATGTGCAGCTGTCTGCCTCAGGACATGACTGACAGAACCGTGGAGTTTCACCTTCTTGTTCCTCAGCCAAGCACTTTAAAATGAGGTTCAAACAGCCCCCACATGAACGTGTTTTCAGTGTGTTCCATAAACATATATATTGTGCTGGTCTGAGACTGAGAGGAAGATCAAGTCAAGTCAAAGCTCATTTCTCTTTCCTTCCACCTCATGCCGTCTTTGATGTGTGCACTGTATATTTCCTTGTGCAACCTTTGAACTTTTGCATAAATTATTCACTCAAAGGAAACAAGGCAGCGGTCCATATTCTGCAATGCTATTCATTATTTACATGTGTAGTGGAAGTCTTTAAAGTCCAGGCATTTTTATAAATCTACAATTAGGCCCTCGACTGTTTACACGACCCTCTTTCCACACTTGATGATAAATATGATACAAAACAAGCCCTTTCTGCAAAACATGCTCTTTAAGTGCAGTTTGATTATTTATTTATTTATTTATTTATTTTTCCCTTAAAAGGAGAGGTGTTTTGATTAATTGTAATTTCTGTGTTTAATTTGTGGGTATGTACTGATGCCAGTAGTAGAAACCAGAGCTGGCCGCTGAAGCAATAGCCAGCCGAGGGTCACTTGTCGCCCTTCAGTCCCAAGTAACCCTGACTGTCCTACTCCCCACCTAAGTCCTCTGTGGCTTTACTTTACTTTGATTTTGAAAATTACTTTTCATTGGCCTAAAAAGAACCCATATATATTAAAAGATATAAAGATTCTCTAAATCTAAAATGCAATATTATAACTGACATGCACAATATAAGAGTATATATATATATAATATCAGAGTTTAATAATTTATCAGAATAGGACATTAATTGTAAGAGTAGCTTTTAAAAAAAAATTTCAGTGTGCTTCTCTTGGGTTGCTCTCGTAAAGGGTCTCCAGGATCCATCTAAGCGGTCAAAGGCACTTACCTATTCGAGAGCTGTGCCGATCAATGCAAAGGACCTCTGATTAAACTTTTTATTTACAATATATATATATACCCACAAATATATATATATATATATATATATATATATATATATATATATATATATATATATATATATATATATATATATATATATATATATATATATAAAGTTGTCCTTCTTGCGCAACACCAGCAAAAAAAGTTAAAAAGTATAAACAGGTTCTCTCACAGGTCTTCTTGTGTTGGCAGTGTTTGTACAGAGGTGAACAGACATGATAGAGAAACTCAGTAAGTAAGTTTTTTTGAGGCAAAAGGTGGAAAGGCTACCCTAGATTGGCACCTCTGATCCAAATACCCCCGTGTCTCCCTAATAGGAGCTTCTCTAGCAGTCAAAGTAAGCAAAAGGTATACTGCGTTCTAAATCGAGCACCTCTCGGTAAGACTTTTTACTCACCCAGAGTGAAATTCCCTAGCCAGCAAGATGTGGGAAAAAAAGAGTCCTGCACAGGACCACCACAAAAAAGTTGTGTAGCTACGAGAACCTGTGTGAATGCACAGAACCAGGGTTTCTATACTTTTCAAACAGGATGTTTCAAAGCATCCTGTTTATAGCTCGTACATATTGCTCAAATAGAGCCCATAGAGATTACATTGTGCCTTCACTCGCCTCTTCTCTTTTCTCTTCTGTCACTCTAATCATGTCCAAATACAGCATGTCCACTGTGTGTACTAGAAAGAGGAAGCTGTAACCCCTCTCTCACAGTGACTTATAACGTGACCAAGTTCTGAATATGCTGTATTCTGCATTTCTCTATATGTGTACATTACAGTGTGTGCCTTGGGCTTATGCATGCTGTATGCAGCCCCTAAACTTTCCTATATGCTGCTCTGCGGTTTAAGTAAAACCCTCTGACCTTTCATTCACATGATGTCTCCTTAGAAACAATACAATAGCACAGATGAACACATAATTTAAAAGAAATAAGGTTATACTTTGTTAAAAAACAACACAGTAGCAAAAATAAAAAGGTTCTAATACAGAACATGACTATATTTTCCTCATAAGTTTTTAGCTTAAGCTTGTTTGGTTACATTTAACAGTATGTATGCCCCACACCGGGCTGCATTTTTAACATCGCCTTCCCTCTACAGATCTGTAGCGCATGTACCACTACATGGCAGCACCACAAGAGAAAACAGCTTCTGGGAGAACGCTCTTCAACTGAAGTTTATAGACCTGATAGCTCAATGTCAAGACTGAGACTAAAGCATGTTACAAATATGTACATCTCTTCTGGTATTTTCTGCTGTCAACGCCTCCTCTCATAGATTGTGAATAAACAGCTTAAGCTAATGAGGTGAAGCCCATTACCTGCCAACTCCAACTCAAAACACTAAAAATAGAAAGCCCTCAGAACCAGAGTACATTGTGGTGATACAGAACAAGTGAATCCCGCATATTGCCTAGTCTGTGCACGAGTCTTCTCTTCACTGCCTGAAAGTTCATCATCTATATATATATATATATATATATATATATATATATATATATATATAAACTTTGTCCTTCACACCCCGTGGGTGGTCTCATCCTTCGAGCTCAGGTCCTGGGAGCTTGAGGGTTGTGCGCAG
Source organism: Neodontobutis hainanensis (assembly GCA_024349245.1). NCBI lineage: Eukaryota > Metazoa > Chordata > Actinopteri > Gobiiformes > Odontobutidae > Neodontobutis > Neodontobutis hainanensis. The sequence goes on along the minus strand of JALDNG010000173.1, from coordinate 2,712,515 downwards.
TATCTTTGCTGTTCCTAGTACTGCACTTTTCTGGACCGAGATGTCTGGTGTTCTTCCAGGGATCTGCTGTAGCCACTCTTCCAGTTTGGGGGTCACTGCCCCGAGTGCTCCGATGACCACGGGCACTGTTGTCACAATGGCTTTCCTCTGCTATTTGTCCACCACCACGATGTCTGTTTGGTTTTCCATTACCATTCTGTCAGTCTGAATCTGGAAGTCCCACAGGATCTTGGCTCGGTCATTCTCTACCACTTTGGAGGTGTTTCCCACTTTGACTTCAGGGTTTCCAGTCCGTACTCCGTGCAGATGTTCCTGTACACTATGCCAGCCACTTGGTTATGGCGTTCCATGTATGCTTTCCCTGCCAGCATCTTACACCCTGCAGTTAAGTGCTGGATTATCTCAGGGGCCTGTTTGCACAGCCTAAACCTTGTCTTGTCTGGTGTGGTAGATCTGGACCTCTATTGCTCTGGTGCTCAGGGCTTGTTCCTGTGCAGCCATGATGAGTGCCTCTGTGCTGTCCTTTAGTCCGGCCCGTTCTAGCCATTGGTAAGATTTCTTGATTTCAGCCACTTCAGTTATGTTCCGGTGGTTCATCCCATGTAGGGGTTTGTCCTCCCATGATGCTCCCTCCTCCAGCTCCTTTTCCGCTGTTCCCCATTGCCTGAGACATTCACTGAGCACGTCATCTGTTGGGGCCTTATCTTTGATGTACTTGTGGATCTTGGATGTTTCATCCTGGATAGTTGCTCTCACACTCACTAGTCCACAGCCGCCTTTCTTACGGCTAGCGTACAGTCTCAGGGTGCTGGATTTGGGATGGAACCCTCTATGCATGGTGAGGAGCTTTCATGTCTTAACGTCTGTGGTCTGTATCTCTTCCTTTGGCCACCTTATTATTCCCGCAGGGTATCTGATCACTGGCAGGGCGTAGCTGTTTCTTGCCCGTGCCTTGTTCTTGCCATTGAGCTGACTTCTTAGGACTTGCCTTACTCGTTGGAGGTATTTGGCAGTTGCTGTTTTCCTTGTTACCTCTTCAAGGTTGCCATTTGCCTGTGGTATTCCAAGGTACTTGTAACCATCCTCAATGTCTGCTATTGTTCCTTCTGGTAGTGAGACCCCTTCTGTGTGGACTACCTTCCCTCTCTTTGTCACCATTCGACTACACTTCTCAAGCCCAAATGACATCCCAATGTCAGAGCTGTAGATCCTGTGTGGATCAGTGAGTCGATGTCCCGCTCGCTCTTAGCGTATAGCTTGATGTCATCCATGTAGAGGAGGTGACTGATGGTGGCCCCATTCCTGAGTCGGTATCCATAGCCAGTCTTGTTGATTATTTGGCTGAGGGGGTTCAGACCTATGCCGAACAGCAGTGTGGACAGAGCATCTCCTTGGTATATGCCACATTTGATGGATACTTGTGCAAGTGGCTTGCTATTAGCCTCTAGGGTGGTTTTCCATAGCCTCGTCGAGTTTGCAATGAAGTGTCTTAGAGTCCTGCTGATGTTGTACATCTCCAAGCATTCAGTGATCCATGTGTGTGGCATTGAGTCATATGCTTTCTTGTAATCAATCCAGGCAGTGCACAGGTTGGTGTGTCGGGTTCTGCAGTCTTGGGTGACTGTTCTGTCAACCAGGAGTTGGTGTTTGGCTCCTCTGGTTTCTTTCCCGATGCCCTTCTGTGCTTTGCTCATGTATTGATCAATGTACCCACTTATCTTAGCCGTGATGATGTCTGACATGAGCTTCCATGTTGTGGAGAGACAGGTTATTGGCCGATAGTTGGATGGGACTGTACCCTTTGTGGGACCCTTCAGGATCAGGATTGTACGGCCTTCGTAAGGGTGCGTCCCATCCCTTAGCAGCAGGTTCATTTGTGTTGCAAGACGCTCGTGGAGTGCAGTGAACTTCTTTACCCAGTAGGTGTGGATCCTGTCAGGGCCCGGTGCTGTCCAGTTTTTCATACCTGAGACTCTTTCTTGGATGTCTGCCGCTGTGATGGTAACTGGATTCTGTTCAGGGAGGTTGCTGTGGTCCTCTCTCAGAGCCACCAGCCACTGTGCATCGCTGTTGTGTGATGCCTCCCTCTCCCATATATTTTTCCAGTATTGTGTGGGTCCGCTATATTCCACCAAGAATGACCATCCAGAGTCAAACTAAACAAACTCAAAGGTTTCTGAGGGTTTGGGTCTGGATTGAAGTTTGTCTTTTTCGCATTTGGTAATTTTATATACATACCTACCCTTAACCCTTAGGTCATGGCGCCGTTACCTGACTGAGCCATACACTACTTCCTGTATCTCAGTCATGCGCAGGATTTTTGGTTGTTGCAAAGTTTATTGAAGTCCACTCAGTGATGTCAACCCTTCCTCAATGGGCCTTTTCTTCTTCCTCCCTGGACTGTTCAAAAAATTATTGTCTTTGACACACTCTGGAGACATGACCGTACCACTACAGTTTTTACAATTTTACAACGGTCAACAAATCCTCGTAGTGACCCGCTTGTGTCTTGATTTTGTGTCTTCTTAGTTTGTGATATAGTCCTAATGTGACATATCCAGGGTTCTTTGATAAAATCTCATCTTCATGGATTGTAATGGACTGTACAAATCCCACATACAGATAGAAAGATGGACAGGATCCACTGGAGTTACATTTTACTGTGTTAGCCCTGTGAACAACTTTGAACTGGTATAAACGGTGGTGGGTGCAGAGTGAAGATGGGTCGACGAGTTTGAGCGCTGAAAGCCAGGTTAGAGAGGCCCAGGTCCATACCGTGATGTTATATATTTTTGAGATAAGATCTTTTGTTAATGAATTCAGGGACATGATCCTTTTGACTCAAATAATGTTAAGACATGCATATTACAATTCTAGTGTAGCACAAGGACTGCCTAATGTTTGGAATACACTGTATATATTCATGAGCAGGTTTGTCATGTTTGTATAAATGCATTGCACTGTACAGCCCACCATAAAGTATTGCAAGGGCAATCACCAACTCTCAACAATGCAATGAGAGTCTCTAAACTCGGTGTGACATCTCTGTTGACTCATCTGTGTGAAACTGGATAGATTTCAATGTAAATAGTTTTGCTCTCCTCGTGTCTAGTGGAGTCGCAACAGTTATTTGCCACACACTGTTACTGTATTTTCCTATTGCCTCAAGACACCTGCCGACTACAAATCCAATTAACGGCACAGCAATCCGGAGATATGACACCGCCATTCCTCCCTGCAATCTATTAAAGTATATAAATGTGTAATAAATGAGCGGAGCTGGCAGGTAAACAGGGCGAGGGCAGCTGAGATGTGATGTTGATGGTTTTGCACTCATGAAGTTTGCTTGTGTTTTCCAGGTCACAGGAGAGTTCCGGCTGCATCTCCTCCAGACTCACCTCAAGGCCCCGGGGTAAGGCTGCATGTCCCCTGTAAAAGCCAACACAGCCATATAAACTAAGTGTCCCTAAAGTTAGAACTAGTCTAAAGCCGAAGCAGATGTTTTTGCATATTTTGTCTGTTTTTGTGAGTTTGCTCAGGCTCCAACAGTATTGCACTTTAATGTGTTTCCAAACTTTATAAATAAATAAATAAATATGTAAATCAGCAATGCAAGTAGAAATTATTTAAATTGAATAGAAAAAACTTACATTGTTAAGTAACTAACCTCTCACAAAGCACCATGACAACTGTTAATGTATTCATCACCAGACAGAAATAGCATCTCTGGTGTTTTACAAAAGTAAAACACCAGAGATGCTTTTTTTGTCTGCTGCATCAGAGCGAGAAAGTGAGATTTTTAACAGAGAGGTAGGCAGGTTCTGGGGTATAGACGCACATTTGAAAATATAGTTATCCTCATTATTTACTTTCAATGTCAAACCAAGGTCTGAAGAGTCTCACAAAAGCATACTTTACTACTGTAGAAACATAAAATATCAATAAAATATGTATTACATTAGTGTGTATTGGCCACAACTGCTTTGGTTTTTAGCTTTGGCTTTACCCAGTGGCCAGTTGGCTTTGTTTGGCTCTTGCGTTGTGAATCAAATCACATTTTTTCCCTACATTGCATAAATGTGGGCAGAACTTAAAACAACTTAGACCTTGGAGACATTAAATAGTTCTGCTGGTGTATGTATATCCAAATGCCTTTAGAGGTAGTTTAATCTGCGTCTATTATTTCCTCCTCCTTCATATCAAACTTGAATTGACAGGGACCAGACTAATTCTTTATATAGAATTGGAAAAAACAAATAGGATAGCTGGGCAGGCTTGGGTTCAGGGGTTACTGAACCAAACTATGCTGGACTGACCTGACCTGTTCTGTACCACAAGAATTAAGGTTTAAACTGCACCTCCTTCCACCACAGTATGGAGCAGTGCTGTCAACTCATTTCACTGCTCAATAATCCAACAGTGATACAATCAATACCATGATTATTTTTTTGGGTATAGGCAGTTTCGCCACAATTCTTTTAATGCCTCTTGTTTTTATCAAATGTATTAAATCAGTCAAATTAAATCATTTGATTGATCTGTGGTAGGTTTGCTCATTTTGTAGTGTGGCTTATGGTGTTTGAAACATGTGTTCTACTGCGTATGTTCAACAGTGACGGGTACAAGCTAATGGCTCTACAACAACACATGTAATATATAGGATTTGTGTCCTCTCCTGCTGGCTGTGCCGAGCCACAGGGCGTTCCCTTCTTCTCTTTGTGTGAGTGGACGTGCCATGGAGACTGGTACTTGTGATGAATACGGCTCACTCTGTCATAGACTCGTTCTGTCACACAAGTGGAGTTACAAGTTAGTTCTGTTTACACACATGAGGCACAGTCCATATGAAAGCTCACTTAAACTGAACCTACTGGGTCTGAGTAATGCACTGAGAGAACTACACACACAGAGACTCATTTGATTGTGAGAGTGGTGGAAGTCTGCTGGTGGAAGGCAAGGCAAGGCCTTTTTATTTATATAGCACAATTTATACACTGATTAACTCAAAGTGCTTTACATGAATGAAAAACAATTTACAAGATTTGGATTAAGAAAATTTTTAAACATCTTAAAAGATAGTGTACATAAAAACACTTGTTTGAATGTAGGCTAAGTTTGAATGTAGGCAGAGCTAAAGAGGAAGGTTTTTAACCTCCTCTTGAACAATGTTAAAGTTGAGGCTGTTCCAGGTTTTTGCTAAAACTTAAACGCTGCTTCACCCTGTTTAGTTCTAACTCTGGGCACGAGCAGAAGCCTGTCCCAGATGTTCTCTGAGTCCGAGGAGGTTCATAAGGAACTAGCATGTCAGAAATATATTCTGGTGCTAAACCATTTAGAGACTTGAAAACCAGCAGGTCTGTTTTAAAGTCTATTCTTTGAGCAACAGGAAGCCAGTGCAGAGATTTTAAAACTGGACTGATGTGGTTGTACTTCCTGGTGTTAGTTAGAACCCGAGCAGCAGCGTTCTGAATAAGCTGCAGCTGTCTTAATCCATGTTTTGAAAGACCAGTAGTTCCTAGTATCATAGATCCGTGGTTATACTGGAGATTCTGAGTGGCTCCACAGGGTTGGGCGTTAGAACACATCAGTTCTTGGGTTGTTGCATACAATCATACTGAAGGCTGAGGGGTTCAGTATCAGACACAACAGTCTAAAAATAATTACACCAAAAAATTCTACTCTTTTTTGCCTTTATTGAGAACAACCAAAGAACCTCATAGTGCTTGTGGAAAAAGTATGTGAACCCTTGTTAATTACCTCAAAAAATCCATTTGGAGTCAAGTTTTAGCACACCTGAGGTCTCATTAAGATAATATGTTTGGTATATGTGGACTACAGCTACTTTGATAAAAACCCCTCAAACGTTAGATGTTTGCGCTGCACAAGAAGGACACCATTTGGTGAGCCATGCCTTGCCAAAAAGAGCTTTCAGAGGAGCTACGATCAAGAATTGTTGCTTTACATAAAGCTGGATTAAAGTTAAAGTTATTTCAAAGACTTTATAAATTCACTAGTCTACAGCAAACAATCTACCAATGGAGACGCTTTGGGACTTTTGCTCCTCTACTAAGAACACCAAAGACACTGCTTACTAAAAAGAACATCGCTGCTTGCCTGAAGTTTGCAAAAGAGCACATTGACACTCCACAGTGGTATTAACAAAATGTTTTGTGGACTGATGAAACTCAGATTGAACAATTTCTAAAAAACACACAGCACTACATCTGGTGTAGAAAGGGCATGGCATTTCACCATAATCCCATTACCCTAACTGTAAAGTCTGGTGGAGGAAACATCATAATTTAGGCTTGTTTTGCTGCATCAGTGCCTGGTCTGTAAGTCATCTGAAACTGTGTTGAAGGTGGTGAAGCAACAGGACAACGACCCAAACAGAATGGCTTCAGAAAAACAAAATTAGCTTTTGGAGCCCAGACCTCAACCCAATAGAGATGCTCTGGATTGAATTGAAGATTGCAAAACACATGAAACGTCCAAAGAATATGACAGAGCTAAAACCGTTCTGCAGGAAGAATGGGGGTAAAATTCCTCCTCAACGATGTGTAGGTCTAATCCACAGCTACAGGAAGCACCTGGTTGAGGTTATTGCTGCCAAGGGGGGTTAACCAGTTATTAATTGTAATACTTGTAGTACTTTTTCCACTGCCATGTTGAATGAGTGTGTTCAATAAAGACATGAATGATCAAATTTTTTTCATTTGTCAATACGGTTGACTTAGATGAAGATCAGATCACATTTTAAGACAAATTTATTCAGAAAACCATGGGAATCCAAAAGGTTTACATACTTTTTCTTGCCACTCTATAACACACTGGCATCATAGGATTAGTGGAGTGCTTTTGAATAGCATAGGAACATAATGAATTACATTTTTGAATAGGGTTTCCCTCTGTCCAAATTAACAAACTTGTCGACTTTATTCAAAACTTGGCACAGAAGATATTTAGAAAGCCCACAATGCGACATTCTGCCATTTTGTTGCCAAAACTGAAAGTGAAAATTAATTGCTAAAACTAACATATGCAGTGTTTTGTCTATATTTGCACTGTAGTTTTGCCTCTGAAACTTCACACGGTGCAGAATGTGCTCCATACTAAGTGATCTGCATTTAAAATAAATCCTGTATTGTTCCATACTGATATTCACCCGAGGGATTGGCTTCATAGGAATGCAAAGAGGATTCATTAGCATCTTGGCTACTTAGTTTAAATACATTTTGTTCTTGTGATGATTGTCCAGAACAAAATCCTTGTGTGAAGCCTTGCTACTGAGGTTGGCAGTGATTTACCATGACCTGGTTTCTGTAAACCCAGAAACCAGATACTGTAACTCTGGTTTCTGGGTTTTAGATAGATTGATTTCTATTTGCGTTGCCAGCCCTCATTCTGCCCGCTGACAGGTGATGGGATGTTCAAGCCGTTATAAAATCCTGTTCTGTGAATGGTTGTTGCTTTGGTAATGTCACTCCTCATTTGCATTAAGTTGAGGTCTGCTAAAATCTACACTGGATTGATGGATTGGCGTCACTTGCCCTTGCTCACATCGCCTTCCTCGCGCTCGCATGCGTAGAAAATTAATAAGAATTAGAATTAAATGTTTGCCTAGCATGACAAATAGACTGTATGTTTTTATTTTGGGCGGCAGTAGCTCAGTGGGTAGAGCAGTAGTCTTTGGTGGGTGGTTCGATTCTCGCTCTCCCCACAGTTCATACTGTCGTTGTGTCCTTGGGCAAGACACTTAACCCACCTTGCCTCCAGTGGCTGTAACACTGGTAATTACTGTAGAACAATGTAAGTCGCTTTGGATGAAAGCGTCAGCTAAATGAATAAATGTAAATGTAATTTTTTAAAAATTAAAAGCTATTTATGTTACTATCTTTTGCTATCACTTCCCTTTGCTCATATGTTGCACAAAGCTACTTGAACAATTGTGGAAATGGGCTGAATGCTTTTGTACAGATAATAATATTATATATTAGGGGTGTAACCGTACACCTAGTTGTATTACATTTTTCCGGTACTGCACGTTTGATTTGGTACAAATTTTTGTAATTGTTATTTACACTGAACGTCCATGCAGAGCTAGAAGTTTCACCTGCGAGTTTCCACATGGACATTATTAAGTGGTTGACTGTTTTGCAACGGACCCACAAGCAGAGCATGACTTCTCGTTTCTTTACTTTGACAACACTGCAGTTAAACAGTCTCTGTTGCTGAGTTAAAAAGCACCTCACAGCTCCGGTTGTCCTCCCCGCTCTGACTCAAACACTCACAGAAGAGCAGCAGCTCCTGGGAGATTCTGCCAGGGCAAAGTGTGGACATGGAGAGGTCAGAGTGGAGGTAAAAGATGGAGTAACACAATTTATTTAGCTGTTTTATTGGTGGTTTCAAAACTCCCTTATTTCCATTTTCAGTGTGACACAAACTCCTGTCACTCAGTAACATTTAGTCTGCAGTGTCTCGCAGACTGCTGCTTTGAAACTGCTCTTGTTGCTTCAAAAACAACATCAAAGCTACAGAGCCTATCATATTCAAAATATACAGGGAGTGCAGAATTATTAGGCAAGTTGTATTTTTGAGGATTAATTTTATTATTGAACAACAACCATGAATGCTGAATATTTTTGGAAATTTTAGTTTTTAGTTTTTAGTTTTAGCTATTTTAGGGGGATATCTGTGTGTGTGCAGGTGACTATTACTGTGCATAATTATTCGGCAACTTAACAAAAAACAAATTTATACCCATTTCAATTATTTATTTTTACCAGTGAAACCAATATAACATCTAAACATTTACAAATATACATTTCTGATTCAAAAACTAAACAAAAATAAATCAGTGGCCAATATAGCCACCTTTCTTTGCAAGGACACTCAAAAGCCTGCAATCCATGGATTCTGTTGGTGTTTTGATCTGTTCACCATCAACATTGCGTGCAGCTGCAACCACAGCCTCCCAGACACTGTTCAGAGTACTGTTTTCCCTCCTTGTAAATCGCACATTTGATGATGGACCACAGGTTCTCAATGGGGTTCAGATCAGGTGAACAAGGAGGCCATATCATTAGATTTTCTTCTTTTATACCCTTTCTTGTTCGATGATCACGCTTCAGAAGCTTGGCTATTTTAAGACTGCTGCATCCCTCTGCAATATATCTCACTATTTTTGACTTTTCTGAGCCTGTCAAGTCCTTCTTTTGACCCATTTTGCCAAAGGAAAGGAAGTTGCCTAATAATTATGCACACCTGATATAGGGTGTTTATGTCATTAGACCACACCCCTTCTCATTACAGAGATGCACATCACTTAATATGCTTAGACAACATGCATAACGAGGATGATGTGGTCAAAATACTCATTTGCCTAATAATTCTGCACTCCCTGTAAGTGCATAATGATTTAAAACCTATAATAAATTATCATGAGGTAGATCTATGGCTCAGCACATTTCACTTCTGTCTAGTTTGCGCCCCCATCTGGAGCACAGTGAGAGAAGAAGAATCACAAGAAAAGATTTTAAAAAAAGTTTGGTACCTTGAAACAAAAACTAGCACATCAATTTAAATATGACAGACCCCATGTAAGAAGGTTTTAAGCTTCAACTTTTTTATTATTATTAGAATTGTTCTTGTATTTAAACTATATGTGCTCAATTAACCAGAAACCAGAGCTTGTAGACTCTCCCACATCAATGTGGTTAGCAGTTTGCATGCTCTGGATGGGAATCAAACCCAGAACCCTAACCCCACCCCCCACCCACCCCAAAAGAGCAAAAGAGATTTGTAATCTCAGTAGGACTTTCCTGGATAAATAAGATAAAAATATAAAGAGTTGTGTGCTGGGATGAAAATTTTACACTGTATATAGTGTGTCTGTTTTTGTATAGCGCTTATTTATACCTGGCTGTACCAACGCGCTTACATCATGCTTTTATTCTCCCGTTCACACACACTCAAACCTGGGGCTGACAGAAAGGCACCATTTATACACAAGTGCTGTGGCTCTGGAAGCATGGTGAATTAAGTCTTGCCCAAGGACACAATGACAGTTTTAACTAGGGAGAGTGGGAGATTGAACCGCCAACCTTACGGTTATGGGACGACTGCTCTACCACCTGACATGTGCTGCTTTGAAGATGTTGGGACAAAGTTACAATTGTTTAATTTCCAATTTGAGTTTCCAAATTTAAGCCAAATGTTCTCGTCTCCTCAACATGATGTGTATAATTGATGGCTTCCTTTTCTCGCACCGCCCTGCGCTGTGTCCGTTAGCATTGCTGGATCCAACCACTTTGTCTGGCTCGCATATATTATTGATTGCCGCCACTCCTGTTTGAAGCTGTTTCTGCTGTGCAGAATACTAAGGGTTGTGCTGGTATTTAGAGCCGACATTTGTGAGAGCGGCTTTGTTTGTTTGCCGTGTCAGGGACGATCCGCGCACCGGGCCATGTGCCGGGGTCGCGCTCCGATTGTGTTGACACAGGCCGTCTTTAGTGAGGGGGGGACGGAGGTGAGGACATGTTTGGGATTGGCAGTTAGTTGCTATTGGCTCAGTCAGACCTCATTCATGAGCCAGAGAAGCCACCGCTGGTTTCCTGGATCACTGCTTGTCTTTCAGTTGCTGCCTAACAAGGTTAATTATTTTATCCTAGTGGGAAAACACTTAATGACACTAAGCAGTTATAGAGCATTAATAAATATGTAATATAATAATACAGTTTAGAACTCAATGGTAATTATTAATGTAGGGACCATTGCTTGTAAATATGCTTCTTAATGTGAAATAAGCTCAAGGTTCTACCAAGTTTTTATGCAGTATAATTTAGTAGGTTTCTAATAATGAAATGTGGCTGTTGCTTTATTTTATTTATGGTTTTTTTTGTGGTTATTTTTGCAAACCAGTTGTTGCTGTTTAATATTGTGGCATAAGAAATCTAAAAATCGTTGCTGATTTGAAACTAGTCACAACAAAGAGCCACACTTTACCCGCAACACTTTTTCCTTGTGCGAGTTATGTTCCAGTGAACTGTGGCTTTTGTAGCTGGTGACTCTTAAACTGTGTTTTCACGTCGGCCCCACATCCTCAAATCTTCTAATGGAGAATGAACAGCCGTCAAATGTGTTTTTTACACAAACAAAAACTTTGATGCATGTGTCTTGCACTGCTCTGCTTTATTCTTAAAGCATTGCCTCTGTAGGAAATGGAAAACCGTGTTCTATTCACAATAAAAGCACAGCCTGTCTATCAGAGAATATCTAATATATTCATACTTTATCCCTCCAGTTGGTGCTGCTTATTTTCTGGACTTTCAAGGGACTTTAGACCCACTTTATTTGTTGCAGTATTAACAGGCAGCATCTATTCTGCTGTGTTCATGAATGATCCTTATAAAACACAGGACAAATATGTTAATATTTATAGCAGTACCTTGGTGCAACACAGGGCCCTACCATAATTAAAACCCTTTAAACCAACTTTTTAAACACTGCTTCTTGCAAACCCATAAGGAATGTGAAGTGACCAATTAAAGGTTTCAGAATGGGATAGGCGGGATCTTTCTGGGTGAAGTTTGCATGTTATCCCAGTGCTTGGGTGGGTTTCTTCCAGGTACTCCGGTTTTTCCCATCAACATAAAAAAAACATGCGGTTGTTGGGGTGTTATGTGTTATTTAAAGGGATATTTATGTAGTCACACATAAAAAATTTCACACACAAACTTAGGTAAATAACATATTCTGGTATTTAAGACAGCTGGGGTAAACTTGACCCCAAGGATAAATAAGGTTACAAAGTTTAAGGATAATAGGAGGGCGGAGTAGAAGCAAAATGTTGTCTGATTGTTATTCAACTTTTTAAAATCTAACACAATAAATGTGTAATTCCGCTGAATAAATGCAGTGGTTTTAAGTGGTCACAACGCAATATTCAGTGGGTGCAGTGGTAGATTATTTCAATTTCCTAAACAATTGTAAAAAAAATATTACAGCAAAGGGTTGAAAAGAATTGAGTTTAGAGTTCATTCTTCTAATAGTGTTTGTGGTCATATTATAGCAGCTGTAATATTTCTCTAACCTTGTGTTGCAGCAAGATTCTCGCGAGATTTGGGACTTTCCAAACTCCAAACAAGAACCAATGATGTTGCAGCACAAACAGGAAAAGGCGTGTTTTTAAATTAACAACTGCAACAAGCGTTCTCCTCTTTATTATCCACATAGCTACGCTGAAAGACGTTAGTGTTAATGCTAGCGTCTTTCACTAATGCAAAAAAACGTGGCACTAAAGGATTTTCTGGAAGGAAAAGATGTTTGTGCTCTTCTTCCTACTGGCTTTGGCATTATCCTACACGCACTTTTCATTAGCCAATGTCCTTGTTTCATTTACCAATTTAGTGTTAGTTAATCGTTGCTATGATTGGCTAAAACAAATGTCGTGGCAGGAGGATACTAGTTGGTGCTTCATCCAATCACTTAACAAGTTTCCGACAGAAGGTGCCTCCCTTCCAATGGGAGCCTTCCTAGATGGCTCTGTGAAACAGACTATGTTCTGGGAGCAGTTCTGTCTGGCAGACTCAGGTTAATATTTCCCGACTTTTCATTTTCCTTTGTTCTCTTACCACACAGTCTTTTGGTCACACTTTATCTGGTTTCTGTTTTCTGTTTCTCTGGTGTTTCCTCTCATGTGGGCTCCACTCATCCATCTTTACTTTTCAATATTTCACATCAGAAATCTCTTCATCATTTTGCCTGGATCATCTTCATATTTCTTCGGTGTCTGCATCTCTTTCAGACAGCTTGTTTCCACTTTATCAGTCTCCCTCTCATGCGCAGACACTGACAGCTGGGAAACAGCCAAATGAACATTTGTGAATCAGCAGCACCAGTCATTTCACAGTTACAGACTGACACAAAGGAAAAAGAGATGCAGTGGACACTTTTTCAGCCTCAGATACATTCTGACAAATATATGCAACCATATTTCCACATGGAGCCATGAATCAAGGCTACAAATGACACATTAGCACACAAACCAATACTTACAGTGGTGTAAGTAATGGGTCCCAGTGGCTCACAGGGTAGAGCAGGGCGTCCCATAACCCCCCCCCCCCTTCTTCAACAGATGTATTTAAAATAGTAAAACCTAGTAAGTTTGCTCATGCTAGCAACTCAAACTACGTTACCCAGAATCCCAGAATAGTTATAGCCCAATTACTATTGATTTTTTTCTCTGATTGAGGCAGATGATATGAAAGAAGAGGAAATAAATAATAATGGCTACACTCACATCTGGAAAAAGATAATGCATTACTCGCAGAGCAACAGACGGGAAAATAAAGTTTATTGCCAGGTAGAGTGATTTTTTTTTTTTTTTTTTTTTTTTTACAGTACTTAACAGAAATTTTTTTGGCATATCTCACATACACAAGACGATAAGTATTAATAAAGCAGTAAAATGGAACACACAAAAAAAATTACACACTTGAATAAAGAAACATGCATATAATCCTAAAAATGAGGCATTTATAGATATTTTTGTCAGCTAGTCTCTATATACAATAACAATAAAATGTAGCTATCCTCTTGACTATATAGAAAACACTTTTGTCACCATATGTTCCCATGCTTTTCTTCACAGAGCATTAAGGAAAACACAAGACAAAAGATCTTCTTTTTGTTTTGAAAGTCCCAGTGGAAGTGTGTTTATCAGGGGACGAGCATGTGTCTTTGTGTCAAGTTTATTGTTGTTCATAATCATCATAATATTGGTGAATAATTTTCCTTGTTTCTTCGCAGCTCTCCTTGTCTCAGCTGGCAGCTACTTCACGCTACCCCACCATCAGTCACTCCAGCTCTGCGTCGCCATGGCAACACCCGGTTACTTCTCTGCTGCATCTTTCCCCGTTGGCATCGGCCCACCAGCTGTCACATGTTGTAAGATTTCCACCCCCGTGTGCACTCACAGCGCTCACACAGCCGACACAAGTTAATTCTGAGCAAATCAACACAGTGGGCCAAAAATGTTGAGTCGTTAACCCACCCACAGACATGTGCCCCTTACAGCCTCGCCCATCTGCACTAGTGTGCTTTCTTTGCTTTAGATTTACACTTAACCTTAACCTGCAGGCTTGTTAGGATTCATAATGTCTGAGCAGTTCACATGTGCATTATCTTAAGTGTTCTTAATGGGAGCACGGAACGCACAATATGGTACGGATGCTCATTCGGTTTTCTTTAAAGGGGCAGTGTTTAAATTCAAAATATGCAGGTGTTGCATACAACATTGTTCCATTTAAGACCTTGTTCGTTAATATATTTCTCCATTGACAACGTCCGACAACTTTAATCCCAATAATATGTATTCTAAAAATCATTCTGATGGTTCTTAGACATGAGATCAGAAGAATCATGGCCATCTCAGCTGGACACAAACCTCCAGTGTAACTACTGCCTGGCCGGGGCATAAGCCAATACACTGGATGATAGCAGAGACATATTTGTACAAATACACTACTATGACCCTACTGTTTCAGAAGACAACTTGTGCTCTTTATGTTTAGTTTAGTCTGTTGTATTTCAGTTACCCGCTTTAATTAGATCTGTTTTTTGTAACCTCAGCATAATTATTAGTCTTTCATATGAAGATGATTGTATGACAAATAGTAAAGCTCTCCAAACAGAACAAAGAGCTGACGGTGGACATTACGGCACAGAGGATGTATATTCCGTCAGTGGCTCTTGGCTGTGTTTGTTAACAGGCTGTATACTTGTGAAGCACGTCCTGTCATGGTTGCCGCGGGAAACAGAAGTAAGGAAGTCAGCGTTATCTCGACTATGCTTATGTTAATACTGTGAATCTGCTGAATAATTTCCTGGAAGATGGAGGGTGACCTGCTCCCACAGAGGCTCTTCACAATCACTCAGACAAGCATTTTTGTCTTTTTAAACCTGCCTTTTCTCTGTTCATTTCAGACAGTTTCACCCACACAAACGCAAAATCAATGTGTTGTAGAGGTGTGGCTGTTCAAAAACAGAAACAAAAAATGAATGAAAACAACAAAATACTTGCTGTGAGTGACGGTGTAAATCTTAGACTGTGTGGTTGTGGGGGTAACGTCCCAACAATGTTTCATAAAACTATATTACTTGCATAGAAATATAAAGTCAACACAAAAGCCCTAAACTTTTTTGGGAAAAAGCAAAAGGCAGTCATTCTAAAAAAGATACTATGGTCGTTTTCCACTTGAGCAATATGGGACTGGTCAGTACTGGCAACTTTCCATTGAAAAGTGTACTGTTCTGTCCTACTTTGAGAACTCTTTGGCCTTTGGTTCCATCAGAGTGGTAGAGCGAAACACTGCAGTCTGAACAGAAATATGTATTTATCAAATGTGTTGTTCTTGCAGAGTTGGTGTTGTACGACTCTTGCTGTGTGAAATTAAAATATATATTTTAATGAAGATGCATTGTTTGGTCTGGACCAAATAGCTGGTCTCGGTCCAGACTAAACTGAACCAAGGTTAATTTGTAGTGTAAAAGCATGTTTGCCAAATACAGGAAAAAGAGAGAATGGAGGGAAGCAGACAAAATGAATATTGATTGGGTTTAAAAACACAATAAATACACACATTATGTTGTAAGATTTCAATGGCTCTATTTTGTTTCCTAATGAGCAATATGGTGAGTCAAATCATGTCTTAAACAGTACATTTCAGCTGTTTAATAAATTCTATATTAATAACATGTCTTTATTGGCCTTACTCCAGTCTGATTATTGTATTTCTCCAGTTTAACTGTAAAATAGCCTCTGAAGAGAGAACACATTCACCACAGTAAAAATTGTCCACCAGAGAGACACCCCCCGTTGTCATGACAGTAGTCAAAGCGTCAGTCCAGGTTCAGAATCAGTCTAACACGTATGTGCAGAAAAACGCCCAACAAACGCAGCAGCATACTTCTAAATGGAAATTCATTTGTTCAGGGAAGATTTAGTTTTTTGTTTAAAGTGCTTTTTTTTGTGCTTGTCAGTTTTCCAGGTCTCATTCACACAGACTGAAACCTACAGTAGATAATGTAGGTAAAGATTAGGTTTAGAGTAGACTCTAGATAAGTATTAGATAATTATTAATAAAGAAGAGTTTAGCATTTAGTTTGTAGGCAGACAGCGATCAAAATATTAAAGTGAAACACCACACCAAGCTTAGACTTTGAGTAAAATAATGATGTCTATTAAGGATTGAAACAAACCATTCTTTTTAAGGTGGAAAATTATCTTAAGGGATTAATTTAATAATTGCGTAGTTTATACATTTAGAAAAATGTCTTGAAGAGTTACGTCATAATGTTTAATCTCTGTTTCCATGCCAACTCTGTGAAACTGTGCAGATCTTACTTAAGAACCAGTCTGTGGGTCAGAGGCTGTAGGTAAGAGGGTGCCAGAAGCTGAGGGCTAACAGGACGTGGTGATACCAACAGTTCTGAGCTCCTTCAGTACGTCCGATGACGCTGCGGAATGAGGGGTCCACAAGTGACGGCTGGTCCGGTTCGGCCTCAGACAGCTCTCTGTGCAGGCTGCCTGTGATCTCTTCTGCCCAAGAGCCAGCGGTGCTCTTTCTAGGGTCAGAGGTCAGGAAACAGGAGGTGCTGGTTGTCTGTGTTAGTTTAAACACAGGCAAATCAGAGTTTGGCATATGTAGAGTTCTCAGAGTAAAATATTTTCAGAATTCCTTGTAGGCTTTTGAAAAAAACTAATTATAGCTGATTGCACGTGGCAGTGAATAAACCAAAGATTTGTTAAAACACATCTTTTGACAGGCAAGGCTTATTCATGAACTGAAGAAAAATAATCTCAAATCAAAAGCACATGCGTTTCCTGGGAAATACAAGACAACGAAGACAAGACAAACTAAAGACCAAACAAAAACTGAACTAAAAACTGAGCAAAAAAAACTGAACAGAAAACGTAGCGCCAACACCCCTCAGAACTGAGTTTTTACTAACTAGTTACAGAGGTGTGTCTCCACCCGATGGCGGGAGACTTCTTCGTCTCACTAGGAGGAGGAGGAGAGATGATCTCACTCTCAAGTTAAAACTTATAACATATTACCACCAACACTGAAAACACATTAAACAATCATTGGTACAAACACATACAGGTGACATAATGTATATTAAACAGAAACAAAAGCAATGTTTCCAAGACTGATAAAGATTTTTTTTCAGAATGTACAAATAATCATTTCTTTTTGAAGGTCTTCACATAGATAGCGATTAAACTTTATTGGTGTCTCTCTTGTCCATAAGAGTCTTTAAGTCTTTATTAATAGTCAGTCAGTTCACAGATGTTAATCGATGAAAGTTAAGGTTTGTTAAAGTTTGTCTTAATAGAGTGTTAAAGACTTTTTTACTGTTGGGAGTTTCTTTTTTGAAATGTAGGAGCCTTAAAAGGAGATTCTACTCCATTCATTTACAATTGGTACTAGCGTTGTGTTTCTGCGTTGTCCAGTTATCTAGTAAAGGAACAGGTAGTAAATCCTTTTTTTTTTTTTTTTAATAAAGAAATTATTTTAGCAAATTCAATAATTCTGTGTCGATTAGGTCAAAGGTTACACACTCCAGTAAAACATAGTGGCACGTACAGCCCATGTTAATCCTGCTTTTGGAACACATGTAAATGCACTTATGAGATTTATTACAGCATCTTGCACTGCACAGTCTCACTCCTCAGCCCAGCTCTGCAGTAGTGCCAGCTCTGGAACTGCAGCAGTAAAGCATCCCTCCCATATTTCACGCTCCAAATCCATACAGCTTAAGCCATGATTCATATAATCCAAGAAGTGTGTGGATCAAGCTTCCTGCAGATAACTATATAATCACAAGCACAATATGGCTAAAAAAGACACAATTCAATTTGGTTCTGAAACACTCTGATGAGGTCACGCTGCGGAGAGTCTGTCAGAACAGATCCATTTGACAGTGTCGCTCCACCGCAGCTGTAACACCCTGCACCTCGTGTCTTAAAGTAGGATTTCATGTTCAGCTTCAATAATTTACATTTGCATAACACATCTTTTCATTTTCTCTTGTTTTCCATCAAAAAAGAGCAGTATTCAGAGTTATTGCTTCATTCTTTTATTATCATTCTTCTATAGAATCTGTGGACCACTGTAGATCGTCAAATGTGTGAGAGAGCATTATCCACAGATGTTCTAGCTCAAAATAACTTTAATTAATGAATTCATTATTTTTTACCATATTACTTGCACAGGCATAAACGTATCTCCAAGTTTACTTCTGGGGTATAATCATGCTACTACACGCACTACAGTTTTTGAATCCATACCAGCAGACTTTCCCTGACGCTGCGTGTATTAGGACTCCTAAACACTGTGGTGAATGTGTTCTATCCTTAGAGGCTCATATTATAGTTTATTAAAGAAATGCAATAATCAGACAGGAGTAGATTCTATAGAAATGTATTGTACATTATTAGAAGAAAACAGAAAATTCAGAAATGCGGAAAGCTGTTTGATCACCTAGGAACACATGAATAGACAATGAATGGTCATAACAGAATTTTATTGTGGTGTTGCCATCATCATTTACTTCATGTGATCATAAAGTAAATTTTCTTTTTCTTAATCATGAGATTATGTTGAAATAGTCCAGAAAACATTACCTTGTCTCTTTGAATAAAGGTATGATGTGAATAGAAAAAAGTATGGTAACAGTTGGTACAAAAACCTGTACAAAAATGCATTTTATTAAGACGCTTTAAAGTTTCTTTACCACTCATTATATTGGAGTAACTGGTCTGTTTATTTGGACACATTAGTCGTTTAATGATGATACTTTTTAGACCGTTTCATTAAATATATTGACAGCATAAATGTGTGTTTCTGTATTTCTATCTTGAACTAATGGCTCTGTATATGTTACAAACTGACAGTGTATGTGCACTCAGAGCCCTAATTATGAGCAGCCACTTTGCAACGAGGGATAATTAATGTCTGACATGGAGGTAAATGTTTAGTTACTGTGTAAAACATCATTAAATCTGTAAATTGACTTTGTGCTGTCAGTCAAATGGCTTTATCTGTCAAGACTCGAATAATTACGTTGAATTAGATTATTCCACTTTTCACAACTAAAAGTCACAATGTTGCTTTCTCAGTTAGTGGGAACAGTTGATCTTTATTGTAGAGGGAAACCTCAATAGGAAACCAAATGATGTACTTCACTTTAGAAAAAATGCTTTTATTAGAAACAGCTGTTTTAGTTTTTAGATTCAAGTTTTGAAATTCTCAGCAAGTGTGTGACATCACTGTTTCCACAGCAGAATTCTCTCTCTGGACAGTTTAGTGGAAACACAAGACCTTTGAGGTTACCTGAATTAAACTGAGCTGGACTGGCTCAATTCTTTAACATACCACTCAGTGGAAATGAAGTGATACCAACAGACAGACATTCACATCACATTTATTTACTGAAGTATTTAGATTCACCAGTTTACCTGCACCTGCATGTCTTTGGATGGTGGAACACTGTGAGGATAAGCAGACTCACACAGAAAGGCTTCTGTCATAATCTGTAGCAGTGAACTTCAACAATTCAATTTGTGCCTTACATTTTAAAGCCTATAAATTTGCTCTCTTACTTAGCTCCAAGACTCCATACGAACCAACAAAAGCTCAAAAGTTCCTCAGCTGCTGGTCTGCTTGTTGTACCTTGTGTTCATTTCAAAGCCTGTGAAGCTGCATTTTTCAGCAAAGACTGCAGCGCATTGTGCGCTCTGCAGAGAAGGTGATCGGCTGCAGCCTTTCATCGCTCCAGGACCTGTACGTCTCCAGGACACGGGGACGAGCAGGTCGGATCACAGCCGACCCATCTCACCCTGGACATGGACTATTTGAGTCACTCCCCTCGGGCAGGAGGCTACGGTCCATTCGGATCAGAGCCTCCCACCATAAGAACAGTTTCTTCCCCTCCGCCATTGGACTCATTAACACTTCATAACACTTGTCACTTTAGTAAGCACATACTATCAAGAACTATCCATTGCACTGCAAATTTTTCACCATATCCAACAAACTGTAAATTGTGTGTATATATTCAAGTTTTGTTTTTGTTTTTTGTTTTTTTTTTAGTCTGTATATTTTATTTTTATTGTATTTTATATTTTATGCATGCCCTTCATGTTGTACCTTATCGCCGAAGCAAGTTCCTAGTTTCTGAAGCTTTTTTACCGACAATGGCAATAAACCTTTTCAGATTCTGGTCTGATTATGAATATTCAATATTTTACATCCCAATATTTGTGCATCTTTGATTTTTTGAAAAAAAAAAAAAAGACTATTTACAGTACAAACAGATGGACTGATGGGATATGCATTTGTCTTCAATGCACACTCCCATCAAGTTGCTCTTGAGCAGGAATTAAGCCTACTGACACTGACTGACAGCTTCTTGTGGACCAGTTGACTAATTAGTCAGTGTTGTCACAGTCAACTAAAATCTCATTAGTTGGATGGTGACACGTTACTTTTAACAGAAACTACAGCTGTCTGTACTGTGGGTGAACGTACCACAGCTTCAGCTCTGAATGGACTCTGTGCCCCTCACAGACTGCACTGCTGAGTGTCCATTGTGACTGAAGAGTGACAGATAGATTGCTAATATATCAGTTATGCATTGGTCTGTGGTAGAGCAGCTTAGGGCTATATCAAGAACAGCTGCTGTGACACAGAGACTTACATTATATGCAGTGTCATTTACTTTAGGAGGAGATTTTTAATGGTTGACTACGGCCCAAGAAGCATTTTTGTGTATCTACAGAAGAGCACAAACAGTCAACTTAATTATACACTTGCTAAAGACCATCTTGCTGCAAGTCAAATGACACGCAGAAGCACTCATGACACGACTGGTGAAGGGTAGGTTTGATCCATCACATCGTCTGCCTTGTGCCAGCTGTTATTTCAGTTATGATGATGTGAATCTTTTCCATTCCCGCCGTAGATATGGATCCATTGAGTTATCAGCGTGATTTACTGTCTGAACCCCCCATGTCCTTGTGGGGGTGCATAACTGCTCATGAGAGCACTCAGTCATACGTGAGCCATTAGCTGGAGCCATTTAAAAATGCATGGGTCGGTACATCATGACCAGGCAACCTCTTAGCTTATTAGCTTATTATCCCACAGCTTTTTGATCAAACAAGGAAGATGGTCCTACAGACCTGAATGTTGTATCCTTGTTGTGTCATAACTTTGATGGAGGCCATTAGCAGTTTACGATAGATGCAGAATATCCATGCACCATCAAAAGGTGTTAACAGATATCCATACATGGGAAAAGAATTGATACTTTAAGAGAATGCCATCTAGATTTTATTACTAAGGTAGTTGCAAGATTGTTATTCTCAGTATAACCAGCAATCTTTGGCCATTCACATGCCGACATGTTGGTCACACAGCTTGTCATCGCGGAAGTAATATAAAACGGTACTGCGTGGTTTGGTGCGGTAACTCATAATAAGTTAAGTTTTTTGTTAGAACAAGAAAATTGAACATGACCGAATGTACAGCACAAACTGACGGTCTGCTGGGATATCTGTATTTGGATGAGTGTGTTCAACAATACACTACTTCCATCATGTTGTCCTTGAGGAGTAAGAAAGAAAGCAACCTGATTGGTGGATATACTTCCTCAAAGCAAAGAAGGTTCATCAAATTCAGTGTGTTGTTTGTGGAAGCAAAAGGCAGCAGACTTACAGGCTGCAAGGACTGTGCAGGGTTTTATTAACAAATCCAAAAGAAATGGATCAGGTGATGAAATTACTTTTAAAGGTGTTTTCACACCTAAAAGTCTGCACCACGGTCCGCACTAAGAACTCAAAATTCTTACGCAGTATTCACTCCGCACACCACATTCCTAAAAGCACTCTTGATTGACTCTTGATTCTTCTTTTCCCTTTACCCCTTGCACGTCTGTGTGTTTAATTGGCCATGACTTCCCGTTCTTTTTTCCTGGGTCAAAGAGCTGCTGTTCAACCAAATCTTGTGAGCACTAGGGGACCATAATTCGGACCAAACGGCAAGAAAGTGCAGGTGTGTAAGCCACATAATTTACTTTTTTTTTTTTTTTTTTTTGGACATCTTTAATGATCTCTTCAGGCATGGCAAGGCAATTTTATTTATATAGCACAATTTATACACTGTGTAACTCAAAGTACTTTTCTTAAGATTTAATGTCTGGCAAATGAAGTCTTACTCATATCTTATGGATATTGTGCATGTTGATACTGCAGTGACTCAATATTTGTGATCAATTCTGCATCTCTTATTGTAAACGTGAGGTTCCCCAAGCTGAATTCCTGAATAGAGCAGTTATTTTTGTGTTTTAGGCTCAATTTGGTGCCTATTCTCCTACCATGTAGATTATCACTATTAATGCATGGAAAGAAGCAATGATGAAAAGTTCAGAAAAATGACCTTCAAAATGAGTCACTGGCCAGCGAGGCTTGCAGTCTCACCCTTCACATATGTATCAAAGCACAACACTTCAGCGCCCCTCCATTAGCGCTGTGCTGCTAATTGCCCGTTTTAATACCACTCCAGTCTTGTGTAGTACGTCACTGACAATAAAGAAGGGATTAAAGAGAGCTCTTCCACACATTTTGGCTCCGAGGCTTTATTCTGGGACTGCGCTCAAATAGCTTCGCATGATTTACAGTTCTTAAATTCCTCCCTTATCCCTTCTGGCCAGTAAAGCAGCCCATTAAACAGGCAGTTTGAGCGTCCAAAAGCAGATTTAACTTCCTCTAAAAATAGGCCACAGTTTTGCTTGCTCGAAGGGTTTGTTTGGATTATTTGAAGTGTGCTTAGATGATGTACTTCTTCATAGTAAGTGTATCACTGTGCTGTGCAGCAGAAAAACACCCATGTGGCCAGAGCTAGAGGCTTTGATCAGATGGAAAGTGCTGACGAAATCTGCCAAAGCGACACAGGCTCTGAAAATAGAGCATCTTTATTTTGTTCAGACTTTACTTTGTTTGCACGGCTGACACAACACTGGTTTGGAAGGTCTTCACTGTGAGTAGGGCTGGCTGCAGAACACTGGTACATTTGTGGCACCAATCAAAATGGCCTGGAGAGAAGTGCACCAGCTGGGTGAATAAAAACCAAACAAAAATAAGGTCTCTGGTTTTGCCTATGTCTGACATTGCATTATTAGTAGGCATTGTAGCATTAGTAGAATTAGTACAGAACTGAATACATCAAGCCTGACAACATCTAACTTACAGCTAATTAGTTGTAGTATGTGTTTTTTTTTTTTTTTTTTTTTTTTTTTTTTGCAAGAGTTACAGTTAGATAAAGCTTAAACTTCTCCATCCAAGAATAATATACTAATAATAATAACTTCAATATTTTTTGGGTCTTCATGGCATTACCCTATTAGTTTTTGCTTGTATTTTAAGAATCACTGTGTATATTTTTCCCTAAACATATACAGTATATTCTATATACAGCTCTGAAAAAAATTAA
Source organism: Neodontobutis hainanensis (assembly GCA_024349245.1). Classification (NCBI taxonomy): domain Eukaryota; kingdom Metazoa; phylum Chordata; class Actinopteri; order Gobiiformes; family Odontobutidae; genus Neodontobutis; species Neodontobutis hainanensis. The sequence continues at coordinate 2,688,957 of JALDNG010000173.1, read as the reverse complement.
AAGACCACTGCAAAATGATCAGTTTCTCTGGTTTTACTATTTATAGGTTTGTGTTTGGGTAAAATTAACATTTTTGTTTTATTCTATAAACTACATTTATTTGCCAAAAGCAAAAACCGGTCAAAATAGCATTCATATTCATTGTATTAGTATTTTTCATTCACAATACTAATGTTTTAACTTAGGAAGAGTTCAGAAATCAATATTTGGTGGAATAACCCTGATTTTGAATCACAGCTTTTATGCGTCCAGCCTGTCTGTGAGGAGTCTGCATGTTCTCTGCGTTTTACTGTGGGTTCTCTCCGGGTACTTTGGCCTCTAACACTAACCCTAACCCTCTGTCCAAAGACATGCTTGTATAGGTTGATTGGCAACTCTAAAGTGTCCTTAATGAATAAATGTGAAAGTGAATGGTTGTCTGTCTGACTAACTGGACACTGTACAGGGTGTACACTGCCGAAGGCCTAAAGCTGCAAACGGGACTAAGCAGAAGAAAATGAATGACTGAATATATATTCTCAAAATCATTTTGATGGTTTTTAGACATGATATTGGTAGAATCTCACTGACTACCCTTACCCCGGGATGGGAACACATCTTGAGAGATTATACGAGTGGCTCAATTTAGGACAGGGAGGAGTACAGACTAACTTCACATTTTGTTACCATAGAGACTTCCCCGATCTTCAGACTTCCTCCTGCTCCATATTAGATGTAAAAAATACACTTGGGTGTAAGCTCAGTTGTGCACTAGTCCTGAAAGTCTAAACTAGAGATGATGGTCTAGACCTGCTCTAATTTGAGAGACTATATAAACAAAGTTTAAATTAATTAAATCTTCACTCATGGAGGAGATTTTTGAGTTATACATGTTTTCTTTTTTCAGGAAAAAACAATCTGAAATCTTTATCAACTTTGTAAGCTGCGGTTGGTGTACCTCTATTGTACTCTCCTCAGAACTTTTACACAGCTACCGTAAATGCATTTTTGCTGCAGGCACTGTCCAACTTTACTGCTGACTATTTATCTTTATTTTTGAACCTATAAAGATTGCACAACTTTAGGCCCAGTGAACAAAAGCATAAAACAGCTCACTCACTTATGTTGCTTCCATACAGTGTCAGTGATATAGAACAATGGCAGTGTTATTTTCCATATTTACAGTATGTTTGTTGAGGACGTCCTTTGTCTGACTAAAAGGCATGTAATTAACTGTTTTTCTATGCATCCACTCGTTGTGTTTGTTCCAGGGTTGCTCTTGACTCAGTTCCAGAGACGCTTCACTTGAATAGACTTAGAAATGACTCTGACACCGCCCAGCTCTTCCTCTAGTCTGCATTGTTTTCATGTCAGGGATATTCACAGAGCATTTTCAGCTAATAAAAGTAGCACAAAAGCCTTTGGAGAGGCAGAAAAAAAAAAAAAAAAACAATGTAAATGCTACTTAGTTACATTTTGCATAAGAAGCAGTATGTAACCTTGATACTTGGGAAAGGTTTACATATCTGTCAAAATTCAAATGTTTTGACCACTGTTTCAATATTATCTTTGTATAACTCTAAGCTTTACGCTAAACTTTAGTTATATACTTTATTTTTCATTGGAGGTTTCTGTCCAGGTGAGGTGCATCAGATAGGCAAAGGCAATACAGAATACTCTCTGACTAACCTTTCCAACAGCAGTAATCCACCCAAAGTCTTGGTCTGGTCTTAGTCTTGCCAAATAATCCACCAGAGCCACATCCTTTCCATTTATTAATTAGAGTTAATGACACATGGTGAATGATGGTGTGTATTTATGCAAATGAGCCACACAGCTTAAGTTTTTACAAATGTAAGGCTTTACTGCAGCAAACATCAACAGATAACAATAAACAATAAAATAAATGATGTGTGGATGCAAAATAATTTTCTCCAACTGAACAGAAACAAGACTGAACTAATCATCTTTGGAACAGAAACAAAGAGAAAGTGTCAGCAGTCACCTCGAGTCTCTTTCTCTAAAATCTAAAAACCAGGTTAGAAATCTAGGGTTCATCATGGACTCAGACTTTAATTTCCAGAGTCACATTAAGTCAATTACATCATCTGCATTTTATCACCTTAAAAATATTTCCAGAGTCAAAGGGATAATGTCTCAACCAGACTTAGAGAAACGTATTCATGCTTTTATCTCCAGCAGGTTAGATTACTGTAACGGCCTGCTCACTGGTCTCTCAAAACGAGGGTTAAGACAGCTTCAGCTTATTCAGAACGCTGCTGCTCGGGTTCTAACTAACACCAGGAAGTACAACCACATCAGTCCAGTTTTAAAATCTCTGCACTGGCTTCCTGTTGCTCAGAGAATAGACTTTAAAACAGCACTGCTGGTTTACAGGTCTCTAAATGGTTTAGCACCAGAATATATTTCTGAAATGCTAGTAGCTTATGAACGTTCTCGGACTCTGAGAACATCTGGGACAGGCTTCTGCTCGTGCCCAGAGTTAGAACTAAACAGGGTGAAGCAGCGTTTAAGTTTCATGCAGCAAAAACCTGGAACAGCCTCAACTTTACAATGTTCAAGGGGAGGTTAAAAACCTTCCTTTTTAGCTCCGCCTACACTACAACTTATTTTTTTTTTTTTTTATCTCTTCTGCACTCTTCTTCTTTTATGCTTTTAATTTTTCTTATGTTTCTAAATCTAAATCTTGTAAATTGTCTTTTATTTCTGTAAAGCACTTTGAGTTACCCAGTGTATGAATTGTGCTATATAAATAAAATTGCCTTGCCTTGCCTAAACGTCAGGTATAAGGAGGAGCTTGTGTGTGCATTTGTTTATGAAACACAGCACAAACAAAGAAACTAAATAATAATGGCTTGCAACTACAACTCGGTTTCCATCATTTATGTTAAAGAGCCGTTCAATAGATTTGATTCATTCATAAACTTCAGATCTCTAGCTAGCAACATACACAAGCTAAATATAATTTTCTTTAGCGGACATTCTAGCCATAAAGAATGACTACTTCTGCCAGAAAGAGACAGGAAAAACTGGACTTTCAGCATTAGCCTTCATGACAGAAAGATTTAGTGAACTGTGCTACAGAGTAATTGTTATATTAATTTAAAATTTAAGGATAATTTAAGGTTAATAATTAATGGTGTCTCCTGGTTCTCTTCAGGTCATGCTAGTCCTGATCATATCATGTCCTTCATGCTAATCCAAACATGAACATAGACATAACCTAAACATACCCATAACTTGCCACAAACTAAATCCTGCACCTGGGAACTTGTGCTGGGGAGTGTGTGAAAGATACGCCTCCTACAGCCTTTACTGCATGATATAAAATCTCATGTATTGTTTCCTTTTCCAACTTCATCCTGTACCATTGTTACATGTGTGGGTTTCGCTTCCTTCTTGCAACAATTAAACCTGACCATTCATTTTAAATTGTACGCTGTCTCTGTGGTCTTTCTGTTAATTCTTGACAAAGTATTATTATAACAGAAATTTTACTCTTCTTGAGGGTAGACGTTCAAATAATCATCAAGTCAATGTTGAGTCAATGAATTTTATTTAATTTATTTTCTATTTTGTCATTTTATTGTCTCAATATTGATGCTCCTGCTTCATACGATGTATGCTCGGTGGCGCTGCTGTGTCTGCAGTGAACAGAGACTTGTTGAATTGTGTTAATGGTCTGTGTATGTAGCAATTTTTTGTCTTGATGTGAGAAAACTAAAATCGGAAAATACAACTGAATATTTAATATTGTGATATGTAGCTACCGGTTAACCTCATGGCTACACCGACCCGAGAGCAATAAACAGACCCGCGGTCTCTTCACGGCCACAGTTGGCAGTGGCAAAAACTATGTGGAACTTTTGGAATTTGATGGTTTTCTGAATAAATTTGGCTTAAAATGTGATCTGATCTTTATCTAAGTCAAGGGTATTGACAAACATAATGTATCTAAAATAATTACAAAACAAATCTGATCTTTCATGTTTTTATTGAACACACTCATTCAACATTCAACATGGCAGTGGAAAAAGTATGTGAACCCTTACAATTAATAATTGCGTGACCTACCCTTGGCAGCAATAACCTCAACCAGGTGCTTCCTGTAGCTGTGGATTAGACCTGCACATCGTTGAGGAGCAATTATAGCCCATTCTTTCTGCAGAATGGCTTTAGCTCTGTCATATTCTTTGGACGTCTCATGTGTTTGGCCCTCTTCAAGTCAATCCATCTCTATTTGGTTGAGGTCTGGGCTCCAAAAGGTGGATTTTGTTTTTCTGAAGCCATTCTGTTGTGGACTTGCTCCAGTGTTTTGGGTCATTGTCCTGTTTCATCACCACCTTCTACAGTTTCAGCTGACGTACAGACATCCTCACATTATCCTGAAGAATTGTCTGATATACTTGGGAATTCATCTGCCCCTCAATGATTGCAAGCTGGCCAGGCCCTGATGCAGCAAAACAGGCCCAAATCATGATGTTTCCTCCACCCTCTTGGGAATTTCCAAAAGGTTCACATTGTCACTGTATCTAGCTAGTATCTGTATCTAGGAGGATCATTTGTGTCTGAGCGGCGGACAGGTGCAGAGGAGTCTCATTTGTGCTTAAGAAAAATGGCAAGCACAAACAAAACAAACCTAAATAAACATTAAAGAAATAATGTTGTCATTGGAACACGTTATTTCCCTTCAAGTTGAGGTTGTTCTAACTCATACTATGTATGCTGGAGTGAGACACTGAAAGTTGATAGGACATTATTTTACTTGTCCACCAAACAGGTTGGAGCTAAAATGGTTCTCTGAGAACTAGTCTGGACTCAATAAGCTGCCCTTTAATGTTAAGTGTCGAGCCACAATGGGAAACACTACACCTCTTCAAACATCCTTTGAACAAATGAAGTAAGCGAATCTTTGTGGGGAGAGACTAACGTGGGAATAAGCCGCCTTTTGCCTCAGTGTAACGTAGAAGGAGGGATGGATTTGAGAATAAGAAAACAAGTTAATTGTGAGACAGCGACCTCTTAGACGTGTATGATTATATTATTTAAAATATTAGTAAAGAGGAAAACGAAAGGGTGAAAAAAAAAGATGCATAAAAATGCAAGATCTGAAAGGGCCCTATTCTTCTGTGAAAGTGTTGAATCAGACAAGATGAGGTACTGGAGCCATCATCTTTTTTATGGATTGGCCAATAATGGAAATTAAACACTTCTCTTTTATGTAGCAAACAATACAAAATGCTATAGTTTATACAAATGAAAAATCTGTCCTGCATAAGACAAATCCAGCTGATGTTTTTTTTTTTTTTCTGTGTCAGATCGAAACTATTGAACAGTTTTGCTGAAGTGAGTTAAATTAGATTCATGCTCCCCTCGGGATAATAACTTTTCATTTAGCTTCACAATTCCATTAACATTTAAATGTGTCCAATAACCAATACCTACACAACACAGTCCCTATGGACGTTTCAGCGCTGGCCACATTTACATTTGGCAAAGCGTTGGGAGCTGCCAACAGAGCTTTAAACTCGAGTTATTTTTACTGCTACCGGCTAAGCAACGGCATTGACTTTTCCCACCCTTTCGGCTCTTCAAAGTCTGACTCAAGCCCTCGTTTCTAGCTTAATGTTTTGGCATAGAGCAGTGAACTATTACTTAAAAACAGACTAACCTGTTCCATGTGTCTGTGTGCAGGCCTGTTCTGCTGTCAGTAACATCGCTCACCTGGAGATGGACCTGCGGCCCGGGTCACCTTCAGCACCGGAGGAGGGAGCACCTCTCCAGGAGCTGACCTTCACCCCTGTCCACGCTCCCGTCATGAGCCTGGGGGTGACTATGCCCAGGTGAGACCCTCCTCAAAACCACTAACACAGAATTTAGAATGTAACTGGTAATATACATGTATTTTCTTTAAGAGCTTAGATGGAGCCTGTACAGTGTGTAAGCCTGAGAGCTGCGCGGTGAGTGTTTGACAGCTCTGTGTGTTATCTGAGTGTATGCCTTCATTATCTCTGCAGTTTACAGTTGTGCTGTTGTATCTACACAGTCAGATCAATTACATCACTAATTGGCTGAATGTGCTCTGCCTTCTATCGCAGCATCATCAGAAGCTCACAGACAACTTACACCAGAGAGAGAAATTATAATAATTTTAAAGATCAGTATCAAACAGAATTGTATGTAAAACTTAATTTGTCAAAAAAACAGCGCTCTCTATGCGCCTAGTTAAGAAGCAGTAGCCTTCCTCTGGCAGTTGAAGTGAGCCAGTATAAGGCTCACCCTGAGGAGGAGCCAGTGTGTGCTCTGTGTGACTTCAATGTGGTAGAGAATGAGTATCATTTTGTCTTTTATTGTCCTTTGCATTGGTTGGATTTGTTTGTAAAGCCTTGGATAGAAGGCAGCAAATGTTCCTGTTTGATTTTATATGTACTGTAATTTATCATTTCTGTGGAGCAGATGATCTTATGTGTATTATCTTGTATCTTGTTTAATATATATAGTGTATTGTAAGCCCATGTGCATGACACTTAAATAAATTTCAATCAAAATCAAAAATACACCAACAGCAGCTAGGACTAGACAGGCCCGGTTCAACAACTAAACAGAACCCCTTTGCTTGTTGTGTCACAATGCGCCAAGACGCGCAAAAACTTCTGAGCGAAAAAATGCCACATGCAACCACCAATAGACCACCAAAGTCTGTTTGGTGACTTTGGTGGTCCAGTCTGATTACTTTATTTCACAGGTTAAACTGTTAATGTGCCGCCCCTGAGGTGACACACATTAAACGCTGTGTACTGGACAACAGGAACTGGAAACACAGCATAAGGGAAGGTATTTTAATGCAGATTTGCAAAACTGTAGTGTGAAACCGAAAGTTACCGAACCAAACAAATGCAATGAAACTGTTTGTGGGTTCTTACTGCAGACTAAGGCCCGATATTTTCAGTATAGACCGATGGTTCTAATTTTGAGCAGATGAAGTGAGTGCAGACAGTAACATTAAACAGAATGAGCACAGTCACAGAGGCTTTTCATTAGAGCAAAGAGAGTGTAAATATGTAACTGGCACAGACACGCCCAATCCCACCGTTTGGATCTGGACTCGTCGCTGTGCGCTTCAGTGAGCCCAAACATGGCCGCTGCTTCACTCCCTGCCAAATCATCTCTGTGTGGCCCACTTCTGCAAAGAACAATGAAGTCTAATGAAGTTTAATTGAAGCGCCAGACCATATTTGATCAAGCCCTTTTAAATGTTAAGTGATGATTTGAATATTTGTCCATCTATCTAGCTATCTATCTTCAGCACAAACTGATGTATGATTTATGAGCCTTTTTGCATAGATATATAGAAGTTTGGAGCTACTTTCAGTGGTTGTGGAAACCTGAGTATCCAGAGGAAACCTACGCAGACATGGGAGGACATGCAAACTCTACACAGACAAGCCCAGGACCTTCTGTTGTTATAATGTTTTTTGAGTGCTTTTTCACGTTTTTGCTGTATACAGTATGTTTCCAAAAATCTGTACACTATTAACTGTTCACACATGGCCTCATTAGATTATGTGATTCTGCTCTGCTTGGCAAAAAACTATTTGCAGAGAATTATTTACCCCCATTTAAAATGTTAGCATTTTTTACTTTTGGCATATTTTTGCCAAACATACTGTGAATACAACACACAACACAACTCCACTTAAACTTGCCTCACTAAAGTAATATGAGTAAATTCTGATCAATTTTTCTTTTTTTCTTTTTTAATAAATACTTAAAAAGGTGATAACAACCAGAGGAAGAGCTCATTTACAGTGACAGTGAGCCCAACCATATTAACACACACTTAAACCCCCGAAAAGCTGTGTTTAATTTAAATATTTTAAAAACATTCGTCCTTTAGGTCAAATTATGACGGAGGTAAAGAGTAGGACGGTGGTGGAAAGGGAGGGTGGTTAGGGGCTATTGACTTTTTTGATCTGTATATGTCCTTAAACTGAAAGCCATGGCAGGACTAAACCAGTACGTACCGTAGCGGCTGTTCTATGGCTCTTGGTGGTCTACCACACATTGTAAATTGTGTTTGATGACACAGCTCAGTTTTCCACTCTAGCTCTGTCCCTTTTCCCTCCGTTGAAAGTGAAATTGCGAACATTATTGTAATATATATTTTATATAATCTTGACGTGAAGGCACAATATTCAGATATTTCAGATTAACGTGAAGAGTTAGGATATTAAGAAGCTGTGTAGTGCTTTCGCTTTTTTTTACTGCCATTGTTTTGTTTTCCTCCTGCTGCTTGTAACTACCGTAATATGCCATATATCAGTGGAAAAGCACAAATTCTCAGGTTTCCTATGTAAGTTGATTTTTTTTCTTTTTTCTTTTTTCTGAAAGGACAAACTGTGACAGACTTATGGTAATAAAAGAACACACATAGAAGACATAGCGCCAGCACTATTTAAAAAAATTTAACTATAATTTGAAAATTCTTGTTTATAATATAGAATTTTTCTAAAATATTTGCTTATTTATTCATTTTTGCACAGCCCTACCCCATGGGCTTAACACACACAGCCCCTGGAATGACAATGATACTACTCTTTAACATATTCCTCTGCAACATTGATATTCATGAGCAATAGGACAAATAGCTTGTGAAGAGTGGCGCCGACGACACGTCTGTTTATCTCCGGACACAATGATAGGCCCAGACGCTACTGTTCATTTTCCTGGGTTTGCACTTTAGGCAGCCATCTGTGCTGCATGTTTATATAAAGTCAGTGTTTGGTGTCGGCGCTCGAAGCACAAGTTTTGAATGTTAGCATTGCTGCAGAAAACAGGTGGCCACTATGATTAGAGATAACTGCCAATTATGAGAGAAACTCCTGCGGGAACGCTCTGGCAGTGGCTCATTGTGCTCGCTCGTGGGCCACCGCTGCATGGCGGATATTGCTGACATCCTCCAGCTTTCTAATCAGTCCTTCTGCATATTTGGGGAGAGTCCGGCCGGATATTGAAATTTTGGTTCAGTTTAACAGGCTGAATTGAATCAATGGCAGTTATCTTCCTGAAGATTAGAATCTCGTCAGAGCAGAGTTGATGTGTGATAAATGGCTCTAAGATGATAAAACAGCACAGAAGTCGAGTCAGATCCAAATGGGTTTTCTGCCTCATTTCCAATCAGCAGTCAGCCGAGCGAGTCTGCAGCAGCAGGGACCAGACGCATTACCTCCTGCTGCTCACAAAGCTTTAGCAGAAGCAGCGCTGACGGCCTCACAGCTCCGCAAATGATCCGTGTGGTTTAGCATTCTGAGAGCACACACATTAAAGCCACACTCCGTTTTGTTACATTTTGAGGGCTCCTTGACGTGACTCAGAGAGAGGAGAGGAGGTTTTCTCACATAAACTGCTAGATACTCCACTATTTAACTCACTATAAATGACAAGAAGCCATGTTGTAAGAACCCCTAGCATCTGTCTGATCTAGTCATTATAACATTTAATAGTCTGTAGACTCTTTTTGATTGTCCTGGTTCTTTTACAAACTGACCTCTGTCAAATAAACCAAACCCACTGAATAATGCAGTAACACCCCTTGTCTGTGGGGGCACTGCATCAGTAATTACTGAATAGAAACAACATGAATGAAAAAAAGAGACTTCTCTATTGGTTCAAATTATCCAGCTGCATATCTCTTAGTTTTATCTTAAAGTATTAAGTTTAGAGTGATATCTGGTGAATCCAGTTGTGGTCATTCTTCACTAATTTGTTCAGAACTTATGCTGTTTTTTTTGGCAGTGTTTACATGCAACTGATCCCCTTGTTTTCCACATCTGTCATTTACCCACATTTTCTCATTAGATGCTTGTTTATTTTGTGTTTTATGTTGGAAGTGGCCCATGACTTGTTTTTTAGGCAGAACCAGAGTTTGATTGCACATTCACCTCCCTCCAAACACAGCAGACTTTTCAAACAAACAAACAAGGGTTCTATTAAAGCAGGCCAAACAGGGCTGTTTTTTAAATAGATAAACTCAAATGCATCAAGTATAAATCTCAAATGCAAATAGGTATTAAATCTTGCATCTTATTAGATAAACTGTTTCCAGTAATCCTACTTTTACAAATCAAATACATTTATTTATGATCCTCCTCTAACCCCCGTCCTCTTCCTCAGTTCCTTCACCAGCAGCTCCCGCAGCTCCCTGGCCCACCTCTACTCAGCCGGTTTCCCCGAGATCCTGGACTGGACCGGACAGGCAGCCGAGGTCCTGGACCCTACTGAGCCTGTGCCTTTTGACCCCCAGAGAGAGGAGACAGACCCTCTTCAGGGAAACCTGCTTGTCTTCCAGTTTCTGGCCTTCACCAGGTGAGCTTGTTCACATTTCTATCAAAATATTTGTGTGTCATACAAGGGCAACATTAGAGTAGATTAAAATACAGTAGGGAAAGGAGAAAATGGAGCGTACAGTGGGAAAAGATAGGGTAGAGCGTAGTAGACAAGGGTAGGGTAGAGTAGAATCAAAGGCAAACCTATATGCGGATTATGCAAGTTGCGTAAGGCCCCGCGGCTGATGCAGGGCATAGCTATAATCGCGTGTAATTGGCTAGAGCCCAAGAAAGTGCTTCTAGACAAAGTTTGTGGGAAAAGTGACGCTGCACAGTGAGAGACAAGCCTCTGTCAGCTGCAGCCAGGTCTGTCTGTGTCAATAACTGCTGTATATCTGCGTGAAGTGCAAACATTTGCCCCACAGTTGGTTCGTCTGTAACAGGACTTAAAAGTTTATAAAATGGCAAAAAGACAAAGGAGGATATCACAAAGAGGAATTCAGAAACAATTTGAGCATCTTCAGAAAAGACAAATGACTAACGAGAGCATTCAACACCATCTTAACCACTTCAGGCTTTGAAAAAGATTCACTGTAGCCTCTCCTCTGAGGCACCAGCAAGGCCAAGCAGTTCACAGATAAAGAGTTTGTTTCTGTTGGTTTTGTTTGTGGGGATGCTTAACACAGCTCCCTTTAGTCTGAGTATACTACGTCTACCTATCTGTGAGATATTCTGATAAAACCAGACATTAATTTTACATTCAGTATGTATGTTTACCTGTCTCAGAGCCATTTTTTATGTTTTCAGTCTGTTATTTTAGGTCCTCATAAGGCATCTCTAACTGTCTACGCGCTACAGTTTCACTGAGAGACCCCGATTATTAGCCTTGACTTATTACATCAACAATAACCAGCAGCATAGTGATGAAAAAAAAAACGTTTTAATAGAGACTGTCAAATGTATTTAATAAGGCCATGGTTTTGGCAAGTGAAAGGAGATGGCAAAACACTTGGAGAGTCTGTTCAGGGCCTTTTATTCAACATAGGATGTGACTGAAAGCAGGGACTTGGAGGATGCAGCAGCATTACCATTCATCCAACAGGCACGGCAGACTATGATGCAGTAGATGTGGTGGACAGCTTCACAACCCAGTCTTCTACACACCACCACCAACATATTCAATCATTTTTGACGATATAGACTATTACATGAATCCATGCACCACAGCAATAAATCAATCCACTGGATACATTACATTACTGTCCTTGACCTTTACCTTAGAGACTACCTCTGTGATGCCAAACCAAGTGCAGACATGACAAACTGATCTTCATCACTCTCTCCTGGGACTTGATACGCAGACGCACAGTATAAAAAAGTTTATTGTACAGAAGCAGAATCCTGATGCAGTACCCGGACGATTTTTGACTTCATGTAGAATAAAGGTTTCAGCTGCTAATGTCCATTTCTATTCTTCTCTTATAATACAATTATTCACTGTATTTGCATTTACACAAATGTTATTTTAAATGAAAAACAATCTTTATTCAAACAATAAAGATGACAGTACAGTTTAAACAGTAAACAGTAATCTCAGCTTAAAAACTCAGAGCTGCTACATACAGAATCACAGTTTATATATCTATATACAATAACTATATGCGATCACTGAAATTAATTTAGAGTACTCCAGTTTGTCTAGGTCAGACCTACTGTGTGCTGTGGGTTTCTGCTCAAAGTACTCACATTTAATCCTTCTTTGCAGTTTATACTCATGGGTTAGCTCCGTGCAGCCTTCTGGGTTCTGTCAAAATAATGGCATTCTCCAGATGTAGCTGCCTCTTGACTCCAGATCAGCAGATGCAGTTAGTGTCAGTGTACCTCATTTTTTTAATTAATCACAGACTGTGGCTGAGCATACAGTAGTGGTACAGGTTAAAAGCAGATTTATTAGATGCTTATTATATCAACATCACAAAAAAAAAAATAAAGTTGGGCTTACAATGACTATTGATGTTTCCTATGTGTATTTTGGATTATGTCCATAAGTTGAACTCATTAAAATTGTTTAAATCTCTAATTTAATGATAATAAACCTTTGTGAAAATACCCACCAGCTTTGGCAATGGACCACAGTTCTCTCAGACAGTCTAATGACAGTCACATCTACTATTTGCTAAGTAGCTTCTTTTATAAACATTATTATTGTACGTGAACAGTTAGCTAGCATTGGCGTTTCTAAACTTTCTAGTTCTTGTTCATATGGCTTTGAAAAGCAAACACTTACCATTTAGACGTAAAGTGCACTTCCTCGGAGTCATCATAAACAACTGGGTTTTTGAAAAAGTTCATTTTCTTCAGGACGAACAGGGAGAGCTGGTAGATTTAACTCTTTCCCAAAATTCGTTACAAGAGCGTTAAGAGCCTGGAAATTTTAAAGACTTGATTTGGTCCTGGTCATCAAAATCGAGGTCAGTTTCAAATTATTGCGCCCCCGTTTTAGATACGCAGTTCTGATTGGGTTGTCTTTGATGGGCCTGAGGGGAAATCAGCGTCAGTTGGAGGGGATCCAGACCCACTGGACTTTGCTTAGAAAGTAAATGTCAGTGGCTCTGGGAAGCCAGACAACAGCAAAGGTAGATCCGTCTCTGAGTGGAATCATGCTTTACTCTCCCATTTGTAAAAAAGAATACATAACACTGACTTGCATAAATGCACATTTCATACATTTAAAAATTTGTTAACACATTATATATAGTATAGTAGTAGTATAGTATTGATTATTTAATTTATCTTTTTACTAAACAAAGGACAGTTAATCTGAAAAAGTGTATTCTTTAAATAATAATCTTTAAAATCTACCACAACATGATTTACTGTGTTTATGCTCTTATCAAGTTTCAACAACAGAGCAACCTTAGTTTTTCACATAATGCAGCTGCAACATTCCCAGTGTGAATCAAAGATTTAGCCTGTCTAAGCAAAGGTTGATTCACTGCTGCTAAACCAAAAAAAAAAAAAATAAAGTTGAATTTCTGATTCTGTTATAGTATAATTTTACTGTGTACACAGAGTAAGACTTCCGGTTGGAATGTGGACTGACATGTATATACAGTGCTCATCTCACTGGCAGAGCCTCCGAGCTGCTGGGCCATAATTCCACTTGCCTTGATCTGCAGCCAAGAGTTAAAGCATGGTTGAAGTGCTGCCAGTCACCCTCTCCACACAGTTGAGTACATATGCTCCCAGCTGCACCCCAACATGAATATGGCTCTGTCAGCACCCCGTCAAGCGCCCCCTCCGTCAGCGGCTCTTTGTCCTGTCACGGCCCTGTCAGCATGTGTCATGTTCATCATACACTGCCAGGACACGGCTAAACTCTAAATGGCGCGCTCTGCATAATGTCTGCCTTTTTGCTTACACACTGTGTGCATATCAAAGTGGTGTCCTCATTGGAAGTACATGTAGCAGCCCTGGGTGAAGCAGATGGGAAATGACAATAGCTCTGTGATGCCGACTTTTCAGAAATGTAGATTCCATGTCATCATTTACAACAGCCTTGTCACTGTCAGTGCAGTGCAGTGGCAGCCAGTACACTCTACTCTACACTACCTTTTCATGTAGCACCAATTCTAGACCAGGCACCTTTCAAGACCCCATAAAATAAACATGCAATACTGAAATCATGAACATAAGGATGAACGATGAAGCAATTATTATTTTTTTCATTTTAGCTTAATTATATGATAAAATGCTTGAGGTCACTTTCTGGGGACACTGTGGTGATCTAAATTCTGACAAAGAGGAAGGCAGTGAATCTACTGCTACCATCTACTGTGGAGTTTTTCAGGGTAGTTGTCCACATAAAAGAAAAATGAAAGCTATTGACCTGAAAGACGTTCACCTTCAGAGACCCTAGTGACATGTCCGGGGCGCTCCAATGTGAGAACGATTTACTGTGTTTGTGTCGCGATAAACTCCAGGAGCTGAAGCCTCGTACTTTCTGCAGCTGTTTGAACTTCCCTTTCTACTGTTTGGTTAAGGTCATCATCTGTTCAATTAACTGTGCGCAATAATCACCTTCACTGTGAAAAGTCAGCTTGAGTTGTTAGCTTTGTGTTAGCTCCATCAAGCTTATTAAGTGCCACCCCCACTTTTCCTTCCTTCCCTTTTTTTCAGTAGAGCCCTCTGGACTATAAATAAGAAAACATAAAAATCAGAGAAAAGTCTGGTTGTAATAACCCGGAGCTGAATGTGTAAAAAAGACTAAAGTTACCACATGGGTTTAGACATTTTACTACTCCTGGTAAAAATAATGGACACATCCTGATTTCAAAAAGCTGCACATCAAATTCTTTGACTTTTTCATTCATCCAGCAAGGCTTGTCACAAGTCTTTTAACAGTTAACTGTTTTTATTTAATTTCTTCTTCAAATCAAACCCCCTCATTTCCTCCTGACATAAAGTGCTCAGTACAAGCTGATCAATTATGTGAACACCATTAGGATTAAACTTCTCAGCCGTCTTCTTCCATTTTTAACTCATTTTCCACTTGCAGCACATTGAACCCACTCAATAACAAGGCTCTGTCTATTTTTACTGTCGTTTTATCTGCCCCATTTTATGACACCATTTCACACAGTCTTCCTCTGTGGCCTGTAAAATAACATGTCACTGCGAAAAGCACTGGAGTTGCTTTAGCTTTTTTTTTTTCAAATGGCTCAGTTTTTGTAAGTCCATATGTTTTATTGTATGTTTGTATTTTTCAAACTAAAACACTTTGTGAAATTATGCTTTTGGGACAAAGTGGTTATATAGATTCAATTTGTCCCAATTTTATAACTGTTCTATATATTGTAATCTATTGTTTCTCTACCATTCACAAGCAATAGGTGTTTTTATTTAGAAAAATCGAGGCAAATGATAAAAACTGGCTTCCAGGTTCAGAGGGTTAAGATAGAAAGCACAAATCAAGTTAATTGTGCGTAAATCTAACCTTGAAACTGAATAAACCTCAGATTTTTTTCAAGTACCATAAACGCAAGAAGCTATATTTTTCTTTTCCGTTTTTTTTTTTTTTTCTCAAAACCACCTCGAGACATATGTCGCTGAATACACACTTGAGCGTAAAATTGCGTCGCTTTGAAGAGTGGGCGTTGTCACATAATTATGACAAACAGAGAATGCTAAGCGAGTGTGTGTAGTTCGTGGCAGCAGTAGTAGCACTTAGTGAGCGTGGGATAGACAGGATAATTTCTACCTCTCACCCTACGCCATCATTATCAATCTCCTGTGTTTACCGAATGAATACTAATGTTCACTCCGGCGCTCTCGTAATTTCAGGAGGGTGATTGATTGGAATCTTCAGCTGTTACGGCCTTTCTGTGGCGTTACTGAGTGCACCATGACCGATAAGTAATGCATCTTTTCTCAAAAAGATTTAATAAAAGCATGTTAAATCAAACTTGTTAGTCAGAAGAATAGTTAAGGTCCAGGTTAAACCACTTTAAGCTTGTCTAAATCCAGTTTTAAGCAGGTTCAAACCATTTCTAACTGGTCATGGTCGAAGTTTAACCGCTCAAAAGCCCTCCAAATCTGGGTTTAACCAGTTTAAATCTGTTCAAAACCACACGAGGTCCGCTAAAAACTTAATTAAACCTGTCCAAATGCAGTAAATTATTTAATCAGCTTAAGAGAAAAGCAAAGGAAAATAATTAAAACCGACTTTTCATTGTCTAACCCAAGTTGTCAAACATACGGCCTGTGGGCCAGAGGGTACAATGTGGCCTGTGGGATGAATTTGGAAAGTGTAGAATCAAACATGTGTTTAATGCAAGTTTACGTGCTCAAGGAATATATTATTCTTCGACACTATGGCACTCATAATGACAAAAAATACAACAGCTACAAGACAACTGAGAAGAAAGTGGGTCTAAAGGTAACAGGTCTAATTTTTACCCCTGGCCGAGAGGTCAGTGATACAGCAGTTAGCTACGTTATTGCAAGCAAAATATCATTAGCATCAAAGCCATATTGTAAGGGTGAGTTCATGAAAATATACACGCTAAAGGCTTTTGCCAACATTAGCCTTTGTCGGTTGCTGGTCCGACCCACTTCAGATCAAATTGTGTCAGAAATGTTGTCCCTTGGTCTAATCGAATAGCAATCACATCTAATAAGAAAATAATGATATTAATTCAAATAAGAATTAACAGTACAGATGTGTTAAAGTCCGACTATAAATAAGCTTTTTTTTTATTATCAGACAATTTTTTACAATTGTCCTTCATGCTGTGTTACTAATGGACCATAAATGGAGCACAAGGCAGACTGAGACAAGACAGTGGTGGCAGAAATCAATATTACAGACATTTATGAACACGGATCCATGACTCGCATAATATTTCTAAATGCTAAAAATGAGTCGAGTAGTACAAGTACAGTAGGCCCATCCTGAATGATGTTTTTTAGTGCTGATAAGAATTTGTGTGATGTGAAGCCAAATTATCCACTTATGCCAAACTGAAGGTGTAATGCTGATTTTGTAACTATTCAATCATTGTATCAAATGTATAACTGTGCTGAAGCTGTGATTTAGCTCCCCAGGTCGTACACTCATTTGGATTATTGCTCAGGACGTGCGAGGAGCTCGAAAGTGGACGTGTAGGAAATGCATATTTGATGAGTTCTTTCCCGGAATCATTAAAGACTGATCGTTACATGAAATATGAGTTACTATACATTTTTAATGGCATTTCCAAGCAGTCATTTTGGAATTTGCATAATGCACCGCTTACCTGTATAGATTTTCCAATAAAGGCAAGGCAATTTTATTTATATAGCACAATTCATACACTAGGTAACTCAAAGTGCTTTACAGAAATAAAAGACAATTTACAAGAATTAGATTTGAAAACATAAGAAAGATTAAAAGCATAATAAAAAAAGAAGAGTGCAGATAAAAAAACATTTTAAGTTGTGGTGTAGGCGGAGCTAAAAGGAAGGTTTTAACCTCCCTTGAACATTGTTAAAGTTGAGGCTTGTTTTACTTCATCTGGGAGGTTGTTCCAGGTTTTTGCTGCATGAAACTTAAACGCTGCTTCACCCTGTTTAGTTCTAACTCTGGGCACGAGCAGAAGGCCTGTCCCAGATGTTCTCAGAGTCCGAGGAGGCTCATAAGCTACTAGCATTTCAGAAATATATTCTGGTGCTAAACCATTTAGAGACTTGTAAACCAGTAGTGCTGTTTTAAAGTCTATTCTCTGAGCAACAGGAAGCCAGTGCAGAGATTTTAAAACTGGACTGATGTGGTTGTACTTCCTGGTGTTAGTTAGAACCCGAGCAGCAGCATTCTGAATAAGCTGAAGCTGTCTTAACCCTCGTTTTGAGAGACCAGTGAGCAGGCCGTTACAATAGTCTAACCTGCTGGAGATAAAAGCATGAATAAGTTTCTCTAAGTCTGGTTGAGACATTATTCCTTTGACTCTGGAAATATTTTTAAGGTGATAAAATGCAGATGATGTAATTGACTTAATGTGACTCTGGAAATTCAAGTCTGAGTCCAGGATGACCCCTAGATTTCTAACCTGGTTTTTAGATTTTAGAGAAAGAGACTCGAGGTGACTGCTGACATTTTCTCTTTGTTTCTGTGGTCCAAAGATAATTATTTCAGTCTTGTTTCTGTTCAGTTGGAGAAAATTATTTTGCATCCACACATCAATCTGTTCGATGCAGTGACACAATGAATGGATTGGTCCATTTTCACCTGCTGTGAGTGAAATGTAAATCTGAGTGTCATCTGCATAATTATGGTAGGATACACCACAGCTGTGTATTAACTGGCCTAAAGGAAGCATGTAAAGATTGAATAATAGAGGTCCCAAGATAGACCCCTGTGGAACCCCACATGTCAGGGCCATTTGGTCTGATACACAGTTTCCAACCGAAACAAAGTACTTCCTGTCTTCAAGATAGGACTGAAACCATTTAAGAGCAGTTCCAGAGATACCTATCCATTCCTCTAATCTTTGTGACAGGATTTCATGGTCCACTGTATCAAACGCAGTTCTCAAGTCCAACAGAACTAAGACAGAGACTTTGCCCGCGTCAGTGTTCAGACGGATGTCATTTGTGACTTTGATAAGTGCAGTCTCAGTCTGTGATGGGGCCTAAAACCTGACTGAAAAGGATCAAAGCAGTTGTTAAGCAATAGAAAGTCATTAAGTTGCTGATATACAACTTTTTCGATGACTTTCCCTAAAAATGGCAGGTTTGATATGGGCCTATAGTTGTTGAGCACTGTAGCATCAATACTGCTCTTCTTTAGGAGAGGCTTGATGACAGCAGTTTTTAAGGCCCTTGGAAATGTTCCAAACTGTAAGGAATTATTGACTATATTAGTGAGCTGTGGTAACAAACTGCTTAGTACTGATTTTAGAAATCTAGTGGGTAAAACATCGAGGCAGCAGGTGGATGAGCTCAGGCTGGAGACAGTTTTTTCAATTGTTCTGTCATTAATGGGTGTAAAATGTGTAAACTCAACCAAAGGTCTCCTATGTGGCTGCAGTGTTGTTGTTTGCCCTTTGGACTGTATCGCATGTTTAATGCCTTGAACCTTGTCATTAAAAACAATGCAAACTCATTGCATTTAGTGTTGGAAACTAATTCTGGAGGAAATGGAGCTGGAGGGTTTGTTAATCTGTTCACTGTAGCAAACAGGACACGTGAGTTGTTACTGCTGTTGTTGATGAGCTCTGAGAAGAATATTTCTCTTGCTTTTTCAAAGTTTGATTGAAAACATGCAGATTTTCTTTGTATACCTCATAATGAATTAAGAGTTTAAATTTACGCCATTTTCTTTCGGCTTTCGGCATTCCCTTTTCTGTGCCCTGACAGAAGGAGCATTGCTCCACGAACCCTTCTGCCTCTTCCTCATCACTTTAACCTTAACAGGAGCAATGGCGTCCATAACATTTAAAACACCTGAAGTATAACAATTCAACAAATCATCAACTTGACCTGATGAGGCATTTTCAAACCTGATTGCCTCCATAAACTGTGTCCTGGTGTTATCATTAATGTGCCTCTTCTGAACAACTGTAGGTCCAGCAGCAGCTTTTGGAATCATGGACAGATGGAAAAAGACACAAGAATGATCAGACAGAGCAACATCAATCACAGTAACTTCTGAAATATGAACAACCTTTGTAATGACCAGGTCCAGAGTGTGACCTCTGTTATGGGTCGGCTCATTAACATGCTGACAAAGACCAAAAGTATCAAGAATAGTAGAAAGTTCTTTGGCATTTCTGTCAGAAACATTATCCACATGCACGTTAAAATCACCTGATATGATTATTTGTTCATATTCTGTGCAGATAACCGAAAGCATTTCAGTAACTCATCAATAAAATCATGACATTGTTGGGGTGGTTTGTAAAGAACAACATATATAGATGGAGAAAACCTCAACTCCATTTTGAATGCCACATACTCAAATGATGAAAACTCCCCAAGTGATAGTTTCTGGATAAGAATATTATCCCTAAAAATAGCACAAACACCACCACCCTTTTTGTTTTCCCGCATTTTGGATAAAAATGTGAAATTCGATGGGGTGGATTCAATAAGGACAGCATTTCCAGTCTTGCTGTCTAACCATGTTTCCGTTAAAAACATAAAATCAAGCTTATTTGAAATTATAAAATCATTAATTAAAAAAGATTTGTTTCCCAAAGACCTGACATTGAACACTGCAAGTTTCAAGTCTGTTTGAGCAGGACCAGACTTTATCTGTTTGCAGGGAATTTGAATCAGGTTTGTCTGATTAGACAAACTAACTGTTATTCTCTTCTCGAGTCTGCGACTTCTGACTGTAGCTATGGAGCTCGGGGGGAGTGTTCTCTCCCAGGGCCTCGGGTTGATAAGTATTTTATGATGACAAAAAGTCCTGGAACAGCAGAGGCCCTCAGTGTCCTAATCGCTGATAGTAGCCTTGATGCTAGTCAAGGCTTTTGGAGGAGCTGGTCTGGGAGGAGCTGGTCTGGGAGGGGGTGGAGGGGTCTGACAGGGGTGCATTGGACACCTATCGGGGTCTCATTTGTTCTGGCCAAGATGGAGATGATAGAACCCGTGACCTGGCCAAGTTAGGTGTGAGGGGTATCAACTTAGTTCCAGATTTTACCAACATTTCCAGGTGATCTGGAAATCCCATTGGTGAATCCGGGGATGGGACAGAGATGGTGAGGTCCTCAGAAGGTGTTGCTGTTACTGGGGGGGTCCAGGGTCCTATTGGGGGGGTCCATTTCAGTAGTGGAGGTGTTGATGGTGGTCCAGTCAGAGGAGGATCTTTGGTTGGTGAGGCTGGAGTGTTTTTCTCATTATGGCTTCTCAGAGGGCCCTTTCTTTGTTTAAGAGGGCGACCAGAACCGTTTAGGTGTCTCAGGGAGTGCAGGAGATTATCTGTTAGCCTCCTGACCCCTCCTCTGTTCAGGTGTGGGCCCTTTCCTTTAAACAGGTCTACACGTTGCCAAAACAAGTTGAAGTTATCAATAAAGTGTACTCCTCTTGTCTCGCAGGTCTTGGACAGCCATGTATTTAATGCAAGCAGCCGACTGAATTTATTGATCCTTCTGTCAATGTTTGGGAGTGGTCCACTGATAAAGGATTGCACTTCCAGATTTTCAAGTTTATTTAAAAGCCTGGAGAAATCCTTTTTTAAAACCTCTGATTCTCCCTTCCTGGTGTCAACTGCACCCACGTGCACTATCAGCTGTCTAATGCCTGTGTGTTTGGACAGGACTTGGGGAAGGAGTGCTGTTATATCAGTGACCATAGCACTTGGATAGCTGCATGTAACAAAACAACTATAGTTTAAGTCTCGGATAGCACCGTCTCCCAGCAACAGGATATCTCTGTCCTTCACTTTTGGCATAGATTCTCTGTCTCTGTTAGCCTGGTGCTTTTCCACAGATTCATGTCTCCGTTTTCCATAGACAAAGTTTTATTTCCTCCATGTTTTACAGTTAAAGAAGAGTTTTCTGGTTCATTCATCAGTGATTCAAATCTGTTTTTAGCTGATGATGCTACATGTGCTCTTGTGAGGCCAGCATTCTTTTTTCTGATCCAGTGCTGCTTTGGCTGGGCACCAAGTTTATGCCAGGTGCCATCATTTTGTTTCAATCCCTTTGCTTTGCTCAGCTTTGGGAATGACACTGTATCTTCCAAGTTTAAATTCACAGTCTTACCACATTGTGTGATCGGGATTGTATCCTGAAGTCCTCTTTCAGATTCCAAAGCAAAAATCTTTGTTTGTAGCACACTGATTTCTTGTTGGTATTTCCAACAATTTTGGCAGAAAGAGTTTGCAGTAGTTGTTTTTATCCCAGACATGTTGAAAAATAGATAATAAGACTCCAGTCGCTCAACAGGTCCAACGTGTTGTTTAAAAAGTAAAAAATAAGTAAGAACATAAAAACATAAAAATCCAGTTAAAAGAAAGTAAAAAGCAATGTCCTAAATGTGGAGATAACTAAAGAGAAAAGTAAAGCTGGCAGGAGCAAGCAGAGGTGCGACTGCAATAAAGATATAGTTCAATCAATTCATTAATAGAGTATGCAGTAAATCTCATTGAAGCTGTGTGTTTTGGCAGGGTTCCTGGAGCAGGTATTGGTTCGGACTGGCCCAAGAACATCTACTTAACCTTCCAGTTCTACAGGTTCCCACCAGTCACCACCCAGCAGCTCACTCTGGTGACCCGGGACCAGGCCCAGCACAGAAGCGGTCCACTTCCATGTGTACTGGCCACCATCAACAAAGACGGCACCGTCAACTCTGGTGAGCAGCCACTGTTACCATCCCAGTTTACATTTTACTGTGCACAATAGAGCCCCTTTACAGCCCATATAGATATTTTTGTCATTTTTCATTTCTCATTGGCTGATGTGTATGATCTCATGTTTATAAGCACAAACAATGTCTTCATAATGAGAGAAAAAAATGGTTTGAAAGCCATTTGATGCATTTATAGGCTGTTTTCTTTATTTACCATGGGTATTTAAATTTTTCAAAGATAAATGTAAAATTTGCTGTTTTAGGTTTGCCTAGTGAAAATGGTTAAAAAACGGGGGCAGAGGCTTAATAAAACCTAATAACAAAAAAAAAAATGCATGAAAATAGCATCGTAATTGAAATTAAAGTTTTCGAAACCTTTTTTTCAAGGGGATCCATAATTAAAACAACCAAATGACTTCATTGGCCTTTTTTTTTTGTTCATTAAGTTAATTTTAACACTTGTTTTCACAATACTTACTTTCTATATATCTCCATGGTAACGCTTAACTAATAAGTTCCAGACAGTGGACAGTAATGGAGCTGTTGCACAGTTGCTTATATGTTGGAATAAAATGTGGTAACACTTTATTTGACATTACACTTGAAGCATTGTATCTACCTCATTAAGTAAATTGTGTAACTACATAGTACATAAATACTCTAACCCTTCTTACAGTAGTACACATAATTCCAATGTGTGTACTATGTAGTTAAATGTTATAGTTTGTTACACAAGGAGGTAGATACAATGTATCACTTTATAAGTGTCAAATAAAGTGTCACCAAAAGTGCTAAATGAAAAGTGCACTATGTTAGATGTGGTGTAAAGCAGTAAATACATTGCCTGAACTAAATGGTACTACCTTAATTTAACGTGGCAGGCTTTGTTGTCAACCATACACATATCAGGGTTCTATTGAACTGACTTGCTACAAGGCCATATAGACATTCAATCCTTCCCCTAATGGCACAGTGTTCCATTGTGTAACGTAGAGACACTTCCCTTTCAATGGAGTGAGCAGACGCTGATTGATGCCAGGTCTATTCACATAGCAGCTAATGAAATGGAAGAGATATTACAGCTTCTGACAGAGCGTGATATTGAACACACAAACCACCGTAACCATCCCTTCTCGCTGCTCCTGCGCCCACCCTCACTGCTCCCAAGTCGCTCATTCTGTCAATACTTCTGTCCCGCTGTATACATCTGCCAGGCTCTTCAACCATTTTTTTCAAGCATATCATATCACGAACTGAATGAGGCTGTTTCATCTGCTAACGATCATCTGCTGAGCAACCGCAGCCCAACAAAATATGACTGAAGCTAAACACAACGGATACCTGCTCACAACAACCAAGATGGGATTAAATGTTTATTTTTATATTTTTATTTACACATTTTTTTACATGCTATGTTAGGCTACCACATTCTTCTGCAAAATAGATTTTCTTGTTTATACTATAAACAGGCTAATTGCTTCCCCAGCCAGTCAGTAGATCTGCAGTATTTTAAACATAAAAAACACATAAAACTGTACCTGCACCTCCACTCATTAGCGCGTGGGTGTGGTCGCAGACTGCATTGTAAAGTAATCTATAGTATTATAGTGAATTAACATTATTCATTTTTATTTTTCGTTTTCTACCGCTTTGTCCCGTTAGGGGTCGCAGGTGACTGGAGCCTATCCCAGCAGCTTTGGGCCTGAGGCGGGGTACACCCTGGATAGTGGACAGTTAGTCACAGGGCTGACATATAGAGACAGACAGTGACAGACAGCCATTGACTCTCACATTCATTCACTAGGGACATGTCAGAGTTGCCAATTAACCTGTACATACATGTCTTTGGACGGTGGGAGGAAGCCTGAGTACCCGGAGAGAACCCACGGTAACACGTGGAAGACATGCAGACTCCTCACAGAAAGACCGGAGTCGGCCGAGAATGTTTAAGTCGGCCGGGTTTTGAACTCACAACCTTTTTGCTGTAAGGCAGTAGTGCTAACCACTCTGCCACGTGCACCCTTGAATTAACATTATCTATCTTTTTTTTTTTTTTTTTTTCTGAATTAACATTATCTAAGAAAAAATTATGTCATTTACATTTAAATAGTTCTAAAATCATATTATTTACCCCATTTACAGAGCCTACTGATGGGCACTGATGGATTCCACTCACACCCAAAAGCAGCCTAGGGACCAATTTTTCCTCCCCCAAAAATTTATAATACATTACACCAAACTGAAGATTATTGCTTTGCGTTAGCTTAGCGTTAAATTAGCTGCAACTTTTGGTTCACAACAGCAATTATCTCCGCCTTATTAGACATTACGTAATTAAACTCTACGCAAATCCTAGACCAGGCTCTGGTCTTGACTCCCTGCCTGCACAACCAAACCTTTGCAGATGATCCAGAATGCAGCAGCAAGAGTGGTCTGTAATGAACCAAAGAAAGCGCACGTAACTCCTCTCTTCATTAGGTTACCCTGGCTCCCTGTTGACACCTGCAACAAGTTTAAAGCTATGCTCTTGGCCTACAAGACCACCACTGGTTCTACACCCTCATATCTTCACTCACTGATACAGACCTATGTTTCTACCAGATCCTTGCGCTCTGCAAATGATGGTGGTACCATCCCAAAAAGGAAAAAAAATCACTCTCACGCACTTTCTCTGGATCTGTTCCATCTACCTGCTGCTGCAAGATTAGCAGATTATGTAGCCATCTTTAAAAAACGCCTGAAAACACATCTCTTCCGTCAACCCCTGACTGACAAATACTGAATTCTACTTCCTTTCTATCGATTATTTTCTTTTAAAAAATAAATAAATTAAATAAAAATTCTCTCCTATCCTTAGCGTTGTATACTGTGCTGGGTTTTAATTTACTAGTTTTTGGTGCACTTATGCTTTTGTGTACTTTGTGTTGTTAAAATTGCTTCCATTTTTTTCCTTTGTAAGTCGCTTTTATGACTAAATGTAAAGTGTAAATTAATTGACAGTATTTATCTGCATTTTACGTTGCCTTCCTTTTCTCTGTTGATGTTTTTCTTCTTTGAGTTGTTTCCCTGTGTTAAAAGCAGTGCTTTAAGTGGGCCGGTACGCACCGGTACTCAGTACCGCCACGTCCAAATATAGCTCTTGAGCGTACCGCCACTTCTCCGTGCGCCTAGAACGTGCTTTTAGCGTACCGGTACGCTCATTTGGACATCTGTTTTAATAGAGGTTTTAACCTGCGCTAACACTTTTCAGAGCGCTCTTCACAATGCACGCTTCCTAATTTGTCCTACCGAAAGCAGAGACTACATTACCCATACACCCTTGAGTTTAAAAGTGAAAAGTGCATGCGTCGCTTTTGCCGCTGTCAGTGTCAACAACTCAAAGTGTCCGGAGAGGATGTGTGAAACGCGCACACACGGCTCGGTAAAATACAAATGCAGTGAACAACACTTAATATGCTCTCCTGGCTCCTGGCTTCTACATTTTTGCACATTTTATTTATTTATTTATTTATTTACATTTGTTCGTGAGGATAAATCCCTTGAGATGAATCATCTCGTTTTCGAGAGGGTCCTCTTACTCACATTCATTCACTAGGAACATCTTTATCTGATCTTTATTATTAAATTAGTATTATATTATTAGAGTTGCCGATTAACCTATACATACATGTCTTTGGATGGTGGGAGGAGGCCGGAGTACCCGGAGAGAACCCACAGTAACACGTGGAGGACATGCAGACTCCTCACAGAAAGACCGGAGTCGGCCGAGAATATTTGAGTCGGCTGGGATTTGAACTCACGACCTTCTTGCTGTGAGGCAGGAGTGCTAACCACTCTGCCACGTGCACCCCATTTATGTTCAGTAGCTCTTTCTAGCTCAAGCAAATCCACACAAACTAATAAAAGGATATATTTTTTTTAGTTATTTATATAGCGCTTTTCCACCTTGTAGGTACTTAAAGTGCTTTACTAGTGTTACAGCTGTCCATTGGAGGCAAGGGGGGTTAAGTGTCTTGCCCAAGGACACAACGACAGTAAGTGGGGGAGAGCGGGATGTTATGATGTTTTGGGATGTTTTGAGCGGGGATCTAACCGCCCACCCCCCGGTTGAAGGACAGTCGCTCTACCCACTGAGCTACTTTAAGGTCGTCTGTTGACTGCTGTATATAAAACCCCTTCAATAGAGTTGTTGTTACCTCAGAGGATAAGGGGAGTAATAAAAGGCTGTAATAGAGTACTGGCACCTCTTTTGCTCCACTTAAAGCACTGGTTAAAATTATTTTTTATTGCTGAAAGTACACTTTTTTGGTAGCTATTACACTTCCTTGATCGTGACATCACAAGCTAGTGTAGACCAATGGGAGTGCTCCTTTTTAAGCATGTGATTTTCCAAATTTTTCTGAGTAACCTATAAAATCCCCATATAATAAACAGTACATGGCATTATAAAGGCTGTTTTTTCACTAATGATTCATTTTACAACTAGAAGAAGAAAATATCAGGTACAGTATGTTAAAATAATTTTTAACATACGAGATAATGGAGACAGCGTATAATTTAGAATGAATGGTGAGGTTTTATTCTTACAAGAATGAATCAAATCACACATTTTGGCAATGTTACAGGATATGGTTTACTTGAAAAAGTAAACAATACATTAAATCTTATATCATGCTGTCATCCCTCCCCCTTCCCCCATGACAAGTTCCTAGGTGCAGGATTATGTCTATGTCTATGTTTGGATTAGCCTGAAGGACATGACCTGAACAGGACTAAGAGCAAAGTAATTGTTAAATATTGGAATTTATAATTTCTATCAATTTCTAACAATGGCAAACACTCTTTTTTGTAAAACCGGTTAGAGATTTGAAGAATTGAAGCAGTTCAGTTTATTTACTAGTTTAAGAAAGTTTGTGGTGAACACAGTTTGTCTTTCAGAGAAGCAAATGATTAAGGAGGCGGGTGGGAGTGTGGAGCTTGGTTTGCCTGAGAGGTAGAGATGTGTTTCATCTGCGTAGTAGTGAAAGTCAATGTGATGCTTTTGGAAGATGTGACCAAGGGTGAGAAGGTAAATGATGAAAAGCAGGGGCCCCAGAACTGAGCCCTGGGGCACGCCTGTGGTGAAGGGGACAGGATGGGAGGTGAAGGATTTGAGCTGGATGGAATTGGAGTTGGATGGAATTGGAATTGTTCATAGAGATTATTGGAAGGTAAGTGGGTGTGAATTTGAGCAGCAACCATTTTTTTTGTGAATTCTGGAGATAAAAGAAAGATTGGAGATAGGGCAGAAATTATTGAGGTTGGTGTGATCTGAACCAGGTTTTTTGAGTATAGGAATGACAGCAGCAGTTTTGAGAGGGGAGAGAACTGTTCCAGTGAAGAGGGAAGTGTGTATAATGTTAGGGATGAGAGGGGACAGAGAAGAGAATGTGGAAATGAATGTACTGTATATAGGCAGATGTAATAGGTGTAGGTGAGTAAGAAGCAGAGTAAGAAGTAGCAAGATTGTTTAGAATGTTATGGAGGTGTGTATTGTAGTGTGAGAGCAATTGTTCAGAGGAATGAAGGCTGTCAGTACTGGGGAGGTTGTGAATGTGAAGGGATATATTGTCCAAGTCAACGTCCTTAATTTTGTGGAAAAGTATGATGCGTGGAAGTTTGGATTTGGATTGGGACAGATTGACATTGAATGAGAGTAGTAAGTGATCAGAGAATGAGAGGTAATTTGCTTTACAGTCAGAAGTTGTGATGCCAGAGCAGCAGATTAAATCCAGAATATGTCCGTGTGTGTGTGGGAAAGAAATTGCTTAAAGTCAAAACTGTCCAAACAAAATGTGAAGTCTTTAGTGAGAGTGTTGGTGATAATGTCTATGTGAATATTGAAGTCCTCCAGTAATATTATGTTTGATGACGTGAAGTGTGGAAAGATGTGTGAGGAATGTTATTAAATCCTTCTTTGGCTTTGGCAGGGCCGGTAGAGAGTGGCCAAAATAGTGGGAACGGATCCAGAGAGTTGAGTTGCAGTGCCCTCCAATGAATGATGAGTATCCAGATTGACGTGCGCTATTTTCCAGTTCTTGTGGCAGAATACCGCTGGAGCTAAATCCATCAGATAGATTGCTTGAGCTAGATCCATCAGCTCTGACAAAGAATGGCTGTTCTTTTAAGTAAGGGTTATGTCCAACATACAATATTTTTTGTGATTTTACTTCTTGCCCTCCATCTGATTTTCTTGCCTCATTAAAATCACATGACTGCGAACCAACTATCAAAGGTCTAATTATCTGTTTCACTGGTATCCCCATTTAGTTGATTATTGATTCCCTCCCTCACTGATGCAGTCTTAAGGCAGCATTTATCCATATTAGTTGTGAATGGAGTCCTTGAAACAGCGTATCTGAATGAGCCTTGGCACACTTCTTTAGAAGATCTAGCGCTCTCATTTGGACCTTGGAACATTACCCAAAGTGCACAGACAAAGCCCACTTTTATCTATCGATTCCATGCCCTTGTGTTGCTTCTCTCAGGGTTAAAGGACTGTAAATGTCTGTGAAACAACAACAATTGCATTTTCCATGACTAACCTCGACCTGCTAGTCTTTTGTGGAAGTGCAACGTGGGGACAAATTTATTTTCACAACCGCTTTTTCACAGCGGTTGTGAGGCTCTGAGCCCTGAGGCTGTGGCGCAGCTCGTTCTGCTCCTTCCTTCATTCTTCACAATGCTATATGCTTTAAAGTAACACTGTGTAACTTTTAGCTAGTAGCATTGCATAATTTTTCATTCCAAAAATATACATTCTTGTATTGATTTAAGGATTCTGAAACATGCAATTGGTATAATAATACATATTTTGCTGACACAGTACCCTCAGCTGGACAGAAAATATGATATAAATGATTTATAATTTCATTCTACCAGGATGCACAGATCTCTCCTGACTCAGCATGCTTAGGAGCTCAAACACAGTGAGCAGAAACAGGCTCATACATTGGACCCTAGCAGAGTATTATTTGTACAAAATGCACTAAAATGACCCAATCATTTCAGAAGACATGTTTTTTCTTCCAGTTTAGGATAATTTCCTCTCAAACACAGACAGTGTGTAGAGGGATCTACGCCCATAGTGGTCAAAATTCACAGTGTTGCTTTAAGAAATATAGTCTACAAGTCATACCTTTTCTGTAGTTTTTGTTGCCTTTTCATTAAAGCTGCACGATATTGGGAAAAAATGTGATATGCGATATCGTTGTTGAATATTGCGATAACGATATTTCTTGCAATGTCACATTTTCCTTGAGAAATGCTAGATTTATTAGCTATTTTAATTTTTTTAATGTAACAATCATATTAAAATAAACAGGTAATAGATAATCTTCTGATCTAATTAAATGCACTGTGAACAAAGGCTTTTTTTCCTTTTTATTTAACTGTCAAGCACAAATGCTTGACAAATGCAAAGGCATGCATTGCAATGCATTTTTTATTAAAGTAATTGTTTTATTTATCGCACCTCTCCGCGATACAGATATCGCATATACTATTATCGTGATGGCGATATTTTTTTTGATATATTGTGCAGCCCTACTTTTCATTAACATTGCCTCTCAAGATACATATACACATATGCTAATGTACTGACAACAGCAACTTGGAAAATGGCATTGGTTTTATATAGCGCTTTTCCACCTAGAAGGCATTCAAAGATTTTACATTAATCTTCCATTCACCTACCAGTGTTACAGCTGGAACACCACTGGGGGCAAGGTGGGTTAAGTGTCTTGCCCAAGAACACAACGACAGTATGAACTGTGGGGAGACCGGGAATCGAACCACCAACCTTCCGGTTGAAGGACGACCACTCAACCACTGAGCCACTGCGCCCCACTTGTTTATAGTATTGTCACCTAGGTTAGTTGAGGTTGACTCACACCTTCAAGACAGTGCACTTGCCTTTTCATTTCACTTACGTACAATAATGAGGCATATTTCACAGTCAAACAATCAGTAAATGATTAAAAAAAAAAAAAAAAAAAAAAATGGCCATGTTCTTAACCATAACCCTTTAAAGTCCTCTTTCCTCCTCTATTCCATTCTTCAGTGTCTAGGAATATATGACTGGTGTGAATATATTTTCTTTATCCCAGCCTGAAGCACTACGTGGGCGTTTGCAGTGACATTTTTTTTCACTAGGAGCTCTGTAACATATGCATTCCTGCTCATCTATATGTAACAGAAGCACAGTATTGTGGAAAAAAGGTTCCTTTGTTGTTTACAAATTAGATACGGTATGAAATTGGTACTCAATATAATGTTAAAACAATAAGAGCCAACTCTGGGAGAAAGGTATTTGTTTCTAAAAGGGTTGGCATTTTGTAAAACAGACATTTTAAGTTGTGCACAAAAGCAAAAATAATGTTACAAAAAGGAAAATTGGTGGCAATTTAACACTGTAGCTGGGTTTATCTTAATTTAGATTAGTGACTTTGGTTAAATTCAAAATGACTTAAACCAAGTTTAAAATTAAGTGAGGTGGCATTGCACCGTTTAATACACGGCTTAGTAAATTAACTCCAGTCTAATACAGAAGTGATTTTAAGAGCTTGCTAGTGTGTGACTTGTTTGCTGAAGGCTAAGGCTTGGATTCATTGTGTGTGTGATATGAGCATTACAGAGGATATATTACCCTATGAAGAAACAGTTGGACTGACAAAATAGGGGTTATCATTATTCTGAATCAGATCTACAGCCTTCTGTCAGTGAGCAGCAGTGGAGCTACAGCTCTGGTTCTCTGTCTCCTGTTTGTTATGTACTGTTTTAGTCTCAGATAATCCCTGTGTGAGTAAGAAATAGGCTACTGTACTTAGTGTTGATAAAAGGTTCACACTTTAGAGCAGGGGGCACATTTTATCATGAATTCATGCAAAAATCTATGAATTCATGCATTACTCATGCCTGACTACACGCATATGGTTAAGGCGAGGGGTTTAGGTTAGGGTTAGGCTGAAGCTATGATGAAAACATAATTATTCCTGGTGATTCATCAGAGTTTAATGCATGTACTAATGCACAAGTCCCACGAGTTCTGCATGAACGCATAAATTCATGATAAAATTTGCCACCTACTCTAAAGTGTTACCGATAAAGGTTGCCGACTTTAGTCTGACTCTTAGTGTCACATGTGTCTGGGGCTAAGACCAAACTCACGTTTGGTGATTTTAGAAAAAGGCGTTGGCAGCATGCTGTTTGCTTCTCTCTGTCTCTCTCCGTCTCCCTGACACTACAATAGATGGCTGTGTTACTGAGTTGAAGAGCAAACGTAACTAAACGTGGACAGAAACAGGTATAAACTAATTTGACTCTGCGCCAGCTGAGGTCAGAGAGATGTGGACAGGAGTTTGCTCAATAAAAGCTAAAGCAGCCTTGAGATGCTGTTGACAGTGTCTGAGAGACGCACTAATATTTAGATCCATTATGTTATTAAACTTTTGTCTGATGCTTAAAGATAATCTTTGTCACAAAAGAAAATGATCCACTTGGAAACACTAGTCCTTTGAAACATTTGTTTTTGTAGTTGATAATAATTCTACATTATAGGCCTAATTAAAAATTTTATAAAAATGACCGAAGATTTTACTTGACAGTAATCTGAAAACTAATTAAAAATATTTTTGATTAAATAATTGTTAAGATTTGAACACTGGTGGACTCAAAAATGCAGACAACTGAGTTGAGACAAAAAGGTAGATTTATTGAACAACAGGGATGAGAAAAGGTGAGGTCCTGAGCAGCTGGAGGTATGATGTAGAAGCAGACCAGTGACCGAAGGGTAAGACTGGAGGCACTGAAAACACAGAGACACAAAAGCAGGTAAGTACGATGAAGAAACAAAACTGGGTTTTCAAATATTCAAAAAGGCCTGAAAGAATAAACTGCACTCAACAAAGATGAAACAATGTGGCACTGAAGTGGAAGTCTGCACGATTCTCATACTGGTGGTGGTGATTGGAAAATAAACAACAGGTGGAGACAAATGAGGAACCGTCCAGGACCTCACAAGGTTATACAAAACAAGACAAACACAGAGACAGAGAGGAGGAGGAAATGAAGAGACGCAGCCCGGGAAGGATCATGACAATAATAGCTAGTTAATTCTGGAAATGAATTTCATTTACCACCTTCCTGAGTTTAACCTTAATATATACGAATAAAAGTCTTGAAGATATTTATAATCTACAGTTTCAAACAAAAAACACACAATACTAATAACAATAATGAAACCTTATTTGATTTCAATCAAAATTTAAGAATTTAATGAATTTTATATTTTATGAAAGTAAAAGCGGTTTGCTTACGGGGGAAAAATATAGCAATATATATTGTATATTGAGAAATGTATTAATATATTGAGGTATTATTATGTAAATTTTAAATAGCGCTTTTCTGGGGATGCAAAGATGCTTTACATTTCAATTATTCATTCACTCCACAGTCACACACTAGTGCCCTGGGGCAGACTGACAGACCAACACAATATACATTCATACACCAGTGCCTCAGACACTGGAGGCAAAGAGGGTTAAGTTTCTTGCCCAAGGACACAACGACAGTAAGAACTGGGGGGAGAACGTGAATCGAACCGCCTACCTTCTGGTTGAAGAACAACCGCTCTACCACTGAGCCACTCCGCCTCTAATATATCATTTTTTGATTTGTTGTTTTTTGCCCTAGACGATCCCTGGGTTTAGTCCTGTTTCAGTTTTAGATTATGCCTGTGTTAAAATAATACTGCCATATTGTAATATTTCAGAGACAGGACCAGGTCACTTTTGATACTACAGTTTTTGTCTGTAGATGTATAAATACAATTAAACTTTAGTTAAAAGAGCCAAAATATATAACAATGGTATAAATATAACTATAATATTACAAGGACAAGTCTGACAAGGAACCACATTATCCAAGTGTATTTCTCTGATTTAGAGAAATTCAAATTACTGCCCCTTAATTTAATTCCGATGTTTACATGGGACGTCTTTGGGCATGGGTGCCGCACCACCCAGGACAGAGAGAGCAGCAGCAGAAGGGAGCCAACACTGAGCAGCCCACCGTCCAGGAACAAGGACTAAATTTAAATCATTTTAAAACCCAAACGCAGGACTCAGCCCAGATTATAGCAGGGAAGGGAGAGCTGGACGCCATGGTCTATTACTATGCATTTGTGAAACTCCAGTTAGTTTCAGACAAAGACAATAATTTGAATTCCTCTTGCATGTTACTTGCATGTAACAGAACTGACTGACTGCTCCTGACCGTGAAAGAGAATGCCTGGATGACAAATTACACTTCCAAAATCAAGCCTCTGATTATGTCTCTCTAAACATAACTCACAAAATTCTGTTTTTGGAAAAGAATAATTTCAGTTATATTTGGAACATAATTTCAACGCACCATTTGTTTTTCAGGGTTGGTCAGATTGATGTGAACGGCGTGCAGTTTATCAGCCTAAATTACACCACAAATACACTCCTAGAAGGGTTTGTTGTTTTGCTTTTGACAAAGACATTATGTGCAATTACATGCATTACCAGTCTACGCCGTTTGTTTCCACATCAAGGCAATATGTTTCTCCCAGTTGTTTTATGACTTCAGGAGCAGAAGACAATCAGTGTTTCCACAGGCTTCGCCTTGTTCCCAGTGTGGAGACTAAACCCACACTGAGAGGTGCTGGAAACAGCCTGCCATCCCGCTGTTACCTCATGTACAATGGCCCCCGATGCTATTAAAGTGAGTTGGGTTTTCCACCACTTCGCTGCAGTCTCTTCACAATTAAAACACTTGTAGTTAAACGGAAACATAATCAAGCTCAGTTTTCATTGGAGACCCATTATTTTTTATATTTTTATTATTTGACTGCTCTTCCATCTCCCAGACAACAGGCCTACCTCAAGCGGATCTTTGAAAATCCTATTCCAATCATACAAACAACAATGCTCTGATGCCAATTCCTCCTGCATGACGTCCCAATCCAGTCTTTAATAGACTAAAGGTTTCATGACCGGTCTTGATTACTATATCACAATTTCTTTCTCTTTCTCGCCCGAGTAAGGATTATCTATTGTACAATCTGCAGTGTTAAGCTTCACCTTTTATAAAGTGGACCCCATATAGAACCAAAGACCAAAAGGTTCCTAAACTAGTGTGGTAGAATATTTTTTATACCAATGGTTCATACACCTTTTGCTAACGGAAACTTGTACTGTGCCAGTGGAAACAGCCCTTATGACTACAGTATTTTTCTTTCCTCTGGCTGTTTTTTTGCCATAATGGTCAACTCACGATTTCATTTTGTCTTGCTCTCTCTTTGTCAGACATACAACGCTATTCCTGTAACAGGTCTTCTGCCTGTTACTTTTCTGATGAGATTTCCTGCAGTTTCAAAAGTCTGGTTGGTTCTCCCTTGGCTCCACACCTGTTCCTTTGATCTGTTGATCCTCTGTTCGCTCTTGCTCCCTGCTGCTCATATTTACTACCCTGTGCTTGTGCTCGGCCCTGGCCTGGTTAAGGTCGATCTGACATGCTGCTCCATTTTCTGCCTCAATACAAACAATGTGCTTTCCTGATTCCGTCTGCTTTTAGCAATTATACTTCTTCCAAAAAAGTGTATTCTGTCAAGGCCGTATTCAAAGGTTCAGTAGTATTTTTTTTTATTTTTGCTTTTATTTTTTATCCTATTTCACTCTTCATTTAGTCTATGTTTAGTAAACCTTTTTTTCCTAAAGGAGTGCCACATGGGACTGTTCTTGCTCCATTACTCTTCCCTTTCTACACTACAAACTCTTACAACCACGGCTACTTATAAATAACTTAATCAATTAATGTTATATTATTCTTTGCTAAAGTCTTTGCTAAAACATACATTGTTTAAAACACCTTGATCTAAAGCATTACCTAGTATTATTTTATTTATTCATTTACTCCACAGTCAAACACTGTTGGTGGAGACTACCAATGGTAAACAGTAAATGGTGTGCATTTATATAGCGCTTTTTTGCACCCTTCTCGGGCACCTAAAGCACCTTACATTATGCTTCCACTCACCCCATTCACACACATTCACCCCTGGGGCAGACAGAGAGGGGTCTGCCATACACACAGCGCTCACAGACTTCTACAACAACCACCAAACACACCTGCAGAAACGAGCCCAAGTACTCCTCTGTTGAAGAGAGAAAAAAAGCGTCATGTGGTGTAGATATGAACAATAAAGCAATCTCAAATTTAATCTCATTTTTATTTTTTTAAGTTAGTGTCAGCAGGGTCTACTTGAAAAAAAAAAAGCTTATTTTCTGGCATCCATTTGAATAGGTAATTTAAAGAGGAAACCTGTTTGTTGTAAGACTTCTGTAGAGCGCCCCAGCAGATTCCAGAGTCACCATTGCTTCTAAACGATCCGTGTGCACCAGTTCTAAAGCAGACCTGAAAGCGGAAGGTAGGCGATTAAGGCCATCGTTTTACTCTGCTATTCATGAAATCGCTAGAAGATTTTGGCAGTGTTAGTGGCCATTAAAATCTGTAATAATGGCTGCCCCCAGGGTGCTGTGATTCTGTGGAATGGCTCATATTGGCTGCCTATTGTACTCCCATGCAGTGCAGTCATCAGGCCTAATGACTCCCGGTGGAAATCTCCTGCGTCACTATGCTTGTCTCCAGCAGTTCTAAGCTGCCTACACATACCAGACATCTATTCCAGTAAATGCCGTTTGAGTGGCATAATGCGTCACCACAGAGCGATGTGCTTGTGAAAGTTAATGTAAATGAATGAAAAATAGCTGCTGTGCAAATGAGTTAAAATGGTGCTATGCAAAAAAATACCACAGCAATGCTTAACAGAAGGAAGACATTGAATTATAGATGTCTGCTGCACAGTGAGAGTAAGAGATGCAGATGCTGCTGCTGAGATCAATCAGTCAATCTTTTATTCATATAGCACTTTATGACACCCAAAAGGAGACCAAAGGGCTTTACATTTAAAACAAGAGAAAAAGTTGCTGCAGTCCTGAAAAAAAATATAATGGGCTAGATTTTTATAAACGCAAAGCGCTTGGCAGATGGTGCCACCCTGCGGAGTAAGCACATTTTGGCCGCCTGTATCTGGGATCTTGTCCTTATAGGTGAGAGTAGGAACATAGATCAACAGATAGTGTTTGAAAGGTAACAAACATGTCTACAGCAGTGTAGAAAGTCTGGTGTAAAGCTGAAATATAACTTAGACTTTTTCCATTGCTGCATTAGACCTAAACATAATGGTTCCTTTGAGAGTGACTGACACACCTGTCTCTGTGGAGTTGAGTCTGTGCCAGTTCAGCTGGAGGTGGGAGCACAACTCCAGGGACAAAACCAAGGGCACGAGGGTTGTTTGTCCTCTTGGGATTCCCCCTGGAGACTTTAGACAGTTCCCCCAAATTCAGCCGAGGGATGTAGCTGTTGTCTTTATCCACCTTTACTGTGTGGACACTTTAGTGCTGTAATAATAACAAAACATTATTATTAGTATTATTATTATGTTGTTTTATTGTGTTTATAATGTTGCATAAATATTCCTTATTCACACATTAAGATCTGGTATATACTAACAAAACAAACTTCAGTGAGTAAAATAATGTTTTATACTCTCACTGAAAGAGAAGAACTTGTCCACATCCTTCAGACACGTCTGTTGAGTCCAGTCTGTGACAGGGCCTCGTGCTGCAGAACCTGATGCTATGACCTCTTTGTCAGAGCTTCATCCAGAGCAGCATGCTGTTATCTGCAGAGGGCACACTCTGTGTTATCTAGTGAAAGTTATTGAGCAAACGATCCATTAGAAGTCAGGAACAAAAGAATCCTGGCAAAGTGTAACCCCAAAATGCCACAGAGTTAGCATTAGCTGCTTTGTAAAGATATTTAAACAAATTATTTGAAAAGCCAAGACAGTAAATGTATCAGACTCATAAGCCTCTAAAATCAGGGTTATAATTCACTCAGATTTCTCAGAATTCACAAGACAGTAACTTATTTTGAGTTGTCATTCCTGTTAGCTGCTTTGCATCCGTGTTTTAAACACGCTATCATTATTTAGCATTAGACAACTGAAAACAAAACACCACAATATACAGTATATATGGTCTGTAATAAAAAAAAACCTCAGGGTCTGTTTATTTTTTACTTTTTTATAAAGTACCTACTGTAGTAGGCACTCAAATCGCTTTACATTAAGCTTCCATTTACCAGTGTTAGAGCTGGAACACCACTGGAGGCAAGGTAGGTTAACAACAGTATGTGGGGGAGAGCGGGATGTTATAAATGTTTTGGGATGTTTTGACCTGCCCACCCGCCAGTCTAAGGACGTCCGCTCTACCCACTGAGCTATCCGCAAAGTGGAACGATTTGCTACAAAGTTGGTGTCTGGGTTGTGCTCGAGGACTGTCATCTTTTGTTGCTCGTAGAGTCCATTACAATACAAACGCTCGCTGTCATGGCGGCTAGGAAGTCAGAGCTGTACACAGGAGCGCGCACTGGGTTACGTCACATCCGGGCTGATTTCCCTGCAAAATCAGCCCAAATTCTGCACAATGAAATAGAGACTATACTATAACTATTTTGAACAATAAAGGTCCCATTTGTCTCATCTCATTGTAGTCGGCTCATATTTGGGAAAATAATCTGATCTAAAAAAGTTACATATAGTCGCTTTTAAGGAAAATTCAGTGTTTTGTTCAATAAATCCAAAATATTTCAATGAGTCAATGAGTAATCGTGAACAATAATTCGAATTTCAACAATTTCCTAAAATTATTTATTTATTTATTTAATTAATTAAAATGTTTTTTTTTCCCATAATCAAGCTGCCCTAATTATTGCAACTATGAAAACAGAACAGCTTGGTCCAATCAGGTTTGGTTTCAGGTCAAACCCCTCCCTCTTGTTCTCAGAATTGAAAAAGTGTTGTGGAACAAGTGGCAAAAAGTTTTCACCTTAAAAACCTAGACCAGATGCCTTTACTTTCAAAGTTTCTTCAAGATGACCTGGATGATTGAGAACCTTCCCAGAAATATTAATTATACTGTATAAATGTCTATGACTTTTTATTTAAACTCGTAAAAATAAATCATCAGTACATTTTAGATAAACTGTTAATGTATCTATATTTCAATTGTTTTTTTTATGAATCTCAAATAGTGCAGAACGCCCAAAGCGGTGCATGATAGCTCGTCCACAAATAATCAGCCATGTGTCACTGACTATGAGCTTTTCAGGAGCCGTATCGGGCAAAACACGGCTTTAGTATTGCAGGACAGAAAAAAGAAAATGGTATGATGACATTCACACCTGTGAATATACACAAAATAAGACAAAAGCACTCAATAATACTACTGTACCATACGCTGCAATGTTACCTATTCATTCGTGCATTCATTTAATTTCTACCGCTTAGTCCCGTTAGGGGTCATTGATGACTGGAGCCTGTCCCAGCTGCTTTGGGCCTTAGGCGGGGTACATCCTGGACAATGACCAGTTAGTCGCAGGGTTACCTATTAGGACTTGTGTACATATGTAAAAAATTGTCATTATGTCGTGAATGTATGTGAATAAGCTGTGCCCCCGTTGCTCCAGGCTCACCAGGTCTCCAGCTGCAGTTCCGAGTGGACCAGTCCTTCCTGAGGCCTGGAGAGAGGCGCTGGTTCCTGCGTTATCTGGCTTTACACTCCGTGCACGTTGACGTCTGGGACAACGACTCCCTGCTCCTCATTGGATCCACTGCCATTGAGCTCAAGGTAAAAGTGCTCTACGTGTGACAATGACAACACTGACATGGCACTTTTAGACACACTCACCTGGTGTTTATTTCAGATCAATTATTAAAAGCCACAAGCTGTTTACATCAACGTTGTGACACAGCATCTGCTGCAGCACAGCACTTGGAGATTGTTGTCACACATTTAATGGAGCGTCTGGGGCGATGTGCTGCTCATAATAGAGCGGCGTACTCAACGGCAGAATTACTGACAGCACAGACGCAGCTTTAAATAAAACAAATAAGAAGTGATTTCAACACGGATAGCTGTACAGATGTAAATACTTTTAATGAAGTGCTGTTGAATAAAAACGCGTATACTGTATATACTAGGGCTTTATATTGACATCTACTGTGATCATAATAATAAAGGCAAGGCAAGGCCATTTTCTTTATATAGCACAATTCATACACTGGGTAACTCAAAGTGCTTTACAGGAATAAAAGACAATTTACAAGATTTAGCTAAAGAAACATAAAAAAACACTTTAAGTTGTAGTGTAGGTGGAGCTAAAGAGGAAAGTTTTTAACCTCCCCTTGAACATTGTTAAAGATGCCACACTGTTAAAGCAATGCTATGTAACCTTTCAAGATGTATGTTCACTAAGGAACTAAAAGAAACATGCTGCTAAAAACAGTGGTTATTTTTTTTGTGGTTGTGACAGACAGTTGTGCTCATAAGTTTACATACCCTGGCAGAATTTGTGATTTTTTTTTTAATTAATTTTTTTTGTCCATTAATGATAACACAAACAGCTTTTTTACTCCCGTTGTTATTGGTTGGATGAAGTCATTTATTGTCAAACAATTGTGTTTACTCTTTTGGGCTGTCTTGCATGAACTTGCTATACTTGTTTGAGATCTCTCCAAAATGGCTCAATGATATTGAGGTCAGGAGACTGAGGCCAGTCCAGAACCTACACTTTATT
This sequence comes from Neodontobutis hainanensis, assembly GCA_024349245.1. Lineage (NCBI taxonomy): Eukaryota > Metazoa > Chordata > Actinopteri > Gobiiformes > Odontobutidae > Neodontobutis > Neodontobutis hainanensis. Next base: position 2,649,034 of record JALDNG010000173.1, on the reverse strand, counting down.
CCGCTGTAGCCAATGACAGGTCGACTTGGCCTTGTGCTTTGGATCGTTGTCAGGTTGGAACGTCCAAGTACGTCCCATGCGCAGCTTCTGAGCTGATGAGTGCAAATTTTCCTCCAGTATTTTCTGATAACATGCTGCATTCATCTTTTCCTGTGCCTTTGTAGCTTATACTATACATCCCCAAAACATCAGCTCCATGTTTTACAGTAGCAATGGTGTACCTTTCATCATAGACCTTTTTGAATCCTCTCCAAATGTAACGTTTATGGTTGTGGCCAATTTTTGGTCTCATCACTCCAAATACCTTTGTTCCAGAAGTTTTGAGGCTTGTCGCTGAGCTGTTTGGTGTAGTGTAAGTGGGATGCTTTGTGACATTTGCGTATTAATGGCTTTCCTTTTTTCTTCAAATCCCTTCTTATTGTGCATCTTGAAACAACAACACCAGAGTCCTGGATATCAGCCAATGTTATTTGTGTTTTTCTTTCCATCCCGACCAATTTTTCTGGCAGTTTTGGCTGACATTTTTTTTTGGTCTACTTGACCGTGGTGTGCGTTCAGAAGAATACCTCATTTTCCACTTCTTAATCACTGCTGATTTGCCTTCTCGATTCCTTGGATATTTTTTTTATATACCTTTCCTGTTTTATACAGTTCAAATACTTTTTTTCAAATACAGATTCTTTGACAATTCTTTTGGTTTTTCCATGATTCAGAATACAAAAACGTCAGTGCTGCACTGGATGAGAGATGCAATGATCTATCAGGAGCCCAGAAGAGCTTTCATACACACACAAATTACAAGAAAACAGATCACAAGTGAGGATGGTTACTTTTAGTAGCCATTCATACCTGTTTGTGTCACTTGTGCATGTTATCAGGCTAAAATCACCAGGTTATGTAAACGTTTGATCAGGGTCATTTGGCTAGTTTATGTTGTTATTAAAATTTAAAAAGAGTAAATTGTTTTATAATAAATGGCTTCACCCAACCACTAACTATGAGTGAAAGAAAGGGTTTTGTGTTATCATTCATATTCTCTGAAAAATGGCCGCGAAATCACAAATTCTGCCAGGGTATGTAGTAAACTTATGAGCACAACTGTATGTGATCTCATGAGGTGGTAGCAGATCACCCTCACTGCCTTTAAAAGAGTTGTAAGTTTCCTTGTTTAACATTATGAGGCCATCAGAATTGAGTCTTTTTAAAAATGTATTTATTAGGATTTTCATTCCTTGTCATTTGAGGTAAAAAGTAGATTGTAGATTGTTTGTATCACTGAAATGGACCTGCAAGGGATTTTACAGCATTCTATTTCACCAACATTTACAATGTGTTCGCCAATACTTATAAACAGCAAAATCCTTTTTTTTCCCCTTTATTTATTAATTTAAAATGTATATTCTCCAAGAGTAAATTCAGGTTAGCACAGCAATTCATATTCATCAAATATTACATTTGTCACTAATATGGTATAGAAACAACCCACTCCTGAGAATATGAGATTCATCATTCGGAGATTGTCTGGAAAGTAATATTACACCACAAGATGGAGAGTTGAGCTACTGGGTAGGTTTTATTTGGTTTAAAGTGCCTCCTCAGCTTTTCAAGTCCTTCCTTGTACCGGAGGTTGCTCTCTGTTCACCATCTTTACCACTGACACAAAGCTCTTAACCCTGCATTGAGGAGTGAGGAGCGGAGACACAGGAGGCTTCTGTAGGACACATGAGTGAGGATACAACAAAGTTTCTCTTTGGTTCATCCGTTGTGAATGTTATAAGTGCTAATGTCTTTGAACTTAAAAAAATTCAAATAAATATTTAATTGTAGATCATAGCAGCACATGGAAGCCAAATAAGTCAGTGATTGCTTCTCATCAGTTTTTCCTCTCCCACTCAGTACATGCTGCGTCAGGGTAAGGCCGCAGTCCAGGCCCAGTATGAGCTGGAGGTCCTGACCACCGACTACTTTGGAGAGGAGACTTTGGTGACCAGCAGCGACGTGAGCCGGGGCCCCATCAGCCCTCTGAGCGTGCACACTCTTGTCAGGGGCCGATTGCATGTGCGCACTGGGAACATAGGCAAGTCATGCAAAAATCATTATATTGAGCATTTTATTATTGTTGCTAAGCAGGAGCGCTGCCTGTGTCTTGATGTACTGAATGAATTTACAGAAATTACAACAGCAGTATTAAAGTTTAAGTAAAAAAAAATGAAAACATCACGGTTTTCATAAGTACAAGGTACGAAGCATCTGGTTAAACGACACACTATCTAAAAGGTGCACAGTTGGTCCTCAGCACAAACGTTATTTTACTACATTAAAATTGACGCTGGTAATAAGCAAAATGCGTAACATGTCTTTGCCACGTGCCTTTCCACTCACTGCTCTCAGCAGCAGGAGCTGTTGTTCAGAAAGTGGCTTGTTGTTAACAGTGTGCTAAAGTTTAGATTGCAGTGGAGCTGAGTCTGTGAGTAGCACAGTCTGCAGTGTAACAAGTCCCTTGGTTTTAACACTTGGCAATCTCTTTTTGTTTTTTACTATCTAGCACAAAGAGCTGCGTAGGTGACGTTTGAGCAGCTGAGCAGCTCCGCTAGGTCTTATTGCTAGATAATTTTGAGCTACCCTCTCATATGATGAGATTTAATAACTTTAGCAGGATATAGTCCTTTAAAATAAGATATGAACACAGTTTTAATAAATAAAAGTATAAACACATTTTATCTCCTGTATAATTTAGTAACATGTTACAAAACCAGTCATTAAAATTACTTTATTGTTTTGTTTTGTACTTCTCATATTTTTTTTTATTTTATTTTTTTTTTTTTTGTGAAAAAACTTGAAACACAATATAAAATAGGTAATACATTTAAAGTATGTATCTGTTTTTATACATTTTATTTTAGTTTAACTTAAAATAAATTAAATTGAGAACTGTAGATTTTCACTGGTTAAGGTATAGAATACTACAATTTTTGTACCATGACAACACTAGTGAAAATTATACAGAAGTAAACCAACATAGCCTCTTTCATTTAAAAAAACTTGTCCATCTGGATCTGAAGCATAGGTGTACCAAGTTTGATTGTTAGGCCCTAAACCCAATTTCCTGTTAGGTTTAGGTTGGGGGCATAATCTGACTCTTGGCAAATAGCCATTAATTTCTTTGGTTTGGATTTCATAAAAATATTTTTTACATGAGAAATTCATATTACTGCCACTGCCCAAGCTGTTCAGAGCTGTGTCTAACCTTAATCAGAATAAGTCATTAACCTGCAGCAATAATTTCACAATAAATTGCTTGATCAAAGTGTATTACTCCAATATAATTTCAAATGACTACCCCTCCAGTCAGAGTGAGATGTATACATTTACATTTATTCATTTAGCTGACGCTTTTATCCAAAGTGACTTACATTGTTCTACAGTAATTACCAGTGTTACAGCCACTGGAGGCAAGGTCGGGTAAGTGTCTTGCCCAAGGACACAATTACAGTATGAACTGTGGGGAGAGTGAGAATCGAACCGCCTACCTTCCGGTAGAAGTACGACTGCTCTACCTACTGAGCTACTGCCGTATACATGCTTAACCCTCCTACACCCCTTGAGTTTTTTGCCGATAACTTTGGCTGTTTAGGCTAATGACATCATTTTTTCAGCAGGTGTGTATTTTGGGATAAATAGGATTTATATATATATATATATATATATATATATATATATATATATATATATATATATATATATATATATTTTTTTTTTTTTAATTTCTATTTTTTGCCTTTTAATTGACCCTGAAAAAAAATTGTAACACTTATTGTCCTTAGGCATGTGCCATTGACTCCCGTTAAAAATTGTTTTTTTGGAAATTACTGCCATAGCTGGATAAATTTTATTTTTATTAATTTTTATATGTCTTCATAATAGTGAGGGACTGGATTTTTTGTTTCTTTTGTTTTCCACCGGATAGCACCATTTTCCAGTACATCAACTGCATCATTGCAGAAGTTGCACCTATCCGTCTGTCAATCTCCCGTTCTATCATTCCGTCACTCGTGAACAAGATACTTGAGTTCAAGTACCCCAAGATACTTGAACTCCACTTAAAGCAGGGGCTCTCCAACGACCGACAAACCATCCTTTTCCGACTGAGTACCTTGGTCTCAGACTTGGAGGTGCTGATTCTCATCTCAGCCGCTTCACACTCGGCTGCAAACCGTCCTAGTTCATCCGAAGGTCCTGGTTTGATGGAGCCAACAGAACATAGACAGATTCTGTGGTCCCAAACAAGACTCCCTCTGGCCCCTGGCTGTGCCTAGGAATCCTGTCCATGGCATTGATTTTATATAGCACTTTTCCACTCAGTAGGCACTCAAAGTGCTTTTAAATTAAGCTTCCCTTCACCCACCAGTGTTACAGCTTGAACACCACTGTTGGCAAGTGCTTTGTCTAAGGACACGAGACAGTATGAACTGCTAACCTTCCAGTTAAAGGACAACTACTGAACCCCACCACTACCACTGAACAACTGTGTTTCTGTGCCTCTCTCAGGCTTTACAAATGTGTTGTTCTTCTTACCATTTACCTTCTAAAGTTGTGGTCACCTCTTGTGCTTTGTGCTGAAGAGTCCTGATGACTCCCAGCTTGTGCTGCAGAGGGTGGTGGGAATTAAACTGAAAATATTGCTCTTTGTGTGTTGGCTTCCTTAAAACTTCTACTTATAGTGTCTTGTCCCCACAAATACCCACTGCACAGTCTAAGAAGGCCAGGCAGTTGTCTATGGCATCTTCACGGGTGGACTTAATGTTCTTATCCACTGCGTTGATGTGTTCTGTGAATGCTTCTACTTCCTGGGTTCTGATTTTGACCCACGTCTCATCAACATATCTGAACCAGTGACTGCGCACAGTCCCTGGGAAAGAAATCAGAGCTCTGTTCTCTACTTCCTCCATGAACAGGTTAACCACAATCGGAGAGACCGGTTGTGCCATAGGATCAACAGTTTCTCCGATTGTGATGGTTTTCTATTTCCTGGGCTAAAATAACAGGTGCTTTCAAACTGAGGAACTAAAAAGAATTATAATGCCAGGGAACTTATTAGAAAATTCACATCTACATAACGCAGTGTGGAGACAATACAAACTACTTCAGTGTTATAGTGAGAATTGTTGGAGGAAAAATCCTGAAATTACTTAAGCTTGCAATTGAAACCTTTTTTATTCTCTCTATGCTCTGAAAGATTTGCAAGACATTTCATATTCAGCTCTGGTTCCATTTCCAAGCCTCAGATGTTGAGCTAATGTTGTCTGTTTGCTTTCCTTGATGTGCGAGTTGAGAAATGACAGTGTGTCCCCAGGGTTTTGGCTGCTGTTGAAAGTCCTCCCATTTTCTGGAGACTCAAAAAACAAAGTGCCATGTGATGCCTCTACTGGTCGCATTTCCTTTCCCCTTCACACTCATCCAAGTTGGGCTGGTGCGATGGCAGCTAATGATAGCTCCCATGCCAATATTCAACAGTTAAAATTCTCATAAACAATGCGTCATTTTGCAGGCCCACAAAATAAAACCGTGCAAAGCTCCATTGTTTGACTGAAATATGCAGCCACTTCCTCTCGGAGCTTATCACACAAAGCAGGTTGAAAAAGCAGGCCTTTTGTTTGGGCTGTGGATAAATGGAGGACGCTAGTGTCTGGCATGTAAATTCCAATCAAGCGGCAGATATCCATCAAGCGCTCTGGCCCACAGTCAGAATCAATTTAGGGAAAAGGAGACTTCGCAAGCACTTTTCTTTGTTTGGGCTTCCATTTGAACACCACATCCTCGTACTCAAACGTCTGTCATCCGTTTATCACTGTCTTCCTCATTCCTCTTGTGCATCCATTTAGTTCTTAGCCTGCAGACAAATGCTCTCTCCTTTCCTGTCCTCTGTCCAACTGTTTTATTGTCTTACTTTTACAACAAACTCTTTTTTTTTTTCAGATGGCTTTTAACATTACACTTCAAACATTGGAATAACTTTGGTCCAGTTAGACTTTGCATTCCAGTCTATTTTGTATGTTTGATTGTCCAGCTTTATCAATATTTTGACTATTTATAATTTGATTTATTGACCTATTGCGCAATATGTGAAAATGAGCACGATAGCATTTGGCGCTGCAATTTTTCGCAGCACAGTGTTTACGCTGCATTCATTTGTGTGAGGCGGTTGCCACTGCAATGAAGTTCACCCAGCAATGCCCCCTATATGCAGATATGCTCAGTACACTACACACTTTTACTTAAGAGATGAGGAATGGTCTAATATGGACTGACAAACTTATTTTGTAATGAGTTTTAGTTTACTACAATTTAAAATGCTTCTGGTACAAAGCGTCAGACGTTGCTGCTCTCTCTGCTCTGAGACGAGCCGACAGGGGCCGTACTAAACAGAGGTGGCCGTGCTAGTGCGGCATGCTCACAGACGCAGAGCACACAGAGCTGCATGTTCATGTGTGGACAGACGAGTCAGAGGAAATGAAGATAGAGAACAATATATTCTGCTGTTTGGTCCGTTTTAAAAGTTGTTCAGAAAACAGCCTGTTGTAGCAGCGAGCTAAAGATCTTTATGAGCAACAGTTTGTCGGAGTTTCACAAACTTCTCCCTCTGAGTGTTACCATGGAGACCCTAACAAGTGCTTTTACTCACCAATAGGATCTATATTACTTTTACTTCTCCCTGCTCCCAACACCCCTATTACCCGGTCATGTGACCTTTGGGCACCAAGGCACTTTGCCCAGAGGAAACACTGAAATTTGTTTTTAACATTGCAATAATATTGTTTATCAGACTTAATTTTGGTGCAATATATCACACAACAAAAAGTAGTTATTGTGACAGGCCCAGTCCCGGTGAGATCTGCTTCTATTTTACCTGCTCCGACACTTTCAGGGTCGCAGGTGACTGGAACCTATCCCAACAGCTTTGGGCTTGAGGCAGGGTACACCATGGACAGTGGCTAATGAGTCGCATGGTTGACACCGAGACAGACACTGACAGACAACCATTCACTTTCACATTCATTCACTATAGTTTAGATATGCCAATTGAAACATGCAGACTCCTCACAGACAAGGCCGGGGGTTGAACTCAAAAACCTCTTGCTGTGAGCACTAACCACTCTGCCAACATCTACACTAATCTATACTTTTTTAATGTTGTTATGGGACAATATGAGAGACACTTATACCTTTTATTATTGAGCCAAATATAGGTCTGTTTTGACTTAATAATTAGATAATGTACACATATGTATATCACCTCATTTATTCAATACAGCCGTTGTACTTAAGTATTCAAACGAAATACAGTTATTAAAATGAATCTAAATGCTGATTCTTTATTGAATATGTCTTGGATGACTGAGAACTGCCACAGACCTGTTACAGCTGGTTTGCTTATGTGGTTACTTATTGAGATGTGTTATTCAGATGGTGGACTGGCAGTTATTCTATTGAAGAAGTTGCTGGTTATGTGTTATGGTGTGGTCTACTGAGAAACCAACAAGAGTCCCCAATTTTCCAAAGCAATTGTGCACATGATGTGCACAAGATGTTGACGAAAAAATGTCAGAAAGAAATGTCTTTTCATGCTTTGTTTGCGGTTTGGAGGTGTGGATTTGGATAATGCTCATGTGTAGTGACCATTTGTAACTCATCTTTTGTGGAATCTAATGTGACAAGATTGTAAGATTAGATTGTAGTTACATTGTCGTTGTTTAAAAAAAAAATATGAGAGCTAATACTTGCTAACACATGATATATGAAAGAACTCACTTTGTGAAAAAAATAACCGAAATACAATCTCCTGGATCCCAACCCCCTCAAAAATAGTTGTACTGTACTGTATGTCTCCATTTTTTTTCAAGTATTACATCCAACATATGTAGTGATTTTCTGTTGTATCTTTCTCTTGAAACACATCAAAGCTATATAGGTTTTTATTTATTGCTCTTCATTGGACAACAAATTCTATAAATCTGTTCTCCAATTGAGTGAGTGAGGGTTGAATGAAAGAGGTCTGGTAGTGCTTGGTAATTGATTAATAACAAGCTTTCTATGTGTGCTCCATGCACATAGTGAGGCCAGTGCACATAAAATCATATCACACTAAAAGCCTGATCTAACGCTGCTTGTTGTTGTTGCTCAGGCCTTATATCTACCAAGTGTCATGAAACTTGTTACACCAGGATTCAACAACATAAACATCCCTAAAGAAGACACAGACTGTTGCCGGAAAAAAACGACTCATCTATCATCACAACTGCTCAAGATATCACCGGTGTTTACTGAGTTTCATTCTATTAGCATTCGTAGCTGAAAGACAAATCAGATCACACTGAGATGAACAAGTTGAAGCTATAACTTTTACACTGAAACAGCTTAAACTGAAGCTGTTTAAAACCTAATGGCTGCGCACAAACTGTCGTAGATTAGCGCACCAGCTCCATGAGCTGAGCCGGACCTAAGTGCTCTGACACTGGGCAGAGGAGAGCCGAGCTACCGGAGACACATAGCTGCTTAAATGTCACAGTCACAACCGGGACAGATGCGCTTTTCTTGACAACATAGCCCGTTTGGAAAGCATGTAGCCTACCAGCAAATAAAACCCAGGTTCACGTAAATAAAAAGCACATTAATACTAAACAATAAATCAGTAGCACTCATCACATTGACACGGAATTGTCCTGTTGTGTCCATGGTCACTGTCCCAATCACTGCCTGAAAATACTGTAGAAATCCACTCTTTTGAGGTCCCTTGGCTTTTAGTCCTTTCTCATAATAGTCTCAGTCTTCACAAACTTAATCAATGTCTTCTTACATCCACCGCTAGCATCATATTGAATTTCTACCAGACATATGTACTAGCTAACGCTGACTACATTGAACGCCCTGTCTTTTTAAAAGTTTAGCCCCTGCCCCCGCCATTTCCCTTTTCTTTGTGGATTCCAGGGTTATTTTAAAACAAGGAAAGAAACACCTTGTTTTAACTTATGTTTAACATATCATAAAAATGAAAACTAAAACTTAATAATAACCAAATCATCTTAGATTTAACCTACAATGCAGACAAAGTAAGCTGATTCCTAAAAGCCTACGGTTGGGTTCTGCTGTTAAGGGACACAGGGCTGAAAACATCCTACGCCTGGCCCAGACCTACCTTTTGTGTGAAAGGATCAGACAGACTCACTTTACAATAGATAACCTCAAGACCAAGTCAGATTTTCTACAGAAACAACTTGCAGCAGTAGTTCCAGTGGAAGTCCTAAAGGAGATCTCCAATTTCATACAGAAGGTACAACACCCACAGCACAACAAGGGCAAGGATTGCCAGATCAAAAAGTTCCAGATTTAGGCTAATTGACAACAGTGGAACAATCCAGACCATCCCAGCTGTAACAAGGATATTACACCAGCCACTCGGGACAGATGGGTAAAGAACCTCTCTGACAGAGTTCTCACCCAAACTGAAAATGAGATTCTAGGAAAAAGGGCTTAATTTTTCAGTTGTGCCGAGGCACATCCCTACAGTAGACCTCCTTACAGCAACAGAATCAGCCATAAGGAACAATAAATTGTCTGGAAATGAAGCTGAAGAACTGAGACTCAAGGTGACAGCTGTACTGGCCAGTGCTAAACCACCCCCTCCAATATCACCTCGGAGCAAAGGAGGGCTTTGTCTGCACTGGAGAAGGACCACAGCATCACCATTCTGCAGCAGCTATGAGTCCAGTATCAACAGTTTACTCAGTGACACCACCACCTAAGAGACGCTGAGAAGAGATCCAACAAGTGGTTACAAGAAGAAGGTCATAGACTATCTGCAGAGGCTGGAGAAGGACCAAGTCATTGGTCGACCTCTGTACTACAGACTGTATCCTGGGAACACCACTCCATGTATTTACCAATTACCCAAAATACACAAAGAAGAAATTCCACTACGACCCATAGTCCACCTACAATATAGCCAAACACCTGGCCACCATTTTGGCTCCATTGGTAGGCCACTCACAACACCATATCATCATCTCACAGGACTTTACCAACAAAATCAAACATCTACAACTAGACACAGATGAGACGATTGTCTCTTTTAAAGTCACATCACTCTTTACCTGCATACCTACTAATGAAGAGCTTGTGGTTGTAAGGAAGAGATTATTACAGGACACTTCGTTACAGGACAGGACAAACCTAACCATGGACCATATTTGCAGTTTACTGGAGATATGCTTGAACACTACTTATTTCCAGTTCAGAGTTAAATTCCTCAGACAAAAACACAGCTATGCCATGGGATCACCTGTCTCCCCGATTGTGGCTCACCTGTACCTGGAGGAAGTAGAGAACAGAGCTCTGGTCTCTTTCCCAGGTGCAGTGCCCAGTCACTGGTTCAGATATGTTGATGACACGTGGGTCAAAATCAGAACCCAGGAAGTAAAAGCCTTCACAGAACACATCAACGCAGTGGACAAGAACATCAAGTTCACCCATGAAGATGCCATAGACAGAACACCTGGTCTTCTTAGAATGTGCTATTTGTGAGGACAAGACTCTCCAAGTAGTAGTTTATAGGAAGCAAGACAAGGCAAGGCAATTTTATTTCTATAGCACAATTCATACACTGGGTAACTCAAAGTGCTTTACAGAAATAAAAGAAAATTTACAAGATTTAGATTTAGAAACATAAGAAAAATTAAAAGCATTATAAAAGAAGAAGAGTGCAGATAAAAAAACATTTTAAGTTGTGGTGTAGGCGGAGCTAAAAAGGAAGGTTTTTAACCTCCCCTTGAACATTGTTAAAGTTGAGGCTTGTTTTACTTCATCTGGGAGGTTGTTCCAGGTTTTTGCTGCATGAAACTTAAACGCTGCTTCACCCTGTTTAGTTCTAACTCTGGGCACGAGCAAAAGGCCTGTCCCAGATGTTCTCAGAGTCCGAGGAAGCCTACACACACAGATAAATATTTGTTGTTTGATTCTCACTACCCTCTGCAGCACAAGCTGGAAGTCATCAGGACTCTTCAGCACAGAGCACAAGAGGTCAGAAGGTAAACGGAAAGAAGAACAACACATCCGTAAAACCATGAGAGACTGTGGATACCCCAGGTGGACTTTTAACAAAACCAAGAGGACACAGAAACCAAACAGACAGGAACCAGAGACAAAAGGGAAGGGTGTAGTTATTCCTTATGTGTCTGGTTTATCTGAAAAACCTAAAAGGATTTTCTACAAACACAACATTCCAGTCCACTTTAAACCAGGTAACATCCTCCGTCAAAAACTGGTCCATCCTAAGCATTGAGTAATTTTAAATGGCAAAAGTATACATTCTTGTTTTGATTTAAGGATTTTTAGAAACGTGATTAGTAGAATTGGATCTTGATCTGCTCCCTTAGTGGCTAAAAGTTTCATAGTGTCACTTTAAGCAGGTAAACGAACACTCGCTCCTGTCTGATCAAAAGTAAAGTATTCTTATTAACTTGAAACTGAAGACTATATGAACATATGTTACAACCAAAGCCTGCGGAGGACCATCTTTGATTCCACAACACACCAAACCTTGAATCAGATGGGCTACAGCTGCAAAAGACAACTCCTACTGTCAGATATGAAAGGGAAACTGAGGCGACAGTTTGCACATCACCAAAATTGGACAATAAAAAATGGGAAAAAACATTGCCATGTCTGAGTCTTGAGTTCTACTGCAACAGAATGTGGTATCAAAGCATGGCTCCATCCTTCCTTATATGAACATATGAACGTTTCAGGCTGGTGGTAGTGTAATGTTGTAGGGTCAACACACTTTGGGGCTCTAAGCACCAGAGCATTGTTTTTAATACCTTGTTACCTACGCGAGGGTTGTTGCCGACCTTGTCCATCGCTTTATGGTCATGGTGAATGGTTGAGATGATGTGGAACGGGTGATACATATCATGGTCATGGATGTGCAGCCAACAAATCTGCAGCAACTGTGTGATGCTTGTCAGTTTGTTCCTGTGCAAGTTTTCCCAATGAAGAGGACATTATTTGTGTTGTCCTCATTTATGGATCAGGATACACCTCAGCCACACCATATTTTGGTGCACTTCAGAATGAATCAGCACTTGTTTTTTGACTGATGAGGGATATAAACCCAGTCATTAGTGCTGTTTGGGTGAGACGGCTCGACAGATTGATGTTCTGGGTGCAGACAATGACAAACACTGACAGGACGGACACACCCAGATACTCCAGAATCATGAGAACAGAGATCAATCACACATGTCATGGATGGGAGCATCGAGGCATGCAGTCAAACACGTGGACAGGCAGGAGCAGCCAAGCATAAATGCAGAGGCAGACCTGTGTAGCTCTGTGGCATGTGACAGGCCCGCAACTCCAATTTAACTGATTTTCCCTGGCAGTGGAAAGATTACATGGCTCATCTGTGAGCTGGGGGTATTCTGCTCCCTGTAAATCCACTCTCGATAGGAGATGCACTATGCACAGCCAGATGAGGACACTAAAGGAAAGGGTTTTTCTCACCCAAGTACATGGTGCTTATTTTATTACAGTATCTGTAATAAAGCTTCTTCCCAGAGGCTGTAAGACTGGAGATCTCTTCCCTCTATATGCTACTGGATCTGGATGTTTTGCACAAGGAAACAATACAATTCTTTGTAAAAAAAAATTTAATGACACTTCTCAAACACCATGTCAGTTACAATTTAGAGTGTTTTTTCACAGACCCTCACCTTTTAAGGGTCTGGGCTGTTACTGAGAGAATTCAGACTGAAAACCTAGGGCATACAAATGACAACTGTTAGAGCCACATCAACAGTCAACAGTGTTCAGTAAAATTATTGTAAAATAGAGCTATAACTTTATTTCTGTATCATTAGAGCTTTACTCTCCTAAAGTTGGGTTGTACTTCTTCCTGTGGATTTCCACCGCCAATTGGCCTGTGCGGAGTCTACATGTCCATCTAGAGGGGATTCCTCCCACCATCTAAACACACTAATGAATCTAAATGTCCCATAGTAAATTAATGTGATTGAATGATTTTTCTTTAATGAATCAGTTAAGTGTCATCTACCACTACACCCTACCCCCAACTGACCAGAACCATAATCTGCATGTGTGACTGCACTGGCAGGTGGCGGGTGTACCTTCATTAGAAACATAAGCAAGGAGGGCTAAATGCGTAAGCCACTGCTCTCCATCTATCAGTGTCTGTGTAGACGTCCTCAGAAACACTTTACTCTGAGCAATAAGCTCACACAGCTATCAGGCTTTCACACTCCCAGTATGACACATTAAGAAAATAAAAGCTGTTGTGGAAAACGGCTGACCACCTCTATGGAGCCGATTGGATTTGAGACAAAGGTAGACTGAAAGACACAAACTGTATGACTTAGAGCAGGAGAGATTTATTCACCAACAAGACAGGCCTGAAAACACAAAGACGTAATACGCATATGAGGGATTGCATGTTTAAGTCTGCTATGCTTCTGAAACAATATGGTATATGTAGCTATGTATTGCGTTAATGATTAGGTGATGTTGTTTAAACCTTGTGCAGAGAAGCCTCTGACCCGAACATACAATTCTTACAGAGATAGTCATGGATTGACGTACAGATCTTAATTTGGATTAAAGACATTATGTATGAAATTCCCCAACAGTCCCTCCTCTTAAACTCGTAATTAGTAGGTTTACTCTACTCCTAATAAAAAAACAATTCCAAGAAGCGTAAGAACATTATATTCAATCAATACAAGTCATCAATAAATCAACATTAATCAGTTCATAATAAAGTAGAATAATATTACAGCACTCAAATTTTCACTGTCCCCAGGAATCCATACAGCATCAAGGAATGTTTCTCATCCGTCACCTATCAAACAATATGAGTGAATATGTTTTTTAGCAAAAAATACATACGTTCAACTCCGTAGAAATATGGTGCGGCAGGCACTGATCATTAACCCTCAGCCCCAGCTGTTGACTAGGGGATAGTAAAAAAATGAAACAGCAGCCAATAGGATCTTATGCTATAATAATTATCTCACAATCGTTCCAGTACAGAAGGTATACAATGGAAGGATCAAACATCTTAGAAACAATCACAATTATTCATTACTCAAGCAATAGTCTGGGTACTGTGATTGAACTGAAAGTCTTGTCGTGGAAAAGTGATTTCAGTCAGCATATCCGGGTGTTATTGGGGCATTGAAGGTTGTGAGTGCACACCCTCTCAAGTGACCTGGATTGGTCGTTAAAAGTTAACATAAGAATAAAATGTAAATGTATCAATAAGAAAGAATAAATGTGAAGATTTTGATTAAAACCAAAACCAAAACATTAGAAATAACCCTTCCTTTATAGGGAGCCCATTATTCATTGGGTCACCCTGTAAAATGGTTTTAAAAAGATGATACTTCAGTAATAGGGGGCTTCCACTGAGCTCTGGAAACAGCACAGACCAACTCTCCATCCTTGGGATCATGAACAACTATCCTAGGGGCCTGTATCAGTGCTGTGGTGGTCTTCTTAAGTGACTTTTTAATTAATGTAATAATGCAAGATCCCAAAATGTATTCAATATCAATAATTAAATGTACCTCTATAATGCATTTAACTAGATCACGTGCACCAAAAACACAGTAGTTGCAACCCTTCCTGTGTGCTATGTACCATATCTATGACCTCATTAGTAGCGTCAGACACATAAGTGCAAAGTCTAAAGCCATTCTATTTTGCAAGGGAATTGTTTTTACTTCTTGTAATTCCTTATGTTTGGCGAGCATAGCTTTAGTTGAGGCCTTCAAATTACTTTCTAAGACATTTAGATAGAGCACACATTATCTGCTCAGTCACATATATACCATAATACAGCAAGAGCACGCTAAACACTTTATGTTAATGTACGCTTATGTCTGTATAATGGTGTGTATAGTGCATCAATTTCTGACGTGTTAACTTTTCAAATCAATGGTATTAAATAAGCCAGATAACAGGTACTGTATATGTTGTCAAAGGGGACACAGCAGTTGGCATTACCTCCAGACCATGTAAAATCTTTCAGAGAGCAGGATCTGCTTCACATTGGCTTTAACGCTTTGGATGCAATGGCTGCGGCCAACATCCCTCCTCTTGTCAGTTTCCGCCCCCTGGAAGCAGACACATTTGTTAATTTTTTAACTGAAATCAGTGGGATATATCTTGAACAATTGCGCTGGCCAGATTTTTTAAGGTTGCATTGGTTCTTTGCAATCCACAATGTTGCCTTTTACCTCTCCTACTGACATGGTTCCAAACCACGGTTGTATGTGGAGATAGGAGATAGCTTAATATAGCATAACAAAAGCTATTACATTATAGCTTTTGTAATGGAAATACTTAGGGTGGTGAGTAGCAATCGGCTGCGTGATCTGCCAGGCGGCCGCCTAGGTCATTCCAGTTGTACTCCTCATAGTCTGCCTTGCTAAAAGGAATAAACCTTATGAGAATGAGAGGATTTGAGCATATGATGACATAACCAGCACTTACTAAGTTTACTCTCTCTAGCATAAGTCATGATAGCTGTATTAGCTTTAATGTTAGGTGAGTGGCTGTCTGTGGTGTTTCCATGCTACTTTATTTACAAATTAATGTATTTATTTTCTTAAAATTTTGTCCATCTCGTCACTGCATGTTAGTATGTTATTTAAAACAATAGATTCAGTTCTTAATGTTCCGCAAACTGTCTGTGTTGATGCCTCCCCGGCGCTCTGTGAAGACTTTCTCAGCTTTTTTAATGATAAGGTCTCTTCCACTAGGGCTCTGATCTCACCTTCTGCCTATGACCCCTCAGTCTCTGTTCTCTGCACTGCTGTTTTTGATGAGTTTGAGCCTGTGACTTTGTCTGTGTTACATGAAAATGTTAGTAAGCTAAAGCCCTCAGGTTCTCCACTTGATGCTGTCCCTGCTCGATTGTTTAAGGAGGTTTTTTCCACTCTTGGGCCAACGGTTGTTGAAATTGTAAACAGCAGTCTATCCTCAGGTGTGGTCCCTGAGAGTTTTAAACATGCAATAGTGCATCCCCTGATCAAAAAGTCAGGTCTGGATCGAGCAGATTTGTCAAATTTCAGGCCTATTTCAAAACTTCCTTTTATTTCTAAAATTCTAGAAAAAATTGTTTGCAGCCAATTAATGGCTTTTTTAAAAGACCACAATATTCTTGAAGTGTTCCAATCTGGTTTTAAATCTCTACACAGCACAGAATCTGCTCTTCTGAAGGTTTTTAATGATATTTATTTAGCTACTGATGCTGGAGAGTGCGTAGTTCTTGTACTTCTCGATTTAACTGCTGCATTTGACACTGTGGACCACAAAATTCTGATCTCTCGTTTGGAGAGCTGGGTGGGCATAAAAGGCATCGCACTTCAATGGTTCAGGTCCTATTTGGAAGGTAGGACTTTCTGTGTTAGTTACGGGAACTTCGAGTCCTCCTCTGCACCCCTCTCCTGTGGAGTCCCACAGGGGTCAGTTTTGGGCCCTCTGCTTTTCTCTCTCTACCTGCTGCCACTTGGCTCAATAATTAGGAAGCATGATATGTCATTTCACTGTTATGCGGATGATAGTCAGATCTACGTGCCTCTTAAAAAGAATGACACTGTTAGACCGCTGTTGGAGTGTCTTGAGGATATAAAGGCCTGGATGGCTGTAAACTTTTTAAGTGTTAATGCAAACAAAACGGAAGTAATGATTTTTGGTGACACCACTGGGACCCGTTCTGTTGAGTTGGGTGCTTTGGCTCAGTACATCAAGCCAACCATTACAAATTTAGGGGTTAAAATGGACCCTGACCTTAAGCTCAACAGTCAGATCAGGGCTGTGGTTAAATCCAGTTTCTTCCAATTGAGACAGTTGGCCAAAATAAAGCCTTTTCTTCAAAGGCAACATTTTGAGACAGTAATACATGCCTTTGTTACTACCCGGCTGGATTACTGTAATGCTCTGTATCTGGGGGTCAGTGGGTCTTCTGTTGCACGTCTGCAACTGGTTCAGAACGCTGCAGCTCGTCTGGTCACGGGAACTCGTAAATATGAGCATGTTTCCCCCATCTTAGCCTCCTTACACTGGTTACCTGTACAGTTCAGGATTCATTTTAAAATTCTTTTATTTGTATTTAAATCTTTAAATGGTTTTGCCCCATCATACATTTCTGAGCTACTTATTCCATATACTCCCACCCGTTCTCTTAGGTCAGCTGATCAACTGCTCCTGAAAGTGCCCAAAACAAGGCTTAAATCAAGAGGGGATCGTGCTTTTGCGGTGGCAGCACCAAAAATGTGGAATGGCCTGCCACTGCACATTAGACAGGCCACTTCAATGTCTCATTTTAAATCTCTTTTAAAAACCCACCTCTTTTCCTTGGCTTTTATCACTTGAATTTGACATTTTGTGTATTATTATTTTAATTTATTTTAATCTTCTTCTTTCTGTACAGCACTTTGGTCTACTTCGGTAGTGTTAAAGTGCTTTATAAATAAAGTTTGTTGTTGTTGTTGTTGTAGTAGTGTTTCTTTATCTAAAACAGCGGTTCCCCAACCTTTTATGCGCCACGGACCGGTTTAATGTCAGACAATATTTTCACGGACGGGCCTTTAATGTGTGGCAGATAAATACACAAAATAAAAAGATACAAGCAGCATAAAAACTAATATTTTCTAAATATATTAATGAACATTTCTTTTAATGCAGGGTGCTTGGTCTCCAAGTGGCAGGCAGTTTTGAATGCTTCATTGCCTTATCACAGAGCCGGCTGCTGCATATTCTGCAGAGCGTGCTTGGTGCGCGGAATTCACCTGTTGCTATAAATCCATATTTTAAGTAGGACTCTTGTTATTGTCTGTTAAATGCAGCTTACTTTGTCTTGAAAGTCGTATGCTCTTCTTCTGTCTCCTCACTGGGTCTTTTCCCCTTTGCAAAGAAACTTTCCAAAGACGTAAGTTTTTTACTCATTTTGCTAGCTTGGGGGTTTAAGTTTAGTGACAATGTATCACGTGACCGGGACAACAACAAGAGTGAGTCAGACGGATGTAGGCGGCAGTAGCTCAGTGGGTAGAGCAGTCGTCTTTCAACCCGAAGGTAGTTGGTTCGATTCCCACTCTCCCCACAGTTCATACTGTCGTTGTGTCCTTGGGCAAGATACTTAACCCACCTTGCCTCCAGTGGCTGTAACACTGGTAATTACTGTAGAACAATGTAAGTCGCTTTGGATAAAAGCGTCAGCTAAATGAATAAATGTAAATGTAAATGTAATAGAGGGAATCCTGTCATTTTTTTTTTTTAAATTAAACATTGTTCAGACTTAGATAATACATAAAACGGAAATAATGTAAGTTATTTATTCTTTCTCTTCGGCCCCGTACCAAATGACCCACAGACTGGTACCGGTCTGCGGCCCGAGGGTTGGGACTGCTGATCTAGAGGATAGTGAATTTCACACACGGAGCAGATAGGCTGTTTATCCATCGGATGCTTTGGGAAACACCAGACTTTGTGTTCATTTAGCTCACTGACAATGGGTGTGTACCTGTGCACATTGCCTCAGGTGAGGCCTGGACTAGTTCTACCTTAGCATGTGCTTTTTTGTGCGTCAGCCATGACTTTTCTTCTTCCTGGGTTTTCCTCCTTTGGGCAATGACACAACTCTTATATTTGCCTCTCGAGTTCGAACAAGTAAAAACAATAGTGTTCGCAGCTTTCCTTTCCCTTGGCAGTCCTAGAATTTAAGATCAAATAATGTCTGTTCAAAATTTCTCATTTGGATGTTATAATACCTTTTCATTCTGCTGCATGAAAGGTGGACCTTAGGGACTTTCATTAGGACTTTCTGGACTAATATGGAACTCCTTTCACATTAATCTTACAGTGGACTGATACACCCAGAAGGGTAGGACAGAGGGCCAGTATTACTAGTATTAGTATTAGTAGTACTAGTATTACTGCCCTGATGTGGAAGCTGAAGGCCCATCATCCTTTGGGGAGATATTGGCACCTGCTTGGTCTCTGTTTCCCTCCCTCCCTCTGACTCGGGCACCTTTTGGCACCTGGTTGCATAAATCCATTCCGCTTTTACCTGCACCTTTAATACAGCTTGTGTTATCAGCAGCACCTGGTACAGGCCTTTCCACCTAGGAGATAAAGATTTTTTTTTGCAAGAAATTGGTTAAGTACAAAATTTCCAGGTAAGAAAGGATGTGTTTTCCCTTCATAGGTTTTGGGGAGCCTCCCTCGGACCTGAGAATGGAAAGTTCTGGTTACATTTCAAGAGCTTTACAGTCTATAACACGGGTGCTCACACTTTTTCAGCATGTGAGCTACTTATAAAATGACCAAGTCAAAATGATCTTCCCACTACAATAATGCAAAACATATATTTATTTACAAATATATTGAGGATTCTTTATGTGTACAATGTATGTTCCTGTACCTTACATAACCGTATGAGCCAATATTGCACAACACAACATAATTAACTATGTACATTTATTGTCATTACTTGAGTTTACACTGTTGACTTGCACTGAATTGAAACAGCCAGAGATGCATATTCCGGACAGTCGCTGCTGACAGATGAGGCAAACGCACTTCGAAAACGTCATTGTGAAAAAAAAGTCCTCCTCCCATTCTGTATGAACGCGATAGGTTTTTCTCTTCTTACTTGGTCCAGCTCCTCCACTCATTTTTATACCCTTTCTTAAGTTTAAGTAAGTCGAGGTGTAAAAAATCTGAGGTAAGTCGCTGAAGCTTGTTAGGCTTGCTGCACTTAGCTCTGTTGTTGCGCATGCGCAGTGACCTAAGCGTCAGAAGAATTCAAATGTCACCTGACTGACTGCACTGTATATCAATCAAGTGATTGGATGAATGATTGGCTGGCCTCTTTTTATTTATTTTTATGTCTACACCCCTGGTCTATAAGATATTCCTCAGTCCATAACAAAGTCGCCCTTCTGGGGTGGTAGTGATGGACTCACCCCTGTGGACACTGGTCGCTCCATTAGTATTTTGAGTGGGCTCAGCCCTGTTGTTCTGTTTGGGGAGCTCCGGACTGAGTACAGAATTATTGGAAGTGCCTCAGGCCACTTTAAGCCAGTGGACATCACTGTTTTAGTTAGTCTCTCTTTTATTGTACAGTTTACCCAATACAAACATACACAGCAAAAAAACATTATCTAAAAAACTGTTTAAAAAAAAACATAAAAAAGTGTATGTTTAATAGAAACTATAGTTTAATATAGTCAAAATATTTTGACTTGATAAATTTTCTTGAAAAATAAAAAATAAGCTAGGCTTCATAAACAATTAAAAACCAAAAAAATAAGTGTAAAAACACTTATTTCAAGCATAATTTCAAGCAAACTAAAAACTATTTTTTAAATCTTTCTTTTACTGTTGTTTACTTCATGATATGAGTAAATAAGAGGAAATATCTTAATATAAGGATTGTTGTCCTCAGCACTTAGCTCTTAAAATAAAACAATGCAGAAAACTTTAACTAACAAAAATATATTTTAAAGGTCAAACATACAAATCAAATATCCGTTTAACCAGAACATGTATGAGCTCAGATCTAGTAGTCAATAACTGTAACAATAACTAATAACTATTGTGTGAGGTAATGCCTTAGGGCTAAACATTGAAACCATTCCTCTGGAGGACCTTAGAATGAAAACTCAGAAAATAATTAAATTGTCTTTGTGATGCATATTCTACTGATTCAGTAAGTTTGAAACACAATGACTTACAGATACAGTTTAAATGGTCTCATCAAACAGAGTACAGGGCTGGAGAGAGGCCTTTCCTCTGAGTTACAGGGAAAAACAACACGCACAATTAGAACAATATTAAACAATATAGAACAACCATTGTAGTCACACATGTGCTGGACTAAATACATTAAAAAGTATTGGACCAAAGCAAGACTGAACTAGGTCTAAATACATTACAACACACAGATCTGTGACCATAGTCTGCAAATTTAACACAAATTCTTTCCATAAACTCACCTGAAGTAGATGAAGGTGTGCCTAACTTGCATAGTATAACTTCTTTGATGGTGGTGTGAGAGACCAGAACCATGGTGACAGGTCAGTCTTTCTCTTGTGTTGCCAAAACACTACACACTAAACATCGCTACAGGGTGTTCCACTTGGACTTAATATTGACGTCAGAATGATATCAATATTGTTTCAATTATATCAATGGTAGAGCGGTCGTCCTATAACCCGCACCCCCCACAGTTCATACTCAGTTCACAGTTCAGTTGTTATTTCCTTGGGCAAGACACTTAACCCTCCTTACCTACAGTGTCTGTGGCACTTCAACTCAATGGTGGCATCAACTCAAGTTACCTATCACAAACCAGTGTAAATATATATAACCAGTGTAAACTTTTAATCAGGGTCATTTGGGTAGTTTTTGTTGTTATTATGATTTAAAAAGAGTTAACAAAATAGTTTGACAATAAAATGGATTCACCCAACCACTAACTATGAGTAAAAAAAAAAGTTTTTAGTGTTATCCTTCCTTTTCTCTGACCATAAAATAACAAATTCAGCCAGGCTATCTGGGTGAATAAAAAGTCTTACCGAGAGGTGCTCGCACTATACCTTTTGCTTACTTTGACTGTTGTCTTAATTTTCTAATAAAACCTTACACAGACAGGATGGGCCACTGGGTAAAGGCTAACTATCACTGGTGTTTCTTTATTATGTTTGTTTGCCTCTGTACAAGCACTGCCAACACAAGAAGACCTGTGAGAGAACCTGTTTATACTTTTTATTATATACACTCACCTAAAGGTTTATTTGGAAGACCATACTAATACTGTTTTTGAACCCTTTCTCCTTCAGAACTGCCTTAATTCTACGTGGCATTGATTGAACAAGGTGCTGAAAGCATTCTTTAGAAATGTTGGCTCATATTGAGAGGGTAGCATCTTGCAGTTGATGGAGATTTGTTGGATGCACATCCAGGGCACGAAGTTCTCGTTCCTCCACATCCCAAAGATGCTCTATTGGGTTGAGATCTGGTGACTGTGTAATTTTAGTTCAGTGAACTCATTGTCATGTTCAAGAAACCAGTTTGAAATGATTGGAGCTTTGTGACATGGTGCATTATCCTGCTGGAAATAGCCATCAGAGGATGGAGACATGGTGGTCATAAAGGAATGGACATGGTCAGAAACAATGCTCAGGCCGTGGCATTTAAACAATGCACTAATTGGCACTAAGGGGCCTAAAGTGTGCCAAGAAAACATCCCCCACACCATTACACCACCACCACCAGCCTGCACAGTGGTAACAGACTGTAACTGACTCTACCATATGAATGTCTCAACAGAAATTGAGACTCATCAGACCAGGCAACATTTTTCCAGTCTTTAACATCCGCCTCAAGGTTGTGAGTGTTGTGGCTTCACCAATGCTTTGCTGCATACCTCAGTTTTAACAAGTGGTTATTTCAGTCAAAGTTGCTCTTCTTTCAGCTTGAATCAGTCGGCCCATTCTCCTCTGACCTCTAGCATCAACAAGGCATTTTCGCCCACAGGACTGCTGCATACTGGATGTTTTTCCCTTTTCACACCATTCTTTGTAAACCCTAGAAATGGTTGTGCGTGAAAATCCCAGTAACTGAGCAGATTGTGAAATACTCAGACCGGCCCGTCTGTCTCCAACAACCATGCCACGCTCAAAATTGCTTAAATCATCTTTGATTCCCATTGTGGAATTCAGTTTGGAGTTCAGGAGATTGTCTTGACCAGGACCACAGCCCTAAATGCACTGAAGCAACTGCCATGTGATTGGTTGATTAGATTCTTTCATTAATGGGAAATTTCACAGATGTTCCTAATAATACTTTAGGTGAGTGTATAACTCTTTATTTTTATTATATATAAGAAAGACATTTTCAGTAGTGGTCCTTTGCTTTGATCGGCACAGCTCTTAGGAAACACAAAAAACACAGAACACAAACACAGACTGAGACAAACTTTTAAAAGCTACTCTTACTATTGATGTTCTATTCTGATAATTTTTTATGCTATAATTATAATCTAGGTTGTGTTCTGAATAAAATATTGAAATTTTAAACTTCCACATCATTGCAATCTGTTTTTATTCACAATTTGTACCAACAATGTTTCCCAACTTTTGGGGAATCAGGTTTGTTTACGGGTTCTTCTTAGGCTAATGAAAATGTTATAAGAATTTAACTTTACAGATTAAATGAGGAGAAGATGGAGACTGTATATGATTTGAAAATAATCTTTGCAAAGAGAAACAAAACAGACACCCGGTAACAATGGTACACGGAAGGTTTTGCTTAAAGATGTAAACAATAAATGAAGCTTTTATAGGTTTACATTATGCCAGCTCCAGGGTCGTGGATGGACATGTATTGAGCTGACGTGTCAGTCAGAGATGTGTGTCACTAAGTGTACAGGACAGAGCGTCCCTGGACAATGATTAGATGTAGTGCAAAGTGATGTCTTTGTATTGTTTGGATTAGCCTGGCACCAAATAGGAGATATAGCTGAAGACATTAAGTCATACTTGTATGTGGATAAGCATATAAACTGGAGCAAGAGTGTGAGCATAATATATAATATTAATGGAGCTGTACAATTCCCATAACAGCAACCCTCATTCAAGTACACATGGGTATTGCTACATACCACAGCCCATTTGGAATCCATCTGAATTAGGCCTTATTGGAAAGAGTGAGTGGAAGACTTTTATTTCCAAATAAAAAAGAGTGAAACACCAAATGATACTTTTTTAATTATTACAAGTTGGGATTGACAAGCAATTAATTAAATGGCAATGATATGTGCTGCCAGGCATATTCAATCATTCTATCATGTTCTATCATGGCTTTTATTAATAGGGCTGTAAAGGATAAAAGAAAGATACAATAGAGACTTTAGGGCTGGAACAAGGACGAGGATTTTGCAGCAGATTGAGGTCTTGAGGAAAAGAATGCTTTCTCACAGCGCGTGTGCAGATGACGAGTCGTGACCACCTCCTGCGTTTGAATCACACTGATAAATTGGTGACGGCACAATCAAGTCATTCATCTGCTGCTGTATCCACAGGAGCTAGACTTTTATCTGGCTACCACAAAAGCTATATAAAAAGCTTTGCATGTAGCAAAACATATGGTCAGTGGATATTGTATGCAAAAAAATAATCATTAGACAAGGGTCCTGAAATCCCCAGTGTGGTAAATGAGCAGTCGTCCAAAGTGGCTTTCCCGCAGACAGCAGATTTAATGGGGCCATAACCAACATTATGACTGCATCCCATTTGTCAGGTTTATTTATCCTGGGATAGATATAGAAACAATGAGCTTATAAAAGTTGCTAATTGCATCAAATGCATATCTCCAATAAAGAAAAGCTTTTTATGTGTAAATGTCTTTTTTATGGTGCGTTTACGGAGCTCATTTCCCAAACTAATAACCAACTGACCAAACTTTGGATGTTATCACAGCAAACTTGTTCACATGAACCTGTGTGTGCAAGTGAGGGAAGGAGCTGTGTGTGTGTGTGTGTGTGTGTGTGTGTGTGTGTGTTGGGGTGGTGGTGGTTGTGGTGGGGGTGGAGGGGTAAGCAACTCAGCTAAAGAAACACTTATCTTTTTTTATTAAACTTTTTATGCAAAACAGGTTAAAAAGTGACAAAACATCTAATATACAGGAAGTACAGACAAAAACACACACATACAGAAAAAAAAAGATTATCCTGCTGCCTAGCCAATACCAGCAAACCTGATCACATTCTTTGGGATGTAGAGGTGTCCAGAAAGTCCAAAAAGGGGTACCGGGTCCTGTAGAAACTAAATGGTTAATCCTGTACTGCTGTAGAGAAAGCTTCCATGAGAATAATGTTCACTTCTTTTTGTATCCACAGAAATCCACAGAACCATGATGTGCACAGTGTAATATAATATATATAAGAGGTCCTTCTTACAAAAAACAACAGGCAGTTCATCATTTAGCCCCTGGAGACAAGTCCTTGATCCCAATTGCAGTTGGCACTTAAATATAACACAAAGCTTATCTATAATTGTAGCCCAGAAATGCAGAATACGCATTTTGACACTTACATTCTAAGTCTCTTCTCTGGGTTTCTATAAAGCCTATGAAGGATTTTAAATTGTCTTTCCTAAATGGAATTTTATGTCAGAACTTTAATAGTCAACTACACAGCCCACTCCAGGTCTCAGCCCCTATAGTTCCCAAATCTGATTCCCACAAGCCCATAACTTTAGCAGAGTTCTCTGTGTTAAGATTGCATAGAGCATAATAAACCTTTTTAGTAAATGGTGTTTTTTTATAAGTGATTCAATAGGGGAGACACCAAACCTCCCAAAATATTCTCTTAGTAAAAAAAATAAATAAATATATATATATATATATATATATATTCTCTATTATTGAGGCAGTACTTGGCCTTAATCTGTCGGAAATTAAAAAATGACTCCTCATCAAACAAGTCACCAACTGTTTTGAGACCAAACAATAAAACCAGCTTGGAACCCAAGTAAAAAGTCTGGGTTCTAATGTATGGGGTTCACTAAAAAAACACACTGTAAGCATATTCTTTAACAGCATATTATCTTGTACTAGTGTTGTGGCTTTACTGGAATAAATAATACTATATAATAATAATAATAATAATAATAATAATAATAATAATACTGTAATAAATAAATGTTTTAATGTATATACTAAGTTCCACAGAGGGATTCCCTCCCCCAGATTTAGCACTCAGATAGATATAATTTGGATCACACATTAACCAAATCCAAAAGAAATTGAAACTGTGCAGCCCAAAGGTAGCGTGAGAGAGAAGGAGCAGCAAGACCGCCGTTCTGGAGAGACAAACAAAAAAAAACTATATCTCAACCTCGGTCTGTTCCTTTTCCAAATAAATGAAATAATAGAACCTAGTATTTTGGATATGACCTTTTTGGGAAAAAATGGGTCAGAATCTGAAATAATTATAAGAGGCAGGGAAGGATATTCATTTTGAACAGATATATGCAGCCCAGGAGAGAAAGGGGAAGGCTGCGCCATCTGTCCAAATCTCGATTAACAGATTGAACCAGAGGAGTGGGGTTTAAATTGTACAAATCTTTTAAGTTAGGAGAAACCTTTATTCACACATTCATGAGGCCTGAATGGGACCAATGAAAAGGCAGAGAAATGTTTGGTTGACTGGATATAGGCATGGCCTCAATTTTAGAGAAAATGATCTTGTAGCCTTAGAATGAGCTGTAATGAGTAATCAGTTTTATCAGCTTGGGAATGGAGTGGATAGAAGAGTTCATTAATAATGAAAACGTCATCAGCATAGTGTAAAATTTTATGCTAAAAATCATTTAGAGAAGGTCCTTCAATTCTGGGGTCTTTTCTGATGGTAGCAGCTAGGGGCTCCAGAGCCAATGCGAACAACAGTGGGCTTAGTTGACAGCCCTGCCTGCTCCTCCACCCAATAATAAAATTATTTAATATGTGACCTATAGTAATCATTGCAGATAGGGGGTGATGCATACAATAAAATCCATTTGACTTAATTATTATTAGGCAAGGTAAGGCAATTGTATTTGAATAGCACAATTCATACACTGGGTCAAAGTGCTTTACAGGAATAAAAGACAAAGATTGAGATTTAGAAACATTTTCACTTATAATGTAGGTGGCACTAAAGAGGAAAGTTTTTAACCTCCCCTTGAACATTGTTAAAGTTGAGGCTGTTCCAGATTTTTTCTGCATGAAACTTAAACGCTGCTTCACCCTATTTAGTTCTAACTCAGGGCACGAACATAAGGCCTGTCCCAGATGTTCTCAGAGTCTGAGGAGGTTCATAAGCAACTAGCATTTCAGAAATATATTCTGGTGCTAAACCATTTAGAGACTTGTAAACCAGCAGTGAATGTTGGACTCCGGCAGGGCTGCCCTTTGTCACCGGTCCTGTTCATTATCTTTATGGACAAGATTTCTAGGCACAGCCAGGGGCCGGAGGGAGTCTGGTTTGGGGACCACAGGATTTCGTCTCTGCTTTTTGCAGATGTTGTCCTGTTGGCTCCATCAAGCCAGGACCTTCAATGTTCACTGGGGCGGTTTGCAGCCGAGTGCGAAGTGGCTGGGATGAGGATCAGCACCTCCAAGTCTGAGACCATGGTTCTCAGTCGGAAAAGGGTGGCTTGTCCCCTCCAGGTTGGTGGAGAGCTCCTGCCTCAAGTGGAGGAGTTCAAGTATCTCGGGGTCTTGTTCACGAGTGAGGGAAGGAAGGAGCGTGAGATTGAAAGATGGATCGGTGCAGCTTCTGCAGTAATGCGGTCGATGTACCGGTCTGTCGTGGTGAAGAAGGAGCTGAGCTGTAAGGCAAAGCTCTCGATTTACCAGTCGATCTATGTTCCTACTCTCACCTATGGTCATGAGCTTTGGGTCATGACCGAAAGAACAAGATACCGGATACAGGCGGCCGAAATGAGCTTTCAAGGCAGAGTGACGGGGCGCTCCCTTAGAGATAAGGTGAGGAGCTCGATCACTCGGGAGGAGCTCAAAGTAGAGCCGCTGCTCCTTCACATCGAGAGGAGCCAGCTGAGGTGGCTCGGGCATCTGTTTTGGATGCCTCCCGGACGCCTCCCTAGGGAGGTGTTCCGGGCATGTTCCACCGGGAGGAGACCCCGGGGAAGACCTAGGACACGCTGGAGGGACTATGTCTCTTGGCTGGCCTGGGAACGCCTCGGTATCCCCCCGGAAGAGCTGGAGGAAGTGTCTGGGGAGAGGGAAGTCTGGGCTTCTCTGCTTAGACTGCTGCCCCCGCGACCCGGCCCCGGATAAGCGGTAGAAGATGGATGGATGGATGGATGGTAAACCAGCAGTGCTGTTTTAAAGTCTATTCTCTGAGCAACAGGAAGCCAGTGCAGAGATTTTTACCTAGGCAAAACCTTTTAAGCGTATAAAAGATATAAGACCATTGTAGCTGGTCAAATGCCTTTTCCGCATCAAGAGAGATGACCAGGGCCTCTGAACTAAACACAGATGAATGCTGAATAATATTTATTGTCTAATATTATGTGTGGAGTACCTACCTCTACTGAACCCAGCTTAGTCATTTTTAACAATGTAGGGAAGCACATTTTCTTACCAGAACCTTTGCAAGTATCTTCAGGTCATGATTCAGAACAGAAATGGGCCTATGAGAACAATCTTCTGGTGGTTTCCCTCTTTTCAAAATAACTAAAATATTAGCCATCATAGGGGGGAGGGAGGGCACCAGTAACAAATGAGGACTCAAGCATTTCAGATAAAGGGGGGATGGGGAAATTGTTTAATAAGATTCCCCACTGTTTGGCTGAATATTTTTTAAGATTTCACACTGAAACATTGGTTTGCACAGGTCTTCCCTCTGGCTGTCAGTGATTGTAGGCAGACCCAGGCCCAGAGAAAGATTAGGCATATGCTTTTTGTGAAATTATTGGAACTGGGAGGTATATAATTGCTTGTGAAATAATTTTAAAGTATTATTAATCACTGTGTTGTCATAGTTAACTAAACCAGAAGAATCTCTGATACATTGAAAATTTCGGGGTAGGTTGGCTTAGTATCGATTTGGTTTGTTGGGGAATTCATTCACCTTTTTTGTAAAAAACACTTTTCAGTCCCTGAGGTGATCAGAAGGTGATTGATTATATTTGACTATTTGACCATTTGACTTTCCCTTTTTAGGCCCACAGAATAAGATATAATCAGGCCACAGGTGTAGGCCTTCAAGGTATCCCAGAGCAGACCGTATGAGACATAAGGAGTTTTGTTTTCCTTGTAAAAATAGTAAAAATGTTTGTACATAAATTTCCCAAATTTAAGACCATGAATTAAAAAATTTATAAACTTCCAATTTTGACTTTGGGCGATTGGATTTAGATTGTTTAACTGCAGAAACACAGGTGCATGATCAGATATGATCAATGGCGACAAAACTCTTACTTGTGAATGAAGAGCTAAACACCTGACCAACCCAGTTGCGTCTAAAGTTTAAGTGCATTTAGGTGTGTTTCCTGGAGCAGAGCAACATGCACATTTTCCTTCTTAAAAAGCTTAAAATTTTCTTCCATTTGATAGGGTTTTGTATATCTCCCACATTCCAGCTACAAACCTTTAGCGCTTAATTGTCACTGGCCAATTTGTATTGAAAGCAAATGCTGATACGTAACACTTGAACTGTAGACAGTCTGGTCTCCTTATAATCAAACCAAAGAATTGTGGATACTCAGGATGTAAATCCAAAAGAAAACAAGAACACCTGCTTTGGGAACAGATAATAAACTTTTTACAAGAAATATAGGTAAAGGAAATGTGAATAACAGGGTCAGACAACGCTCACCAGGGGGTGCAGACTAACTTCTCTGTTGGAAGAGTTGAAGCTGCTGGACCAGGCAATACGTCGCAGGTCCGCAGCTCTAACTAAAGTAAACCAGAAAACCAATAACTTTTCTGTCGTGCTTTGGGTTTATAAACTATCAATCAAATTATTTAGTGAATTACATGTTTTTTTATCATAAATATACAGTGTTTTGGCTGATTTATTATTTGAGATATTTTTTAGGGAGCAATTTCTACTAGAAATAATTTGAATTGGGGTTGAATATTAAGATTTATGGATATGGTAATTCTGACTTACTATAGATTTTAATTCCTTATTGTTGTGGCTAAAATACGTTGTTATATTTTGTCATTATTATGTTGTTGTATTTGATTTTTTTATCCTGTTCCAATTTGCCATTTATAAATGTCTAGTGTCTAGACCATGAATTTTATTACTATGTAGTTGTTGGTCTTACTTGAGTTTGACAGAATATTATTATATTTGTTTAGTATATCTTGTTTACTGTACTATGCTTGAATGTTTTTCTGTGAGTTTGTTCTTTCTTGTCCTGTTTTTAACATTAACCTGCCCAATGCCTGGAGATGGAAATAACCATATAGGCTATAATCTCACATATTTACATGTAAATGTCCATTAATATGTATTATCCCTCTATAAATAAATAAATACAAATTAGATTTTCTGAACTAAAAAAGTCCCATTGGAGTAAATCCGGCCTATAGTCTCTGATACACTCAATGTCATCTTATTTCTGTGTGATCCGGCGGTGGAGCCTGGTCAGTACAGAAGAGAAGAGAAAGATGTTAAGAGAATACTGCTCATAAAGTCTCACATCTGCTGCTGCTGCTGCTTTAAGAGCCCATTATAACGGAAGCATCTGTGGAAAATGATGTTAGGAGGCCACACTTACACCACTAACTCATCCTTCTAAAGAAATAACGACTTGAAATATATTCAGTTGAACCTATCCATTTTGTCTCCGAAATGTGTATCTTGTAAGAGGAAAAACTCTTTCATTTGTTGTAGCTATTTGCTGCAGTATTTAATATAAAAATGGAGAAAGAAAGTTACTTTAGTTCAAAGGACCATAGCTGGATTTAAAATAACCACGAGTCTCAGCTTTAGCGGTTTATGTAACAGTCTCTGCTCGTTCAAACAACATATGGCAGAAGGTATTACTGGCAAAGACGATGAGCTCTTTTAAATAATTCACTTTGTATTGACTTTGCACATAATGAGCTAATCTCTGCCAAATGTAAAATGGAAAAAAATAAAAATAAAATAGCCAAATATTTGAAAAAAGCTGAATGCTGAAAAAAGCTGAATGCTGAAAAGCTGAAATTTGTCCAGTTATTCTAACAATTACATATGACAGACTTCTTCAGAAAGACAAGTGCATGCTTCCAAAGAGGTTTCTGTCCAACAGACTGCAGTGCTTTTTGATCCATCCATCCTCCAGTGGAAACAAGGCTAAAGAAACCCCATCTTTAAAATTTTCCTCTTCAGATCGGCTTGTAATGATACATTCAAAAACAATATGTTTGTAGATGAGACAGGACTAATAACAAGACATTGCTCGCATTAAGCAACATGTACAAAGAGACTTGACTTGGACTTGTGACTAAAAGACTTGAGACTCGACTTGGACACTGCTTTCTCCAGCCTGCTACAGCCCTGATGTGGAAACACAAACTGGATCATAAGTGGCTGTTCCAACCTGTGCCACACTGAACTCTGCTTTAGTGCTTAAGGGGGAAATGAGGCTTAAGTGCTCCTCTTCTGCAGCGGCTTGATAAGCCCTGGAGATGGACCGTAGCTGCAAAGAACACCAAGAACCTTGCCTTAACTGCATATAGAAATTGACTTTTGTTTATTTTAACAGTTAGTTTACCTTGCTGTTTTCCCCTGAAGAATCTTTTCACTCCGCCCAACTCATTAAAGGGATCTTGCAGTAGGCGCTTAAAGGATGACTCTATCAGTCTGCACTTAGCCCCGAGGTGAGAGTGAATCTGCCTGTTTATGAAAGGTCAGTGCCCCAGAACGGTGATGCAGAAGAAATCGAATATTGCAGACTGTTTTAGAAGTCCCTTGGTGTTTGCTCCCATTTGTTCTGGAGGCTTTAACCTCAGCAAGTGCCAGCAGATCAGGGAGGGTGGGTGGATGGGGTGTTGGCGGGGGGGGGGCACTTTTGTCATGCAGTTGTGAGAGCTTGTCGATAAATTTGATAGAGTTCAGCCCCCTGGTTCTTTGTTCACAATTACCCATCTCTGCACAGGCAGCAGGTTCAGCAGAGCTTTGTCATTACAATAAAACCCGGCGTGAGCCTCAGTCCTTTAAAGACAGAGGTTAGCTGGGTCCTTACGGGCTTAACAGGACCAGTTAGGAATTAGTGAAAATATAATTGAATGATATCACAAAGGGCACATTCAGAATAACTACTGTAAAGACTGTAACTTAAAATTGTGGATGATTATCAGCAACAGTAATCCGACTATTATGTAATGTACACTAAATAACTGGATGTCTTTGCATAGTGGAGCTCAAGGTCCAACAACAGGTTGAGGTAGTGTGCTGCCCAATAAAGAGTTTCAACTCTTTCAAATTTAAATTTCACGACAAGGGTGAGAGTAAAAATTTGTGGAATGAAATAATAATTTATTTTATTATTCTACAGGCTAACTGAGCAGAGATTTCTCTTTTTTCCCAGCTGGGTTTTTTGAGTTTTTTCTTTCCCTAATGGAGGGTCTAGGGACAGAAGATGTTGTCTAGTTCAACCTTTTGTTATTTTGTTCAACTCTCGGAGGCAATTGTTATTGTGTCACTGGGCTATATTAATTGAATTGAATTAACTGGTTGATTAGTTAGTTCAGTTGCTGATGTTATGTAGAAAAGGGGATATGGAACAAAGCACCAAAAATCAAAACCTATTTGTGCTCTAGCTTGCTGTGTGTGCTAACCTTCTGCCACTATGGACTTCCTGTGTGTTGCCTTTAGCTGATCATTGGTGTTATCGGTGAAACCAGTCCATGGCTCATATTGTCCGAGGATCAAAAGCACACAGTCAAATCAAAACTTATTTCAATAACACATTTAAAACAACCTTGGTTAGCTTAAGTGCTTAACAAGTTAAAATGAAAATGATATCAACAAGTACTAGTGAAGTATGCTGAATGAATAAGCTATAAACAGATATAATGCAGTAAAAAAAAAAAAAAAACAGTTTCATGCCAAGGTCTCTTGCTTAACTGTAGCTGAGTGCCAGTGAGAATGAATAAGTGTTCCGTTACATATCAAACTTCTTAGAGACTGGGCAGCTTTTATTTTCACGGTTCCCCAGCTGAGGTGCTGCACTGTAAAGTCTCTATTGACCCTGGTTTTAGCCTGGCTCTGGGAGCCTCCAACAACATTTATTTTTTTATTTTTTTACATAGCACTTTTCCACCTGGTAGGCACTCAAAACGCTTTACCAGTGTTACAGCTGGAACACCACTGGAGGCAAGGTGGGTTAGGTGTGTTGCCCAATGGCACAACGACAGTATGAAGTGTGGGGGAGAGCGGGATGTTGTGAAGTTTTGGGATGTTTCGAGTGGGGATCAAACCCATTTGAGATGTGGACCTAAATGCTAAGTGCTCTAAATGGAGTGTGGAAATTTAAAAGCTCTTAACAGTATTTCTATTTTAAAATTGAATAAAAATTGTCAGTGTTTGTCTCTAAATGTCAGCCCTGCAATTAACTGGCCATTGTCCAAAGTGTACCCCGCCACAGGCCCAACGTTGCTGGGATAGGCTCCAGCAAGTAAAGAGAAGAAAATAAAAGAATGATTAACAAAACAAAAACATTTAATGAATAAAAAAAAACTGAAATCTGAGTATCCTTGGTGTGTCTCATTGTATATACGTATGTGAGTGTCAGGCTTACCTGCACTGACCCAATCATCACCAATCTGACCTAAATAAGCTCCAACATTTAAAGCATATTCAGAAGTTTTTTCCATGTGCTTCTGTGCTGTAACAAGGGTGGCTGTAAAAGGGATTCATTGAGCTCTAAGCATTGCTTACTGTGTGTGTCAACTCCCTGTGTGTTGCCAAGAGCTGCTTACTGGTGTTTACTGTGAGACCAGAGGGGTGTACTTGTAAAAAGGGGTAGCAAGATGTTTCCCTTGTCTCAAAAGTGGCTCACTTTTCTGCTTAGTTGGATTACCACAGTATCAAATACAGTAGAGCTCAGCTGCTCAGGGCAGGTTATGTTTCTGAGTTTGGCCATCTCTGAGCTGTAAACGTATTGTAGTGCAAACTGAATGTGCACTGCATTGCACGAGATCGATTTGATCAAACAGCACAATCTGGACGTTCAAAGGTTTGGTAAAGTCAGTGACGTTCAGTTAAACTTAGTGGCATCTCTCCCCCTCTGCAGAAGGCCGCCCCCCATTTGCTATTTTCCATCTTGGCGTGACCTGCAGTAGTTCAGTGATAATGTCCTGGATGAAGGCTTGTAGAGAGTTGTATGGATTTGAGGTACACTTAGAATAGCATTGAAAATGTGGTTGTACCATTTTCTTGACCGATGTGGAAATAGGTAAGTTTTCATCCTTTTGATCAGATATGTCTACTCCCCCAAAAATACTGTTGTACTTGTCAACACACACTGGTCTGTTTATTGTGCGAGAACCAGTCTGTTTTTTTTTTTTTTTGTTATGATTCTCTTATGAACACAGTCATTCCCTTGAAGAGTTGTCATTGCGTTTAGTGTCATGCCACGCACAAACCAACAGTTCCTTCCTCATATACAATGGCCCATTACTTTGCTTCACCCGTAAAGCATTTTTTCTTTAGCTTTTTGGCATTCTTTGCCTTGTACGTGTTACTGTCCCACATAAATCAGTGTCACTTTCAGCCATGTAAAGGCTGACCAGTGTTGGAAATAACGGCGTTACTAAGAATGTAAAGTGTCGCGTTAATATAATTGGGTTGAATAAAGCACGAGGTGGGTGTCATGCTTTGGCTTCACATCAGCTGCTGCTGCAGAGAGCAGGGGTGGAGATGATGACACTGCTGCAAAAGCGATGATGATTGGCTGACGCAGTCTCACAAGACAGCGTCAGCTGGGAAGCCGGGGAAACTCAAACGTAGCATTGTCGAACTGAAAATACCGGCACTACTTCTCGTTTTTTGAAATTAAAGACAAGAATGTTTCTGTAAGATGCTATGCCCAGGAAAAAAGACTTTATCCACATCTGCCTCAAGCAACTCAAACCTTCTGAAGCCCCTCACATCAACACAAGCTAACACAACACTTGTTGCTGCTTCCAACACAACCCCAAAGGCACCTCCAGCGAAAGAGACAGAGCCTCTGTTAAAACAAGCAACACTCGCTAAAACACCAACACGAGGAGGAGGAAGGGGAGGTTGCCCCATCCGAAACACTTTTGATAAATTCATAGACAGTGAATATGAAAAAAATAATATTGAGCTCAAAACGTCATATGAGGAATTAGAGTACATTACAAGCACTGATTTAGTTGTTAGATTCGTATTTTAGAAGGTAGAGTATTTTAGAATAGATTAATATATTTCTTCATTTTCACTGAGAATGAACATGTTAATCTACAGAGAGAGTTGTCAAAGTCAAAGTCAAATTTATTTCTATAGCACATTTACAGATGGCTGAGCCACACCAAAGTGCTTCACAATAAAGTGCAAAATAATAAAGTAATAGATTAAAATACAATACAATGGGCAACAATGCAATAACTGCAGGAGGTAAAATAATGTAAAAGAACATTTGAAAAGCAGCCAGGGGTCATTGTATACTGGGACATTAAAAGAGACTTTAATCAAAAGCTAGAGAAAAGAGGTGAGTCTTCAAAAGAGACTTAAAAATGTTTAGAGACTGGGCTGCATGGATGTGGAGAGGGAGGCAGTTCCAGAGTCGAGGGCTGCTACTGCAAAGGCTCTGTCCCCTTTGGTTTTTAGCCTGGACCTGGGCACTTCCAACTGACCATAGTGCTCTGGAGGAGGTGTAGTGGTGGAAAAGATCAGATAGGTATGTGGGGGCTGCACCATGGAGGGATTTATAGACTGTCAGTAGAAGTTTGAAATCAACGCGGTAGCGAATGGGAAGCCAGTGTAGTGATGCAAGGACCGGGGTGATATATTCTCGCTTTTTTGTAAAAGTGAGGAGTCGAGCGGCAGAGTTCTGAACCAACTGCAGGCGGCGGAGCTGGGAAAGGTTAATGCCAGTGTATAGAGAGTTGCAATAGTCCAGTTGAGAGGAAATGAAAGCATGGATAACTCTCTCTAGATCCCTCTTTGGCAGGTAGGCTTTGGTCTTAGCTATATTTCTCAAGTGAAAAAAGCTTTTCCTGACTACTGCACTGACCTGCTGCTCAAAATTGAGGGCACTGTCAAAGATCACCCCCAGATTTCTGACAGAGGGCCTGACGTTAGATGCGAGAGGGCCCAGGGCATTGGTGGAGAAGGCTGCGGGAGTTTTGCCGAAAATAATTATTTCGGTCTTGCCCGCATTGAGGTTGAGGAAGTTCGAACCCATCCATGCCTTTATGTCTGACAGACAGTCAAGCAAAGAATGGAGTACAGCCTGTCCATCAGCCTTAAGGGGGAGATACAGCTGGACATCGTCAGCATAGCAGTGGAAGGAGTTGTTGTGTTTAACTAGAATATCCCCTAGAGGTAAAATATACAACAAAAATAGGATAGGGCCTAGTATGGAGCCTTGAGGGACCCCACAGGTGAGGGGGGTTGGATTGTGTTCTGTTTATTGTGCAATAATTTACAGGTGCAGAGATTTGAACTACTTATTGACCAGATCTTCCTCTGTTTTTTTTTTTATACAGGTTTACATTTGTGTGACTGGGATTTGTGAGTTTGTCCTTGAATTTTATTTTCAATATTTATTTTTTTATGTTTTTATTTCTATGCATATCATATGGCAGGCTGCAATCTACTGAGTTCAAATAAATACCAAATGTTCTAAAACACTGTATAGGGTTTTTATTCTTTAATCAGTTAATTTAAAAATATTTGATATTTAAGCTGTTATAGAACGTAATACCATTATAGAACAT
Source organism: Neodontobutis hainanensis (assembly GCA_024349245.1). NCBI lineage: Eukaryota > Metazoa > Chordata > Actinopteri > Gobiiformes > Odontobutidae > Neodontobutis > Neodontobutis hainanensis. The sequence continues at coordinate 2,612,485 of JALDNG010000173.1, read as the reverse complement.
AAAAAATAACTTCAGTTACTTTGCTGAGTAACTGAGTTACTTTTACAATGTAGTAACTCAAATGAGTTAGTAACTCAAGTTACTTTTTGGGAGAAGTAATTTGTAACTATAACTAATTACTTTTTTGAAGTAAGATGACCAACACTGAGCCTGACACATCAAAAATGGCCAGAAAATTCTAATTTTTTGAAACCAAGAATATATAAAAAAAAAAAAAAAAAATACAATCACATTTGATACATTGAGCGATTTGATAAATTAGAGGTCTCAGAAACTCAAGTAGCACATATGATACAAACGGTTTTATAGGGATAATGTATAAATAATGCCCTTTATTGTTGTATTTAGACAGTGGTTCACGGACTACTGAGTGGGTGGCACATATGTCACCGGCTGCATCAGTATGCTGTCCAGTGTGTAATAACCACTGCAAAACATGCCTGACCTGCGTTCATGTAATACATATGCTCTGTAGCCATATTTATCCATTTTATTTGGGATTATACTGTTTTAGGGTTGATCTTCCCTTGAATGCATTGTCATCTCATCTAAGGAAAGCTCCTTGAGAGGGCTGTAAACTGCTGAAAAGCAAGGGATTATTTTAGGCACTTTGAAAAGTCTATCATGCCCTGGCTGATCTTTTTTCACATACTTGTCATTATTGGCAAATTGCATGAAAGACAGGATGCTTTCAAATCTGTTTCTAGACATACCTTGCCAAAACCAGGAATTTATGTTGGCCAAAATGCTGCCCAGTAAGTCGCTTCTCAACAAGCCCCATAGACACAGGCAAAGATAGGAAAGCTTTCATTTTAGACACATTCATCGTACCACTTAGGAAACTGGACTGTGGCTCCAGCTGTTTTGAGGATAAAACCCGATGAGCACAACGGTTAGTCTCATTTGTAACAAGGTTCCAAAAATCATCAGTAAAAAAAAGGGAAGACTGTGTTGGTGTTAGGATGTCCAAAAGCAGCCAACCTTTGTCTCGGCTTGGGTTAGTACCACAGTGGGTGTTATGATGATTGACCAGAGATGCTTCCAGTGATATCTTCCTAATTAAAATAATGGAACAATAATATCAACAGGACCTAATTGAGTTCATTATCAGCCGTTTGTTTTATTGTGGGCAAGTGTTTATCACATCTCATCCTTGGCTTACGATCATACGATTCCATGCATTATTTAAAGATTTCTAAAGCCTAAACTCAAAGAAGAAAACCCTGAAAGCCCATCTCTGAGCCTTCATTATTGAATGGCACAAGTAATGTCCTCAGAGTAATCTTTGGGATATTATAATGTGAACAAATATATTGGGCTGTGGCCAAGCAAAGGGTGATGGATGACGAGGGGAATGCTCTGGGACGGCACACACCCCAGTCATTAATCTGCACCATTCCGCTGTCTCTGTCTGTTGCACGGTTCCACCAGTTCACAATTACTCCTTAAGCCGGCCCCCATTAACATTGGCTTGATGAAATAAGATTTGCGGGGGGCTCTTCTATTGAAACTCCTACAAACTCACAGAGGTGCCACATAATCTCTGCACTTAATATATTTTCTGTGAAGCGCCGAGATGGGCCAAAGCATCATAGAAACTGTCAATAAATAGTCTCCGGTTTGTTGTATTTTCTTGGGATTTAATGAGTCAGGCGGGTATAGTGTCAATGTGCTTTATTAAAAAGGAGGCTTGATCAATGTATAAAATCTTTTCTGTTTTATTTTAGTATGAACTGTATGACTGAGAGCTTCTACAAACTATTTGGGTTGGAATTCTGTGTTCAACATTTTTGGCTTAGTTTGCCAGTACAATAAAAAATAAACAACAGATCTGAATGGACAAGTTGGTGGCCAGTAACTTCAACTAGACATTGATATTGCACTGTTGGGTAAGACTGGGCAGCCCTGCTGGGTCTGAGTATAAGCTATAATAAACTAATTTCTAACTCATAGACATACACCTGTTTAATATTTTGGTATTAATTTACACCAGAGTGGTGGTGCCGCTTTGGGGAACAACATAATGAGTGTGTCCAGTAATATAATAGCAGAGTACATGTTGGGATTTAAACCCAGGCCAAGTAAATGTCTATCATGCTAACTCAGTACTTGCAATGTTTTAAGTGCATACCGCACAGTGGCAGGGTGGTTAGCACTCACAGCAAGAAGGTCCTGGGTTCGATTCCCATCCAGGGCAGGGCATTTGTGTGGAGTTTGCATGTTCTCCCTGTGTCTGCGTAGGTTTCCTCCAGGTGCTGCGGTTTCCCCTACCACCAAAAAAAAAACATTAACAATATAGGACTACAGATGGAAATTAGCTGTTAAACTAAAATCTGGTACAAGCATCTCTGCTCTGTCCTAAAGAAATAAACTAATCTTATTATATTTTTTATAGGCATTGACGTGACACTGGGTTGACAAGAGACCTATCTAGTGGTATGACTCACAGCAAGAATGTTGTGGATTCTATCCCTGGGCCATGAATGTGAGTGTGAGTGGTTGTCTGTCCATATTTGTGTCTAAGTATTAGCCCTGTGACTAACTGGCCCTTCTGCAGAATGTACCCTAACCTTGATTCCCACTCTCCCCAGTTCATACTGTTGTTGTGTCCTTGGGCAAGACACTTAACCCACCTTGCCTCCAGTGCAACAGCTCTGGTGAATGAATATGTGTGAATGTAGAGGTGAATTTGGGGGTGGTCGGAAAAGGCTGTGAGTGCCCGGTGTATGACAGCCCCTCTCTCTGTCTGCCTCAGGTGTGAGTGTGTTTGAATGGGATGAATGGAAGCATAATGAATAGCACTTTGGGTGCGCGTGGCTGCAACAATAACATAAAACAAAGTAAAACACAATCAGTGCTCTAGGAAATAACTTTGAATTAACACTGCTTTGTGTCATTTCTGAAATGCTGTCAGCAACGGGAACAGATTTAAGTTTATTTAATGTGATTCCTATTGGCTAGGTCATAAAAATAAGTATAATTAAAATACCAAATTATCTGCATTATCAATTAGACATGTTATGGTTGTGTTTTCAAGATAAGTGCATCACCAAATTTGCACACAATTGTCACATTTAATAGTTTAACGTTTTTGTTTTTTGTCCGGAGTTTGTAAGTACATTTTGACAGAGGGGCGTCATATTTAGGCTTCCACAAGTTTATTAGTTTTAATTAACTTACTGTATGACCTGTGGAGAATGGAGAACATTGGGAATTGAAAATAATTGGGAATTTATAGATGAGGAACGTTTTTATGTTACTTATTTTGTGCTTTGTGTTTTGAAAGTGTTTTGACGTTATTCTTTGAGTCCTCAGCTCAGTCCTTAACTCTCCAGTGGAGTGTTTATAACCCTTCCACCATGGGTCATAATGCACGCTGTACAAACATGTCTGAGGCATCCTGTTGGGCACGGGGAGACATCGTAAAAAAGTGATAACTTGACCCCGTCGGGCTTTAGCTCTTTTCTTGGAGCGATAAAGGACTTTGTTAAAATCCTCCAGTTCCGGTAAATTCTTGGGCTGTCTTGCATGAACTGCACGTTTGAGATCTACCCAGAGTGGCTCAATGATACTGAGGTCAGTCCAGAACCTTCACTTTATGCTGCTGTAGCCAATGACAGGTCGACTTGGCCTTGTACTTTGGATCGTTGTCATATTGGAATGTCCAAGTACGTCAGATCCGCAGCTTCCGGGCTGATGAGTGCACATTTTCCTCCAGTATTTTTTGATAGCATGCTGCATTTATCTTTTCATGTGTCTTTGTAGCTCACACATCCCCAAAACATCAGTGATCCACCTCCATGTCTCACAGTAGGAATGGTGTACCTTTTATCACAGGCCTTGTTGACTCCTCTCCAAATGTAACGTTTATGGTTGTGGCCAAAAAGTTTAATTTTGGTCTCATCACTCCTAATGATATTGTTCCAGAAGTTTTTGAGGCTTGTCTCTGTGCTGTTTGGCGTATTGTAAGCAGGATGCTTTTTGTGGCATTTGCGTAGTAACGGCTTTCTTCTGGCAACTTTACCAAGCAGCCCATTTTCTTTTAGGTATCTCCTTATTGTGCTTCTTGAAAAAGCTACACCACTTTTTTCAGAGAGTCCTGTATTTTAGCTGAAATTATTTGTGGGTTTTTCTTTGCATCATGAACAATTTTACTGGTAGTTGTGGCTGAAATCTTTGTTGGTCTACCTGACCATGGTTTGGTTTCAACAGAATTCCTCTTTTTAATTAGAGTTTGAATACTGCTGATTGGCATTCTCAATTCCTTGGATATCTTTGTATATATATTTTTTATGTTTTACACAGTTTAGTACCTTTTCCCGCAGATCCTTTGGCAATTCTTTTGCTTCCCCCATGACTCAGAATACAGAAACATCAGTGCAGCACTGGATGAGAGATGCAAGGGTCTGTCAGGAGCCCAGAAACTCCTTTTACACACACTGATTACAAGTAAACAGACCACAGGTGAGGATTGTTACCTTTAGCAGCTATTCAAACCTGTTTGCATCATAAACCTTTGATCAGGGTCATCTGGGCAGTTTCTGTTGTAATTCTTATTTCTAAAAGGTAAACACAGTTGTTTGATTATTAAATGGCTTCACCCAACCACTAACTATGAGTGAAAGAAAAGATCTTGTGTTATCATTCATATTTTTTGAAAAATGGCCAAACAAACCCAAATTATGTCAGGTTATGTAAACTTGTAAACTGTAAATAGAACTTTGCATACAACAGCATTTTTTTTTACATTTTAGCAATAGAACAAAAACACAGAAGCGAGAGAGAAAAAAATACAAATGAAAAAAAAATACAAAAATTTAACAGATAAATAGAATAATTCATTCATTCATTTTCTACCGCTTTGTCCCGTTAGGGGTCGCGGGTGACTGGAGCCTATCCCAGCAGCTTTGGGCCTGAGGCAGGGTACACCCTGGACAGTGGCCAGTTAGTCGCAGGGCTGACATATAGAGACAGACAGTGACAGACTCTCACATTCACATTCACTCTCACATTCATTCACTAGAGACACTTTAGAGTTGCCAATTAACCTGTACATACATGTCTTTGGACGGTGGGAGGAAGCCGGAGTACCCGGAGAGAACCCACGGTAACACGTGGAGGACATGCAGACTCCTCACAGAAAGACCAGAGTCGACCAAGAATGTTTGAGTCGGTCGAGTTTTGAACTCACGACCTTCTTGCTGTAAGGCAGGAGTGCTAAAAAATAAATAAATAAATAGAATAAGATATAACAAAATAAAATAAGGAAGGGGAGGGGGTGAAAACCGCAGCATCACAGAGTTTAAAACATTTCCAGGAGCAGATGACACTGGCCTCCAAACTTACTCAGGCAACCACCCCTGGAAAATCTGATCCTCTCAACTTTTAAAAATGAGATAACTTCATGGAGCCACTGGGTGTTGGAAGGAGCTGTTGTTGACTTCCAATGTAGGAGGAAATGACGTCTGGCAATTAGGGAGGTAAAAGCAAGAACTTCCAACTGTGCTGATGAATAACTGTGCGTATTTTTTAGAAAGGCCAAAGATACTGACTGATACTGAGAGAACCTTAGACATAGTGTGAAAATAATAAAATTGAAAAGGTCAGGAACATGTGGGTAAGGTGATCCAGCACATCTATCATAGACATCCACCGTACTTGGAAACATCTGTGACAATATTGTTTTGGAGAAATGACATCTAAACAGCACTTTAAACTGTATCAGTGTGAGACAGGCACAGATAGAGCTCCTGTGGCTCACTCTCAAGGCAGAATCCCACCACTGTTCATCAAAAGTCAATCCTAGTTCACGCTCCCAAGCCTCCCTTGTTTTGAAGGTCACAAAACCCATCATAGGATTAAATAGAATAATACATTTTTGAGATAAGAGATTTCTGGGAGGGATTTAACTGTAAAAGTTCATCTCACTCTTGTTTAGGAGTGAGGTGAGGGAAAGACGGAAACAAGGACTTAGCACAACTTCTCACCTGGAAGTACCTGAATAGATGGGTGGATGGGAGATCATATTCACCAACCACTTCTGTAAAGGAACAAAACACACCGGCTCTATAGAGATCTTTAAAACATTTTAGTCCTTTATCCTGCCATAAGGCAAAGACAGGTTCAGTAGTAAAGCTGAAATTTTGGTAGAGAGAGCCCACCATTAAACTTACCATTTTGGAGTACTTTTTTATCAATCCTTGGTGTCCTTCCATTCCACAAAAAATGAGAGATGGTCTTGTCTATGGACTTAAAAAAGCTTTTTGGTAAAAAAAAAAAAAAAAAAAAAAATAGGTAGACATTGAAATAAAAACAGATACTTTTGTAGGACATTCATTGTCCTACCAAAGGTAAAGATAAATCCTGTGCCAAATCGAAATTTTGTCAAAACTGCAAACAAACAATCTCATTCAACTCTGTCAAACGCCTTTTCTGCATCGAACAATATCACTACCTCAGGTGTTATTGTAGTTTCTTTAGAATATATTACATTAAGTAGAGTTTGTGTATTGTAGAAGAATTGTCGCCCTTTAATAAATCCAGTCTGCTCCTTAGAAATAATAGTTTGAAGCACCTTTTCCAGACAGTGGGCTAAAGCTTTCACAAGAATCTTAGTATCCACATTCATTAAAGATTTAGGTCTATAGGATGTACAAAGTTCCGGGTCCTCCTTTAAAAGGATGCTAACAGAGGCCTGTCTCAAAGTAGGGGGAAGAGAGCCCTGCGAAAGCGCCTCAGTGTAAACAGAATGCAGTAATGGGATAAGTTTGCCTGTAAAAACTCAACCGGAAATCCATCAGGACCCGGTGCCTTATTACTCTGTATGTTATTTAAGGCCGGGGAAAGCTCCTGTGTGGTCAGAACTGAGTCTAATTCAGTAACCATCTCTGGGCACATACAGGTCCCAACTTATGACCCTGTTCATAATATAATATTTCCTATCTCTTTAAGAGATTGTTATATCAAGTTGTTGCCAATTGTTATGGGGGTTATTTTAGTGAACTATGCAGGAGCACCCTATTTCACCCGTCTCCCTCCATTGGATGCCAAACAGGAAGTCCTACAACATCATTTAACTGTTTGAGATCTATATACCTAGAAAATTGAATAGAGATTGCATAGACTTAATACACTGAGCTAAACACTGGAAGACATACTCCATTTATTTCTTTTGAATGTGGACATCAGAACAATGACTTATTGGTAAAGAATAAGTTATGTTCTTCAGGAGGAAGGGTATTGCCTCAGTAAGTATATAAAGCGTCAAACAATGTGCATCACCTGCTATTTACACATTTTAATAATCTTGTTAATGTCTGTGGAAATATGGCAGCACCTTTGTGGAATAGAATTGCATTGTTGCTTTGTGTCTGACAGCAGCAATAAGGCCCGCACACAGAGGCCAACATGAAACCATTCGTCAACATGCCATGTCTCTTTGCCAGCCAGTGTGTCGCCAAACATTTCTGGCAATTTCAAGATGCTAATTACCAGCCATAGGCTTGTGTCCCTTTATTCATCATGACCGGGATGTGTGGAGTCTGGGATTTTCTGGAGCAGTGCTCACTTAGTTGTTGATTGCATTGAAAATGTACTATTACTTCATGTGATCATGGATTATTGATTTATGTGCTTAAATAAATCTAATACTTTAAAAATATCAATAAAGTGTCTAATGATATACATTTTAAACTACCAAAATAAATTAATAGACTAGGATTTTGATCAGGACCTTTGTTATTTAAAGGAGCCTTCAGAAAGTGTGTTCTGCTCCAGAAGCAGAGCCCAACACTAAAGCCCATATTACAGAGGCCTACTCAAATAAATTCTGATTTATTAAAAATTACATCTGGAAAGTTAAGTTTATGCCTTTTATGTCAAACGCATACTTAATCTAATTGACTGTTTAACCTGCTGTGTATCAGCTGCTGCTGAGAGGAGACTGTCTTTGTGAATTCAGATAAATTTGTGCAGTTCTATTGCTGTGTCCTTATTTGCCTCCACCAAAATAAAGTGGTTTCAACTGCAGTCAAATGGCAAGGCATTTATTTTGAAAGGATTATAGGAAATGTAGAGTTGCTGCAAACAGGAGCTTAACATTGCTACGGAACTGTTATGTCTACAGTGGTTTTGCCGCCGTTGGATGTAAACAAGATGCATAATTAAGACAAAACTTAAACGTGTAGGTGTGCTTAAGGTCCGGGCTTTATCTGACACTCAGGCTACACTCTCCTCAATGTCAGCACTGCTCACAGACAATCAGCAATCAGATAATCCCATCAGTTTTGGTCCAGCTTGTGGGCTTGTGGGGCCCTTGCATTTTGGGGGCCCTAGATAATTGCCTAGTCTTGGCTAATGGTAAGCACACAACTGGTCACAGGTTTCCCAGATACTAGACAGGCTAGGCAGCCACTTCCATTCACTTCAGCCCTTTTCACACATGTCCTCCTGATTTATTTAGCAGCAGGTGATAAACAAGGTGGAGTAACACATGTAATAATATCAACTTTACGCGTTTTTAAACATATAGGCATCATAAGCACATACAAGTTACAGAGCACATGGTTTCCATGCTCTGTTCACTCTGCTTACTGCACCAGTTGGATGGCAAACACATCAGCAGCTCGCCACTTGGGACTTCCTCTGGAGGATCTCATGACATTGTTCACATGTCCAAGGCCTTTGGCCCTAGAAGATAAGCTTTTTGTTGATACTAGTCTGGTCGCTCTGGTCCATCACATGTTTTGTTTGTATGATTGGTTGTATGTCTATCCAGTTGGGTCTAATTACAGGCTAAAACTTTGAATACAATAAACAAAGAAAGAGAACGGCAGCCCTAACTCAGTATTCTCACTGCAGACCATAGTTTGCCCCATCTCGTGGCACATACCTGGTTTACCAAATGCTACCAGTCTGAGTGGTGGTATGCATCTTATGATTTTGTGTATTTTACCATGAAATGTGTTTTTTAGTTTACTGCGCTGAGAGAAAGATGGAAGACGCAAACTTATCACTTTCCCCCAGCCCAGTGATTTATAAAATGGCCCCAGTCTGACACCACCTATCCAGGAGCATTGCATGTGGGTTATAAAAAACTTCACATGGGGCTCCTTATTCACTAATGCATGTGATGTGCCAGTGACCAGCTCTATCTACTTTCCACCATGAGATGCAAATACCGTACACAAAGGCTCAAAGTAATCTTGATAATGCAGTACTGGGACATTCTACTGTGAATTGTAAGAGCGTGGGTGATTCTCTTACATCTCAAATGGCCTATTTTACATCCACGCCTTAGTCCCGCCCACACAGGAGAGACAAAGAGGAGATAGGAGAGAAGAATAAGAGAGATGAGTTTTGTGCAATGGGACATTCTTTCCTCAGGAGCATAATTTGTAGCCTGAACCTAATTAGTGGAAATAAAACTTCTGAAGTCTCTGAATGTTGTTCATAAAACAAACCTAAGAAACACTTGCTGTGCGTCTAGTCCAACAGCGAGCAGTGTGGGTTAGGTTTTATTTCTCTGCTGTCAGTCTGACTTCCTGTTGCATCAGGTGCAGCCTCGCTCATGGACACTACAATTAGTGTCCATGCCGGTCTGCAAAAGTGCTTTTATTTGCCAAAACTGTTGAAGTGATTAATTTAGATTAATGCACATGTCTGCTCTGCAGGTTGCCCAGTAGACCCTGACCTGAGGAGGCCAGTAGAAGTGCCCCAGTCTCATTCGCACATCATCACCCCTCGAGAGGTCACTGGAGGCTTCAGAGGAGGATGCCTGTCCTCTAGGAATGTCTTCCAACTAAACTGTAAGTATGCTAACACACTGCCCTCTGTCTGCGGTTATGTGCTAATGTGTCAATTACCTCCCTTTTCATTAGTGTCACTCACCTCAGTGCAACTTAGTGTGTTCCTTTTGGGCACTGACACTGCTCTCCAGCCTTGATAAACCCCACCAGACCTATTTCACATTCTATCTGTTGGCTGCACCACTGAACCACTCAATTTTCAGCCTAATTGAGCTTGCAGAAACCTCTCTTGTGGCTAGCCACAGTCCTGTTTGTATTTTCCCTCTCTGTTGTGTGTATGTGATCCAGGAAGAGCCACACACACTTGGGGGAAACAATCTTTACCTCAATTAGACAAGCCATCACTGGTCAACTGTTGCCTATTTCTAAATTTGTCCTCAAGTGGGGACTTTAAGTGAAGCGCACATAACCATAGTGTAGTATCACACTGGTTAGTTAATTGCTTATACTGATATTAAGTTAAGATGGAAGATGTAGAATTATACTCCAGTCCATATCTGTGTAATCAAATTGAGCCATACCACGTACTCCTCATAGTAAAATATGATGGAAACATGCAAATAGAGCCATGGATAAACATGTTTATCATATAGAGTTGGAGCATTATATCAGATGTATCACTATTGGATAATTTTTCTATTGTGGTACATTATTGTGATACTGATATTTGTTAACAGGGATTGTTTTCCACTGAAAATTGGGTGTTGTGGATATTGACCTGTGGGAGTTATGTGCAAAAGAGGGACCAAGCAAAAACTAAAAGCATAACATTAATATGACATTACACTGTATATGTGATTTTTTTTTTCTTATGCAGTAATGAAAAGTAAAAAAAAAGAGCTTGTTGAAAAGCTAAAAGAGTGGGTTGGTTCAACTGTATTAGTTTGGAGACTCTTGTTGAAGTAGTGGAGCAACAGACACACAACAGAATGGATGCAACACTGAACAACATAGACAACAACATAGACCATCTCCTGCATTCGATTACAAGAACTCCTTCTTCCAGACTGTCATAAGACTGCACATTTAGTCAGATTGGGGTTTTTCAAAGTGCAGTTGAATATATTGTAAATTAATGTCTGCAGAATTGCTGTATTGGGATATTATCATATTATCAAAATTGCTGCTGTAAGTGTTTTGATTTTAGGTTTGATTAACTCCCCTTTATTGTAGGAAAAGCTCACAAGCTTAATGCCTTGCAATAGTTGAGCTACAGCTCTAGACTAAATTTTTGCACTGGTTGCACTGGTGCCTAACTTCTTTTCTGAGCTGCACAAGCACAAATGTTAGGTGCACCCAAATTTTTGACCGCATCACATCTAACATCTACCCTGGTTGTTTCCAAATCAACACACTTATCACTATACAGTACAGTACACTTTATGCAGTCTTGAAAAGTGCACTATATTGTGACTACATTATTGTGTAGTGGTGTTCGAATTAGGGACTAGTGGAAGTGTAAGAAACAGTGTGTGTTCAGCTGTATCCAAATCTTTTAATTAATTTTTTTTGTTCTTGGTTATATTTATTTTTGTCATTACATGTTATTTTCTTCTTTGTAATCCTCCTGGCATTATTGTATTGTATTTAGCAGATTTATTTACATTTATGTACCTGCTTGTACTGTCCATATCTTTTTCAATAAAAAATAAAATTAAAAAAAATACATTCGGACACCATTACAAAATAGTGTGCTGATTTGGACACAGCCTAGAAGCTTAACGGCATTCCACAATTCATTCAACCACCCAAACTTTTCTGAAAACGTCCGACTGATGGCAATCTCTGTTTGATGAGTTTGAAGTGATTCTGCATCAACCGTTACGCTGTTCTATAAATATCTTCATTAGCCACAGTTTAGAGCCACAGTTTCTTATAATTGACTTTTATTGTTCACTGCTGATGTTGGTTGCAGTAAAACACATATTTGCACACATTTGTTTACATTTGTAAGAAACAAAACTTATTGACCATTTGCATAAATCCACAACGGCATTCAGTAGTCATTAACACAAAATAATAAATGGAAAGGACGTGGCTTTTAATGTATTATTTGGCCAGACCAGGACCAGACCAGGACTTTGGGTGGATTTCAGTTTTTGGAAATGTTACAGTCGGTGAGTCTTTTCACTATTGAATAGGCTACACACACTCTGTGCTGTTGTGTGTTGTAAAACATTTAATGAAGATGTTTAGTGTTGAACAGAGCTCTTTATTCAAAACAGACAAACATTACTGGTGTGGAGTCGCTCTCATTATTTCTCTAAATTGTCTTGTTTTCTTGTTAAAAGCAGCGCTCAGTGAAGGAGAATGTGCACTTGTTGTAGTCGATTTTTGGGATGTGTAGTTTTTATTTACAGTGGGGATTGAAGGTTTGGGCACCCCAAGTAAAATAGTATTAATGTGCATAAATGACAGATTAGACATCCTTATAATAAGTCAAAAAAGTTAGATTTTATTGCCATATTTTACACTTTCAAAATAACAGAAAACCAAAAAATGGTGTCTGCAAAAGTTTGAGCACCCTGCAGAGTTAATACCTTGTACTGCCCCCTTTGGCAAGTATCACAGGTTGTAAACGCTTTTTGTAGCTAGCCAAGAGTCTTTTAATTCTTGTTTGAGGTATCTTTGCCCATTCTTCCTTACGAACGTCTTCCAGTTCTTTGAGATTTCTGGGCTGTCTGTCACGCACTGCTCTTTTAAGGTCTATCCATAGATTTTCAATTAAGTTGAGGTCAGGAGATTGTGAAGGCCGTGGCAAAACCTTTAGTTTATGCCTCTTGATGTAATCCACTGTGGATTTTGAGGTGTTTTTAGGATCATTATCCATTTGTAGAAGCCATCCTCTCTTTAACTTCCTCTCTTTAAGCTTTTTCACAGATGGCATCAAGTTAGCATCCAAAATTTGCTGAAATTTTATTTAATCCATTTTTCCTTCTACTCGTGAAATGTTCCCTGTGCCACTGGCTGCAATACAACCCCAAAACATGATCGATCCACCCCTATGCTTAACAGTTGGACAGAGGTTCTTTTCATTAAATTCTGTGCCCTTTCTTCTCCAAACATACCTTTGCTCATTCTGGCCAAAAAGTTCTATTTTAATCTCATCGGTCAACAGAACTTTTTTCCAAAATGCATCAGGCTTGTCTATATGTTCATTTGCAGACTTCAAATGCTGATTTTTGTGTTGAGGACGTAGAAGAGGTTTTCTTCTGATGAGTCTTCCATAAAGTCCATATTTGTACAAGTATCTCTTTATAGTGGAATAGTGTACCACAACTCCAGTGTCTGCCAGATCTTTCTGGAGGGATTGCAGTCAAACATGGGTTTTGACTTACTTTTCTCACAATGCTGCGAGCCGTTCTGTCTGATATTTTTCTTGGTCTTCCAGATCTTGCTTTAACTTCCACTGTTCCTGATGACTGCCATTTCTTAATTACATTCCGAACAGAGGATACTAGCATCTGAAAACGCTTTGCTATCTTTTTATAGACTTTTCCTGCTTTGTGAGCGTCAACTATTTTCAGTTTCAGTTTTCTAGACAACCGCTTAGAAGAACCCATGAAGAACCCGATTGTTGGGGCAAGGTCAGATGAGTCTGGGCATTTCAAACCTTTGAGATTGACATCACCTGCTCTATCCAGACGATGATTGAGAACAATCCATTACACTGTCAGGTCTTAGCTTGCCAAAGGGGGCAGTACAAGGTATTAACTCTGCAGGGTGCCCAAACCTTTTCAGACACCATTTTTTTGTTTTCTGGTATTATGAAAGTATAAATGTTGGAAATAAAATCTAACTTTTTTGACTTATTATAAGGATGTCTAATCTGTCATTTTATCCCTTTTGGAGATTTTCCCTTGTCTTATCTTGGCGTCTTTATGCACATTAATAAAAAAAAAAATTACCTGGGGTGCCCAAACTTTCGATCCCCATTGTAGCTGCTGCACGGCAATGTGACTTCCCATTGTGTTTCCGCTAAGAGGTTAGTAGAGTTGGATTTTGAAAACACCACTGAAGCTCCTTTCCTATCAATAAGGAATCTCCTAACGTCTTAATGTTGACCTCATGACATAACCCAGATTTCTTTTTTGTCTCACCTTTGAGAAATTAGGTCGCACATGCAACCAAATTGGTCGCACTCTAGAGCCCTGTACAGGAGTATATATTACAGACCTTTCTGATAAAACAGATGCCTGCTGGGCCAGAAAAAATAGGTTATACTGGCAAAGATCCAGTTTGTTTGTAGTGAGGAATTTTGTATGTTGTGTTCTGTTTCTAATTGTTATATCAGACTCTACGGCAGATGCCTCCTGTGTAGATTTAAATATTGTATTGTGAAACCATGCAAACCTACCAATACAGTCGTCACATTTGATGAGCACTTTTAGGTGTAAAAATTTCTGTTCTTTACATATGATTGTTTTTTTTTATTAATCTATCTGTAGGCTTCATATAAAAGCCCCACCTCTGCACACCAATGTCATGTTATGTTCATGTAGAATAAATACTGTTGGTCTGTTTTAGTAAAGAACACTCCCACTGGCTGTTGGTCTACACGACTTGTAAACGTTAAATCAGTGACAATCAATTACACTCAGTGGAAACAGGAGTTCGGTATTCAAAAGGGCAAAAACACTTTGAGCTCTAGTCTCTAGTCTGCTTTAAGTGTTCTATTGCAATGTGTTTAACTGGCCCTTCCACCTTCGGCTCCTCTGTGCTGTTGTCTCTGTTAGCTCAGAAACTGACTTCCATTTAAACATACAATGCACATAATTGCTTCCAGTAGAGTCTGTTTGGGACAGTGCAGCACTGGAAATGTTCGTTTGTCTGTGTAGTCAGCAGAGCAACAGACTACACTATCTGTTACTGAGTGGCAGCCAACCCACTTACTCTGTGATAAGAGGCTGGGAAAACCTCTGGGGACATGGGCAAGAGAAATACTCACCACTGTTCTGTAGCAGTAAGACAACATCTGTAGAGCTACATTTCAAAGCTTTATTTACACAGTTACAAATTACTTGGTTAGGGGAGTTCTCGGTCACATTTTATTGGTCTAATAAAAACCCATGCTACATTGCAATTTACTGAATCACCATATTGAACATAAACAAACCATAGCATTTCTGTTGGATAAATGTGAAGTTGTTACATACTTATAATTTCTATGGACAGAATTTCTAGGCACAGTCAGGGGCCAGAGGGCATTCAGTTTGGGGATCTTGTCTTGTTTATTTGTAGATGGTCCTGTTGGCTTCATCAGACCGGGCAGTAAGGGATAGTTTACAGCGTGTGAAGCAGCTAGAATGAGAATCAGCCCCGCCAAGTACAAGGTTACGGTCCTCAGCTGAAAAAAGCCTGTACCCTCTAGGGTGGAGGAGAGTTTGCACTTGAGGCAGAAACTCTGGATTGGTGCAGCTTCTGCAGTTTTACTGATGTTTCTTCTGAAGGCATTATGTCTCTTGACCTGGGCATGTGTAAGTATTCCCTCAGAGGAGCTGGAGGAAGTGCATTGGGGAGTGGGGACTCTGGGCCTCTCTGCTTAGATTGCTGTAATTAAGTTTTTATAATTGGTCACATCATTTTATATTTCAGATGTTAGCTCTTTTCCCTGTTGAGTTTCTGAGAAAATGTCAGAAAACGAGATACTACTAATTCAGATGGTTCTACACTGAGTCTAATCTAATTTCCTTCAATGGAATATTGCATTAAAGTTGCTTTGAAAAGCTTGGCTTAATGCACAAATTCTAGCTTGTGTTAGTTGGAGATTAAGCGTTTCATAAAGGCTAGTCTGGACTCAGAGGCAGACTAAGAGCAGTCAGGCATCCCTTCAACAATCAGAGTAAACAAAGGAACATTCAGTTTGGCAGATCATGTGTGACTACAGTATATCTTTTGTAATTTTTCAGTTAAAGCTAAATATATATTTGATAAAACATTACAGGGATGTAAAACAGTTGTAAAATTAGTGCTTTTCTGTTTAATTTGACATGAAACTTTTCAGATTTATCAAAGGTTTGTACTAAACCTAACAATTACTTGCTCTGGATCAGGTCTGGACCAGACCAAACAGTTTTGTGGTGAGTCTGACTGATGTTGAGCTGGTTTTATGGTATAGAATTCAGCCTATATGTTTTGTATTGAAATGCATGGAAGTCTTTATATAGTACTAAAGGGTAAGAGAAAAGCATCATTACGAAAAGATGTGTTGAAAAGGAGTTTAGTGTAATATACACAGTAAACAGTTCTGTTTCTTACTCTGATTGTGTTTTTTGCAAGTAATTGTCTTTATGCTAATGTAGGGGTGTGACGGTTATTATATAACCGTGTGATCGGCGGTTATAGTTGAACACCGTCATTAGAACTCTATAACCGTCAAAACCGTGTCATTAAAATATTTTTTACAAACATTTTTTATCAAAAATTATTTTCATTTTTTTGATAGGATCATAACATGCGCAATATATCGGGAGACATGGTTTTTACCACTTAATGAAGTTTTGTAAATCGTCAGACTTGTAACCCTAACCACTTCATTAAATTTTGCTTTGTAGAAAACCTTTCTTAAAAACAAATTTCGTTTTGTACAAATTTTATCTTCATTTTAATAAATGTTTCATCAACCAATTGCATGTATTTTAATAAATAAAAAGCAAATATAGTAGACAATGACAACCGTGACATGGAAGCGCCACCGCGCCGTGTTCGCTTGCAAAATGAAAATGAAACTCAGCATACCTTAGCATTAGCAATTTCGTGAAGAAAGGTAAAACCATGGATCTTGTTGCGAAAAAAAATGTTACATCGCCTATATGGGCACATTTCGGGTTTAAACCAGATGGCAACGGAAAACCAGAAAATCTTGATGAGCCTGTGTGCAGAATATGTGGAAAAACGGTATTTGTTACAAATGCCAACACAACTAATCTCCGTAACCATCTTACCCCACCCCCACACCCCCGCCGATGGGTATGTTATGAACCGTCACATTTGACTCACTTCATAACCGTCATCACCAATTCTTAAACCGGCACACCCCTATGCTAATGTAGTGCAGGTTCTTGAAGCTGCTATAAATGTAATGGTGACAAACACTCTACATGATCCAAATACCTTTTTTTTTAAGCTAGGTTGAGTGGTTAATTTTCTGCTTCTGGGCGTCTTCTAAATGACACAAACGCTTCATGAAGTTTGAGGAGGGCTCGGCCCTTCTGTAGGATCCTCTTTGAAAGTTCAGATCAGGACACGTTTGAGTGCAGAGGTACATCTTTGTCCTCAGCACTGAGCTCCAGAGTGAGTGGGAGGAGAAGCAGCTGCAGGTGCTGTGTGACTGACATATACTTCAGTGCTTCATATATCTTTTAATAGTTGGCCGCTGGCTGTCTCTCATTTCACTGCTCTCGCCAAAGTGACGCCCCTGGCACTTTGCATAGAGCACCTATATCGACATATATTAAAGGTTGGACCACACTTAGAGTGAATGATGATTTCAATGCTTCTAGACACAACATAATTCTTCCCATTTTGGAGGGTTCAAGGGGGCAGCTTGGACTTTAGTGTGAGTTACATTTTTTTTACATTTAGCTGACATTTAGATTGATCATTTGTGTCAAGCTAATTTTTACAAGGTAATTGACAACCTCCAGAGCTAATGACTATGAATTATTCAGTGACTAAAATATGAAATATGAAATTCTGGGGAGTAATAATACAAAATAGGGGTGCACATGGTAGAGTGGTTAGTGCTCCTGCCTCACAGCAAGAATGTTGTGAGTTCAAAACCCGGTTGTCTCAAAACATCTTCGGCCGACTCTGGTCTTTCTGTGAGGAGTCTGCATGTCCTACACGTGTTACTGTGGGTTCTCTCCAGGTACTCCAGCTTCCTCCCACCGTCTAAACACATGCATGTACAGGTTACATGCCCATAGTGAATAAATGTAAGAGTGAATGATTATTTGCACTAACTGGCCACTGTCCGGGGAGTACCCCCAACAGGCCCAAAGCTGCTGGGATAGGCCCCAGTCACCCGCGAGAAAATAAACAAATCAATAAATAAATGAATAATACTAAATTAAGTTTTCACAAAACATTGTCGCAATGCCCTCTGTTTAAGCCTATCTCAAACTACAGCACTACACCTTCAACGACTGCAGCGGTGAGGCTTAACAAATGTTTCTGGAAGCCATTGTGACCCCGTCTCTCCTGGTATTTCACTTCCTCCTACCGGCCAAAAATTTGCATGTGGGTTAATTTGGTGACTGCATTGCCAATAGTGAATGAATGTGAGAGTGAATATTTATCTGTCTCTGTCTGTGACATGTCAGCTCTCAGGCTAACTGGTCACCGTCCAGGCTGTACCCTGCCTTAGGCCCAAAGCTGCTGCGATAGGCTCTCGTGACACCTAATGGGAGTAAGCGGGAGAAGATGAATGAATGAAGGTTTTGGCAAGTTATTCCATAATGCGTACTAGTTGCAACATTGTTACGGATTATGCAATTCCTTTTATCAATTATCATGCACAAAGTGTGACAAGACCAGCATCATGTTTGTCATATCCAAAAATGATACATAGAAAAGATTAACTGACAACTAACAACAAATATAAGATAAATTAATTAATGAATCTACCATAACAGACTGTCCTGCAATGTTGTTTTATTTTTAATGGTAACTTTTATAAGAGGCTTCATATTTAAAATAGCAGTTTAATATCATTTTTATTTTATGTATTGACTATTTTGCAGGCTGGCGACGCTACAGATGGAATTTTAAAAATGTTACTTCCGCTTATTTTCATATGTTTTGGTTTTCCGGCTGCAAACAGACAGTTGGACTACAACATAGGTTTTCTGTTTAATACAAGAGGCGCTGTAGTGTACAGAGCGCGAGTCAAGGCCAGAGGCAGGGCTGTCTGGACTGATGTGTGTTTGGACAAGCTGTCGTTTCTTTTCTTCGCCAGTACTTTAATCCGTCACTCCTTCCTCCCTGGACATTTGGAGAGCTTTGCGAACATATGGGCAAAATGACAAAGAGATAAAGACGCACTCTGTTCAGTAAATAGATTTGTGATTGCAGGCCTGTTTCTATGTTCACAGCCAGGAACGCCACTCAGGCTCAGAGGCTGCAGAGGGACTGGGTGCAGACTGTCGGAGCTGACATCATCAGACCTGACCAGACTGACGATGGACGCCGCAAGCTCAACTGCATGGCCGCAGTGCATCGACGAGAGGGAACGGAGCACGCACAAATGGCTAAGGTGATTGTGAAAGCGGACTTTTCCAAAAATAAATCACTTCTCTAGTTTCCCATAAACATGTGCACTTGAACTCTGGTGCGGACCAAAAAAGTCAGCTCGCAGTCAGATGTGGAGTGAGGAAGAGGTAATAGTACTGACAGAAATATGGTCAGACAAAATATATTAGTTTTCATCATTTACAAAAACAAGGTTTTCAAACTAATTAATAGGAAAATGGAGGCTTTGGGATTCACATGTACAGTAGAGCAGTTTACATCATTCTAACTTCACCTCTACACTCACACAGGAGAGTGGTAATCGAACCGCCATCCTTCTGGTTATAGGACGGCCGCTCTACCACTGAGCTTTGTATATTTGGGTTGTGTTCTAGATAAATACTGTATATGTTCTAACAGATGGAAGCCTGCAGCTCACACTTTAAGAGTAGGCGCAAGGGGTTAGTTTTATTATTTTAGAACTTAATTAAGACTTCAGACCTAAAAAAGTTCACACAGTGGACCTCTCGCAATGTAAGGTCTCTGTTGTGAAAGACATTGGACACAATTGATGGTACTACTAAAGCACTGAAGCTACTGAACACTGAAGCATAATGTAAGTCGCTTTGGATAAAAGCGTCTGCTACATGAATAAATGTAAAATGTACTGGTGTTTAAGCCTATGTACATCACACCATCTGTGAAACTGTACATCTATCAATGTATTAAAAATTCGATGTTGGTTTATTGGTTCCTATTTTTACTCAACAGGAGAACAGGTGTTATAAGGCTTTGACCAGAGCCTCTCACAGCAGCAGCTGTCAGCCAGGACAGCTTTACTTTAAATAAACCACGTATTTGCAGAAATAAAGTGTACCATTTTGTTAACCTAAAAACAGTCCTGTGGCCATTAGACTCTAACATGGATATAAAATATAAATGTTCATAACCATTTTACTTTGCACTACACTCTCACTGTTAACTGTGATATAAATTTGTCTTAAGCATTTAAATTTAAAAAAGGAATATCTAAACTATAGGTGATCTCACCCTCTCACTGCTATAACTAAGAAATAGGCTAGACTCTCCCTCTCCAGCCTGTACTGTACAGACCCAGAGCTCACCTCAGCCTGGCCTTCAGCCTCTCCTCCTCTGAACTACTGCCACTGTTGCCTCAGCCTGACACACACCATGGACTTACATTATGTTATTTTAATTTAATTTGATTATTAGTTGTGAATCTAAGCATTATAGACTTACAATGTGCTGTAAATGGCTCAAAAGCGTTGCCAATAGAGCATTAAATTACAGCCTGTTGTCGGTAGCGCGTCCTGCTCATTGACGAGACAAAAATGGCAAAAGCTAATCACAGGTGAGCATCATCCAGCCAATCAGAGAAGAACATATTGTTAATAGAGGCGGGACTTGTTGTATAGCAGCACATGACAGATTGAGGAGAGAGCTGACAGCTGTCAGAAGAGTCTAATCAACCAATCACATGGCAGTTTAGGGGTGTGGTCCTGGTCAAGACAATCTCCTGAACTCCAAACTGAATGTCAGAATGGGAAAGAAAGGTAATTTTAGCAATTTTAAGCGTGACATGGTTGTTGTGCCAGACGGGCCGGTCTGAGTATTTCACAAAAGGAAAAACAGGCAGTCCTGTGGGCGAAAATATCTTGTTGATGCTAGAGACCTAAGCATTGTTTCTGACCATGTCCATCCCTTTATGACCACCATGTACCCATCCTCCGATGGCTACTTCCAGCAGGATAATGCACCATGTCACAAAGCTCCAATCATTTCAAATCTGTTTCTTCAACATGACAATGACTAAAATGGCCCCCACAGTCACCAGATCTCAACCCAATAGAGCATCTTTGGAATGTGGAGGAACGGGAGCTTCGTGCCCTGGATGTGCTCGATCTCCATCAACTGCAAGATGTTATCCTCTCAATATGGGCCAACATTAAAGAATGCTTTCAGCACCTTTTTGAATCAATGCCTCGTAGAATTAAGGCAGTTCTGAAGGCGAAAGAGGGTCAAACACAGTATTAGTATAATCCATTAGGTGTGTGTGTGTGTATATATATATATATATATATATATATATATATATATATATATATATATATATATATATATATATATATAAACACCCCTGTCAATCACCAAATTAGGAAGATGATTGGTGCTGTTGGGTATAGGTATATTGCTGTCCTTTTCTACAGTGTAATATATTTTCTTTATCTGAAGATATTGTTGGGCCAAAAATACCAAAATAGAGCAGCCTGTCACAGCCAAAGACTACACGCTCTGGTCTTGTCTCAGACTTAGATAACCAAGACCAACGTCTTAATTTATCCACATTTTTATTGTGGTTGGATGGAATACTTCAAATCCATCCAGAAAAATATTTATGAGTTCTTGATAACCTCTCTGCTTTCTCACTCGCTGTCAGCAAACATGGACTGTTTGGATTTAAAACTGAGCTTGATGAAGCATGCACTGGACTTTGACTGACTGGCTCTGTCTCTAAAAGTCCTGTGTGCTGCCTTTACTCCACAGTAGACACTTCACAGGGGAGCTCAGTCTCCCAGCCCGCCACAGGAAAACTCAGTGTCAGTGTTTTACTCCAAGTGTTAATTGTTCTGCTACATCTCTTTCTTTCACCCTTGGCTGCACAAGCTTAATGTGATTTTGGCTTGTGTCAGATATTTTTTACACATTGAATTTCCTCTGCTGAGGCCTTTCCTTGTTGTTTCACACCTCCCAACAGCCAATACCACAGGGAATAAAGTGCTTTTGCAGGAGGAACAATGTTGTTACTTTGCAATTCAATTTGGGTAGAATTTGTCCAGACACACTTGAATAGACACAAATATAATTTTTCCTATGGGATACTGGTTTACCATCACAATCAATTTATTGGACTGAATACACATTGGCCAATATAGCTGGTTCTACAGTAGTCAGTGATTCTGACATGTGACGTGTGATGAAAAATGATGTCTGTGTGAAGAAGAAAAACAGCCCAAAATCCTGCATATAGGTCAAAACTATTTAGGGATGTGTTTTTAGATGGCCTTTTATTGGCCTTTCTATCAAATTAGTGTTTTGCCTTTAGCAATGTATAACAAACGTTGCTAATATTTACAGAAATATATGACATTTTGGCTGAATAAAATGGGTCAGCAAAAAAGAGCCTTGTTTTCACTAAGTGGTGACATACAAGTTGGCTCAGTATGGCACAGGTTTGTTCAGTTTCACCTAGACAAGCTTTTGTTTCCACTGAACTGTGTCCAGAAAAACCTCCAGAAACAGTGATTTCACACAAGAGTACAGTTAAAAAAGTTCTCTAGAGCTGCTACTAACAATAATTTGTTTCTGTCGACTAATCTAACGATTATTTTGTCGATTAGTCGACTAATCTATCTATTATTTTATTTTTATTCTTTTTAATAATTTTTTATAAACTGTATAAAAAAGAACAATAGATTAATGTATTTTAAAAAGGGTAGTAAATATGCATATTTTTAAATGAACTGAATGTGATTATTACAATGTTTCATGTGATTACTTTTATTACAATATTAATTGTATTTTAGAGATTGTAATGAATTTGTCATTTTATTATATAATAAAAAAGAAAGCATTTTAAACTCTTTTTAACTAAGGAGATAGTAGCTAGAGAACAGTAACTTGTAAATCAACATTAGTAAACTACGATAAAACTACAACTTCTAACTATAGTAAAATAGTTAATATAGTATAAAAATAGATCTGAAAAATATACACATGGACTGTAGGTGTTGGCTTTATCTGTTTCTATCCAAATAGCATAGTTAGTAGTTTTTTTAGAGTGTGGGACCTCTCACAAGGCACAGCATACAGCATCACTTTTATTACAATCGCTGCTTTGATCAGCGCATTTGCGTTGACTATGTTTACCCCTGCCTCTTCCTCCTCGACTGGGTAAAGTGTCAGGATGAACAACACGTATTTATTCCACACGTCTCTCACTGGAGGTCGCATAATTCCCAACCTTATGGTAAAGCAGCAGGTGCTACGCGCACACGTCTTTCCTTCCCAACCTCACGGTCACTACCGCGGCCAGAGCGACTAGTTTCCTCCTGTTTCTTTCACTGATTTTGGGCAAAGTGTGGGAAAAACGAGATGTGCTTTATGTAGCTACAGAGAGAGGCACCAGCAGGGCCACCGCTGTCCAAGTCACACACACACTCTCACTCGCTCATTCTCACTTTCACTCGGCTGAAAAGACTCTAAAGGCAGATGTTCTCCATCAGAACCAGAGTCAGCCATTACTAATACCAAAGCTTCATCACAGGTGTGTTTTTTATTTGTCATTTTCAAGGTTACCAGCTCGCGTGTAGAGAATGAGGCTTCTACTGCACCGGTCCTGACACGCCCACTGACGTGTCGACTCATTTTATGCACCTCGTTGCGGCACTAAATTAGTCACATTATAGGTTAAAATTCTATATTGCACATTAAAATGTTATTGCATATTAAAAGCAAGATAGACGATATTCTGTCTTGTCCCCATTCAGAGTCCTTACAGCCCATGGATAAAAACGTTTTTTTTTTTTTTTTTAGTCTATCTGTCTTGCTTTTAAAACTCCTGGACCACAGGAGGGCAGGAGGCTAAAAAGTTCATGCCCAGGGTGGGTGTTGTCCTTTATTATGTTGCAGGCCCTGTGGAGATATCTGCTGTTTTCAATGTCTTCCCGAGAGGGCAAGGAGCAGCCAATAATTTTTCCGGCAGTTTTTGTAAGAGCCTTCTTGTTTGCAGATGTACAGCCAGAATACCACACTGTAAGGCAGAATGCAAGGACACTCTCAATGGCGGAGTGGTAAAAAGTCACCAGCAGATTTTCCCGCAGATTGTTTTTGCGGAGTAGTCTCAGAAGGGGCATCCTCTGCTGGGACTTCTTCACTGTAGCTGTTGTATTTTCAGTCCAGGAGAAGTCCTCGGAGCGGGTTGTTCACAGAAACTTGAAGGTGGAGACCCGCTCTACCTTTGCTGTTTATACACAGTGGGACAAAAAAATCAATTACCATTTTGTATTTAGTTCTAGGTTGTTGTCCACAAGGACTTTTGGCCCTAGCAAAAGTCCATGTGGTTGTACCGCTGTAGTTAGATACAAATGACTCATGTGAATGGAAAACATGCATTTTAAATATGTGAAGTATTTTGTACTTGTAGGAAATTTGTAAGACAGACTTTGTAATAACTAATAATAGTAACTTTTAAATAATTGTGTGTATATGATTTTGAATTTTTTTTAGACAGTTTTTTATTTGAAAAACATTTTATGTTTGAATATTATTTTCTATTTGTAAAACACAGTTTGTTTGTTAGCAGAGTTTTAGCCCTGTACATGTTTTTTAATTTTTTTCATTTCACAATTTTCATTTTGCTTCTTGTTTTCAACAGACTGCAGTGTTTAGCTCCATCTCTTAGAAAGTAGACCACTTGGATGGAGTCAAATGGCAAAGTGGTGTGGCACACTATTTAAAGAACTCTTTGGACCCTTTTTGTAATGGAGACTTACCCGTATTGACTTGTACTTTTGTTGTAATTTCAAGCTTTATAAACTTACAGTAACTGCCAAATGATAATCTAATGCTCTCTGATAAGCGTTATGGGCAAGTTAACAATGTTAAAAGGAATGAACACTAATGGACCTATTTGGTTACTAATATATTTGCCCCCTATTAGGACTACATTAGATGACTTTGACACCTGTGCACTAGAATGACTTTGTCACTACTATGTTGTTTGCCAACAGGATTTGGTGCTTTTAACCAAACCCAGTGTGGAGCTGAGCAAAGCAGAGGTCATCACCAACATGCTGAGCCAGGCCATCACCACACAGCACCTGCTCTACGCCAGTCTGGGCTCTGCAGAGTACATGGAATACATCCTTAAGAACCCCTTCAATGTTCCACAGACCGTAACCATCCTCAGTGACGACCCCGAGCTCAGGTAAGAGAGAACCAGAAAACCTCTACTGGGACTAGAAGTCACTAGTACATCACATGAAAAGAACTCTTATTCATGATTATGCCACTATTTGCTCCACTACATTATTGGCAAAATAATACAATTTCTGAACCGGATTACTTTTAAAAATAACACGTTTAGTTTAGCATTGTGCCGTATATTAATATACTGCTTTGCATCAGGGGCGCGTTGTTACAGTGGTAGAGCAGTCATCCTTCAACCGGAAGGTAGGGGGTTCGATTCCCACTCTCCCCACAGTTCATACTGTTGTTGTGTCCTTGGGCAAGACACTTAATCCACCCTGCCTCTAGTGCCTGTAACACTGGTAATTAGAAGCTCAGTGTAAGTTGCTTTGGATAAAAGTGTCAGCTGAAGGAATAAATGTAAATGTAAATGCATCCTATGTTCAATCCTCAGGAAACATGACATTGTTACACTAATGATATCCTGTTTGATGATTCTGATGCCACTGTCTAAGAAAATCTTACTCGGTGTTCCAAAAGAAAGATACAAACTTAAAAAGATGATCCTTACTATTTTTCAACTATGCTAATGATTTAGCTGCAATCCGTGGTTTGTGTTTACCGCCATCTTGTGGTGAAGAGAACTTTTATGTGAAATATCAGTTTATAAAAATACCCATGTAAGTGTAGACTTGTTCTAATATGCATCAAGTTATATGCCTGGTAGTCCAGATTAGATTATTCCCTGTTTTAAGTAAAAGTGTGTAGCCAACTGTGCATCTCTGCATAGGCGCATGGCTAGGTGAACTCAGAGGCGGACTTTCTTGCCGTGGCGGCACACACAAATAAATACAGCGGAAACACTTTTTGCCGTTGGGGCATCTACATCAACTGTGACCACATCGCTATCCTGCTCAAATGCTCTTCTTCATTTAGCTTTCTTCTTCAGTGATTCATTCTACCTGCATCACAATACATTCAAGCCTAGTGACACCAGTGGAAACAATAATGCAAGCTTTGTTTCTAGGAGCCACATGCTTTACAACCACAGAGGAGATGTCTCTACCCCTCTGCAGTCACACACATTGTGTGGGAAACAAGGGAAATAAATTAATCAACAGTCGCACCATGACAATTTTTTGAAGAAAATGTAATAATGGGATCCTAAAGGAACCATACAGAATACAATTAATTGTGTGAGCTCTATAGAACTACTGTACTGTAAGTACTGAGGCTTCAGAAAAATATACTTGTTTACTGCCTGCTACAAAAATTGACCTTGTTGGAGGTTAGTACTACTTTGGTTACAACTGTAGGGTTTGGATTTTACTTTCGACGTGGATATGGGGTGGTTCGGGGTGACTGTTGTAGGTGTGTCTGAAGTCTGACGCTCTGACTGAGAGCATGTGTGTTTGTTCTCTGTGGGTTTAGGTGTGCTCTCTAATTTGAACATAACAAGCTGATCCCTGCAGTGTAGCCACACGTTCTCACGCTTTCTCCATATGTGATGGTAACACTCTGGAAATAGTCATAGTATAGGCACCTATTTTCATCCTGCTTAAAGTGTGATGCAGTGTCCTCATATTTGACTCCAATTTTTACACTATGACTCACTGTTGAAAGTGTGTGTGTTTTTTTTTTGTTTTTGTGTTTTTTACAAACGTGCGTCTACCAAGAACTTAGAAGACGCACGTTTGTCAAATGCTACACATATTATTATATCCCTTATGTGCATGCATTTTCAAATGCCTACATGATAAGACAAATGTTAGCATTCCAGTTTTGTTTACTGGTTCATGTTAAGTAAGTCATTAGTAGCTGGTGGAGAAATGAGCTGTGACAGCCATTAATGTACCATTGTTGACACTACGTGCATTCTAAAGTGACATAACCAACAGAGCGCTCTATGCACGCTCCTTACAGCACCAGCTCCACAGCATACATGTCATTGGTTTACAGCATCTTTAGCACACAGGCCCCTGGAGGATAATCTCCAGGTAAGAAATTTTGGCCCTCCTGTGACATACACAGACACACACATTCAAAATGAAACAGACAACTGTTCAACACATTTAATAACGATGGGAAATTTAGATTCACCAATTCACTTCCAATTACCTGAATGTCTTTGGAAGGTACCCAGAGAGTAGGCTGTGAGGCAGACATACTAATCACTCTGCCACTGTGTACCCCTGCTGCAAATATTTGTCTACACATTAAATCTTCTCACTGTGTTATGTTGCATTCATGTGACGCCCCAAAACTTGGGTTAATATTTGTCCTGTCTTTTCAACTTGACGTCATATCTTTCATGATTGCACATTGACTGTGCAATCTGTTTAAAATATAGGATTTGAATGAGTTAGCAACTCATGCAACTCATAGAAATGCTATTACTATGGTTTAAACACTAACGTTTAATCTGACTTGTAAGCCTTGTTTAAATTGTTAAAAAATGACATTCCTGATTGAGTGTGAATGTGAATGTAATGTTAATTTTTATGCCACGATCTTCCATGGCCTCAGCAAGAAGATCTGGGTTCTGGGTTGTACAGGACCTTCCTGAGTAGAGTTTGCATGTTTTCCCTGTGCTCAAGTGGGTTTCCTCCAGGTACCCTGGTTGCTCCCATCAACATAAAAAACATGCTAACTTAAAAAAAAATAACTCAATTTAAGTTCATCATCAGCAGAGGACCACATGAATGGAGCCACTGTTTCCCAGCTGTATAGATCTAGCTACAAGTTTCAACAACATTAATGGCATCACCAGTAGTTCATAACATTTCCACATGCATCTTGTTACCAGAACATTACTGTCTCCCTTTTCACCCTTGACCCGGCAAGTTACTAAAACAACCTGTTGGGGGCAGTAATGCAGTTATAAGCATCTAAACTGGCCAAGTCAACATAAAGAAGGTAGACCAATGGCGCATGTAAAGTACAGGACCGTTAAGAATTACCAGTGTTTGCCAACTTAGCAGCTATATTTAGTGAGTAATAAGTCCCCTCAAGAGACTCTTTTTCAAAAAACGGCTAGCAAGAAATCTAGCGACTTTTTCTGGTGTCATTGGAAAATTCAGGAGACTGACGTAAAAGCACTATCGTTCAGAACACAGCCTTCCCAGTAAATTTCCTGTAAGATTACTAGATCTTGACCCAGTAATATGACAGTACAGAAATACTGGGAAACAGGTTCTGTCTCTTTTCACACATGAAACTGTTCTGGTAAAAGGCAGGGACATTACTGGGAAAGACTGCATGTGAGAAAGGGGCTTTAGTATCATGGAAATGTCAACACTAATATTAACAAGACACAATATCAGAAAGAGAAAACATTAACATTCAGTGGCTCTGGTGGTGATATTGGGCTGAGGACATTGTTCGATTTAGTAGCGCACACTACAGTAACACCATCATCACATTTCATATGATTTAATGACAAATTGTCCACTAGCTGACCTGAGTGCTCTGACACTAGGGAGAAGAGAGCCGAGATTTATCTTTTTATAAATTGTTTTTTGCAAAGGCCTTCTCCAGAGGGTTCTTCTGACAGAGGACTACACTCCACATCAAATGCTCTCTGTATGTTTTCTTTGGTGGATTCAAAAAGAAACGCGTGTTTTCTCTGAGATGTTGGTCCATGTGTCTCAAAACAGATTTAAATCTACTGTAAAGGCTCTGTTCACTCCAACCCTTCTGCAGCAGGGACAGAGGCTGCCAGCAGCAGATAAACTCTATTAAACACTGCTGTGCATCTTTGTCATTAACATTTGTTATTGTTTCACAGTCAAGTCTGACTACAACTGAAAGTTTTATCTACTGCTTTACATTAATGGTTTGATGCAAGAGCTTGGTAAATATATGTCAAAAAAGTGAAAATTAATTCAAGGTGTCACTGTAAATATTGCTGTTGGTGCTGCCCTTTAGGCGATATTTCACACTGAATTAGATTGACAATGCAGTTAATTGTTAATGTTAGTTATTTTATAAAGGTTTCTTATTTATTTCACCACACTCTGGTGTATGACTGTGTGACTGTGCCCCCCTCTCTGTCCGCCCCAGGTGTGAATGTGTGGGAGTGTTAATGGAAGCATCATGTAAAGTGCTTTGGTTCAGCCAGGTACTAAAAAAGTGCTGTATAAATGCACCCCATCTACCATTTAAGTTATTTGTAAAATAATTTTTGCATTTATAGTGAAGTGTGTCTGAACATTCAAATGTTTACTTTTCTTTACAATTTACATGCTATACAAAAGTTAAAGTATGGCAAAGTTAAATGAATAAAAATATAGTTAATTACCTTCTGAGTCTGTGTTTCTTAAAAGTTGACAAACTGTGCAATTAATCGCAATTAATTACAGCCAGACTAATGATTTTATTTTTTTTTATCAATTCACAGCCCTCCTAATATATATATATATATATATATATATATATATATATATATATATATATATATATATATATATATATATATATATATATATATAATCATTATGATTGTCACAGATAAAATAAATAATATATTATTTACTAATGCCTAGGTAATCTTTAATTTTTGATTCCCCAGTTATTTTCTGATTATAGCCTTGATACACACATTCGTGCACACACTGCTGTTGAGGTGCTAACAGTCTTCTACACTGAGCATCCCATTGGCCTTTTTCCCAGATCAGTCCTTCCTGGTATCTGCTGTGTTTGTTTCCATCACTCAGTGTCTCAGTTAATCCTTACTCAGTCTTCTGTTACTGAGTCCGCTCACGCCCGGGCGTTGGATTAACATATCAACAATGGCTGAAGTGCTCTGTAGATTAATCATTATGGCATTAGCGCGGCCACCAGGCCTTCTATGTCTCCCATGTCTAATTGGAACCAATCAATCCCTGCATCTGTCTTTTCCCAGATTAGCCTGCATTTATTTATATATTTCCAACAGAGGCAGCGTAACACCTCACAGCCGACAGTCTGCCACCTTCTTCAACAGCTACAGATGTGTAAATGCACACGCTTCCTTTCCCTCAGCCACATTCTGAATGTGAGAGGTCACAGGAGGCAGCTTTACTCACATGTTAACTCCCATTTAAATCATCTTGCATTCAGTCTTGCAAATGAATGGAAAACATGACCCTATGGGACTTTCCTGGATTAGCAGTACAGAGACGCAGTAGCTCAGTGGTAGAGCGGTCATCCTATAACCAGAAGGTTGGTGGTTGGATTCCTGCTCTCCCCCTTAGTTCTGTTGTTGTGTCCTTGGGCAAGACACTTAACTCACCTTGCCTCCAGTGGGGTTCCAGCTGTAACACTAGTGAATGGAAGCTTAATGTAAGTCTTTGGATAACTGTGGATAAAAGCGTCTGCTAAATGACTACTTGTGCTGATGACACCACTAACAAAACAAAATTAACCTGAGGCTAAAGAGCTCTATTGCAGAATCTGTCAGGACTTAACAAGCCCGTCTGTTTAACTTTTGGTTTACTGAGAGTGATTTCCAGTGTTCAGCAGCAGGTCAGTTTGTTAAAACAACAAAGCACAGAATTTTCTTTGTGTAATGAGTGTTTCTAAATGTACACATTGCTATTTTATGTGTGTCTGTGTATCAGATAAATTACACATCTTTTGGTCTTAGTTTGCAGGATGTCAGGTGGAATTGTGTCCTAAGACAGTGAGTTAACGAATGCATTAGCACGCTGTGACTCAGAATAATGTGTAACTGTTGTTTCATTTGTTTCTTAATTTTACCTTCTGCATAAACCTAATGCAGGAGCAGAGGGAGGTTAAAGAGTAGTGAACAGTCGGCTCATGAGTCTCTGTGACACAGAACCCCTCCCACACTGTGATTGGTTTATCTTTCTAAAACTATAATCAGCTGTATAAACATTGGTACAATAACCATTGTCACATTCCTAAGGATTAGGACAGTGATTTCTTTATTTGGGTTAAAAACAAATAAAGTCATGAACAGAAAACAGGGTTTTATTTGACAGACTTTTAAGCACTTCTCCAACGGACTCTTATTGGGTCTTGTGATTGGGGGGCTCTCAGACCTACATTTAGATAATTTAGTTTGTGTTGGTTTGGGCCCAAATATGGCTGTAGCATTTGGGCCCCCACCTTTCCTTGTTCCAGCCCAGCCTGGCGCTCATGTTAAGAAATAACAGCATCTTGCACTGCCTATGAGTCAACACAGCCTTGAGGCAAATAAAGCTTGCTTGCTTTTATCAAACTATTGTCTACACCCCTCTGACAGTGTGGAGTTGTGTTATACAGATTTCAGTGTGAGTTTATTGTTGTGTTGGCTTTGCTCTTCAAACGGAGCAGTTCGTGGTGACAGACGGAGAGAGCAGGACAGCACAGTGCTGCAGCTGAACTTCTAGTTCATTGGTTGTTGTGAGACAAACTTTAAATTTTCCATTTTCTTGTCATTATCGTGCACTAAGGATGCATCCGTCATATTTGCTTAATTAAATCTGAGTGCAAAGGATTATGCTCTGTGTTGTTCTCTCTGCTCTGTTAGTCTACAATTATATTAAGACATTTTAGCTCTCCCTCTTCATTTGTATGAACATCTCCATTCTGTTTTACAATTATCTATCGTCTTATTAACTTCAGTGCAGCTGACTGCAGTGTTTAGTTCCACCTTTTAGAAAGTGGACCACTCTGATGGAACCAAAGGCAAGCAATATAATACAATGCACTTCTTACCCCGTTTGTCAATTTGAACTTTTCTGTAACAACCTGACCAGTACTGTACTGCTTCAGAGAAACAGAACTGAAGTTTTTAAATTTAGCTTTTTTACTTACACACCAACAGATCCAAAATCCAGATTCTTACACCTTTAGCACATGATTAAGCTCAAAAGAGTCAATAGTTCACTGTAACATAGTCTCCATACTGTACTTATTTTCAAACTATGTGATAAACTGCCAAAGCATAATGGTAAGAAATAGTGCATCTAAAACATTGTTTGTCTCCCCAGTGCAGTGTCCTAGAAAACAGCACTCAAAAAACAGTAGTAAAGAGGGGACTGAATTTCCAAAAAGCAAAGATAGAGCTGTTTTGAGGGCTGCCAAAAAACAAGAGCCAAGACAATACACCAGAATGTAAACAGTAAAACTTTATGAGGCAAGTGCTTTATTGTGCAGAAATAAAAAAAAAAGTGTGACCCTCTGTTGAGGACACGCTCTGTCACTATGAAGAGACTTGTTTGCGATTGCAAACAGCCACAAGCTCTTGAGAAGAAATCCATATTGTCCAACCTCATTTCTATTTGTCCACACAGCGAAAAAAAAAAGTGTCCCACAGATTATGATGTGCTCATAAGTTTACTGGCTGAATTTGGCCATTTTTCAGAGAATATGAATGATAGCATAAAAATGTTTCTGTCACTCATAGTTAGTGGTTGGATAAAGCCATTTATTGTAAACCAAATTTATTTACTCTTTTAAATCATAATGACCACAGTAACTACCCAAATGACCCTGATCAAACCACCTTTAACATCAATGACAGCTTGAAGTCTTTCGTGGTAGTTGTGGATTAGGCTCTTTATTTTCTCAGATGGTAAAGCTGCCCATTCTTCGTGGCAAAAAGCCTCCAGTTCCTGTAAATTTTTGAGCTGTCTTGCACTTTTTTGATCTTCCCAGAGTGGCTCAATAATATTGAGGTCAGGAGACTGAGATCAGTCCAGAACCTTCACTTTATGCTGCTGTAGTTAATGGCAGGTCGATTTGGCATTTTGATTTGGATTGTTGTCATGTTGGAATGACCAAGCATGTCCTATGCACAGCTTCCGGGCTGATGAGTATTTTCTGATAACATGCTGAATTTGTCTTTTCATGTGTCTTTGTAGCTCACACATCCCCAAAACATCAGCTCCATCTCCATTTTTCACAGTAGAAATGGTGTACCTTTCATCATAGGCCTTGTTGACTCCTCTCCAAATGTAATGTTTATGGTTGTGGCCAAAAAGTTACATTTTGGTCTCATCACTCCAAATGACTTTTTTCCAGAAGTTTTAAAGCTTATTTCTGTGCTTTTGTATGAAAGCTACATTTCAGTCACTAGACATTCAGACACCACTAAAAGATGGCGTAATCAGAACTTCAACAGAGACAGAGAAGTGTCTCTTAGATGCAATGGTTCATCTGTGAATGTTAAGTCTTGATGTTTGTTAACCTTATAATTTCATAAATAAAAAGAACCTTATATATCAATTTATTTTTGTTTAAAATGTAATAAACATTATTTCCAAACATTTAGCTCACATTAAATTTAAATTATACAGTTAATGTAATGTTAATGAGATCTTGATGGAGATTCAGTTGTTAAGGTCATCCAAAATTGACGTCTCCTGAGCAGATAGATGTCTCGTTGTGCTAAACTGCTTCTCTCCTCTCCTTTCTCCGTCTCCTCAATGGGTGGGACTAAGACACGAGGAGAGGAAGGGAGTGGAGGAAATAAGTGTGCACATTTAGAGAAATGAGAGCCAGCCTAAAACTGGCAAGATTTGAAGAAAAAGGGCATGATTTTACCATTAGTTTCTAAGAACTGTTAAATCAATAAAAGAATGTATATTTTTGGACTTTAAAGTTACGTGACGCTAATAGCAAAGATTTCCGCAGTATCAGTTCACGAAAGGCAGGACACAGCAGAAGAACACACAACATTAGACAATACACATTTTGACTAACAGTCAATAGAGAGATTTAGTTTTTTTTTTTAAAAAAACAAAGCATGAGAATTTTAGACCACATTAACTCTTTAAAAAAAAAAGGTGGAGGAGCTGGATCTCCTCAAATAGGTCTTGCTCCTGATTTGGGATGTACAGGAACATATGGTGCAGACAAATGTCCCTGGTATTAGCTTAGCCCGTTCATTTAATGCTATCTGCCTCACATTCACACAAGCGTAGTTCCTCCTCTCACATATTTTTTAAGGTTTAAGATCTTACTTGAAACCACATTAAAAAAGTCTGTCTCTTGCCTGAAGAGAAGAGATTCATATATTATCAGCTGCAAAAACCTTTCCTGTGGACTTTTGTGCTGGGTAATGGTTCCAGAGGGGATCACAGAGGTAGAGCTGTTGGCTGCAGGACGAGATGGAAGACGAGACTGCTGTCCCGGAGCGCCCTCATTATCCCTGCCGCTCATTATCCGTCTGCCGCCCTGCTCTCTGAGATTTCTCAGCCGAGTATTCATTCAATTTCCTCTACTGATATTTTAATAATCTTTATTGTGTTTCTTCTCTTGTCCTGGCTCGATCCGTCTTTGTCTGTTTTGTGCTTACCTCTCTACCAAAAATAAGCCGATGGCTTTGACACAGCCTTGTCACATTGAGCCACAGGCCAAGTCTCTCTGTTCAAAGTGCACAGGTGGGAGTCTGGAAATACACTACGGAGGATTGACTGCATCTCATGTTATAGTGAGGTGGGGCTTGAAAAAATCATATGGGCACACTGCTATTGAGTGAAAGCCCCCTCTCTGGGAAGCTTTGAAGTTTTACACAGCACTTCACTTTCTGCGTCTGATGTGAAATGTGTGCACTTTGAGGAGAAAGATGAGACCTCCGTGTGTCATGATGGGGTCTAGTGCTTGGAAAAGCTTTTAATGTGCTTTTTTAAACTCCCTAAAATCTTTTCTCTACCTTAAACTAAATGTTCTTAAAGTAAAAACATACTAACCAAACTCTTTTATGTTCAAATCAATGACGATCTTGGGATTTCTTAGTGATCACAACATCAGATTTCTTTAAATGAACAGGTAAGGATTACACTCATTGGATTACAGTCATGCAGCAGGGTTTAGTGTCAGTAAGGGACGGGGCTCAGCTCTTCTCTGTTGTCACACTATTGTTTGTTTTAGCTTATAAATTGTGCTAGAAGTGCTAAAAATTTTAACAGAGCGATGGAGTTTACCTCACACTTGTCTCTTTCGTCTTGATCATAGTATGTAAAACAAAAGAGAATCAGGAAAATTACAAAACATAAATCTATTACCAAAAACCAATTTCAATTCAGACAGAAAAAACTGAGGATTGGAAGAGGGAGTGCCAATAACGCGCTTTAACTGAGCGTAATCAGCTCCAGAAGAACTCTTCGACTTGTCTTGTTTGTGTTTTAACAGTTTGTTTTACAAATTTAATATCATATGAATTTATTTTATTGCTCTTAAAGTCAGGAGAGTCTTTTAACACCTTTCGACGGGAGCAGGTCTCCCCACATTCCACTACAGTCTTATCTTTTTCCAGATCGGCGCTGCTATTACCAGAACGGGAGATGCTGCTGGAGTCATCTTTATCTCCTCTGACTAATGTTCCTCTGTTTGGTTTTGTTAAATCCAGCTTCATGTTATTTCTCTTTTTATTTTTTCAGACAGCTCTTTTGTTGGAAATTGTCCAGCAATTTCTGTACATTGAGTAGGCAATAGGGTTGAAGGTTCGGTACAAGTCTTAACATTTATTTCTGGACCTGAATCAGCTGACTGCACTGGCTTTGTGTCACTTAATCTCCATCTAGACTTGTCTCTAAACCATCCCAATATTTCACTTTCTTTTATATGTTTTTCCTTCCATTTATTACTTTGATCCTTAGTCTTGTAATGTTTTATATTATTCTCTACTTTATTGCAGCAGGGTTAAAGGTGTCCATAATGGGCCATGCAAAGCGCCATGAGTTCTTTTATGCTATTTCTTCATATAATTTCTGATCCATTTCTTTTGAGTGGGTTTCTGTCTAACAATCACCTCTAATGAAGTCAAAACACTTCCAACCTTAGTTATTTTGCCTCCCATCCTGACACGGCTGAACGAATGAGAATGCCTTTTGCCCTCTTTAATTATTACTATTAATACAATACTATTTTCTTTAATAGTTATTCTCACCTTTGTTGTCTTGAGGGATTTAATACAATTTTCTACTTTTTTGGGACTATTAAAGCTCATAAGTCTTCTGTCTTCCCAGAATACTTTCTTAATAGAGCGGCGATGTAAAGATGTGGATTGTTGCTAGAAATTCTAAATGTCTCTCTAATAGAATAATAAAATGCTTCCTAATTGCACCACAACTAAACCTATTTTGAGATAAATTAAAACTTTTCCTGAGACCATAGTTCTAATTATTAATAATTTATTCATTCATTCATTCATTTTCTACCGCTTTGTCCCGTTAGGGGTCACGGGTGACTGGAGCCTATCCCAGCAGCTTTGAGCCTGAGGCGGGGTACACACTGGACAGTGGCCAGTTAGTCGCAGGGCGACTAATTAATATTCATTCATTTTCTCTACCGATTTTTTAGTTTTTCTCAGCACCCAACTAAATTTAAGAAAGAAAAGGAATGTTCAATATTTTGCCTTCAAGTTAGGCTATCTAGGTTTTCTGGTTGTTACTCCTTTTTATATATTGTTTTCTAAATGATTAAACTCCATTTTAAGTTTTTTTTTTTTTTTTTTTTGTGTGAGTTCTAATTGGTCCCCAGGAGCTCACCAGTGACTTGTTGATATTAGATTCTCAACATGCACACACACAAAATATTATGAAAACCACTTGCCTTACGTGCTACATTATACTGTTTACAGCAAGGAATCAATCGCCACACTAAACTAACAGCACATGGTGAGGATGTAGGAGTTTAAGAGACACATACATGGGACTTGACCATGATCAGTTTGTGAAGGATGTTATCACAGTTGCAGCCAGTGACAGTGATGAAGGAGTCTCTGACATGAGTTTTTAGTTACAACCCTCACTGAGCGAGCACCTTTAGAAAATGAGGACACCGTTTAGAGCTGATACCTGGTCTGTTGCGGTAGTATGGGTCCATCAGCTCCTTGGGAAGTCCTTGGGCAGGTGAGCTTCAGTCTGTTTTGATCTGTTATTAACCCATATCTGAACTAATGCACTCCTGGAATTTCATACCTGAGCTTCCTACATGAGTTAAACTTTAAACTCAGTTTAAAAATAATAGTAATAATTATACTTTCAGAATCATGTCAGACTTGAATGTTCAATGCCATACTGTGTGTTGAGTGTCCTGTCTCCGGGTCCTGTATTGATGGTCAGTATACTTCTCGTGCCTAAGACGTCCAAACATCTCCAGCCTGTCTTTTCTTTTGTGTGATTCTCTGCAGCTCTGAGGGCAACTCAGGTATTCTGTTCTAAGAGCTGTACTCAGGTGTGGCTAACACTGATTGCTCTTCTAATCTCTGTGTGTAGTGTCATAACAAGGACTGAGGAGTGGCAATACTTCAAAGCGCTCACGCAGACGCCCACCCCTCTGGAGGAAAACATGTTCCACCTGGACGCAGGGGCCCCTGGTCCCAGAGTCTATCTCCGGCCTAAGGAGAGCATCCATATTCCACTGAAGTACCAAAGCTTCCTGTGTGACCATGCTGCCACTGTTCAGGTACACACACATAGTACCTTACCTTACAAATAGGGCAGAATTATTTTACAATGCTAAACTACACATCCTTAACGGTGACTGACACATTCACACAAAAGAATGTGATTATGCTCAGGTGCACACACACACAACTGGATTGAACAATATAAAGAGCTCAGTAAAGTGGAAGTAGGAGATGGATTAAGCCTGCCTTAGACTGTGACACAGTTGATTGAGCAGTTTATTGCAGCAGACACATTGCACTTCTGTCTCTCTGCTTTGATCTGCCTCTTATCTCTGGATAAGTGTAAACGTGCTCCACCTTTTGGAAAGTGGACTATACTGATCGGACCAAAACCTGAAGGGTTACCAAAGTACGGTATGCTTCTGACCCCACCTGCTCAAGGGATGACAGCCCTCTGGAGAACTGGAGTCCACCAATTGAATAAATAGTTTGCCATTTCACATTTTTCAATGTCTGTTTTCAGCTGATTGTTTAACATCAACTGGGATGACATCAACATTTCTGGATCTTTGGAAAAGTTCAAACCTCTCTCAGACTTCTCACACTGAATCTTATGTCTTATCTAGTTGACCGCTGCAGTGCTCTACTGTTTCCTATGATCCATCTCACTAATCTTAAAGGCGTCCTGCGCAGTAGATGGCCTTTGTGCTGTTTCTTGATAGATAATCATTTCTTTAAGCATTTTGTTTCTGATCTAACCCTCACAGGGCCCAAGCTTCCTACCTGCAGGCAGAAGTTCTCATGTGGCTAAGAAGAATCCAACCAACATTGTTGTTGCCAAAACTATCAAGGTACAGTGTGTGCTACATTTGATGTTCTCTTCATTGGACTTTTTTCAGTCGCTGCTGTGTTTGTCTCCAGGCTGGAATTACACTAAACTATGGATCTGGGTCGCATTTTGGATGCAAATTGATGTATATAAGCATTGATTTGTCCTATTTCAAATATACTCTAGTGCAAGCATCATGTGGCAACATTATTCTTTTCTGGTACCGACTTCTATATTTAAGGGGAGAGTTTTACAAAAACTTCACAAATACAATTGTGCTCATAAGTTTACAAACCCTGGCAGAATTAGTATTTTTTTTTTTTTTTTAGAGAATATGAAACCTTTTTTCCACTCATAGTTAGTGGTTGAGTAAAACCCTTTATTGTCGGAACACTTTGCTTGCTCTTTCTAAATAATAATGACAACAGAAACTTCCCAAATGACCCTGATCAAATGTTTATATACCCCAGTTCTTAATACCGTGTCTTGCCCCCTTACAATGACAGCACCAAGTCTTTTGTGGTAGTTGTGGATGAAGCTCTTTATTTTCTCAGATGGTAAAGCTGTTCTTGGCAAAAAGCCTCCAGTTCCTGTAAATTCTTGGATTTTCTTGCATAAACTGCACGTTTGAGATCTTCCCAGAGTGGCTCAATGATATTGAGGTCAGGAGACTGAGAAGGCCAGTCCAGAACCTTCACTTTATGCGGCTGTAGCCAATGACAGGTCGACTTGGAATTGTGCTTTGGATTGTTGGCATGTTGGAAAGTCCAACTATGTCCCATGCGCAGCTTCCGGGCTGATGAGTGCAAATTTAACTTCAGTAATACAGGCTGCATGCATCTTTTCTTGTGCCTATGTACCTCACACATCCCCATCAGTCATCCAGCTCCATGTTTCACAGAAGGAAACTCCAAATAACTTTGTTCAAGTAGTTTTGAGGCTTGTCTCTGTGCTGTTTGACGTATTGTAAGTGGGATTCAATTACCTTTTCCCGAGGATCTTTTGACAGTTTTTTTGCTTTTCCCATGACTCAGAATACAGAAACATCAGTGCAGCACTGGATGAGAGATGCAAGGGTCTGTCAGGAGCCCAGAAATTCACTGACTTTTTATACACACACTGATCACAGGCAAACAGATCACAGGTGAGGATGGTTACCTTTAGTAGCCATTCAAACCTGTTTATGTCAACTTGTGTGCATGTTTTCAGGCCAATAGCACCAGGGTATATAAACTTTTAAACAGAGTCATTTGGGTAGTTTCTGTTGTCATTATAATTGACTGAACAGACTCTGTTCTCTTTCTAGCTTTAAAAAAAAATATTTGTTTTGCCTGAAAAGCACTAAACGATAATACTTAAAGCTTTAATTGTGTATGTAGTTGTCTTTTTCTAGATATATATTCCAGCCTGTAGAGAAAGCCAAAACTTGCAGAAGTGGGTACAGGTCATATCAAACATTAGCTTAGCCTCACTTTTAGCTTTAATACTGAGAAACAAGTGCCAAGTAGCTTGTACACATACTTTAATAAATACTTACATTTTATAAAGGTTAATCCTTTTGTGTGGGCATTAAATTGCAAAAAAAAAAAAAAATTATAAAAGCAAAACTTTGATTCTTAAAAAAACAATAAAAAAATATATACCCTCAAACAAAAAAAATATACTTTTCATTTGAACAAACAATATTTGCAAGCAAATATTTTTTATCTTGAAAAGATTTTTATTTGCGCCAGTCAAAAAGTTTTGTTTGACTAATACTTTTTATTTTGCATTTCTCCAAAAATATTGTTTGATCATTTTGACACAAATCTAATTTGATAGCTGTTACTCAAACTGTGCAGTCCCCTTGAATACAGCTGCTTAATTGGCAGCTCTGCAATGATGGTCTTACATTTACATTTACATTCATTTAGCAGACGCTTTTATCCAAAGCCACTTACATTGTTCTAATGTAATTACCAGTGTTACAGCCACTGGAGGCAAGGTGGGTTAAGTGTCTTGCCCAAGGACACAACGACAGTATGAACTGTGGGGAGAGGGGGAATCAAACCACCTTCCTTCCGTTTGAAGGTCGACTGCTCTACCCAGTGAGCTACTGCCGTCTTTCCAACTTTATTACTCATTTGGGGGAGCTGTCGCAACTGTAGCCTCTCCCCTGCGCCTTGAACGCCTAGGCGGATGTAGCGGCACATGCCATGAATGTAGGAGCTTATCTTCAGAAGACTTCAGCAATCTTGCCACCCTCAAATCCCGCGGCATGTTACTTGCATGGGTTGTCCAACGGTGGCATAGGTCATGTTCATCACACGCCTGGAGTGAGGTCCCACAAGTTACACAACAGTGATCCTCTTACATGGCTGCACGTGCAAAAGATGTGTAAAAGATGCAGCGATGCAAAATTCCGCTACACACTAGCCACAAGTCTGGAAAAGGGAGAGCACACACCACCTACCCAGCAAGGGTTACCATCACGTCAATAATTAGACTGAGGTGAGTTGTCAAACTCAATATTTAAACAGGTCAATCTTATTATACCTGTGTACAACAAAAAACTACCAGGTGTGTGCCCTCATATGTTCTCTTCTTAAAAAACACAACAATGTAGAGATAACACAATGTTGAATAAGGTACACTAATCACAGAATCGTTAGCTGGGGGAAGAGATTGCGCACGAAGTCTACACCATCAGATGTGAGAGTAAACACAAAAACAAGTGTATACAACACTAGAAAATAGCATTAACTTGGAATAAACAATAAGATAAGCTTTATTTGTCACAATCACAGTTATACAATGTATTTTTGTTTCTGTAGCCAGTAGAAAAATTTTAATTCACACTCAATTCGTCAAAGACAGTACTGGTAGGTGGATTGGGGATCAATCTGCCAACCTTCTGGTTATTGGAAGACCATCTCTACCTCCTGAGCCTCTGTTGCTCTTTTCTTGTTGACTTTGGTTTCAAGAAAATCTTCCATCTTTCTATCACTTAAAATCATGAAGTCTGTGACCTTTGCTTCTTCCACTTGACAGACAGTTGTGTGTTGAGTCTGTTCTGTTCTCGCCCACACAGCTCGCTCAGACATAATGCACACTTTGAAGTCCTGAAAAGTTCCACCAGCCTCACTAGACTGTCAAACAAAATGACGCAGTGGAAATGAGTGTAATGTGACTGAGCAGTGTTTATCTCTAATAACTGGTGGGTGTCAGTCTCACAGTTAAACTCTCTGCCTCTTTAATGAGCCGTGCTGCTCTCAACTCATCTCTTCATTTAAGCACTTACTAGTGCATTCATAATGAGCGGGAATCTGGAGGAGGGAATATGCTTTGCTTTAAAAAAGACTGTGTGTTCTATGGTATGAGAGGTGGAAAAACAATACAAATGAATTAATAAAACTAAATGTGGGATAAACTGATTACTCAGGTTTATGTGAATTAGTATCTGTCATTTTTTTAAATAGATTTTTAGGTTACTTTGCATGTGTTCATGGGCTGTATCTTGCCAATCATAACGCATAAACGCATAATGTTTTTCCGGTTATCAGGGCGCAGATATATTAAAGAGGCAGAACTTGAGCTGGAGCAGAAATAAAGAGGCAGGACTTGAGCTGGAGCAGGTATAAAGAGGCAGGACTTGAGCTGGAGCAGGTATAAAGAGGCAGAACTTGAGCTGGAGCAGGAATAAAGAGGCAGAACTTGAGCTGGAGCAGAAATAAAGAGGCAGGACTTGAGCTGGAGCAGGAATAAAGAGGCAGAACTTGAGCTGGAGCAGAAATAAAGAGGCAGGAATTGAGCTGGAGCAGGAATAAAGAGGCAGAACTTGAGCTGGAGCAGGACTAAAGAGGCAGAACTTGAGGTGGAGCAGGTATAAAGAGGCAGAACTTGAGCTGGAGCAGGAATAAAGAGGCAGAACTTGAGCTGGAGCAGGAATAAAGAGGCAGAACTTGAGCTGGAGCAGATATAAATTGTTGGAGTTATTATTATTATTATTATTCGGCTTTGCAACTTTGACCTTAATTGTGGGGCCTTTAATGTGAGCAAATGCTCACAAGATTTGGCACAAACATCAGTCCTGGCAAAATAGATTTTTAACAGTGAATTTACAATAGTATAATAAAAAGTGACCCTACCGTAGCACATAGAGGATCGCTTTTTTGGCCCCTATGGGACTTTTGGCACCCTCGCCGTGGTGGAATTGAACAGTGTACATGGATGAAATTTAGCACAGACATCCATCATGGAAAAAAAAGTAAATTGGATCAGTGCCCCACCTACTACCATGTTGTCGTGGCAATAACCAAAAAATGCCTTTTAAAGCCAATATGGACTTTATGCATTGGGCTCCTATTACATGTTTTAAGTATTAGCTGTATTGAATTTATTGGTAGCACTTTTTAGCAGCATACTTAACTTTCTGCTGTTATTGGAGCTAAATCCCTTTTGAGTTTCTTCATTAAGGCTGAAGTCTGTCCACACTCAGACTGCACTAATGTTTCTATCTAATGATTCCAACACAAGTCTTCACTCTGTAATCATTATTTCAGCAGCTAATTGTACAGATTAAACTGTAAGTATAGCTGCATCTCAGTTTGTCCTTAGTTAAACTTGCGCGTCGCGGTCACAGCCAATCATACTCAAGCAGCAGATCTGAGATCAGTTTGGTGTTGTGTGAGAGACAGAGGAGGGCGGAGGGAGAACATAGACAAGAGGGATCGCTGAAGCAAAAAAACAAACAAGCAATTATAAATTATTATTATGACAGGTTTGACGGCATTTGACTCGAAGAAAAACGCGTTTAATTAGATTTTTAATAATGATTTTTGCTCCACGTTTGTACTTGCGTACGGTTCCAGTGCAACCCTGTTTAGTGTTCAATTTTTACAGAGGTCCGAACCTCGTTGACCTGAAGAGAAAAAATAAAAAAATCACTGCTATGTTTATCCTTAGACACATGCACTCTCTCTAAAGGAGAATTACTTCTTCACATAGCAGCACTGTGTACTCCAGCTGTCACCAGAATTTTACTTGCACCTCACATCTCTATTTAAATCAAAACAGATAGGAGCTTTTCTTCAGACCTATGTTATTAGCACAGGGATTTATGTGGCTTAAAGATGCACATGACAGTTCACTCACCTTAGAATCTTGCCGCTATCTTATTGTCACTGTAGCACTGTACCCTGAAGCTCTGCTAGTGCTCAGTTGGTTGACCTTGTGTGTGTGTCACTGTCAGTTGTGCTGCTCAGAGCAAAGTTCCTGTCAAAGGTCTCAGAGGTCAAGTCGGGATCAAATGTGTTCCACTAAAACTGACAAGCCTGAAGACAAGAGCTGTCAGGACACCAGCTCTGGCACTGCTGTCAGTCAAACACACTGTGTTACAAGCCCAAGAGAATAATGACCCATTAAACAGATTTCCTTACATGCAAGAAAATAAAGTGGCTTACTCTTCATTCAAGCCGACCTTTAAGCTCAGCTACCCAATTTT
Organism: Neodontobutis hainanensis; assembly: GCA_024349245.1. NCBI lineage: Eukaryota > Metazoa > Chordata > Actinopteri > Gobiiformes > Odontobutidae > Neodontobutis > Neodontobutis hainanensis. The sequence continues at coordinate 2,568,806 of JALDNG010000173.1, read as the reverse complement.
CTTTTGCCATTGCTGGCTCAGCCCAACCATTGACTCCCAACAGCAGTGTAGTAACTTTTCCTGATTCTTTTACAAAAAGGTGAAAAGTTGAAGCTGTTCCGGAAGTAGGAGTTGAAGATCTCTCTGATAGGGGACTCTGCCAAACATTTCCAACAGACCTTCACAATATGTTTTGGTCTGCCGAGTCTGTCCAGCTTCCTCCCCACCACCGGATCCGACTCACCACCAGGTGGTGATCATTTGACAACACCACCCCTCTCTTCACTCGAGTGTCCAAGACATACAGCCAGAGGTCAGATCAAACGACTACAAAGTTGATCATCGACCTCCGGCCTAGGGTGTCCTGGTGCCACGTGCACTGGTGGACACCCTTGTGCTTGAACATGGTGTTTGTTATGGACAAATTGTGACTAGCACAGAAGTCCAATAACAGAAACACCACTTTGGTTAATATTGGGGGGTGTTCCTTCCAATCACTCCAGGTGTCACTGTTGCTGCCCACGGAAGCGTTGAAGTCCTCATTTCGGCCACTTCTATCCGGGATGTTGTTCTTTCGGTCATGAACCAAAGCTTATGACCATAGGTGAGAGTAGGAGCGTAGATCGACCGGTAAATCGAGAGCTTTGCCTTACGGCTCAGCTCCTTCTTCACCACGATAGACCGGTACGTTGTACATCAACTGCATTACTGCAGAAGCTGCACCAATCTGTCTGTCAATCTCACTCATATAAGATAAGTCTTCCTCTGAAGATTAGTGACGTTACTGTTCGGGTTTGTCGTCCTACTGCTTGCAACATTTTTTTTTTAATTGCATCTTTATGTCTGTGGAGGTTCTCAGTCATCCAGAACATCTTGATAAAAAGGTTTGAGTAAAAGCATCTGGACTTCGTTTTCAAGGTGAAAACGTTTCGTCTCTATTCTAAGAGACTTTATCAATTCTGAGTTCAACTGGTGGGAGAGCTGAGCTTATATCTCTAAAGGGAGGAGTTTCCCCTGAAACCAAACCTGATGGGCCAGGTGGTTCTGTTGTTAGTCATGAAAGGGAGGTGTGACTCCATTTGTGAAAGTCGTTAAGGCTCCGAAGAGTCGTTCACACAAACTCAGGTCCTCCAGGATTGGAGGATCTGAATCTGCAGTTCACCTCCACCTCAAAGACAAGGGACATTCCTTTGAGGACAGCAATGTCCTCAGATTCATGTTGCCTAGTATTTACAACAGTGTTCTTAAACCTAAAACAAAAGAGCCTCACCTTAGAACAACCAACATAACACCTGATTAGAACCTGAATGAAGCAGGATCATTAACGACTATGCGTATGTATGGTTCAGTGACACTTACCACCTTGCGCCTGTATGGAGCAATGTCACCAACGACTCTTCTGAGCCTTAATGACTTTCACATATGGAGTCACACCTCCCTTTAATGACCAACAACACAACAACCTGGTCCATCAGGTTTGGTTTCAGGGGAAACTCCTCCCTTTAGAGATATAAGCGCAGCTCTCCCACCAGTTGAACTCAGAATTGATAAAGTCTCTTGGAATAGAGACGAAACACCTTCACCTTGAAAACGAAGTCCAGATGCTTTTACTCAAACCTTTTTTTCAATTGCCTTTTTAATTCAACGGCAATGTTTGTTGTCTTTTGTTCCAATAATTCTGGCTTTGTCCTCCTCCATTATATGGATTTCTTTCTTGCAGTGTTCTGGAATTGCAGACTCTGGTTCTGTTTTTCATTGTGTTGCTTGTGTGCATGCTCTTGATGTTTCTTTTTCAAATTTTTTAGGATTTTTTTTTTTTTATATTAAAATTTTTTCCCGTTTGTATGTACGTTTTGTTACCTCAGTGAAATCGTTTTTTATTTATTACATTACATTTTTGGTCTTAATTTTTACTTTTCATTGGGGTAAAGTAGCAATTTTGAGGACAAAAAGATGAAGTAACTAATGTTATGTGCATTTATAATGATGTGTGTGGATGCGTGTTGGTTTGGTCCTTGTTTTTTTTTCTCCTGGCTGTTGTCTTGTTGGTTCACTTTGTTTATGGCCCATTCTGGATTTTTTGCAGCATTTTAGTTATTTTTTTATGTGGTTGTCTTCTTCCCGTGTTATGTTTGTCCAGTCAAAAAGAGTTCTTACAGCGGAAAGTTTGTGGGCTTCTGTGTTGTGGGACAACAACCCCAGTTGCCCAACATTTAAGAAGTTGGACAATGTGTGTGTGGGGGGGGGGTTCTGTCACCCTACCACTCCAGGTAGGACCACAGGCAAATAGGTTGATAAGATGAACTTTGCCTCGACTGGATTCTAGAGGAGAGTAGATGCCTGCAATGGTAGGTGGGGCTGTGTGAAACTACTACAGTCTCTTTGTAATTTAGGTGCTTTTCAGGCACTCAAGATATGGTGCCATAAGCAGATGTCTGTGGATTTATGCATAACTTTGTTTATTACATTAGTTTAATATCCTATAAAGTTATTGTGTATTGTGCAAAATGTCTCAAACGATTGTGTTCTCTATATTTGGCTGCAGCCCAAACAGTTTCGGTCTTTTATGTATTTAATATAAATAGAGCTGCTGGAGGAGGAATGGGGGGCTAAGTGGGTGGGGTGCAGATCAACACTAAACTATAAGCCAATTGGGTTCCGTTCAGAGCTGACAGCAAGTTCCCATCATGCACGGAGCCATGCAGTTGCTGCAGTTGCTCTTTTCCAACTGCGGCATCTGGCTCAGGTGGCTGCTCTCGTTTTAATCTAACAAGATTTTTGTTACCGGCGCATAATTTACGTCAGAGCAAGTCGGATTTAAATCGGACACAAATCTTACCGGCATGGTAAGATTTGTGTCCGATTGAACGCACCTTGTGTAAACCAGCAGACAAGACACATCACAGTCACATCACGTGGCTCTTCTGAGGCTGGTAACCTAGACACCACTTACCGTGTGTTAAACTGGATTGAATTGATTTTGTGGTCTCCTTTAGCCTTTCTACAATGCTAGACATTAAACCAGCTCAAACACAAGGCCAGAGCTGTAGTCAAAGGAATATGCTGTGAGACACGGTTAGCAATTCCTACATGTTTACAGACGGCGTGTTTACACAAAGGATTGTATGTAAGCTCTTAATAAAAACTTCATACAGACACATTTACACTGATCTATGTTTTAAAGCAGCCGACTTCAAAGCACATGCAGCGGGTTTGTGGGAGCTTCCATTGTATAATGGAATATATTATAGCGTATAGCGACTTGTGCATGAGTGTTGTGTCGAGCTCATGAAAAGTCATTATATTATATTATTACTAAGTCACAAAAGTCTAGGGCTGTAGACTGCAGTGGTCCATCAACAAATCATGAAAAAACAAATGACAGTTTTGATTTGACTCAGAGGCCAGCAATTGAGAAAAGACAATTTTGTTTTGCAGATTTAAGCAGAGCGTGCACTGAAAATGCTTCAAATAGAAAATTGCAAATGAGAAGAAACAATGTAATTTTCTGGGAACACAAGATAATGAGCAACCATGCAGAGTTATTTCAAAAAGAGAATATTAAATGTGTAAAGGTGGTCTATAAATTGTTTTGTTCCTAGATTAGGAGGAAGTTTTGCAAGGACAGTTTGCATTCTCTGATCATTTTGCTGTCCAATACACACCTCAGTTAGCTTTATTTACTTGTGTCATGTTGTCTTCCCGAGGACAGATGTAGGGTTCTAAAATGTTAAACTAACCAGAACAGAAAAAAGGCAGGTGGAAGCATAAAAAGCCAAGAGACTGTTGTATTTCACAAGAAATGCATTTTTATGGAATCTTTACATGTCCTTAAGAACATGCTGAGTGGACAATGCACACACAAAATGGAGCAAAGTAATTCCATCTAGCATCCAACAGAAATACAGCACTGTTCATCCAGACAGTGGTCGACTGAAGACCAGCTTAAACCTAAGTCATTAAAAGTCAAAGTTTGATTTACCGGAATGAGGTGTTGCAGTTGTATTTTCAATATATATATATATATATATATATATATATATATATATATATATATATATATATATATATATATATATATATATATATACACACACCTAAAGGATTATTAGGAACACCTGTTCAATTTCTCATTAATGCAAGAGTCTAATCAACCAATCACATGGCAGTTGCTTCAGTGCATTTAGGGGTGTGGTCCTGGTCAAGACAATCTCCTGAACTCCAAACTGAAATTCAGAATGGGAAAGAATTAATTGATTTAAGCAATTTTGAGCGTGGCATGGTTGTTGGAGACAGACGGGCCGGTCTGAGTATTTCACAATCTGCTCAGTTACTGGGATTTTCACGCACAACCATTTCTAGGGTTTACAAAGAATGGTGTGAAAAGGGAAAAACATCCAGTATGTGGCAGTCCTGTGGGCGAAAATGCCTTGTTGATGCTAGAGGTCAGAGGAGAATGGGCCGACTGGTTCAAGCTAAAAGAAGAGCAACTTTGACTGAAGTAACCACTCGTTACAACCGAGGTTTGCAGCAAAGCATTTGTGAAGCAACAACACGCACAACCTTGAGGTGGATGGGCTACAACAGAAGACCCCACCGGGTACCACTCATCTCCACTACAAATAGGAAAAAGAGGCTACAATTTGCATGAGCTCACCAAAATTGGACAATCCTCTGATGGCTACTTCCAGCAGGATAATGCACCATGTCACAAAGCTCCAATTATTTCAAATTTGTTTCTTGAACACGACAATGAGTTCACTGAACTAAAATGGCCCCCACAGTCACCAGATCTCAACCCAATAGAGCATCTTTGGAATGTGGTGGAACGGGAGCTTCGTGCCCTGGATGTGCATCCCACAAATCTCCATCAACTGCAAGATGCTATCCTCTCAATATGGGCCAACATTTCTAAAGAATGCTTTCAGCACCTTGTTCAATCAATGTTTGGGTTTAGGTTTGAAAACACTGTTATAAATGCTAGGCAACATAATTCTGGTTTTGGATTGGCTCTTCTGTGCTGATACATCCTCTTGTGAAGCTGTTATTTAGTTTCTCCACCATAACTGTCACTGCACTCTTCACTGAACTGCATAAACTACATTGCTCTGTTTGTGAGAGAAGTCTTGTTTTTAGGATGGACCAGTGTCTGTACATCTTGTGCAGATCTTGGTACACATTACTACCTCCCAATCCCACTGTTAGAGTTTACTTACTTTTTGTAGCATTGTAATTATTTATGCTGCCAAAACAAAACACAGTTGCTGTTACTCTATGTCACTCTTGTGGTGTTTTATGTGTTTATAGTGAAGCCGTGTGGATGGAGATATTTTTCAAAATGCTTTAGTCTGGACAGAGATATTTTTATAAACAGAGACAAAAAGTATGCGTTTATAAAAATACCTGTATACCTGTAGCCAGGGCCTAAAAAGGCCCTTAGACAACAGCGCTTCATTTGTTCACACTATTAACATCAAAGTGCGCACATGGATGTCAGTGTGTTGCATGAATTTAATAAAAAAATTACCCCTGCTTTAGCCCTTTTATAGAGCTGATACAGATTATTAATCTGTTACAATATGTTTTCTCTTGGTCTGGCTTCTTTTTACCAACCAGAAACATAAATGTACAGGAGAACTGGATGACTCTAAATTGTCGACTCCATGTGTGCATTAGTTATCTGTCAGTGCATATGTCTAGGTGTTGGCCCAAAGAATGACGCAACTAAGCCCCCTGTGACCCCCTAAACAGGATAAGGGGCAGAAGATGAATGAATGAATGTGAACGTTAACTCTTCCAGGTGACCTTCAGTGCAGAGGATGGTAAACCCATGGCCATTCTTCAGGTGAATGTGGAGCCCACTCCCCACGTGGTGGACCAGACCTTCAGACTCTACCATCCTGAGCAGTGCTTCCTCAAAAAGGCCATCCGTCTGCCGCCATGGGACTTCCCCTCAGGTAACATTCACGTGTAAACTCAGACGTTAAAAACTCTTGAGCTGTTGAAGGTGAGAGTATTTTATTTGCTGACACTGTGCGGTGGAATGAGAGGCCGAGGAGTGAAGACAAAGCTAGCGTAAACATTTCCTCACCTGGGGAATGAAGACAAATAATGTTATTTTTCTTTATATGTCTCGACAGTTGCAGAGCAGGGTGATCGGACGCACATTTCGGTCCGCTGCAGTGACCACAATGTCATCTGTCAGACCAGGATGATGGTGAGAGGCGCACAATGGACTTTTATTATGACATATAATTTACATTATATATTGTAAACAGCAAAGAAGTAAGCAGCCATGTAAAACTATGGACTACTCAAGTACTGGGTTTGTGCAAATTAACAAAGTAACCTTTCTGTGCTGTGTAGCTTCTCAGTTATCCCAATGCAAGGATGTGAGGTCAAATACAAGGAGAAGTATATTAGTGGAAACCAAACAACCTCTTCACCTCTTGATTTCAGTGTTCTGCTGAAGCCCAGGACTCACCTCTGGTGTAGTTCTGAGTTCACATTAAGCTAGGTTAGACTTTTCTGTGGCATTTTATGGTAAACCAATCAGAGCTATTACTGGGTCAATATTGTCATCAGCAAACTGTTGGAGTCTCTCTGAGCGCTCCCTGAGAAAATGGTCCTCAAATAGTCTGGTTTTCAGGTGGCTCCAGAGACTATAACCACCCCTGGACAGAACTTTTTTGCATTCTGCAACAAAATTCTTTTTGCTTGAGTTGCAGTGCCTCACGTAGACTCCCAGTGTCTCATAGTTTTTTCTTTGGTGTTGTGTAGATGCCGGGAGAGCCTCAGGATGTGTACCTGAAAGTGCCAGGCAGTCCCAGTCCACAAATCCGGATGTTCTTTGTCATGGTTTTTACGTATGTACTGTCTTGTACATTTCAATATTGTACATTGTGTATAGGCCCAAGACGCTTCACCTTTTGGATATTTTGTCGCGTATGTCTTAATCCTGATTTAATAGTTTGGTTGATTTTTGTGTGCAGTGATAAGTGGATGGCGGCGCCCTCTCAGGTCTGGCAGGTGTACGTGCACTTCCTGGAGCGTCTGGACATCAGCTGTGTGAGCGGTCAGAGGAGCTGTCAGTCGCTGGTGCTCAGAGGGAAACAGGCCATCAGGAAGGTCCGCTGTTTCTCCTCACACCCTGAAGAGCTGTGGGTAGGAACGCGTCACTTACATAGACTCATTAAGTCCGGTTTAGAGTCTAGAGTCTAGATCAGGGGTCTTCAATTAAAATTGGTCGAGTACCACATAGTTATTTCTTCATCGCGGTCTGGAAAATTAAAATAAAAGGAGTGTTTAAATATACTTTTATTTAAATAAAGTCCCATTTATTTTACATCTACAGCCTCTTGAACAATTTGGAGATAACTGTAGGTATCCACTGTCATCTCTCTGTAATTTTTTCTTTGTTTATATGAGGAGGGATGTTTCTGAGTGACACAGCTCACAAAATCAAATTTGGCTAGAGTTGATTAAAAGCCACACAGATAAAACTGGATTTGACAGAAAGGATAAGGCTCAGGAAATCCTGCATTTTCTTCCTTTAATGCTTCTTCATAAATGTGTGAGAACATTTTAAATACAAAACCACTAATTCAAGCCAAAACATATTTGTTAAACAAAGGTGCAATCATAATTCATCTCTGTCATTCCTCTGAGGACAACAGGCACAAGACAAAATGCTGACATCAGTCCTGGTTTCGTCTTAGATTCATTCTGTGATTATAACAACAGCCCAAGCTGGTTGAGAAAGTGGTGTCATTCAACTGGGACACAAAGCTTAGGAGCTGTATTTCTCTGATAATACAAATGTTCCCTCTCTGTTCATAGTTAATGTCAGTTAATGTCTGTAATTTATTGCCATCACAGCGCAAACAATAATAATCTGTACGTATGTTACCAACTAATAAGAATATTATTTTTTATATAGTGTTTTTTTCACCTACTGTAGTAGGCACTCAAAGCACTTTACAACACTGGAGGCAATGTAGATTAAGTGTCTTGCCCAAAGACACAATGACAGTATGTGGGGAAGAGCTGGATGTTATGATGTTTTGGTATGTGTCGAATGGGGATCGAACCGCCCACCCGCCGGTCGAAGGACAGCCGCTCTACCTACTGAGCTACTGCCGCCCTAAGCTGAGGGTACACACAGCATGCTTTCAAATATGATTCTTGTTAAAGTAGATATACTCAGTAAACATTCTGTCATATGATGAAAGCAAATGAAAGCAAAAAAAGAGTTTTATAAAACATATCTTTATAGAAGCAGAGATTAGTCTAAAGCTAAGATATATGCAACATGAGAGGATTAGTCTTCATAAAACCCACTTGTCAGCCTCTCCTGCAGAGTTCATCTGAGGATACAGAGTCAGAAATAGAGTGAGTTTATAATCATAAAATGAGGTTTATTTCTAATTTTGAGGACATCTGGGGACATGCTGCAAATGCTGTGAAAAGTAAAGAAATAACTTGCCGGCAGAATTATGTCATAAACACTGCATTTAAATTTCCTAAACTGCAACAATAGTTATACAGAGGGCTCTCAGGTTTTGATCTGAGTTTGGAGTGAGATTTCAAGCCAGTCACAGATACCCTATCTGTCTACGAGAGTAGACAGAGGCCACTGACAGATACCAGTGAGACCAGAGGAGACCTGGCATTTTAAAATATTTCAATAATATGAGAATAATAATGCCGTTTGGTTCCGTTTTCTTGTTACAGGGCTCGTTGTATTATGATTTAGCAAGATTTATACAATAATAGTTCTTAGTAGTTCTTAATAGTACATTTAGGACAATCTAGATAAATTTACATAGCAGAATGGTTACCACTCCTGCAAAAAGGACGTGAGTTCAAAACCTGTCCAACTCAAACATTCTCGGCTGACTCCGGTCTTTCTGTGAGTAGTTTGCTTGTCCTCCACTTGTTACCGTGGGTTCTCTCCTCTACAGTCCCTGACAAAAGTCTTGTCGCTTATGCATTTTGTAGAAACAAAAGCTTATAACCTGACTTTAAAATTAATCGATTGGTTTTCGAAATGTCTCATATGAAAGCTAAAACACTCCCAAATTATGCTCAATATACTAAAATAAATTTGCTTCACTGAAGAAAGATTGATCATTTAATGAACACAGAAAGGTCAGATTTTGGCAAGACAAACGTCTTGTCCCCTACAGAAAATATAACAAATAATTTACTTCAACTACAAAAATATGTTGCATAACGTCAGTGAATTAAGTAGTGGTGCTGTGAGATCCATATTTAATATCTTGTATGACTTCCATGAGCTTGAAGGACTACATCCATGCGGTTTGACAATGATTCATACAATTTGTTGATGAAGTCATCAGGAATAGCAAAGAAAGCAGTCTTACATGCCTCCCAGAGTTCATCAAGATTCTTTGGTTTTGCCTTCCATGCTTCCTCTTTCATTCTACCCCAGACATGCTCAATGATGTTCATGTCTGGTGACTGGGCTGGCCAGTCCTGGAGCACCTTGATCTTCTTCGCCTTGAGGAACTTTGATGTAGAGATGCGATGGAGCACCATCCTGCTGCAAAATTTGACCCCTTTCATTGTTGGGAATGTAAGAGGTAGCTAATACTCCTTGATATTTTAGGCTATTGATATTGCCTTCCACCCTGCAAATGTCTCGCACACCCCCATACTGGATGTAACCCCAGACCATGATTTTTCCGCCACCGAACTTAACTGTTTTCTGGGTGAATCTTGGATCCATGCGGGCTCCAGTAGGTCTCCTACAATATTTGCGGCGGCTGTGATGTAATTCAACCGAGGATTCATCTGAGAAATCCACCTTCTGCCACTTTTTCCAGTGTCCATCCTTTTAGCAGGCTGTGGGCCTTGGCAAATGCCACACGGTTGCCTTTATTTAGTGCTGGTTTCTGTGCACTGATTCGACCATGGAGGCCATTTCGGGACAGAATTCTACAAACTGTTCTGGTTGACACAGGGACTTGAGGTGACCAGGCCTGGTGGAGCTCTGCTGCAGTGGAAAAGGGGCTGGCCTTGGATTTTCGTATCAACAAACAGTCCTCCCGAGCAGTTGTTGTGCGGGGTCTGCCGGACCTGGGCTTGTCAAAAACATCTCCAGTCTTTTCATATCTTTTTCTTATTCTTTGTACTTGACGCTGAGACACATTGAAGGTGTCAGCCACCTCAGCAGTGGATCTGGTCTTCAGCCTCTTGATAATTAACGCTTTGGTCTCAGGGTGGATCTTAGGCATGTTGTCAGAGGTCTGGTGTGCTGGGGTTCTTTTTATACACTCCCACTAATTGATTGATCAGGAACTGATCACAGGTGAGGCTGTAATCTAGGATTGGGTGCATCATATAACAAGGCGACAAGACTTTTGTCTTGCCAAAATCTGACCTTTCTGTGTTCATTAAATGATCAATCTTTCTTCAGTGAAGCAAATTTATTTTAGTATATTGAGCATAATTTGGGAGTGTTTTAGCTTTCATATGAGACATTTCTAAAACCAATCGATTAATTTTAAAGTCAGGTTATAAGCTTTTGTTTCTACAAAATGCATAAGCGACAAGACTTTTGTCGGGGACTGTATATCCTCTTTAGTGATAATACAAAGCTTATACTGTATGTGGCACAGCAAAAATTTTGAAAATTGGCTGCTGGTGCAACTTTGGAGCTTTCACATAAACACTGTATTATCACAGTAGGTGCTATTCCTTTCATTCAATTTTCATCTCAACTTTATTACGGACGTGTGGTCTAAGAATTTAGATGGAAGTTCAAATTCTTCACTGTTCTGGCAAGTGCCAAACCATCTCCTTCAGGAGAAACCAGGCTCTAGCCTTTCATTAATTTTGACCAATCACAGTAGACTCAGGTTAAAGCTCTCTCACCACCCTAACTTAGAATTGAGAAATTGACACAGTACCTTAGATGAGTTCATGAGATCAGTCAGCAGCCCCTAAAGATTTTAAATAGGAGCAAGAAATTTTGTTGGTTTAATAAACTCAACCAGGTGCTTCCTGTAGCTGTGGATCAGACCTGCACATCGTTGAGGAATTTTAGCCCATTCTTCCTTCAGAATGGCTTTAGCACTGTCATATTGAAGAAAGGTTAACGGTTAAGGACCTGGATAAATGAGAACGTCCACAGACACTCTGTCATATTCTTTGGACGTCTCCTGTGTATGGCCCTTTTCAAGTCAATCAATCCATCTCTATTGGGTTGGGGTCTGGCCTCTGACTCCAAAAGGAGGATTTTGTTTTTCTGAAGCCATTCTGTTGTGGACTTGCTCCAGAGTTTTGGGTCATTGTCCTGTTGCATCACCACCTTCTACAGTTTCAGCTGACGTACAGACATCCTCACATTATCCTGAAGAATGGCCAGTCCCTGATGCAGCAAAACAGGCACAACTCATGATGTTTCCTCCACCAGACTTTACAGTTGGGATGATGTTTTTATGACGAAATGCCGTGCCCTTTCTACACCAGATGTGGTGCTGTGTTTTTTCCAAACAGTTTAATCTGAGTTTCATCAGTTCACAAAATATTTTGCCAAAAGCACTGTGGAGTGTCAATGATCTCGTTTGCAAACTTCAGGCAAGCAGCGATGTTCTTTTTAACAAGCAGTGTCTTCCTTCGTAGTGTCCTGCCGTGGATGCCCTGCTTGTTCAGTGTTTTATGTATTGTAGACTCATGAACAGAGATGGTCACAAGTTCCAATGATGCCTTAAACTCTTTGGCTGTCATTTGAGGTTGTTTCTTTACCTCACTGATGAGTCTTAGTTGTGCTCTTGGTGTTGTTTTGACTGGGCACCTACTTCTTGGTAGAGGAGCAACAGTCCCAAAGCTTCTCCATTGGTAGATTGTTTGTCTAACTGTAGACGGGTGAAATTTAAGTCTTTGAAATAACTTTGTAATCCTTTCCAGCTTTATGTAAAAAAAATTCTTGATCATAGATTTTCTGAAAGCTCTTTTTGGCGAGGCATGGCTTACATAAGTGTGTTCTTCTTGTGCAGAGCAAACTTCAAGTGTTTGAGGGATTTTATTAGTCAAAGTAGCTGTAGTCCCCACCTCCAGACATATTATCTTAACAAGACTCCAGGTGTGCTAAAACCTGACTCCAAATATTTTTTTGAGGTCATTAACTCAAGGGTTTCCTTACATTTTGAATGTTGAATGAGTGTGTTCAATAAAGAAATAAAAAAATCTGTTTTTTTTTTTTTTGTGTAATTATTTTTAGACACATTGTTTGTCAATAGCCATGGCTTAGATAAAGATAAGATCAGATTTAAAATTAAAATTTATTTAGAAAACTATGAAATTTCAAATGGTTTGCATGTATCTTGGGGTCTTGTTCATGAGTGAGAGAAGAATGGAGCGGGAGATTGACAGACAGATCTGTCGTGGTAAAGAAGGAGCGGAGCAGCAAGGCGAAGCTCTCAATTTACCGGACAAGCTACGTTCCTACTCTCATCAATGGTCAACAAAACAATGGCTGTATGCTACATGAACACACCATTTCCTGTGGAACACGAGGGCCCAGTACTACGGAGCTCAATTAGGAGGTTAGTGAGGGAACTTTGAGGTTTACCCCTGGTTTTCAGTTTCTAAAGCTGGTTTACTTTCTATTAAAGTAGATCTATGGAGAAGACATTAAAGGACTGCTGTAGACCAGGTTAAGTTCCAGTTCAAGAATAAAAACACAGCCCACTGACCAATCAGCAACTTAAAACAAAAAAAAAAACTGCAAGTATGAATGAGGAGGGGCTCGACCCTGTGCAGAGAGAAGACAAGATAAATAGTATCTTTATCAGCAATACAGCTGACTGGATCACATACAGCAAGCACTGACCACAGCGGCTGACATAAATTGAGGTCTGATCAAGTTGTAACTGCTCAGAATAGATTAATCACTTTCATTATTTTTCGATCCCCTGATTGACACTCTCTGTGATAATGATTCTAATGCAACATTTAAACAGTACACTCAACGCTTTTTTACTTGTTTATGTCCCATCTAATCAGTGAACGGTGCATTTTGTTGCTGTGATTGGAAGTTTAGTGAAATAACGTTTTTTACTCTAGCTAGTCGATAGATGTTTTTTCTGGATTTATTCGGCCCGAAGTCAGCTCTCGCTTGACCAATACAGATTTTTTTACCTATAGCTCCGATGGGCAAGATAGCCAGCTTTCACTAACTTATTTTTTTACCCATCATTGCTTAGGCCCGATGTCAGCATCCCGCTGACTAATGATATCATATTCAGAATATCGTCTGTAACTTGCTCCGCTAAGTCAGTTTCTAGAATTCTGACAGTTACGATATATTGCATGCTTCAAAACACTGGTCAGTGGGAGAAAGAGACAAAAGTAAACACGCTGGTTTCGTGGTTCTGTTCTCTCCTTCTCAAAGCTTTATTGTAAACACAACACAGTTTATATACAATGGCAGTGTGACTTTTCATGGTAAGGGTGCATCTACCAATCACAGAATACATTCAGAATATAACTAAAAAAGGCAAAAGGCAGATGTGTGTCTTGTGCAGCAAAAGCAGCGTGTCCATAAATAGCAGGCACATATGTTTAAAGTAGCGCGTCCATATATGGGACATATGTACAGCGTGTCCATAAATGAGTAGTCTAAATATAGCCCTTATGACTGCACAGACAGTGAAGTCATAAGCACTCCAACTCATTTACTTCAGAATTAACCTTTACACACTATATTAAAAGAATATCATTCCAAAATATGATTAAAATAACATTTTACTTATAGCATTTAGTGCCAAGTCCACCTGTTTCACATGAACGGCCACTCAGCTCCACAGAGAAACCCAGGGTTGATAACCCACTTTGTGAGCCCACTGATCTAGACCGGGATTGTGGGATTGTTAGGGTTTGTCTAACTGGACAGGAGAGACATATCGAGCTGGTACTACTTGGTAGAACAGGGCCCTGGTTACATGGTCTCACCAAACAACACTGTACCAGATTTCCTTTTAAAGATGTCAAAAGTGTGTTTCTTAGCATGTGATTCTGTGAGATGTAGGCTTGTATTTGTGTTTTTTTCTTTTGGCAATAGCTCTGATGTTAAGCTCGAGCCGTGTCCATATGAGAGATTGTGAACTGTTGATGCCTTGTCCACTCACAAATCACGAGTAACCTCTTCCATGTGGTTGATGGCTGACGTGTGACATCCTGGTTAAAATCTAGTTATCTCACCACAAACCAACCCTAAAGACACACAAACACTGTGAATTAAAAGCCATTTGATGCATTTGTAGCCTGTTTTTCACACCCTGTGTTTTTAAGTCTTCTTTACTACCACCCAGGCAGCTTACAAATTTAAAAGAGACAACTGAGGATTCCAGGATTTTATCCATTTTAATTCCAAGATTAAATTGTGTTCAAGCTAGCAGCTCAAACTGCATTTCCCAGAATGCTTTATTTAATACATTTCCTTGTAGTTGATCATACATAAGCAGTTTCTTTGTATGAGATGTATAGAGCTTCAGGAATCAAGCTTTTTTATTCGGAAAATGGTGTAAAGAGTTATGTTTGTGTGTCTTATACTCCATCTTTCTACTGATGTATAAGTTCAAATGAATGCAGCACATAAACAGTATGTGGCAGAGGTCTCAGATTGTCCTCTGTTTGAAGAATCCTGGCTTGTTCATTCCAGAGTACTAGAGGGCAAAGAGCAGAACAACACTCTTCTCTCATATCTGCAGTAAAAGAGCCTTTCATAAGCCTTTCCTTATGCACTGTAAAAGCCACTCCTGATGCTCACTGTACGACCCAAAAGTGTTTTCCCTCATGAAATGGGGTACATGCTGCAAAAAGCGACAGATGTACTTTTAGAGGAGCACACCGCGTGCATCGGTGCCCGTCTTTGATCTGCCTCTCAGCAGGTTAACTCAGGCACAGAATGCATCGGAGGAGTCTTATAAAACAGGATCAAGCTCGCCGCCAGACAATAGCTTTACTTCTGTGGAGGCAGATTGAAAAGGAGCAGCACAGTAAACCTCATTCTCACATCACTCTGTCTCGCTGTCACTTCATCTCGGCACTTTCCCTCGTCTCATTGTCTGGCAGCTGTCTTTCTTTTTTGCACAGAACCTCATTTGCTCCGAGTCTCACCTCACGTAATCTGTGCGGCTCTACTGACTCTATTAAGCACCTTTTCCATTAATTATCTACCTGTGCTTTTCTCTCATCTCCAGCCTGGGTGGCTTAGTGTGAGTTAACACAGTCTTTTATTTTCCACTGAGGCTTGTTCAGAGCCCCATTTTGAACCTCATTGACGAACTCCAGAACTAAAGAAAACAAAAAAAAAAACAGCTAAAAAACAGCTTGTAAGCTTGTAAAGAACCTCCGTTGGGTGTTGAGGCTCTATAGCTGGAACAAATCCTCAAATTTTGACACCTATTTTCATCAAGCACAAGTGTGTAGTAAAAGTTAGCTAAATGCCGTTAGCATGGAAAGTTTTTCTTTAGTTTTTCTATTCTTTTATAAAACTGAAATACATCACAACTGGAATGAATGACTGAATGAATGAATTAATGAATACACATTCAACTTTTAACACAATGTGTAAAGTATTATCGATATTGGAACAGCTAAAGTGTCATGGACATGTGACGGGCTCATGTAGAAAGTTAGCAGTCGAAACATGTCCAAGGTATAAATGGTCTGTTTATAAGAATTGCAAGCATTTCGTCAAGCAGCCATTGTGGTCCACCATTGTTGTTTTCTTGTTTAAAGGAAGCATTAATGGGAAAAATAAAGTACCCCCTTTAACACAATGCCTGAGATATATGGTACTTGATATTACTTCTTGGTTGCAGCTCTAACAGGTCTCTCCCATGGTTCATTTAGGTGGGCGGACTCACATTGGACACATTCTTTGCAGGTGGAGCCAAGGGGGGTGTTTGCCCTGCCCCCTGCAGCGGTCCAAGAGCTCCAGGTGAAGGTGCAGCTGTTCAGGGCTGGCAGTCGCTTCTTCTACATCAACACAGTGGATGTAGAACAGCAGAGGCTTGTCAGTGCCTGGCTGCTGTGCCTCAATGTCCACCGACCAGTCCTCTCGAAGGTGAGTGGACTCAGCAAAAATAGATGTAGTGAAAGGATTAGATCAATCATATGATGTTTAGAAATTTGTACCATATTTCTTAGGTAACTCTAAGACAATGCTAACATATGCTGCAGGTGACAGATAAGAAGATTATTATACATACATCTCCTTGTTGTGTGTGTCTGCCAGCATGGCCATGCACAGCATTTAAGGTCATTAATCCCCGGTCCTCAGTATTTTTATCCAATGTCTTAAATATAGTGCATTCTGTTTTGAACGGTGCCTGAAAATTGAATGGTCAGACAATTCAAAGGTGGTCTTTTAATCAAATACTTCTATTTAAATACAACACTTTTGATATTAGCTTGAGGAAATATATTTTCTAGTAACACTGCTCTAATTTGAGGTACAGATTTGTGAAGGGCTTTTATTGAAGATCATTAAACTCTGTCCCTCACTAACTTACTTATATTTGTCTTTTAATGATCAGAGGGCTGTTTCATTTTGTTGTCATTTCTGTTCCATAAAAGAGGCTCATCCTGAACACTCATTTTAGATCTGTGCCTCTAATGTTTAATCATATTGATTAACTTTACTAACCACTAAATCCATCAAATAAATATTCTGCCAAACTAAATATTACAAGATAGAATATGATCTATAGGAGACTTTTGTTATTTTATTTAAATGATATTATAATCCTAAATATCATATTTATTTGACATGTTTATGGATTAGCCAAGTTTACTTTATTTTCTCAGTGTTATTTTTCTGAAAAGATTAACTTGAAAGACAAAGTCCCTTTTTGTGGAGTGTTTCTTTATTCAACCCGAGTTATCATTAACAGATCAAATTATGTCTGTTTTGTGTTATTCTTGTGCAGCCCGTAGAACTTTCTGACTTTGGTCAAACTCGTTTAAGTGAAATGCAGTGTATTTCTGCGTTAGTTTCTCTCCTCATTAGCCTGGCTGTGTGAGCCCAGAGTGGTCTTTATGGAACAGGCTAAGCCTCAACTATATGTTAACTATATGTTAACACTAATGCAAATTCAGGCTGTAAGCCACACTTTTCTGAACAAGTTTTATGGAACAGCTCTCTCGTCTGAATAAAGATAATGCTGTTACCATGTCACAGCTTTATAATATAATTTTCTTTATTTTTACAGTAAATCTATGTTGCTTCAGTTCCACAGACATATTCAAGTAAGGGTTTCAAAGTCAAAGTTTTAAAGGTGATGACGTTTTGTCTCTCATCCAAGGGACTGGATTTACCCTTAAACTCCAGATACCTTCTTTGAAACCTCCTGCCCTGGATTTATGTCCACAGACATGTTCATGTAGCTTCTTTCATGTCTTTCTAAATAATCTTTTAATGTACATATTTAGATTTTAGGATGTAATTTATCTCAAGGTACACCCTCAAACACCCAGGTAGAACTGGTTTTTGACGTCATCAATTTTCTTAATCTTATGTATGGCACTGTCAGATAGTTTTAATATAACTGGCTGATGAAAGTTTTTAAAAACCTGACAGCTCCATGCTGGATGTTGGCACTGACTGTGACAGGTATACATTGTTAGCTTCTGTCCCTCTCTGCTGGTTGTTGCAGGCGTTTGAAGTGTGTGTCCCGGTGGGTGGAGGTCGGGGCAGTTCCAGGAAGATCACCTACAGTAACCCGTACAACAGCCAGCGCACCTTCCTGCTGCGCTCGGACCACCCAGACCTGCTACAGTTCAAAGAGGACTCCTTCCAGGTGGGAGACCACACGCTGAGCTCATTAAGACTCAACATTGGTGCAGCTTCAATTAATCGTTTAGCACATAACAAGGGAAATATCAAAGATGAACCAACTGGCTACCTCTGTGATTTACTGTTTTATTAAAGATGTGACAAGTCACAAAGGGCTTGTTTATCAGCCAAGGCAAGTTTATTGATAACACTAGAGTAGTGGGCACAATTTTTCATGCAGGATCATGTATTAGTACATGAATTAAACTCTAATGAATCACCAGGAATTATCATGTTTTTATCATGTATAAATCCTAACCCTATCCGAAAACCCCAAACCCTAACCTTAACTCTATGCATTTAGTCAAGCATTAACTCATGCATGAATTAATGATAAAATGTCCCCCCTACTCTAAAGTGTTACAAGTTTATACAAGTGGGGATCGAAGGTTTGGGCACCCCAAGTAAAAATTTGTATTAATGTGCAATGGGCACTCTGCAGAGTTAATACCTTGTACTGCCCCCTTTGGCAAGTATCACAGCTTGTAAACACTTTTTGTAGCTAGCCAAGAGTCTTTCAATTCTTGTTTGAGGTATCTTTGCCCATTCTTCCTTACGAACGTCTTCCAGTTCTTTGACATTTCTGGGCTGTCTGTCACGCACTGCTCTTTTAAGGTCTATCCATAGATTTTCAATTATGTTGAGGTCAGGAGATTGTGAAGGCCATGGCAAAACCTTTAGTTTATGCTTTTTGATGTAATCCAACCTGGATTTTGAGATGTGTTTAGGATCATTATCCATTTGTAGAAGCCATCCTCTCTTTAACTTCAGCTTTTTCACAGATGGCACCAAGTTAGCATCCAAAATTTGCTGAAATTTTATTTAATCCATTTTTCCTTCTACTCGTGAAAAGTTCCCTGTGCCACTGGCTGCAATACAAGCCCAAAACATGATCGATCCACCCCCATGCTTACAGCATACAGTTGGACAGAGGTTCTTTTCATTAAATTCTGTGTCCTTTCATTCCAGCCAAAAAGTTCTATTTTAACCTCATCGGTCCACAGAACTTGTTTCGAAAAATGCATCAGGCTTGTGTATATGTTAATTTGCAAACTTCAAACGCTGATTTTTGTGTTGAGGACGAAGAACTGTTATGGAGGTCGCCATGTTGATTTTATGGAGCCAGAAGACCCTAATTTGGGCATATGGGTTGAGTTGAGTGCCCGTTTGCATGGTAACCAGTCAGCCAATCAGTATTTTGCTTGTTCGTTGATGACGTGCTCGCCACCTGCAGACAGCGGCAAAGCTCCGACAGAGATCTGAGCTAAACTTAGCATTGCTGTCTCTGTATTACTGCTTCATTACTTCAGGTGAATTTCACTTTTACACCAATATCTACATTTTATTTTATATTCTCGTACTTTAGTTATTACTATGTTTGTCATCTTGGTCAAGACTGTTCAAAAATACATCTACAGCTAGCAATAGTACCAAACTGCTTAAAGTTGATCATTTAGAATTATATTTTCTGTATGATATCTATATTAGCATCTGTGGTTAATAATAGTTTTCTTCAACATAAAATAGACACATTACAATTTTTTTTTTTAAGAAACTGGTTATTTAGAAATTGTAGTCAAAGAAGCAAGTGCTGTATTTTTAAAAATAAAGTAAATATGTGTTAAACAACTTTTGATTTTGTTTTTTCAGTTTTCTTACCTGTGCAGCTACAGGTCAAAGACCTCAGGAGCAACCTAAAACTTCAAGAAACCCTTCCATCTTTGCAGCACTACTTTATAATTCCAATTTAAATAGAGACAAAACAATGTGTTTTATGATTTCTGATTCTTTTCCGCAATAACTTTTATTGCTTATGGCATGCTGAAATAACACAGTGATAACAAACAGTGATAAATAAATGAATTAAAGTTTTGTCTGTTTGCTTTCATCTACTGTTATGTTATAAAAAGCTTCTTACGAGTTATTAATGCTATTAACTAAATACAAAGTGTATAAATTATGTCAGATTTAAGAGGCCAAGAAGCCGAGACCCTCTAGCGTGTCCTAGGTCTTCCCCGGGGTCTCCTCCCGTTGGGACATGCCCGAAACACCTCCCTAGGGAGGCGTCCAGGAGGCATCCTCTCGATGTGGAGGAGCAGCGGAGGAGCTCCTCCCGAATGACCGAGCTTCTCACCTTATCTCTAAGGGAGCGCCCCGCCACCCTGCGGAGGAAGCTCATTTCGGTCGCTTGTATCCGGGATCTTGTTCTTTCGGTCATAACCCAAAGCTCATGACCATAGGGGAGGGTAGGGACCTAGATTGACTGGTAAATCAAGAGCTTTGCCTTACAGCTCAGCTCCTTCTTCACTGCGACAGACCAGTACATCGACCGCATTACTGCAGAAGCTGCACCGATCCGTCTGTCAATCTCACGTTCCCTCCTTCCTTCACTCGTGAACAAGACCCCAAGATACTTGAACTCCTCCACTTGAGGCAGAATCTCTCCACCAACCTGGAGGGGACAAGCCACCCTTTTCCGACTGACAACCATGGTGTCGAACTTGGAGGTGCTGATCCTCATCCCAGCCGCTTCAAACTCGGCTGCAAACCGTCCCAGTGCACATTGAAGGTCCTGGCCTGATGGAGCCAACAGGACAACATCATCTACAAAAAGCAGAGACGGGATCCTGTGGTCCCCAAACCAGACTCCCTCCGGCCCTTGGCTGCGCCTAGAAATCTTGTCCATAAAGATAATGAACAGGACCGGTGACAAAGGGCAGCCCTGCCGGAGTCCAACATTCACCGGGAACAGGTCTAACTTACTGCCGGCAATGAACCAAGCTCCTGCTCCGGTCGTACATAATCCCAGAGCACCCCCCACAGGGCACCACGAGGGTCACAGTCGAATGCCTTCTCTAGATCCACAAAACACATGTGGACTGGTTGGGCAAACTCCCATAAACCCTCCAGCACCCTGGAGAGGGTAAAGAGCTGGTCCAGTGTTCCACGACCGGGACGAAAACCGCATTGTTCGGCCGCATTCTCCTCTCCAGTACCCTGGCATAAACTTTCCCTGGGGAGGCTGGAACACACCCTCCGGTCCCCCGGGGACCACCACCCCGGTCTGCCAGTCCAGAGGTACTGTCCCCGACCGCCACGCGATGTTGCAGAGGCGTGTCAACCAAGACAGCCCTACAACATCCAGAGACTTGAGATACTCAGGGCGTATCTCATCCACCCCTGGATCCTTGCCACCGAGGAGCTTCCCGACTACCTCGGTGACTTTGGCCCGGCTGATGGACGAGTCCACCTCCAAGCCCTCTGCCTCTGCTTCCTCAGTGGAAGACGTGTCGGTGGGGTTAAGGAGATCCTCGAAGTATTTCTTCCACCGTCCAACAATATCCCCAGTTGAAGTCAGCAGATTCCCACCTCCACTGTAAAAAGTGTTGGCAGGGCACTGCTTCCCCCTCCTGAGGCGCCTGACGGTTTGCCAGAATTTCTTCGAGGCCGTCCTTTTCCATGGCCTCACCAAACTCCTCCCAGACCCGAGTTTTAGCCTCCACGACCACCTGGGCTGCAGTCCGCTTGGCCTGCCGGTACCTATCAGCTGCCTCAGGAGTCCCACAAGCCAACCAGGCTCGGTATGTCTCCTTCTTCAGCTTGACAGCATCCCTTACTTCCGGTGTCCACCACCGGGTTTGGGGGTTGCCGCCACGACAGGCACCAGAGACTTTACGGCCACAGCTTCGAGTGGCTGCGTCGACAATGGAGGTGGAGAACATGGTCCACTCGGACTCAATGTTTCCAACCTCCCTCGGGATCTGGTCGAAGCTCTGCCGGAAGTGAGAGTTAAAGATCTTTCTGACAGGGGGCTCTGCCAAACGTTCCCAACAGACCCTCACAGTACGTTTGGTTCTGCCAAGTCTGTCCCGCCTTCTCCCCCGCCATCGGATCCAACTCACCACCAGGTGGTGATCAGTTGACAGCTCCGCCCCTCTCTTCACCCGAGTGTCCAAGACATACGGTCGGAGATGAAACAAATACAACGTCGATCATCGATCTCCGGCCTAGGGTGTCCTGGTGCCACGTGCACTGATGGACACCCTTATGCTTGAACATGGTGTTTGTTATGGACAAACTGTTGCTAGCACAGAAGTCCAATAACAGAACACCGCTCGGGTGCAGAGCCAGGGGGCCGTTCCTCCCAATCACGCCCCTCCAGGTGTCACTGTCGCTGCCCACGTGAGCGTTGAAGTCCGCCAGTAGAACGACGGAGTCCCCGGTCGGAGCACTTTCCAGCATCCCTCCCAGAGACTCCAAGAAGGCCGGGTACTCTGCACTGCCATTTGACCCGTAAACACAAACAACAGTGAGAGATCTATCCCCGACCCGAAGGCGCAGGGAAGCGACCCTCTCGTTCACCGGGGTGAACTCCAACACATGGCGGCTGAGCCGACAACATAGCTCCTAGGATCATTCATCACATCAGGACAGAGAATTTCACTAGTTTTAGTGAATTTATTCTTTAGATCAAGTCTCTATAAATTATATTTGGGCAGTGTAGCCTTGGCTTGACCGGATCCTGGCAATTGGAAAATGGACATTGTCTGCTTGTTTTCCACTGTTGTTCAAATGCTCTTTTTCTCAGGGCAGACACAGAAGCCACACTGCCCCCAGTACTTCCGGTAGAGCACTGTGGTTATAAATGGATACTAAACATGGTTTATACATCAAAGAATATGAGATGCCCAGGGCTTGAGATTCACCTTTTTGCTCACTGGCATTGTTTACTTTTATTAATGTTGTAGTGATTCCCAAATCATGACCACATCTACACATCACTGCAGATCATTCTGCAAATAATTTTTTGAAATTTGAGATTTCAACCTGTTTTCTATAGAAACTTGTAAATTAGATTAAACAAATGCATATTATGACTGACAAAGATGTATATTTTTTTACTGGGATTCCACTAGTGTTTTTTGAAACCAGACAGAAGATGGTGAAATGGGCCTCATGATGATCTACAGTTTAATGGTCAGATTTTAAATACTGTTTTTTAAATGTTGTAGTAAAAGCAACATGAGCGGTCTGTTTACAACAGTCTAAATACACTGCTCCAACTTTATAATAGATAAGTAAGCACACAGCTGGGAGCTCCTGCTTTAAGTGGAGGAGTTTTGGGGTCTTGTTCACAAGTGAGGGAAGGAGGGAGTGTGAGGTTGACAGGCGGACTGGTGCAGCTTCTGCAGTGATTTGGTCGATGGTCAAGGTAAAGAAGGAGATGAAAGGGGAAGCTCTGGGTTTGGGTCATGACTAAAAGAACAAGATCCCAGACACAGGCAGCCAGAATTTAGCCTTCTCCGCAGGGTGCCTGGGTGCGCTCTTAGAGATAGGGTGAGGAGCTCGGTCACTCTGGAGGAGCTTAGACAACATATAAACTGCACAGGCTTTATTTTAAAACAGACAATTTTACAATATCTTTGAAGTAGAAATATGTATTCACTTATTTATTTTAACTCTCTTCACAGTAAAGCCACATACACCTTAATCTCCCCAGGTATTTATTGTATTTATCTCCACATTTACTATAGTGTTTTTTTCTATTCCCCAATTGCATTGGCTTTCAATGAACATGTCATTGCTTCTGTCCCAGTTTTGGCATCGCACCACCAGAACAAGCCATAGCGGTGCCATTACTGCACTTGTTTTATTGTCCTATTGTTGCCGCCTCAGTGTGTAACAGCTTACTCACTTGCCCCGACTGCGTACTGGAGCCACACTATCATTGTTCCATTGGTGAGGTGTGCTAAAAGGGCCAACCTAATGGAAAACACAGGCTTTTAAATGAGCACATCAATGAAACGAGATGGAAGGAGAGTCTGTTTCCACATAAACTATTAAAGAGCCTGTATAGCGAGACGATGCATCAGGTAGACACAGTGAAGAAGCCGGGGACAAACAGCGGCGTGTTTTCCAGTCTTGTCAGTGAGACTCCAGGTGGGTTCTAAAAAATCATCTGTGCCCGCAGCATTAAGCTAATGCACCAACGCCGTGTTGTGACAGAAACAGCTCGGTGTGATAAAACCAGCTGTCAGGTGCTACGACCAAGGAGGATCAATACTGCAATGCTTTTGGGAAAGATTACAGCATAAATCCCCTAAATTGACCAATGTTTCCTTTGGTTTTATTACAGGAAAATGCAAAAAGACATTCTGGCTTTGATTGAACGAGGGAAAATGGAGAAATGTGGCCAAATAAAGACTTTTGAAACGAAGCAACGATGTTAGAGTAAAGCATTAAGGTTTAAACACTACTTGTAATTAGACGGAAGTGCACAATGGGTGGACTCTGGTCTGTACATTTTATTAGGTACAACCACAAGACTAGGAGAGAGTAGAACAGACAGTTGTTAAAAGCAAAACAATCTGAAGTTGAACCAAGTCACACAAAATGAAAGTTTTCCTCCTGCTTTAGCAAACTGGATCACGTTATATGTTATACATTAGTTTATGACGTCATTCACCTCACTTAAAGGGGCTAAATGTAACTTTGTATTAATAAATATACCAACATTTAAAGGCCCATATGTGAGCCAACCATAATGTAATGAGAAGAATAAGACCGTAACTGTCCAAAACAGTTGCATTTATGAGCCTGTAGGTTCATTTCATTGTGGAGGATTTGGGTCAGATTTTCCAAGAAAGTAAGCCAGATGTGACCCGTCTACTGCTTCTTAGCGGAGGAGTCAACCAGACCTATGATGTGATTTTGTGCAGGATGAGATAAATCATTAAAGCTGTTTCTCAGGACCGGCCAAACTTTTTAAAACTAATCTCCATAGCTCAGTGCTAATATTCTGGTTAGGTATTAATAAGCTACATTTATTATTGATTATTCATTTATTGTATTAAGTGTTATATGTTTGTGAATATCTTTATTTAAAGCAAAGGAATGAAGCACTTCTAGTTTTCAGTCATGTGTAAAGTTGAATGTGCAAGTGGTTGTGTGTGTTTGTCATTTAAACATTGTATAAAATGTGATGCTGCTTTTACTGTAGTGTTTGCTACTAAATATAACAATGCATCTATTAACCCCTCCGCACAATATCACCACCAGCCACTGCTAAGGACATATTCATTAAAAAGGTTTTGAAGAAGGCATCTGGACGTAGGTTTTGAGGTTGAAGACATCTCTAAGGTAGTCTGAAAAGCCAGAGTGTGAACTGTTTCAGGTAGGTCAGCAGGTGTATGTCTGTGTGAGTGCTGGTGGGGGAGTCGTTCTCTTCCTGTTGACAACTAGCATAACCTCCTCGTTCTGGTGTCAATGGTCTTTTAGTGTTTGCTGTTTTGGTTTCATAACACTTTTGTAAATGATTGTGTCTTAGTCCACCTCGTATATTTAAACAGGGTTGTTCACAAAAATGTCTTTCAAATCACCCATCCGTTCTAGCCAAGGTTCAGACATCGTTGTTCTCAAAAAATGCCCTCACTTTGAGATTGCCCTTTCCCTTTGAAGAATAATTTTTTTTTAAATTATGATATGAATAACTAACTATAAATAACGTTTTTTTTTTAAGACTTGGTTGCTTGAAACAAAAAACTAAAAATATAGGTACATTGTAAGTGGTCTAAGGCGTTTACACTGAAATTCAAATATCATACCTGGATTTGGACCACTTTTAGGTGCTTTCATTATGATTCTTTTCAGTGTCTTTTCTTTCAGGTGTGACATTGTTGGGTTTCTATAGAGAGTGCTTAGATGAGGGCTCTTGTCCTAACTTACTTTTGAATGTCCAATGGAGTATAAACACCTAACCCATGTTTTATATGTAACTAATTTTGCAGATTGGAGCCAGAGAGACTTACACCATCGGTCTACGCTTTGCCCCGAGCCAAAGTCCTGGATCATTGGAGATCCTGGTCTACGTCAACGACCTGGAAGAGAAGACCGAGGAGACTTTCTGTGTTAAAGTGAACTACTCATGAACTCCTGTCTTTCTAGCATCTTTATATTTCTTTTGTTAAAAAATAAACATTTGACTGTTTCTCCGTGTCTTTTGTGCATGCTGGATTCACACTCCAGTATTTCCTGGCTTTATTCAGATGGTATCAGCGGGTTCCAGCATTCATCATTAACTTAGGCATCAAATCTTTGAAACCTTTACTGGGGATGTGTTGTTCTCTTTGGTGATCAAATGGTAAGTAAATGCATACACAGCAGTGAAAGTTTTAATGAAAGACTGGAAGCCGGTCTACAGTTACACACAGGAATATATACAATCATTTTTTAAATACACAAGATTTTAACATATACAAAAGCTTATAGATATTGTACCAGGGTAAAACTGCAGTGACATTAGTAAAGCAGTTAATCTGGTGCTCTACAGAAACAGAAAGTCACTAATGTTATTGGAGGAGGTTATTGTTAAATGATTGCTTATATACAGTAGATACCATAAGAAATATTGAAACATAAGGCTCCTACTGTGCTAAACTGTTTTACATGTATTACTTTATTGATTTATTCATTATACTCATTCATTTAAAGAAGTGTTGATTATTTTATGAGCCCATTTGAGCAGTAAGTGGTCTGTATCAGCAGATGCTAGCTCTATAAATCTGTCCGTTGTTGATTACACCCGTCGCAGCCGTACTGTTGATGTTGTTGAGTGGCAACACCGACTCGGAAGTCGGTCTGCACTGTGCCTTCTTCAGCATTGGATGAACAACAGCTATTATACATTAGTAAAAATGTATAACTAAATATATCTCCAGCAGGTTCACGTCCAAAAATAAGTCAGGGTCAAAAACACCTTGTTTAAATCAAGATCATCACCAAACAAAAAGCAGGTAAGCCTGAGATTATGCTTTACTTTAAAATCTGAGTAAACAAATAGTTTAAACTCAGGACAATAAAAAAATAATGCATCTTATTTTGTGACATGTGTCTCTCCTGAACCGTCCAGTCCTTCTGAGTTTAGCTCGTTCCAGGGATCATCTGGAGGTGGGCCTCGGGGTGAGAGCAATAACATTTTATCGACTTTAATTATCCGTCAAAGCCACTCCACTGCCACTTGATGGTGCAGTTTTAATCTAATGCAAGCCGGGGGTCCGCACTCACACCTACCACCCCCCTCCCCCACTCCCAACAACTTGTGCTCATCACCGTTATTAGAAACAAGGCGTAATGAGGGAGGATTTTCAGTGAGGCGCAGTCTTCTTCAGATCACCCTCATTAACCGCTGCTCCCTCCCCGCCCCCGCCTCGTCTGCCTCCGTCTGAAACGCACCGCTGTACAGAGAGCCTTATGTAAGCCAGCGTTACACAAGTCCACGGCCTCCTCTTGCTGCTCATTAGAATGCAGCCTGAGAAAAGAAGAGCCTGCTGCAGCTCAGAGAAAAAACAACCTGGCAACCGGGAAGCAGCAGTTAGATGTTTAGTATTTGTTTTTATTTATTTGATGTAGACATCATCCAATAACCTCGTTTGAACAAGGTGTACTGGATAAGGTCTCCAGGTAAATGCTCTACCAGACAAGAATATAAGTTTACCATTTTAAGCACAAAAGCAATTTCTTGTAAACAGGATGAAGTAAGAAAAATTGTTTTACAATTTAGAGTTGTGGTACATACTTCAGAATCTACATGGTCTGTACAAACACTGGATAAACAAACTTAGTACAAAGAGGATTGCTGGATTTTCTGACCTAATGCCCGTTTAATGTGTGAGCTGCACTATATTCCAACCTGTTGAAAAACATCAAGAATGTGATCTAATGAGATTTCCGTCATCCAGAGCCATCTTACATGAAGTCAGTTTGGGTTTTTACCAGAGTAACTTAGTCTTTCATTTGACTGAGTTTTAGTTTCATTGCTATGGTAACTTACTACCCCGCCCCAGAGAAGCTTTTATTCTGTTATTTAGAGAAACTGAAATGACATGAAAAAATGACAGAGCACACATGACAAACTTAAGGCCCAGGGGCCAATTGCGGCTCTTTGCTATGTTTTATTTGGCCCTCCTTATTTGGTAGGTGATATTTTTTGGATTTACACATTAGGTTTACAAAGGTTTACAGACAAATGTATGGTCATTTGGTGGTCAGGTTGTTACTCAGATCCTGCAGTGTATGGTGGGGGCATTCATTTCTTCACTCTTTCAGCCTCTGGGAAGAATTAATCAAAAAATACAAAAGGCACTATGCTAAAGATATGTAATAAGAGGAAGAATACCACCCCACAAAGAGACACAATGGGGCCTAAAATGAGGACAAAGAGGCATAAATTGTAATGACTTCACAAAATGAGGTTTTTGTTCCTCAGCAGAAAAAGCCCCACCTCCTCTTCTCCATGTTGAAACGTATTGGCTGTTCACTCTAGATGTCCGACTTTTATTTGCTTTTTTTATTCCAAACATAGAGGTAACAATAGACAGTAAATATGGGTGGGTGGAGAAAACAAACACTGAAAAGCAATTATTAATTCCTAAGTTAACACAAGAATTATATCTGTAGGTCACCTCCACTGAGGTTGGACACATACCACACATGACACGTCCAAATGCGACCTCAGATCTGACCTCTCAGAACACACTCAGGGCACATTCAGACCATTGACACTTTACCACATTAGATGTGATCACTCTGATGATTCCAAGACTCAGAGGTCCAGGATCCTGTTTGCCCCTGAACTCATTCTACCTGAATACCAGAAAGCCCTGTGTAATCTGTTCCTGATGGTAGCTGTTCATTTGCAGTGGATCTGACAGGCTGTTGCATCATGTTCCTTCCATTGGCCCCATACTGTCTGTGGCTGTGTGCAATCTCAGCCCGGGGTGGATGGCTCTTCTCTCAGCTGGAGGCAGAGAAGTGCTGACACCTTATTAGCGTCAGTCCAGTTGTTGTCGGTTCCTCCTGAAAAATCATGATGCCCGACACAACAGCTCTTCAATCTACTTACCTTGTTAGCACTGCCTAGATATCCTACTGCTGGAAGGGTGCTTGTTATTGCCAAGATTTTTTGGGGAAAAAAACACAGGCTGCTGGTGCGTGTCTTTGCAAGAGTGTAAGTGAGGGGTTGAGCCATGTTAGCAGGCGTGTGTTGGTAAGTGCATACAAGGACACACTTATCAAAGGGCTGTAGAGCGGAATATGAAGCCTAGCAACAGTCTTCACCCGCTCACACTCACACTGGAATGGATAAAGCTCGCACAGCAAATAGTAGTTAAAATAGGAATTGAGAAAGTAGTCTACTAACAACACCACAAGAGCAACCATGGAGTCAACACAAATAAAACGAAGGGGGTGTTTATAAATGCACACATGGCCTTGAAGGATATTTGGGTGAGGTGCAATTGTCCTAATTTAGTTGTACAGGGTTTCCAAGGAAACGTATGGTCATTAGGTGGTCAGGTTGTTACTCAGATCCAGCAGTGGGGCCAATGAGTGACTGCTACAGCCTGAAAAGAAGCTGGGAACTCTGTGGCCATGACCAAGGCTGTTTCAATGTTTTTTCCCTTCACCTTTTCTATAATACATGGTACCAATAACTTCTGTATCTGACTTGTTTATTAAATACTGCCCAGAACCAAAACTCTCTGATTGTCTCTGAAGCACTAAACATCTACTTTCAGTCCTAAATCAGTTTCTTATTTATGCTACATAATTCAGTCAATAACTAAACATTCACAACACTATTTATATCAAAACTGGATTAACACAGTAATTTAATAAGGCTATGAACAACCTGATGCAGCACTTAGGTATTTTTATAAATGCTCTATGCGCTTGTGCCTTTTGTCAACATTAAACGGATATTTTTTTAAACGCATCCCAAAGTAAAGACTTTTCAAAAGAGAAAGAGACGTATAGATTTACAAAATGGAGCTGTATGTATCCGTGCTGACGTTTTGGCTGTTGATGTGTGTTTAACAACTACAACAACCACAGCATTTGAGAACCAGGTCTATCAGAACCGTCATCATATCACTGCAGAAAACATTACAGGTGAACTTAGTGTTATTACTTCACTTCAGTCTGAAGCACTCATTAGTTCACTGACCAACTCACCTTATCGTTGGCTAAAAAAATCCTTTAGTAATGGATCTATTCTTCTCTTTTTACTGTAAAGACACTTTTAACACTTTCACCTTACCTGTGACAACAATCAATCACTTTTTGCTTCAGAATCAGCATCGCTTAGTGCTGCTAAAACAAACGAGACTCGCTGCACAAGCTCTGAATGTTCCTCTGTGGTTTCTGGCAGAGTGTTCTCCGCCATCTTGTGGTGTTTTATGAACCGTGTGGATGGAGATATTTTTCAAAACGCTCACAGAAATAATATTTTTACAAAAAGTATACGTTTATAAAAATACCTGTGTATGTGTAGCCAGGGTCTCAGAACCAATTTTTCAGGTCTAGAACCAACTTATTTAATGCTGTGAAAACATCAGGCAGAATTACATTCTAGAACCAGAACCGGCACAAAGAGCACCAAGAGTCACTAACAAAACCAGAGCTGCTACTAGAACTGACAAAGAGACTGGCTGGTGTGAAAGGGCTACAGAGGGATTGTCACCTGGATAACCAGGAGGGAAGCCATAAGACAGCAGACAGATACTAGACTGGCATCTATGCATAGCACAATGCACTACAATGCGTTTGCAACCTTGCGCTATAGTCACAGCTGTTAGAGCAAGGGGAATTTAATCTTGTAGAAAAGCTCAAAATACTCCACCAAGGTTGTTTTTTTCCAATACCAGTAACAGTCTGTACAAAGCTGTAAAGTGCAGAGGTTTTTCTCCTTTATTGCCATGTTATCCACATCTCAACTACATATCTGTCTGAACACTAAGAGCGCTCTGATGTTCCTTTTTATGGTGGGTAAGGGAAACATTACTGTCTTGGCCCTTGTCACCACATCATTTATTAGAAGTCTTCAGAACCACACATGCCTTTTCAGTTCTTCAGAGTCCAGAAACATCTGGGCTAGAAGGTTAAATGGGTGTTTTTTTATCCAATTGCTATTAACACATCCAGTTGACACATTAAACAACACCATGTCTCTTCAGCTCTGAATGGACGGGCCAACATCTGAAACTGCTACAAGCAGGTAGTGGTTGGAAGAAAGAAAAAAGATTTATCAAAACAAGTGTGTGCAGTAGCGGCAGTGAAAAGGAGCAGCTGTCTCGTCTCTTCACCAGGAGGGGACTGGGGTCAGGTGAGACATGGAGTGGAGAAAAGAGCTCTTAACCAAATGGAATTCAATTACCGCGTTACTGTCTCAGCGGGACCTCTGCTCAATCCGGTGGAGAGGCACGAAACAAGAGTGTCAGAGGAGAACAGGCACGTCAGGAGTGATGTGTCTCAGCTGATGGATGGCAGGCTTACACTAGAGCTATGTGCAAGAGTTTATGTGAATTATAAACGCATGAAACAATCGAGATGTCTTTAGTGCAGTAAATTTGATAAAATTGAGCGTATGTGATTTGAGTTTTGGAATCACAGGGATTATCCCAGCTGCTTTGGGCCTGAGGTAGGGTATACCCTGGACAATGTCCTGTTAATCTCAGGGCTGACAGACAACCACTCTCATTTCATCACCGTAGGATATTTAATTGGAACCATTCACCTATGCATGCATGTCTTTAGAGTTCAACAACAGGACATGCGGACTCCACACAGGTACGTCTTTGGAGGCCGACCCTGAGATTTAATCAACAACCTTCTTGCTCACTTTTTTTTTTTTTTTTTACAAAATACTAAAAATCATGGACTTAATTGATGTCATTGTAAAGTTAATATATATAAAACAGTTGCTATCCTATCTTGTTTTATACTGACTAGTAATAAAAGAAGAGGCCAAGATAAAGCACTCTGATCTCTGCAGTTAATGATTGTAAACATGTCTGTAGATAGGTTTAAAACATACATTTCCTTGGGAGAAGAGTTTGCAACTGACTCAAAGTTGAATCTATAATGTAGGTGTTGAAAATGAAGCATGAAGAGTCTATAAAACATAGTGCAGAAGGATGGACACTCCCAATTCAACACTGAAAGCATTTACCATGAATGGGCAGGTACTTTGGATGAATACGTTGAGGTGACTGGGTGAACCACATGTCAGTAAATCTAATTAAGGATTATTATTATTATTATTATAATCATCATCATCATCATCATCATCATCATGGGCCAAGCCTAAAAGGGCGAGGGGGGTGAGTCAAGGACTTGTCCGCCTTGCACTTGTGCAAGAGCCATAATGTAACTGCTAGGATTATTATTAGGCCTGAGCCGGCAGTAGTTCTCTTTGATTGCAAATTGGACCCAGTGAGCATGTGCAAAAAGTCAATTGTATTCACCACAAAATTCAAGCCCGGCAAAAAAATTATTTATTTAAAGTCCCCAAGAAACAATATTGAAAAATGACTCAGTGGTGACTCTTTGTTTAAAAAATTGCTGAAAATATCTGCTTTGTCCCACAGACACCAAACTTAGGCAAAATAAACTAGGCACATGCTCCATCAAAAGTTTTGGGACAAATTGTGGGTTTGGCTGTAATAAATCTGTAATGAGGTGGCCATTTTCTTTCAAACATTGTCAGATCTGCTTTGACCAAAAAAAAGCATTTGTGGCCATTTATGACCTGAACACAATGATATGGAAATTAAAGGGATATCTTCAGAAATGTCCCTCCAGTGCCACCTACAACTTTATAATATGAATCAAAAATTTGTTTTGTCATAGAGACAAAAGATTTGGTACAAACATTCCTGATGGAATGACAAAAAAAACTGCCAAAGAGGTCCACCCCATATCTGCCACGATGTTGCCATGGCAAACCCCCAAATGTAAGAAAAAGTGGGATATATATATATATACCATGAACACAAGGATATGCCAATTAATGGGCCATGTTTGAAAAGATGTCCAGCATCCCCTAAAATTGGTTGTAGTAAAATAAAACTCATCACACATGTCATACAAGAAATCAGGAGCAGAAAACTTTATGGATATAATGCTCTAGCACACTCATTAAACATTAAACACTATAAATAAAATAATCCAGATGCTGTTACTTTAACCTTTTTTTCAAGATGAGAACCTTCACAGACATATAACATTAAATAGTCAATATTTGTTAAAATCATTTGGACCCGCCTTGACTTTTTGCTTGTGTCTGTGACAAGCCTGGCATTTGGGTATGCAATATGGTTAGTTATTTCATCGGGCTAGTTGACATTTTAGTTATTTATTTTTAGATGAGGTCCTTCTGAGGACATGTGCCCCCCACAGTCACAAGTGTGGGGGTGGTATTAGATTTCCTATAACTATTTCAATCATTATCAGATCTGCTTGGACCAGAGACGGTGTACTCGAGTCCTGGACTCAGACTCGAGTCGAGTCATAGGGCTCATTTTTGTGACTTGTGACTCGACTCGAGGGTAAGCCTCAATGACTCGACACAGGCTCAGACTGGCCTTTTTATGGCTTGGACTCTCAAACTTGGACTTGTTTTTTTTCAGACACAAGGATTTGTGACTCGACTCAGACTTGAGAACTGATGACTCGGACTTAGACTCGGACACAAACCAATTAGATTTTTTGAGGTCATTAACTCAAAGGTTCACTTTTTGAATATTGATTGAGGCATGAAAGATCAGGATTTGTGTAATTCTTTCAGAGATCAAATCACATTTTAAGACAAATTTATTCAGAAAACTATGAAATTACTAAAAGTTAGAGAGAGGGGCGCATGCAAAAGAATAAAAAAATATATATTAATTGGTATCAGGCATAATATATAAAAGATAGGTAATAGCAGACACAACTACAGTTACCTGCCAAGCTTAGTCGGACTACACTCACAGCATCATGAAATAATCAACAATAAAATGTGACTGTGGCTTTAGAGAGTGGTCAGCGCTCCTGCCTCAAAGCAAGGTCAGGAGTTCAAGCCACGGAAACTTTGGGTTTAGACGGTAAGTACTTACCCATCATAGGCTTTGATTGGCCCACTGTACCGTCCATCTTGTTCAGTTGATATTTACAATGGAACTTTACTTTTATATGATGAAGTTGGCAAAAGAGAGTGAGATTCACACATGCAGAGTAGTAGCAGGGACACTGACGCCCCTGGTGTGAATTGAAGCTTTTAAAAACACGAGTAACACACAACGCTTGTGAGACTTTCGGTGTGAAATGGGGGTAAGGAAGCACTGAAACTCCTTTCTTTGCTCCTTTTGTTAAAGTGAAGGAACAAGACTGTTGAGACCTGTCTGTTGAAGTCTGTCTCTCAATATAAACATTACAAGTCTGCACATTTTCTGATCATTCATAAAGCATTGTCTATTCTGGATCAAATGAAGAGTGTTTTTTGATTTTCTGGCCTATTCAGTTTTTAGCTGTAAGACGTGGATAATAGATTCATTACTCTGCCCATAATAGAGGTAGAATACATTAAAAAACGAGCAATTGCAACTAGATTTGTAAGACTAATGGAAAATTATAATGCTCAAAACCTTTCACCCTGCTATATTACTTCTCAAAAAACACATCACAAGGATCTCTCACAGCTTTTAGAGAAAAAACAATGACGAGCCCTAAGTTTGTCTGCCTAAAACTGAAAATTGGATTGACGGGGTTAATGTGAAATGATTCAATCTGCCGTAGACATCCGCAGCTGCAGAGGTAAATTACTTAAGTGTTAGCCCGTTATGAATTTTAAATGGGAAATCATGTCCCATTTCCTGGGTTTAATCAAGTCTCTTTGAAAATCAGCCATTGGATTTCTGCTTTAATATACTAACACTGAGAGTGGGGAGTAAAATATGGAGTACTGATTGGGTGTCACTGTGCTATTTCTGTCTGTCAGCTCCTTCTTTTTATAATTAGAAAAAAGCAGCATGATGGAAGCAGGATGCAGTGCATCGGCCCCGTCTTCACACAGAGCAGCACACTTTTGGAGCTGGTCCCCTTGTCAAAAGCAATACAGTCACAAAAAAGGAGACAAGCATTTTTTTCACTCTTCTTTTGGGACAGAGTGATGGCTACTCAGCTAAACACACTGCCATCTGTACGGCCACTGACTCTGCTTTTACTTTGTGTAAATCCACAGTAGTAGATAAGCCACATCTTTTGTTAAAAGACACTTTTTCCTTGCCGCTTTTAAGTGCTTGCTTATGGATGTTTTTTGGTTTAGACCTGCTCTAATTGTCATTTGATTTGACATTAAAGAATACAAATTAATTTAATTTTACAGTTACATTATAATTACACCACTCTAATCAATTGCATTAAAAAAGGCTTATGTAGCCAATATGTTTAGCATGTGTTTTCACAAACCTTACAATATGGTTTGGATGCTAATGCTATTTAGCTGGCAATAACAGTTATCATTGATGCATCACTGAGCTCTCCGCTACAGTGAAAAACCGCCGTGAAGAGCCCAGACCCACTCACAGCCACATCAGAGGACTACTAAGCTGCCTCCTGCTGCCTTTCATGTTGCTTTTTATTTCAATACAGTGAACGTCTAAAGTTTATCTCGGGACCAGCTGTCATCACGCATTGCAGTGATGGACCACAAGCAGAAAACTCAGCTTAAACTAATCAGATTGGGCTTTGAGATAAAAACTAAACAGCAGTCATTAACTCGCAGCCTCCATGTTGATTACAGAGTACACTGCTTTTGACCCAAGAACCACTTCAGGGAAGAGCTTTTAGAAAGGCTCATCAAGGGAGGGGTCAGGGAGGAGGCTGAGTGAAAATCCTACCTCACCTCACATCATCCCGTTTTTGCTGCCAGCCAGGACTCTTTTGACCAAGAAACAAACGGTCTCCTGGGGAGTTCAACCGGTCAATAAAAGTCAAGTGTTAAATATATGCCCCGAGGCCGGGACCCATCCATGAACGTATTACAGCCCCAGACGTCAGGAATGATTACACACGTCAACATGGTTTTTAATGCAATGTGTGGACCCTCACTGCCTCGAGGAAAGGCTTGACTCATGTAATAAAACAAATAGAAACTCACAGTGGTCGTAGCAGTCTGGTCAGTCGTACATGGGAATCCTAGTAACATAGTTTGCTCTAGACCAGTGGTTCCCAAACTGCTGTCCAAGGCAGCCTGGTGGGCTGCGAAGGTACTGCAGCTGGGCACCATAGGTTGTCCACAAGTACATAAAAAGAAGAAAGAAGAAGAAATTTAACTGGAAATATTATAAAAAACTATTTACATATCAGTTCTTTTCTGTGGGGATGAAACAGCCTGTTTATGCAAAAAACATACAATAATGGAGAAAGAGAAAAGAGAAGTCACCATGACAACATTAATCAAATCAAGGCCACCATGTTAGAGGAGAGTATTGTCATGTGAGTGTAGGGAGTACAGTGTATAAGCACATCCTCAGGTACAGAGAAAAAGGACTGGTCTCAGACTTTACTGTCTCAGACTCAGACTAAACGACATCAGACAGCACGGACTAAATGGCATCACACATTACAGCTTTAGACTAATGTGATTTTATTTATACAGGGACATACTCATCACTGCTACCAGGTTATTCTCTGCCACTGGGAGAACTAGTGATGGTGTTTCGTCTGAGTCCGTGTGCTCTGATGTATTTTTGTCTGAGGCAATATAATCTGAGACTAAGACCCTTTTCTCTGTGCCTGAGGATGTCCTAAAATGTACACTGTACGAGAGACTATATTAAGGTTTGATTTGAGGTTATATTAATTATTAGTATACAAATTAAATAACATTATATTCATATTACTGTTAAACACTTAATCTTTAGTTGGGCTACACTAATATCAGTGTAATTGTGCACACTGCCTTAATCATCACTGTAAATTTTCTTCAGTAACAACTCTGACTTTAACCAAATGTGTCAAGCAGCAAATTCATATATTTATAGGCAAGTCCTCATGATCTCTTCATGTCGCTCTAACAAAAAATCTTTGGTGTGTTGTAGAAGATGGATGAATTGACTTTGTCTTGAGTCATTTTTGTTGTGTGATTATGCCTGGGAAATGGCAGTTAAAATTCCAGTTCCATGTCGCCTTGACCCAGTGTTGGATCCGTTTAGCACAGAGGAGTTGTCAGTGGAGCAATGCTAATGTTGTTGCGCTGCAGGACAGAGTAAAGCGTTCCTGGTGGGTTTGTGAACCATGGTCTAATGTGAATGTTTTGGTGTGTGTAGTTGTCAGCTGTCCTTTTGTATTAGAGTCTGATCAAGTCTCTGCCTTTGGACAGACTGCCATGTCCTCAGAGCTGTCGACCCTCCACTGACCTCACAGTCTTCTCTCTGCAGCAATGTCCTGTCATAGCCTTGTATCACTATACATACTGTCCATACTCATCCCTCACTATCCTAAATCAAGTCAAAGTTGTGGAAACCACTCCTGCTCTAGTCTTTTATCTTGTTGTTTGTTAGCTGAGGTTGGATTAGATGGTCTGCCCTGAGCCCACAGAGACCCTGCGTACCAGCTTCTGGCAGAGGGCCTTAAACCTCTGCACCCAGGCCACACTGGTCCTCTGGACAGCCTCTGGTCTGACAGCAGAGCTCAGGTTCAGTCGAGGGTCAGCTGCCCCTCAGACAGAGACTGATCTGATTTGTGTGGACAAGTGTAAAGTAGCACAAATTCTCTTAATAAAGAAGAACAAAATATGTGTGTGTTTGTGACTCGTCCACTCTTTACTGTAAACTAATGTGTTAATCTCAAAGTTTTTCAGGGGGCTCATTTTGTAAGCATGCTTCCTACAGCCTAACTTCAAAAAGATACATACAGAGTTCTATTGTTTTTAGTTTGCCTCTAGTCAAATTGCACCTCTGTGGTCAGTTTGCATGGTGCACATTAGACACACTGCCACTGTTTTACTTAACTGTCTTAACTGAAGCGCTCCTTCACTTTCCTCCTACAGTAAGACTGTTATACCTCTTCATTTGTGTCTATGTACAGTTATGTTCATAAATGTACATACCCTGGCAGAATTATTTTTTAGGGCCATTTTTCAGAGAATATAAATGATAACACACAAACCTTTTTCTTCCACTCATAGTCAGTGGTTGGGTGAAACCATTTATTGTCAAACAACTGTGTTTACTCTTTTTAAATCATAATGACAAAGACACTACCCAAATGATCCTGATCACCTGTATTGCCTCCTTTTGTGGTAGTTGTGGATGAGGCTCTTTATTTTCTCAAATGGTAAAGGTGCCCATTCTTCTCGGTAAAAAGCCTCCAGTTCCTGTAAATTATTGGTCTTTCATGAACTGCACGTTTGAGATCTCCTCAGAGTGGCTCAATGATATTGAGGTCAGGAGACTGAGATGGCCAGAACCTTCACTTTATGCTGTTGTAGCCAATGGCAGGTCGACTTCAAATCTTCTTCAAATGTAACATTTATGGTTGTAGCCAAAGAATTTTATTCTCATCACTCCAAAAGACTTTGTTCTAGAAGCTTTGAGGCTTGTCTCTGAGCTGTTTGGCGTAGTATAAGCAGGGTGCTTTGTGGCATTTGTGTAGTAATGGCTTTATCGACCACCATGCAGCCCATTTTTCTTCAAGTGCCTCCTTATTGTGCATCTTGATACAGCCACACCACTTTTTTTAGAGAGTCCAGTATTGTTTTTTTGCATCCTTTCCTGGCAGTTTTGTGGCTGAAATTTTGTTGGTATACCTGACCTTTGTTTGGTTTCAACAGAATCCCTCATTTTGAACTTCTGATTGGCATTCTCAATTCCTTGGATATCTTTTTATATCTTTTTCCTGTTTTATACAGTTCAAAAACCCTTTCCCGCAAATCATTTGACCATTCTTTTGCTTTTTCCATGACTCAGAATACAGAAACTTCAGTGCAGCACTGAATGAGAGATGCAATGATCTGTTAGGAGCCCAGAAGAGCTTTTATATACACACAGTGATTACAATCAAACACATCACAGGTGAGGATGGTTACCTTTAGTAGCCATTCAAACCTGTTTGTGTCACTTGTGAATGTTATCAGGCCAAAATCACCAGGTTATGTCAACTTTAAACAGGGTAATTTGGGTGGTTTGTGTTGTCATTATGATTTAAAAAGAGTAAACACAGTTGTTTGACAATAAATGGCTTCACCCAACCACTAACTATGAGTGAATTTCTTTGTGTTATCTTTCATATTCACAAAAAAATGGCCCAAAAAATATCACAAATTCTGCAAGGGTATGTAGACTTATGAGCACAACTGCATATGCAACAGGGCATATAGTATTACAAGTTCTTTACAAGAGATCTGTCAGTACAAATATTATTCTGCCTGTAAGTTTGTCCCGGTGCCAATGTCCTCAAAGAGCAGATCCAAACAAAAACATGTCTGTCTGTATAGCACACACACATACAATACTTGACTTTGACTTTCTATCAGAGCTTGAAAGTTTAAGTGATCAGGCCTCAAGACCAGGCTCTTTTTGTGAATGGGCCTAAAGTAAAATGCTCTCTTTCTACTCTCTGTTGAAAGTCTAAATGTCACTGTGTTACCTTGGGTTCTCTCTCCGGGTACTCTGGCTTTCTCCCACCTCCCAAAGACATGCGTGTATAGGTGGCTCATAGTAAAGGTGAATGGTTGTCCTGCAACTAGCTGGCCATTGTCCAGGGTGTACCCCACCTTACGCTGAGTCATAGTCCAAGTCACCAAAAACTAGTATGAGTTATGTCCGAATTGAGTCATCATCACTCAAAGTCCAAGTTTTCCCAAAAATTTCAAGTTCAGTCCTCTTTATTTGAACTGCAAGTCTGAGTCTATGTCCTGAGTTACAAAAAAAAGGTCCAGGGAGCGCGTAAGTGGAGTCTAAAACAATTTGAATCGAGTCCATTTCCAAGTCAAGTCAGCAAAGTTAGTTGCAAATCAGAATACTACGTGGGAGCAAAACTGACAGACTGAATTGGATATTCATTTTTTATAATGCCTATTTTGTGACAAACATTTAATGCAATTTGAATTATGGCTCATTAATTGAGGCAAAACTTAAATACCCCCTTATTTTTTCCGTTGAGTGACGACTACTCATTGGAGAGCAGTAAAGCAGTGGCACTTTAGCTCAGTGATTAGATAACTTACCTTAGAAGCAGGAGACCCAGGTCCTAGTCTGGCACCAGATAAGGTAAATAGTCAAAAAAGGTATTATATTTGTTGATCCTTAACTTGTGTGCGTAAAGGATTAAATTAAATATTAAACACAACAAGTTGTCTGCCAAATTAAAGATACTACTCTGTTCTATTGAATATATACTGTATATTTGTAAATGGAGTCTAAAAAAGTTTGCCTCACCAGCAAAAGACTACATCAGTGCCTACTTTACATTTTTTGTTACCAACTGACACTGATAACCTCACATGACTCAGCTTCCCATTAACCATAAGAACCCACTTTTTCTGCGCTAGCTGCACTATAAATAACCCAGACCAAGCAGGAGGACGGAGGCCATATTGGCGTCCCCGCTCTGTAATGAGCAGCGTTAGGAGTCATTAAAAGTACTTGTGTAATGAAGGCAGCATATGGCCACACACCTGCTCGCTGCTGTAAGGATTGATTAAGGACACAAGGAGTTGTTTAGTCGAGTTCAGACACATCTACACTCCTGTCCTGTAAATTAAAGAAGCAGGACTTTAATCAGCTCTTCTACTTATGCAGGTGATTGCATTTGCATTATCAGTGTGCGATGAACGCGTTTTATTAGCGTGTGCCTGTGTAGCATGGCTAATTACATTAAAATAATTTATTCATTCATATGACAGCATTTCTGCATCTATCACAGGGTTAGAGAGAAGAAAGGTAAACAAACTTGATTGAGGAGATTTCAAACTCAGGTGTGGACCAAACAAGCAAAGTGTGGTTTTGACTCAAAACATTTTAGTTTGTGCTGTTAGTCCCTCTTATACATTGATATCAGCATTAGCTCTGTGGTGCTGCTCAAGGCAATATGCACTTGTTACAAACTGGAGTTATTGTGGTGCTAAGTGGTCTTTGAGCAGCAGTATCTGAATTCAAAATGGTGTATATTTACAGTACATAGTGCTTTTTTTGTACCTGCACTTTACACCGAGCTTCCATTCTCCCCATTCACACAGACTCACACCTGGGGCAGACAGAGGGGGGCTGCAATACACAAAGTGCCCACACCTTTCCTGACCACCACCAAATTTACATACCAAATCATACACATCCATACTATGGCACTGGAGGCAAGGTGGCTTAAGTTTCTTGCCCAAGGACACAACAACTGGGGAGAGCAGGAATCGAACCACTAACCTTCCAGTTATAGGATGACCACTGAGCCACTTTTCCCAAAATGGCTTAGATGTTAGCTGAGGACAGACTTTGACCTTGTTTCTACTGGAGTGGTTCAGCTTGGTTTGGCACATTTCAGATGAGTTTCTACTGAAAAGCCTTGAGTTTCCACTGAGATGTGTCCAGAGAAAGACGTCTACTGCAGAAACAGTG
Organism: Neodontobutis hainanensis; assembly: GCA_024349245.1. Classification (NCBI taxonomy): domain Eukaryota; kingdom Metazoa; phylum Chordata; class Actinopteri; order Gobiiformes; family Odontobutidae; genus Neodontobutis; species Neodontobutis hainanensis. The sequence continues at coordinate 2,527,529 of JALDNG010000173.1, read as the reverse complement.
ACGTAACACACGAGACACAAAATCTTCACATATATATAAAGTGCAGACTGAATGAAGCAGTCGTTCTGCTCTGGTCTAATCTCCCTGACAACATTAATGGTAAGACTGCTTCAATAAAACAAGATGCTTTAAATGATGGCTGATATAAATGAGGTTTACAGGAAGTCACCCTAAAAACAAAACAGTGAATGGGTGCGGTGCCTGTTCACTCCTTCCAGTCAGATCACTGTCATCCTAATACGGCACGTGGACTGCAGCCAGAGCACTCCCATCTGCAAATAGTGATGTAAGTTACAGCACACTGTCTTAGCCGAGAGGGGATAATAATAATAATAATTTATTTGGTCGGGACAGATGAACATACATGAAACATGTATGCCATCACCAAGCATGGCTCTAATGTGAGAAATATATCTACCAAGTTGTAAAAGTGTTTGACTGAAAACCTGTTTGTCTGTAATCCTATCTTGAATATTTGTAGGACCTGGTGTCAATATACTTTTCTTGCTCATGGCCCCATCCTGGATGTATGTTCCAAATTTCATTTGCCTATAACAAAGTACATTTTTCACTTTCCATTGACTTTTTTTGACAAATTTTGGACGTGGCCATGGTAATACGTTTGTAGATAGGGAGTGGTCATCATTGGCTTTTTTGTTCGGCATCATGTATGGAATGTGTGCACCAAATTTTTTGGGGGGACCAATGATAACTTTGTAATGGAGGTCCATTTTTAAAGATAGAGGTTTAATTTATAGATTGTTGTGTTCAGGACATAAAGAAAAGATTTTATGGGGCCAACAAGATGTATGTAAATATTGCAAGATCTTTCATGCTCACCAAAATGGACGTCTCTTTGCGGGCTCACCAGGGCCACACCCTAAAACTAACAACAGTTTTGATTTTAATAAGTTTTGATGCCAGATAATGATAGATGAATTTGACCGAGTTTAGAGCCTAGGATGAGTTTGATCAAATACAAAGGCAGGAAGGACTCAAATATACAAACCAAGATGGCTGCTGTCCTGTTGGAGATAGGTCCTTGTTCCTCTAGACATTTTTGCATAAGAACCCATCCTGGATGTGAGTACAAAATTTAATTTGGCTATGACAAACACAATTTTTGTGCCCCATTTAACTTTGTAGGGTGTGCTGGAGAATCATTTTTAAAGATGCCATTTTTTATCAATACTGCATTGTTATAAATGTGAGCACACGCTCCACTGGGTCAAACCAGATCCAACCATGTTTGTGAGAGTTACAGGGGTTTTAATTACTTTTTGTTATAGGAATATTTTATATCCATATATTTAACCAGAGAGACACGGAGACCGATTATAATTTAACAAGCAATGGTCAGGTTTTAATCCTTGCAAGGAGAAGCAAAGCAGCACAATATTACAGCGGAAGGTTTGCTTAAAGATGTAAACATAACATGGGATTATATACAACACAGTGACGTCCCTAGTGAGAGGCGTTCACAATGGTCCAGGAGAAAGAGTCCCGTGACAAGCCATGTCTCAGTCTTGTTATGTCTACTTCCTGCTTGGATTAGAGCGAAGGACATGACATGAATTTGACATGACCTGAAGAGAACTATAAGCCCCCAGTAACTCTAAACATAACAATTAAAATTATTATAACATTCCCCCCTCTTTATGCTGATAATAATTAGCATAAACAATCTACTAGCTTGAGTGTGAGTTGTTTACTTTTGACAAAGCAAAAACCCAGCAGGGCATCTGACCTGGCCTAAGTACACTTGACCATTTGACCTAACGCTGGGAAAAAGTCTTTGTCCACCCCTTGCCCCAAGGCGGCGTCAACACACAAACATCAAGCATTAACTATATGTAATCCCAAAACTGAATCTCAAAACCCATTTCAAATCAAAGACAAAAAATGATTATACGGGATATGTTTACAATCAAATGGGACTCCACAGAGTCATGCACTGATTCTTCAAAATCAAATTCATAAAGTCCATAAATCAAAACACAGTGTCACTCCAAAATAGCGTAGAAAAATATGCCAGAGTTTAAGCTGGTCGGCCCATCGGACTCAAGATCTCTGGCCTGTCACTGTCATTGAAATAAAAACACATGGAGTGAGACTTATGCACATTCTTAATGATTAAAACCAATTCTCTTAAGCATCATAACTTCAATGAACCATACGGCCCTTAGGACTGTAGTATGATCCGTCCTGGAGCTGTTTTCCTGTTGGTGAACATGCAAACGTTAACGTCCCTCAGATATCAAAGTGTTCATCTGAGGTCAAAGGACCACAGTCGTTGGGCAGGTGCATGTCCAGGAATGTTGACCCAGCAATGGCCACATCCATCAATCTCACCAACAAGCTCCGGATACATAGAAATCAACGCAACAAAAGTTATAAGACATGGAAGACATGGAAGTACATCTCAATACATAATTAAAGTCTCAGTCACTTTTAAAATATTTTGTATCTATTTTTTAAAACCATGTCAAAATCACTTACTCTATTCCAGAATACTCTGCCAATTCTTCTGCAGAGTGTGAAGCTCTTTCTTAAAAGCTTTAGTCGTGCTGTAAACTAGTCCTGTATTACCTTGGATGACATCATGTTGTAGATCCCACCTTTTCAGCTCAAAGCAGCTCAGTGCTATTTGTTCTGTCCAGTCCTTAGACCAGGTCCAACTCATCTCCAGCCTCAATTCACAGTTACAGCAACTCTTGTGCAATTCATAAACCTTTGTTGGTTATAACTCTAATTAATTTAATTCCACATTTGCATAAATTCAATTCTACTTTAATTTTAGCCTTATTTCATTAAAGACACCTTGAAGGACCCCCCTCTTGTCGATGTAAATCTCAAATAAACCTGATGGAACTTCTGTTTGGTTCCTAAGGTGTGAGGTTCTACTCACGATGTTCTCCGTCACATTGTATGTGAACAAATAAACCAGGATCCTTTAAGGACACATGTTTCCGGTCAGCAGACAATGCTGGTCTAATGGTCTTACTTCCACAAAACCTCCAGACTTCTGCTCCGCACTGCACCTGTCCCTGATCTCTGTTTGTCAGGTTCAGAGTGATGTTACAGGACGTCCTGTCACTAGCCCTGCTCACAGGTGTACTCCAGGTGTAAACCAAGATAATTATAAGTTCAAAGAACCATGTTAATATTAGCTCTTACTTGTGGCTATATTAATTGTCAAATCCTCTTTTCTAAGCCGGTACCTTCTGTGGTTGGCTTCCATCAAAACAAAATATAAACAAACAAATCAAACGTTCTCTGACATTTTTAGACCCATAGAAAGTGCCCTTCAGGCTTTCGTCAAACGAAACCATACAAGCTCTTAAAATGATCAAACCATAAAAATGAAACACAGATAAACCCTGTTTCCACAGATATGTTCTGCTGGAAATCTAATTTAATCTGAAAGGTTCAATCAGATCAAACAGTGTTTCTCCAGAACGGTCATTCATGTCAACTTTCTTTCCTTCTTTATTTTTATTTAAACTCTTTAACTGTATTAACACATCCCTACATTACTCTTTTACACGCATCACCTCTTCACTTTAATACAGTTTAAATCTTCTTCTCCCTCTCTTTTTTGAGACCTGGGAAACCCATGGCTCAAAACAAAAAAAATTAAAACAATAAACATAAAATCACAAAATGAAAGGCCAGTGCCATTGATCATTTTAAAATTTCAGTCTATCAATTATCGTTTCTAACTATTCGTCTTCTTTATGTTTTCCAAACAGCATCACTGTTGTTTCTGTTATATTTAAACTTAATTTTGTTTAGTTCAGTTTTAATTTTAGTTACCATTAGTTGTAGGTCTTTACCTGTAACTGTAAATAGTATCATCTGCAATCATAGTAATATTTTTTTTCAGTTGATGCAAACATAAACGACTTTAAAATAGATCAGCACCAGTTTCTCATGATCTATCGTCACAAAACTCTTTAGCCAAAGACTTTAAATTTTCAATCCAATTAGAAAATCCTCAGAATATTATTCAATCACCTCAAAGTAATTCTTTTTAGAAATAAAATCCTCAAAAAACAAAACTCTTGGGTCAGACCCCTCCCTTGGGGGGTTAACCTTGTAACAGGACAGCCTCCTTCAGCTGCTCAAACACCTCATCTCTCTCTCCTCCAAAACTCCATCACCATGTGACTGTCATTTAAAAGAAAGACTTTTCATAAAATTAACTAAGTTCTGTGTTAATTTCTCTGCATTTACCCTTTATAATAACAATTCTTCAGGGGTTTGTTCAGTCTAGAATTGTTCCACACTGTCGCTGTAAAACTCAGTCTCAACACCAGGTGCTCAACAAATAAAACAAACCACGTCTCTTCATTTCCTCAGATTCACCTCCATTGAACCTAGTAATAGTTAGTAATGTTAATTTAAAACATGCAAAGATTAAACCTCTTAAAATTTTAATCTTTAGTTTCCAAAGATTTCACTCAGTGTTTTCCATAAACACCTCCAAAGTTCAACCAAAACATTATTCAATTCTGTTCAAAAGGACAGACTCTTGTGTTAGTCTCTTCCAACCTTAAATCAGATTCATCAAAAACCTTTTTTTCTCTTTAAATCATTTCAAGCAGTTATTAAACCCAGTGAGCACTTTGTCTTATGCTCTCAAACTTTAACTACTTTAACAGATTAACACTTTAACTTTTCATTTAAACCACCTTCAATCCTTCAAGATTGTTTTTTTTTAACATATGTTTTAACATATAGATACAATTTCAATTCCCAGATTACACATTTACCATGCAGTTTAAAACTTTACTGTAAAGATGACTCCTTTTAGCATCTATTATTTAGTTTTAGATATATACCTTTATTAGAAATTACCATTTCAAAAACCCATTGGTTATTATTTATTCTGTCTTTATTTCAGTTTCTCTAATTACAATACTCAAACCTCAGTTGTCATTTAGTTTTCTGATTCTAAAAACAACATGGTCGTACCAAAAAAAATTAAATTACATCCCAAGGTGGACTATATTTTTCCCACAGACCTTTCAGAAGGTCAAACTGTTTCCTAAATAAGTCTCCTAGACTTTGAATCGGATGTAAAGGCTCCCACACAAAATGATTGTGGAGCTAACGTCTAAACCAAAACAAAAACGGAAAAACCAAAACACTTCTCGCTCCGTTCTGTGAAAAATTCCTGTGTTCCCAAACAAGGTTTGTTTTGGGAGAGGAAAAAACTCTCTCTGTTAGGGAAATACCTACTGTGCAATTCACTTCAAGACACATTTTTAAATTCTTCTGATTACAAAGTGAACATTTTCATAAACGTTATTTCATGTTTTTGAACCACACTGAAATTAATAACCTCTATTAGTTCTCGTACTAATAGATACATATACCCTTGTTTTGCAAAATACTAATCAATACTTTTATTTTGGATCTAAAGTTTGGATCTTTTAACATTTTCACTTCCGTGTTCTGTCCTTGTGTGTGTTTTAAGTGTCATCTGGTGTGTGTAGATGACTTAACTCCTAATGTCCAGTGTTGCTCAGTGTTGCTCCTGCTGTGGCCTGGGTCTGGGCCTCCACACTTCGCTCCGCCCCTCGTCACGCTGCACCCCCACCACCTCCAATCCAGCGCCCAGCCTGCTCCGGTGACCATAGGAATTTGTGCATTTTCCTCGGAGAAAACAACATAATCAGTTTTCATTTCAGGCTTTGTGTCATTGAGAAAAGCCTCTTTCTTTTTGTTAAATTCAGTGCATATTACCCAACATTCTCAAAATGTGCTCGGCATCTTACCGCCTTAGTGTCCGAATCGCTGCGCACTGGGCAGACCCCTTCAGGCCTTGGTGCAGCGGCTGGGCCGCAGGAGTGTGGCGGGGGGGTTTGGACAGCCGTGGGACGGCATGCTGCTGTCGAGGTAGGCGGAGACCCAAAGGCTCACAGGAGGAAACATTTGGAACAAAATATATATGTCGTCAAATCTTTAATCTCCTCTCTACTGTGTCACACAAACGTAATACAATATCTGTTCTTCAACAGACTATTTATAAACTTTTCTCATAATTCAAAAGATTCAAAAGCACATTTACCTTCTGTAGATGTCTGTGTGTGTGCATATGTGTTTATGTTCCTGACCTGTTCAAGGGTCAGTCAAAGGTCCTTCTCTTGTCTGGACCCAGTGTCGGCCTCCTCTCCTCTTCTCAGTGCCCTCTCCTCTGCCACGCCCACCACAGCCCCGCTCCCGGTCTCCATGGCAACCATGGCCAATGGTGCATTTTCCCTCGGAAAAATACATTACATTCACATTAAGGTCAAGTTTCGCACAATTTCCAAATTTAATCTACAAATTCCTCTTTGGTCTCTCTCAATAGATTCAGTTTAAATAAATACAGATAAACATTTGTCTGGAATATGTTATATTACCGTTTGTTTTGCTGCTGTCTTTCTGCAGCGTCTCAGCCGACAGGAGCAGGTGTGTGTGGGAGAGGCAGAGGGAGTTTGAGGTGCACTGGTTTGAGCGGAGAGGCCGAGACCTAAAAATCTCACAGGACATAAAAAATACAAATGATTAGTGTTTTGAAGTCCATGTGTACCTTTCTTTTTTTAAAACTCATTTTTCTTTTCACAAAATGGCTTCTCCCCCTTTTTTTTTTTCTCTGTTACACCGGAAGCCTAGAAAATATCTTCCATAAGCTATTTTTAAGCCATTTTTCTTTCTCGTAATTCTTTAAATCACTGCTTTCAAGTCAGTTCTAAAACTTTTTCTACAAAACCATTAACCCTTTGTTAATGTTCACATTCTTAGACATTAGACATTCAACAATGGCGCCCATTCATACAACATTAATTCTAATACACAACTTCTTTTAACTGTTTTTAACTTTAAGTCCACATTATACATTATATTATTCTCAAAAGTATAAGCCCCTCTCTTTCGTAGGCTTTTCTTCTTATTCAGATGGATCAAAATAAGGTTATATCAACCGAACAATTGTGTCACAACGTTAGATTTTCTGTTACTATTATTCTAATTAACTCCTCGCATGCAGGTATTTGTAATTTACATAAATACAGAAATACGTATTTCTTACTATTTTTCCTCCGATGGATCAGATTCTCTGAATCACATTAACTTATCTTAGCTTAAGCTTTAAGTTAATTCTTTTTCACATTCAGGCTGACTGATGTTAGTTCTTATTATTCAGACTGAGTCAACTTCTTTCAATGAAATCAACTGCATTCAATCCACAGTCGCATCACAATCACTCTCTCAACCACACTTTTTACTCAGCCTTTATCTCACTAACCCTTCAGGTTAGATAGACTTCATTAAAGCCACTTACTTCTGTGGGCTTTATCTCACTGCGTCACACAGTGAACACTTCTCTGCAGGCCTGCGTTACCAAGTCTCATATAGACTTCGGAGCTATGTATCTCACTTAAAGGTGTTAGGCTAAGAATCTCGATAATAGTCCATACTCGAGTTACCTGTGTGTCTAACACACCTTGCATGACCGACGCCCATAGATAAGGCCAGTCTAATGAGGGCGCGGCGCGTTAGGACCCGTGTTGTTGATCTGTATCAAATCTTGCCCTCACCGGACCAGCCACATCCAGACCTCATACTCCTTATTGTCATCAGGCATCTTCTCTATATCGTAGAGCTCGCACGTGATCATTCGTGGGAGTCAGATTCAAAGACCCGTAAAAACTTCCAGAGCACCAGGTATCTAGACAGCTTACAATCCAGCAAGATCACAGTCTTTAACACCGATCAACATCAAACTTGTCCCGTTATGGCCTCACTTACACTTATAGGTAAGGTCTTGACACAAAACACACGCTTTTTTCCCTCCGTCCCACAGGACGGACAGTGTCCAGCGTTCTTCTACCGTTATGATAATCACATGTAAATATTCTCAGATAAACACATGCAATCACCGAACCAGCAGAAGTAACCCAAACCACTACTTCCGGAAGGTTTGTTGTTCCATTCACCATTCACACAAAAATAAAATTTTAAACCAGCTGCTTACCTGAATCAGAATTCCAATGGTCCAGTTGTTCCTCAGCCGGACGTCTTTGAATGTCTCCTCTCTTTTCCTCTCTTTTTCTCTCTTTGTTCAGATATCGTCACTGAGTCTCACACACAGATAGTGAAGGTCTGGCCTGTACTATTTAAAAACAATAGTCTCGGGACTTACAGAGAAATGCTTTGTGCATTTCCCCCGTGCACGTCAGTTTCACTTTTCTGCATGAGAAGCATCAGGTATTGATATCCCGGACGAGCCCCCAAATGTTATAGGAATATTTTATATCCATATATTTAACCAGAGAGACACGGAGACCGATTATAATTTAACAAGCAATGGTCAGGTTTTAATCCTTGCAAGGAGAAGCAAAGCAGCACAATATTACAGCGGAAGGTTTGCTTAAAGATGTAAACATAACATGGGATTATATACAACACAGTGACGTCCCTAGTGAGAGGCGTTCACAATGGTCCAGGAGAAAGAGTCCCGTGACAAGCCATGTCTCAGTCTTGTTATGTCTACTTCCTGCTTGGATTAGAGCGAAGGACATGACATGAATTTGACATGACCTGAAGAGAACTATAAGCCCCCAGTAACTCTAAACATAAGAATTAAAATTATTATAACACTTTTAAACACTAAAACGGCCACCTCGGACTAATAACAATCCTTTTAACAACATTTAATACCACATGTGTTTGGGTGATGCCAGCCGAGTTTGAACACTGTTGGATAAAAACCCTAGGACGAGTCTGTCAAAATAGGAGGACACAATTTCAGGGGTCACGCTTTCGAACCAATGGCCGACAATTTTGTTTAAGGTGGGGCCATAATGTAATATTCTTTTGTTTTTCCACATGTTCTATAATTGTACCAAGTTTGACCCAATGTTATTTGATTTTCTAGGGGTTGCCACTGAGCTGTTTTGCAATCTTTGTTTTTACGAACAGTTTGTAAATTTAATTTTTGCTGGGCCTGAATTTTTTAGCCATTCTTGTTTTTGTTCTTGTTTAATGCCTCCAAAATTATTTATTTGGAAAATTATTAATAATTATAATTTAAACTGCAAGCAGTGTCAAACGGTCCTCACCTCTTTGCGACTGCCAGGGTTGAGAACCTCGGGAGGACAGATTTCACAAAAAAAAAAAAAAAAAAAACAGCAGTGAAATTCTTGGTTTAACAACGTTTTTTGCACAGTATACCAATTGTGCATGGGGCTCTGTTTGCAGAAGGATGTCCTCTAAGGGTTTTCTGCTCAGGGTCCAAGGCTGGATGTGTGTGCCAAATTTAATTTAGATATGAACTAAATCCACCCCATCCACATTCATTTGAATCAACGGTTTGAGGAATAGCCATAGCAATACAGTTGTTGGTAGGGGTTGGTCAACATAGGCTTTTATGTTCATGGAGCCATGAGGGATGTGTGTACCAATTGCATTCGCTATGAAAAATTAAATTTCCATGTCCCATTCAAAATTTGTAGGGGGCGCTGGAGCTGTGTTTTTCAAAATAGTGATTTTATTGTTGTATATTTGCATTCAGGTCATGAGTATAAATAAATGACGTTTGGGTCCGAAATCCAAGCATGTATGAAAATATTGAATGTTGGTGAATCCCAAAACAAACACTAAGCTGTGTGTGGAGGTGAGGCCGACTATTTCTATCCCAGTACCTCTCAACCTCCCGCACAAACTTGGGATCCTTCCCTGCCAGTGAGGTGACATTCCATGTCCCTAAGGCCAGTTTCCGAGTGCAGAGATCGGGTCATCAGGGCCCCTGCCTTTGACTGCACCTTGCTGTGGTGACGTCCCAGTCCTTGTTTTAAATATATTCATTAAGGGCTTCTGAACCACTCTTAGTCTGACCCTGTCACCTAGAACCTGTTTGCCTTGGGAGACCCTACCAGGGGCACATCATTTGTGTACTAAAACCTTCCACCACAATAAGGTGGTGGGCCATTTTATGACTATAGGCCCAAAATTGTTTATTTTCCATTGAAGTAATGTATTTTTACTTTTTAGGGTGCGCTGTAGAGCCCCCTTTTCATGGGTTTGAATAGAACCTCCAAAATATATATTTTTTTGCTGGTCTTTTGTTTTTTTTTTTTTAGTGCATAACCATAATGATATTTTTTGTTTGTCATCTAAACAAAATTGAAAAGTTTACATACTTCTGCCAGAGTATGTAAACTTATGAGCACAACTGTATTTTCTTCGATTGTTCTGTCATTTTCAAATCAAGCCTTCTAGGCGTAACATTTTATTTTCCAAAAGTGTCTTGGGGAACACTATTCACAGCAGGAAACAGGGCTATTCACTGTGAAAGCTGCCTTCAAAAAACACTATTCCAAATCACAGAGAAAATGCATTATCTGACTTGGAATGACTTGAATTGTGGCCTTTTACTGCAGAAAACAATATTTTTTCCCCTCCCACACTCCATAATCAGAGGCAGGCTGAAAATTATGATTATAAACATAAGCCATACATTATCATCAGAACAATATTGAGCGTCTCCAGCAGTTAGTGTATGAATTTCAAGTTTGGATTAGAGATGCACGAATAAATGTGTCACACCGCCAGGTCGTTGGCTCCTGCTGATGCCTTCATTTTGCCATAGCACTGCCATTAGCTGCATAATTGCATCTTCAAATCGTCGAGAGAGCTGCCGTTGTTGCAAAATCCATTAGCGCACCACAACAGTGAGCCTCTGGGACAAAGAGCAGGGTTTCAGCACGGCTTAATCACTCAAGAAGTGAATAAAACATGGACGCCCTTCTTCTTGTCCTGTCTTTTATTACGGCTCTCAGTGAAACGGGGTGAAGAGCAAAACATTCAGGGTCAGACAATCTGTAGGAACAGCAACAATTTTACAAGCTTCTGGTCAGTATAGTCATATTACTGGCTTTTGTATGAAGCATGTATCTCACCTTCTGTTTAGTGGTGACATTAATTCATAAATAAAACTAAACAGGATCAGGAGTCCAGGGACAGCTCAGGTCAAAATTTTAGGATACAGTTGTTGAGGCCAGATGGTTTGGACATTTTTAGAGGAGGGAGAGAGAATATGTCCATCAAAGGATGCTCCCCATACTCTTTCTCCAGCTCTTCCGGGGGGAATACAGAGGCATTTCCAAGCCAGCCGAGAGACATAGTCCCTCGAGCGTGTCCTAGGTCTTCCCCAGGGCCTCCTCCTGGTGGGACATGCCCGGAACACCTCCTCAGGGAGCCATCCAGGAGGCATCCGGAACAGATGCCCGAGCCACCTCAGCTGACTCCTCTCGATGTGGAGGAGCAGCAGCTCTACACTGAGCTCCTCAGCCTATCTCTAAGGGAGCGCCCAGCCACTCTGCGGAGGAAACACATTTCAGCCACGTGTATCCGGGATATTGTCCTTTTGGTCATGACCCAAAGCTCATGACCATAGGTGAGAGTAGGAATATAGATTGACCGGTAAATCGGGAGCCTTGCCTTGCAGCTCAGCTTCTTCTTTACTATGACAGACCGGACACATTAACTGCATCGCTACAAAAGATGTGTGCATGAGCTGCATGGCCTTGACGCTAGTTGGATTGGTGTTGGCGGGCGAAGCCTTTGAAGATCAAATGGTCTCCATGGCGTCAAGTCGGACTTATTCAAGAGACTTCTTGTTATCGTTACGATATACTAATTATTCCGTCGATTTAAAGATCCCAACAAGTGAATGTTTTCGTAAAAGAAGGAGATCAAGAATTAAGAAGCGAGGGTCGAGAGGAGGAATTCGCAACAAATTGCGGAGGCGAGGAAGCCGTCACCCCCTCCCAGTGATCACGCTGTCTAACGTGAGCTCTCTTAATAACAAGATGAATGAGGTCTTGCTTCGAGTCAAACAAGAGGAGGAATTTAGGAGCAGTAATCTCATCTGTTTTACGGAAACATGGTTAAATGAAGATCATAGTGTGGATATCGAGGGATTCACCACTATACGAGCCGACAGAGATAAGGTAAAATCGCGGAAATCTGTTGGCGGGGGACTCTGTATGTATGTTGATAAGAACTGGTCATCACAGTATAATATAATTGAACAGACTTGTACCCCGGACTATGAGACTTTGGGTGTATCTTTTAGACCATTTTATCTGCCGCGGGAATTTGGTCAAATAACCATATTCTTAGTATATGTACCAGGTCCTAATAATAACGAGGCAGCGGAGCATATTGCAGAGTGCTTTACTAGGATCGTAACAAAGTCATACTAGGGGATTTCAACACACTTTCATTAACAGAGACTCTTCCACACTTGCAACAATATATTGATTGTCCAACCCGTTTCTCACGCACACTGGATTTGTGTTATGGCAATATTGACGATGCATACAAGGCAGTATGTCGATCACCGATTGGCAGATCGGATCACAACGTTATCCATCTACTGCCAAAATACAGACAACTTGTTAGAAGGGATAAACCAGTGGAAAAGAGAATTCAGGTTTGGAGTAAGGACAAAGAACACATGTTAAAGGATTGTTTTTGCACTACAAACTGGGATCTTTTTTGATTCATGCAGAGATCCTCACAAACTAACTGACTGTATTACCTCTTATATTCAGTTTTGTGAAGAAACCGTTATTGACAGTAAAATGGTTAAAATCTACTCAAATAATAAGCCATGGCTCTCTAAAGATTTAAAGAAACTCCTTAATGAAAAGAATTGGGCATTTCGTGAAAATAATCATGAGGGGTTTAAACTTAAAAGGAAGGAACTGAGAGCTATGATACAGAAAGCAAAAATTTATTTCAAACATAAGGTAGAGGATCAGTTAGCGAATCAAGATGTAAGGAGTGCTTGGCAAGGCTTGAATAAGATGATGGGGCGTGACTCAAGGAATGTAAATAAAGATATTATTATAGGAACGGATGGTTTTAAATTGGTTAATGATTTGAATTTGTTTTATGGAAGATATGATGCAGCCGACAACTGGAATAAGATTGAAGAAATAAGTGATAAGATTCCAGTGGGGCCGCCAATTCGTTTGACAGGGGACCAAATTAGAAGGTCCCTTAGATGCATAAAGCCCTATAAAGCGCCTGGTCCCGATGGCCTTAAGGGCAGAGTTTTAAAGACATGTATAAATGAACTAACCGACCCCTTAACAAAATTATTTCAGGTTTTATTAGACCTACAGACGATACCCAGTATGTGGAAGTTATCATTTATACGACCCCTTCCGAAAAAAGTGAGAGCAAAAGACTTAGAGGACTTTCGTCCTGTGGCGTTAACCTCAATACTAGCTAAATGCATGGAAAGAGTAGTTAGTTATCATCTAAAACCATACATATCAGAACAATTAGATGTACTGCAATTTGCATATAAATCGCAAAGAGGAACAGAGGATCCAACGCTCACCTTGGTTGATACAATTGCTAGCCATTTACAACAAGCAAAGGCTTATGTGCGTGTTCTTTTTATAGATTATACCTCTGCTTTTAATACCATGCAGATACATTTACTCTTGGAACGTCTTCTGGTTCTAGGTGTGAATGGGGGAATAGTTCATTGGATAAAGAATTTTTTAACAAACCGACCACAGCGAGTTTGTGCTCGGGGTTTTAAATCAGATATTATATATTTAAACACGGGGGCACCCCAAGGATGCGTCCTGTCACCCCTTTTATTTTCTGTTTATACAAATGGTATAAGAGTGCAGCATGAGAATTACAAACTATATAAATATGCAGATGATATGGCACTTGTGGCACTTTTATGGAAAGACTGTGTACATCTTGAGTACGAGGAGCAGGTTTTGAAACTAGAAAAATGGTGTGAAGAAAGTTCTTTATTGATAAATGTAAGTAAAACAAAATAGCTGATTTTAAATCATCCAGAGCCTCTAACAGAAATATTGTTGTGATCAAACTGTTAAAATTGTTAAGACTTTTAAGTATTTAGGAATCATGATAGACTGTAAATTGAACTTCTCTGATAATGTGGCTCTTATTTGTAAGAAAGCAAATCAAAGGCTATTCTTGCTAAGGAAACTGAAAGAATTTTGTGTGAGCAAGGTTGTGTTGCAAAGAGTTTATATAGGCTTAATTGAAAGTGTTTTAGTGTATAATATAACTGTGTGGTTCGGACGAGTTACTTCCGTGAATAAAGTTAAATTAGACAGAATTATAAGAGTAGCTGAGAAGATTATAGGAATAAAGCAAAAGTCAGTTACTCAATTATACCAAACTGCTATTTACAGAAAAGCTTTGATTATAACGAGAGACACAACACACCCCTTGAATCATGTTTTTGAACTATTACCATCACGTCGTTGTTATAGAACACCAAAAGCAATGAAAGCAATATATAAACAAACTTTCGTACCAAATGCAATAAGTCTTTTGAATAAGAGGTAGGAATGTATATTTTCATTTTGTTACTATGGATGTGTGTATGGCTAGAGGTATTTATGATGTTGTGTATTGTTAATTGGTTGTTTTGTGATTGTATATTGTATGGCGAGACCAAAGATCAATTTTCAGCTTAGGCTGAACAATAAAGTACTACTAAACTAAAGACCGATCTGTCTGTTAACCTACCGTTCCCTCACTCGTGAACAAGACGGCAAGATTTTTGAACTCCTTCAATTGAGAGAGGATCTCTCTACCAACCTGAAGGGGACAAACCACTCTTTTCCAAAAAAGAACCATTACCCTGGACTTGGAGGTGCTGATTCTCATCCCAGCCGCTTCACACTCGGCTGCAAACTGGCCCGACCGCACGCTGGAGAACGAACTGGACCCAACTCACCAGGTGGTGATCAGTTGACAGACCCTCTCTTCCCCCAAGTTTTCAAGACATACGGCCGGAGGTCAGATGGTCAAAGTTGATTATTGACCTCCGACTTAGGGTGTCCTGGTGTCATGTGCAATGATGAACACCCGAAACCAGAGGCGTAAGGAAGCAACCGTCTTGTTCATCAAGGTAAACTCAAACACATTGTGGTTGCGCTGGGGTGCTATAAGGCAACTCCAGAGTAGTGAACAGTCCAGCAACTGCTGCCCATTCCACATTGCACCGTCCCCTTATGGCTCCTCTTGCAGGTGGTGGGCCCACAGGAGTTCAGCTGTTATAAGAATTCTTTATGTCCTTATATTTATCCAGAGAGACACGTAGACAGGGTATAATTTAACAGGAAATGACCAGGTTTAATCTTGCAAGAAGAAGCAAAGCAGACACACATGTAACAAATGGTACAGCGGGAGGTTTGCTTAAGGAAATAAACAAAACACAAGACTTTATATGACTGCAGTGAAGGCCTTGATGGGAGGCGTATCTTACCCACATCCCCCAAGACACAAGGTTCCAGGTGCAGAAGTCCCATGACAAGCCATGTCCCCATCTAGTTATGTCTACTGCATGCTTGGATTAGCACGAAGGACATGACATGAATTTGACATGACCTGAAGAAAACTATAACCCCCAAGTAACTCTAAACATTATAAGAATAAAAATTATTCTAACACCAGCCCCACGTCAATCCTTCAGGCTGTGCCCGACAACACAGCTCCTAGGATCATTCAGTCACTTAAACCACTAAACCCCAAAAAGCTGGCAGTTTAAGGAGGAGGGTTTAAGCAATTGAGAAACTTAATTATTTTATCTCCCTAACAGAGGTTGTCATTGACGGATTTTTGTTTTTGCAGGGATGGAAAAATCTGAATGCCATCCGTCATTTTGACGGATTATTCTGAGGGCGATCTATTGTAATTCCTACTCCTGACCAGTTGGTGGCGAAAGTACATATCAATCAGCAATTATCTTGAATCATGTCATCTTTGTCACGCTGCATTCAGTTGCAAATGAGTGTGAGTAGTTTTTTCAAACTGCCAAAATGCTCTAATCTTGTTAATAAAAGTGAAAAAAAGAGACCATAATGCAGTGGAGGATGAAGAACGACAAACAGGAAACACTGAGTCGTCACCGACAGCTGTTACAGGACTGCACAACAACAGCGTTGGAATTAAGTTCAGTTCATTTTTGTTTTAATCATATTGTGTAATATACTCTGTGCCCTAAAGTTTAATCACAAAATATATTTTCACTTTTTGTGTAATGTTATCTGTTGTAATTAAATGAAACAAATAATATGACCTCTATGTTCGACTTGAAATTTCTTAAAATGTAAGTAAAACGAAAGTATTATTAGTATGAAAATTTGAAATGACTGGTAATAATAGACAAGGACGTAAATTTTACGACTTTGTCTGTCAAAATGACGGAGAGTAAAAAAGTCTAGTGCGACCTCTGCTCCCTACAGATATCTAGAGGTTAATAAAAGGCATGAATAATAGGTAAATATTCTCTACTTTATATCACTCAGAGTTTCATATCTTATTATCTTTGTTGGAGTGCTTGTCTTCTATTAAGAACTGGTCAAAAAATATCTACCTTCATTTAAATCTAAATAAAATTGAAACTCCGATAATTGCTCCTGATAAAAGGATTCCATTGATCATGCATTCCTATGTCAAAGGCTGATTATTATTCATGATTTTATCTCAAATCTCTGCAAAATCTCTTTTTAATTGTCTTCAGCAAAATGCTCATGTGCTCATGCTATGTCATTACAGTTTTACATTCCCTTTTTTGGATTCCAGTCAAATTTCAATTCGATTTTTATAAATTTGTCAAACTGCCGATTTGTTATATCAGTTTGAGGTTCTTTTCGATCACTAAAAATGTATCACAGAGAGCAGATCCCAAAACAGGTTACAAATAGGTAACGTCCAAATGTAGAATAAGTGGTCCAGTTCTCAGAGTCTACCCTCCGCCTGCATCGTCCCTCCGCGACCCCAGCTGTCCTCCCGCCGGTCACTCAGCTGCAGGTACGAGCTAGGGACACACACAATACTCCAGCTCAGCTAACCACACAAAATAAATATAAAAACCACACAACATGCAGAAGTCAGGCGGGACACATCCCTTTACTTAGCGGTTCTGCAGTGGTGTACACGGCTTCTTCCCTCCGACTTCGGGTCTGCGGCGGCACAGCGTTGCAGGGCATCCCACTTTAGTCTCGACACGGTCCGCTCTTCCCTCGTAGTGGCGAGGCTGAACTGTGGATGCACACACAACGCTTAGATTATTGTATCTTGTATTTTATTCTTATTACCTTCCTTGTATTTTATTTATTTAACTTTACTTTGTATTTTTTTCCCTGGCAAAGCTGCAGTATACATAACGTTACTATTGGGTCTCAATCATGAAGTTTCTTAGCATTCACTATATATTTTCTTAAATAATAATAATTAAAAGTAATGTTCTTCTGCAAGATCAAATCCCAAAAAACCCTGAATGTTGTTTTATATGATCAGACTTACATTACAACCAAATATTTTAATGAAACTTTGATCGTACATAGTACATCCATTTCTTTGCACATTTTAAAATATTTCCATCTCTTTGAGCTTGTTTAATTTTTTAAATACTGCCCGATTTTTACAGACTGCTAATGGAAAAGTATTACGACTGAACTGTAAGAAATAACATTCATTCATTCATTAGTTCTCACATCCCTTTGTCATTGCCAACAGTCTGAACTGAAGACCTCACCATCTTTGAACACTTTCGTTTGTGCAATAGTAATATTTTCTCATTCTTTGCTCCATATTTTGCTTTCAATTATCCACAGCTCAAACAGCTCAGAGACTGAGACTCGTGAGAGTGTTCGCGTCTCTGGAGAAAGCCGCAGCCTGCTTTTCTCGTTTCAAGTCGATTCCAACTCCTTCCCACACTGGCCTACATTGTGTGTTACGTCACGCTCCAGCACCACCTGAGGGGAACGCTTCTCTCGGCGACAGGGGAGATCTCATAAACAACTGCTCATTTTTATTTTGCTTCGTGCTTGTTATTAACCTCTTTATGCACAGTTTCAAAGTTAGATGCAGATAAGTACAAACTTTATAAAAAGGGGGAAATGAGCTTGGGAATATTACCAGAGCTTCAGAATAATATATAAAAGCTGCAATAAGACAAATGTGTGGTAAATCTTACAGTACGCAGGAAATTAAAGTGTTCTTTCTCAGTATTACAGAAAAAACGAAGGGAACTCTGGGCTCAAAGAAACAATCACAGAGAAGAAAGTGCAGCCTTTGGAAGTAATATATGGAGTGGAAAGTCAGTCAGTAATAAAGCTTTAGAAGATTGGAAGTAATATAACCTGAGCTAACCAAATACATGTGTTTTAATTGTATCACTTGAAAGAACAATTTAGTCATAACAATTAAAGAATAAAGCAAAAAAGAGAGAGAAAACTGCATGTTTCTAATCCCCTACACGGGAATTCAGTTTCAGTTTTATTCACAAAAATCTAAAGTTTAAATAGTCTCATAACAGACATGGGGACTTGTGACTTGGTGACTTGTACTTGAGTTGACTCGAGTCACTATTTTTATGACTTGGGACTTGACTTGACAAAAAATAAAATACTTGAGACTTGACTCGGACTTGGAGGTTTAAGAACTCGGGACTTGAATTGACTTGAGACACAATGACTTGAATGACTTGAGTGTTAATCACATCATGTTTTCAGTTTGAATATAAATATATCAAATATTTTAAAAATAAAGTTGACCCAGCTGGAGCGCAGGCTGAGAATAGCGTTGTCAAGACTGGATCACGACACTCTCATCAGTCATGTCCTCTCGTACCTCAGGCACACCATGCACACTTAGATCAGATATCACATCAACATGTCGGCCCAGAGGGGTCCGAGGGTCAGCGCTTTCAGCTTCAACAATTATTCCCAAGATGGCAAAAGGCGAACAGCGCGATGCAAGACATTAAACATTAAACTCACAGACAGCCAGACGACAACCTCCAATTCCGTCCGCCATTCTGCCCAGCTGGTCAATTTGTTAATGTTATCTGGTTAGCTGGTAGTTAGCTAATGTAATAACAGCTAAAGTAGCCACTATTCATTAACCCTCATACATATGTTGGGGACAAATGTGGGCAAAATTATTTAAATTTAAAAAAAAAAAAATACTTCCCTTCATCTGAGTGGTACGAGACTTAGCTACATTTACAAAGTTTTCCACCTGAACACACACAGAAAAATGACTCGATTCTACAATGTTAAAGGGTTAGTTCACCCAAAAATGAAAATTCTGTCATTAATTACTTACCCTCATGTTGTTCGGCACCCGTAAGACCTCCGTTCTTCTTCAGACACAGATGAAGATAGTTTTGTTTCAACAAAACTATCTTCTGATGTCTCAGACAGGCCTTCTTTGAAATCAATGTCATTTCTTCTCTCAAAACCCAATAAAGGCCCTAAAGACATCATTACAAGTCCCATCTCACTACAGTGGTTCTACAATCATTTATTGAAGCGACAAGAGCAGTTTTTGTGCGCAAAATAAATAAATATTGAATTTTTTTGGCATCTTTGACTTTGTAAAGTCTTATCTAAGATATATTAATTTAAATTACAATTTTAACAAGGTCAAGAATTTATGAGGTCAAATTTCTTTTATACAGTGGTTCATATACTTCAGCGTATATGCATCCATTGAGTATAACCATCTTGTGGCTTTTGCTGCTTTTTTGTTAATGTAATATCAATATAAGACACCAGATGTCAACAAAGTCACTTTATCTTTAGGTTTAAGCTCTCTGAACTTAGTGGAATGATATTTGAATGTAGTTAAAGAAATATTAAATATAATATAAAAATAAGCATAATTTACATTGGAAATCTGGTACTTTTAGAGGTAAATTATTCAAAAATGCCCCCCACGCCAAAAAAAAAAACAAAACAAAAAAAAACAAAAAAAAATACAGATTAAATTTGATTGAAGACAGTGATTTAACATTTATAATAAATAACAAAATTGAAATAAAACATACTAATAATATTTAATTAGTGAATAAAAACTCCAAAAGCCTAATTTTTTTATTTATTTATTTTTTTTTTATTTACTGAAAATCCAAATTATTTTAATTTACTGACAGTTACTTATATCTTGTCTTTTTACTTTATTACCTGCAGGTAAAATTACAATAATAAGGTGACTTGACTTGGACGTGACCTACTACAGGACTTGTCTTGACTTGCCCAGGAAAAAAATACTTGGGACTTAATTGAGACTTGACATGTGTGACTTGGTCTCATCTCTGCCTCGTAATAGTGTCTGTCAGACATGACTTTTTGAGAAATGGAAGCCGATTAAAGCTTATTATATAAAAGGGCCCAAAACATCAATGAAAATACAACAAACACACACAAAATAAAATAATATTTAGTAAGCAGTGCCAAACAGCCCTCAACCCCCTTGCGACCGCCAGGGCTTAGGACCTTGGGAGGATAGCTTTTCACAAAAAAAAAAAAAAAAACAGAAGTAAAATTCTTATAAAATGAATGACAAACTATATTTCAAAGTTCCTTTTAAAATTGTTAAGGGGCACTGGCAAGTCATTTGAAAACATAGCCATTATTATGACATATTAGTGTGTTCAGGGCATCATTGTGCACAACCGCAAACTTGGAAGGACAGCTTTTCACAAAAAATAACCAGCAGTGGAATTTTTTGAAAAAAGGGGGGCTGTTGGTGATAGGGTATTGTCCACTTCGGGTTTTATGCTCAGGGTCCCAGGCTGGATGTGTGTGCCAAATTTCATTGAGATACAAGTAAACTAAACCCACCCCATCCAAAGCCAAGGTGATGATTTTTTTGGCAAAGGTGTCTTTGTGATACTGAACTAGTATAAAGCCTATGTGTTAAAAACGCTAGGAGGAGACATCTAAAATGTAAGGGCTACGATGAAGGGTTGTCACATGTTCAAGTCAAAATGGCTGTTGGTCCACATAGAGTTTTTCGCTCTTGATGTGTCTAAAATTCTTTTTTTATATACGAGAAACTAGATTTTTTCCATCCCATTCATTTATATCACAAATTCCAGGGGTTACCAAGGCAATACGGTTGCAGATAGAGTAGAGGGCTGTCATAGGCTTTTATGTCCAGAACGACATGAGGGATGTGTGTACCAAATTTCATTTGCCTACAACAAACTAAATTTCAATGTCCCATTCAAAATTATTAGGGAGCACTTATGAACAAAACATAGCCATTATTTTGTCATATCAGTGGGTTTAGGGCATCACAGTGCACAACCGCCTCATTGGGTCCAACTTGATTTGACAATTTTTGAGCGACATATGGGATGTTGGCAAATCAAAAAACAAACACGAGTTTGTGGCAACAAAAAGTGTAGCTAACTTTTGATGCCCTAGTTCTGTAGATGATTCTGACAAAATTTGGAGCCTTTTGGATGAAAACCCTAGGAGAAGAAAGATTTTTACATGGGGGTAAGATTTAGGGGGTCGCGCGCTCCACCCGTCATGGCAGATTTCCCATTGGTCAGGGGGCAAAGCTGTAATTAAGTGTTTAGTTTGGCTTGATGGGTAGAATGTGTCTTCTAGATTTTATGACTCTAGGCCAAAAAAAAAGTATGTTCTTTGATATAAATGTATTTTCACTTTTTCAGGGTGCAAGCTTGGTGCAGTTTCACTTATGTTTACTTGTTCAAATTAGCGTTCAAGTCACGGCTCCCATTAATTTACATCACACATTGGGGGCATTGCCATGGCAACACTATGACATGAGGAATGTGTGTACCAAATTTTATTTGCCTCCAACAAACAAAATTTTTAAGTCCCATTCAAAATTTGTAAGGGGGGCGCTGGAGAGCCATTTCGAAACATTAGCCATTATTTTGGCATATCAGTGTGTTTAGGGCAACATTGTCTACAGCCGTCCAACTCAATCCAACAATGTTTGAGTGACATATCGAATCTTTGCAAAATTATGTACGTTTTTGTTTTGTATGTTTTTTTTTGTACGCGAACAAACACATTTTGTGGCCTTCAATAGGAATTTTTGGGTCCCCCGTATGAGGCGCTGTTGCACAAATTAAATTTTTTCAATTGAAATATGTTTAGGCCTTGACATTTCAGCCAAACTGGAGTTTGCGTTTGCAAATTATAACAATTTAGGAGGTGTTCAATTTGCCAAAATTTACCGTTACCTTTGATGCCGCCAAAAACCCAGGTTCCACGCGGAACCTGGGTTTTATCTATGAAGAATTTGAATAACTTGTTGATAAAGATGGAAGGCAATGATGCACCTGGGAGCAGGTCAATGGAGCAGTCATATAGCTGGTGGGGTGGTAGTGAAAGTGCATGTTAGACAGGTCATGGTACTCAGAAGGGACCGTGGAAAGACCAGGAGGCTCTGAGGGGGGCAGAGTAGTAGACTGGACCTGGGTTTGGGCAAAACGCAGGCAGGTGGAGTGGCAAAAAACACTCCCGTTACACATGAAACCCGAGGACCAGTCAAACTGCTGGTTGGGTAGATTCTGCCAAGGCATCCCCAGGACAATGGGAGCAAGAGGCGAGGAGAGAACAAACAGTCTGATGGTCTCCTTGTTGTTGCCCGAAAGGGTTAGGGTTATGGTAACTGTAGTATGTGTGATGTTAGCCAGCAGCCTTCCGTCAATAGACTTCACCGGTTTGTACAGTGGCAGTGCTGACGCAGTGCTCATTCAATCTAGAAGCTCGATTTACGGACATAAGCCTGAATAGCTCTAACAAATGCATTCAGTCACTTGTGTCAGATTGCGGCTGGATATAACTCATTATGCATGGGAAACACCTCTCAACCACCACACTCTTTCATCTTTCACTTGTTCTGCTGTACAACTACAACCTCTGTGTGTGAAAACTATCCCACGTTTAACGCTCTTATAAGTCCAAGTACAATAAAAGCGCAAGTTTTTTCATATGTGTTACAATAATAAGAGGAGGGAGTTTGATGTTACCCCCTTTCCACCAGCAGGAACCCGGGTGCTGGTTCGGAGCTAGTGCTATAGCCAGTTTGGAGCTGGTTTGACTTGCGAGCTCATTAAGAACCGGTTTGCTTTCCCATGGACTACAGAGCCACCAAAGAGCCACATCTGACGTCACCAAATAACACACTGACACACCTGT
This sequence comes from Neodontobutis hainanensis, assembly GCA_024349245.1. NCBI lineage: Eukaryota > Metazoa > Chordata > Actinopteri > Gobiiformes > Odontobutidae > Neodontobutis > Neodontobutis hainanensis. Next base: position 2,504,490 of record JALDNG010000173.1, on the reverse strand, counting down.
GACAATACCAGCAGTTCCGTTCATGTTCGTTTTACAAACATAAATCTGCATCCAATGTTTTCAGCACTGTCATAAATGGCAGATAGTTCTACAAACAAAAACAAGATGTGGCATTAAAAAAAACTACTACTACTACATTTTTTACAATTTTCTGTGATACGTTAAGCAGAGGTGGGTAGAAAAGCCTAAAATAGTAGTCTTCCAAAACATTACTTAAGTAAGAGTAAAAAAGTATTTGGTTAAAAGACTACTTAAGTACTGAGTAACAGTTACTCTACGTTAATTTAAACGTCACTACACTAAAGCTACTACCCAGAGAAATGTAGCATGCATTCCCAACCGCTCTTTGCTGCAACATTACAATTTACAAATTAAGGGCATATTAAACGATAAATTTGGAACCTTGGCATAGAGTAAAGAGACGGTGGCCATTTTTTTTGCTCTGAATGGGGTGGTCAAAAATGCGCCTAATTTATGTCGTAAACTGAGCATAAGAGTGGCAAAAGTGGAGTGGCTATTCCAAGCAACAGCTATTTATATTGCGCTTTTCCACCTAGTAGGCACTCAAAGTGCTGGTTAGCAGGCTAACAATGTAGGCTATATGAGCTCTATCTGAGGTACTGCTTTAAATGGGCTTTCCATTTTTTATTAGTATAAAAGACTATGCAAATAAGCCATGGGCCTCAAGTTTTGTTTCTCACAAATGTAAACAAATGTGTGCAAAGCTTTGTTTTACTGCAGCTGTCGTCATGTTCCTGCATGGCTACGTCTGATTGGTAAAACACTGTCATATGGTAGATCCACTGGAGCAAACGTAAAGCATAGAATGTGTGGAATAAATGGTAAAAAAAAATAACTTTACTGGGTAAATGTAAATTGTTACTAGCCACCTCTGACGCTAGGCAAACATTAGCTAGTAAACGTTAAGCTAGCCAAATGTTAGAATATTTTAAACCCTTTTATGACAAATAAATTCCCCACTAAACAGCTAAACTAATAAATACCTGTCTGGCAACAAATGGAAGAGGTCTGTTTGTCTGTTGGTCACAGTAATCCTGCCCATAGCCACTAACGCAAGTGGTTCTCACTTCTAGCCCAGCAATATTTTGGTGCTACCTACAAACCACTTTTCTGGTTCGGAGCTGGTGCTTTGGCATTCAAAAGACAAAGAACCAGTTGAGTGCAGTTGTAAAATCAAAATAGCAGCATTTACTTTTTAAAACACATCCACAGGTGCGAAATGCTGCGGGGATTGGCTTTAGCCTTGGCCCTGTACTGAAGTGGGTTTGTGTTGGAAAACATTAAAGCTCCACTGCCCCATTTTATTTGTTCTGTCCATAGTTTGTAAAAGAAAAAGGGATGTAATCCGCCCATTGATCCCCCTATTCACCGATATTGTCATTATGACAGGGCAATAAAATGGCGGTTACATCCGAGCTTTTCGGGTTTTACTCCATAGTAAAACAATAGTTTTTAGATAGCATAAACTCACATATTAATCAAAAACTAAAGGAGGTAAGTAAGAAAGCAGCTCATTTCTTACCTCTTTTCCTTACTCAAGAGAGGATTCTGACAGCTCTTAGCACAACAATCACTGCATAGGGGATTAAGGTTTTAAAATTAAGCCACATTTTTCCTGGAGAATTGTATGGCAATGTTGACAACTTGTATAGCCAATAGGTGCATTTCTTATTTAAAATAATGCAGGGGATGCTACCCCTGTATGTGTTGAATTTTTTTTGGTTTAATGAACAATCAACTTGATTTTTAGTAAAATGACACAAGCTCAAGTCAAAATTCCAAAAAGTAAAGAAACAGGACATCATCAGACAGTGAAACTCTGACTAATACAATGCAAAATCCTTTCCAAATGAAGGATGGACAATCTGTGAGAGTGGATGCTGTAGAGAAAGTAACAGTGTCCATCTGTCTTGCAGCTCCACAGTCAACACTCACTAAGTCACGAGTATATACATCAGCTGCAGAGGGACGGCCTGTCGCTCCAGAACATCTGTTCGCTGCTGTCCCTAGTGGCCCAAAGGAGTGTGTGTTCGCCAACAAACACACACAACAACCTACAGAACTCCATGAAGAAATGTATTCAAGGATTGTGGGGCTCCCGGTAGAACGGCTGTTAGAACAGTGCGCAGGGAGGGAGTTAACAGAGGTGTGGATATTTAAAGTAAAACAGAATGAAGCCCTGTTGTAAACACTGTTAAAAAAGAAAACAAAGGATTGTGAGGAAATGAGCTGCTCACATGACAGCATCAATCAGTGGGAGGCATTCTGCTCTAATGGAAAGCTGGGGCCCAGGACAAGGCCCTTATCAATCATTCAGATAGATCTGCCACCGTTTTGACTATGCACCAAATAAACAATATCTGAGATGAGCTCTAAGTGCTATTCCCAATACAAGCCACATTGTGGGTCATTCCGGCTCTGACATCTCCCGGGCGCCCGACAAATTATTGAGAGTAAAATGTGTGTAGAGCGCAGTGGATTTGAAAGGCCACGCAGCGCTCCTCTGTTGTAGGACTATAACAGCAAACAGCGCTAAAGGTCACAGGCCGGCTGCAAGAACAGCCAGAACAAGCGCATGATTAGGAATTCTCTATACCTCTCCTTTACAGCGTCATTAAAATGAAATACTGCACATTATTTGCAATCCAATCATTTTAATGCATGCTCTCTCTTTATACATTTTTGACATTCAACACTTTTTTTTGCAGTATTTATGAATTTCTCCAATGTTGGATGAATAAAATAAGAGAAGAGATACTTCATTTGAATTTAGATTTTGTTTATCTTCTAGTTCTACTGTAAGGAAACATGGAATAAAATTTCACCAAGACTCAACATTTAAAGCAATCGAGTTTATTTTTTATTAACATAGCCTCCATGGAGTTAATTTCTGCCCTTGACTCATATTAGTTTTCATCTTATCTTCGATTACAGCTGAAGGGGCAGTCTTTAGACCAATAGCTGAGTGAGGTTTCTTGTTTTCAATTTAATGAAATTAAATTTATATTGCTCAATATCAAAACAACAACAACAACATTTGTGCCAAAGGACATCCTTCTTTTGTTTTCCCTCCCTTCAGGAATGACTGCTGCTGTGCCCACAGTCAGGTGTCACTGGTTCTGTTCCTTAGATGCAGCTCAATGTCAACAGAACCAGACTAAATAAAAGTAAAACAATGTTGCGAGTCTACAGACAGTTATGAGGGAAAACAGCCATAGACGTTATATTTCTTTTAAGCCTAAATGTGTGTTGAATGAAAGAAATATATTTGGAGCTGGCATTTTTTTATTGTGGTAATAATACAGCATGTTGGTGCACTAACCAAAGTGCCATTTTAAAGCAGCGCAATGTGGCTCTGTTCTTTTTCTGGCTGACCTGTTTTACCCCAAAGTCGTGCACTCCAAAGCATGTTGCTCGCTGCCTAATTTAGCAATCACAGTGGCATGGAAGATTTGTGAGCATTCTCTCTCTGGTTTTAAGATCTGATCCAAGGACAATAATATGCATGAGTTGGTATTTCCAGCTGAGCTGCCTTTGACTTGTCATTGCACCATGAGAACATTCCCAGGATAATACAGCCTACCTGACTGTGAGCAGCCTTTATCAGGATGCGTCATTTATCTATACATTTGTAAAATGGTTGTATACATAGGCTTTATGGGCTATTTGGCAAAATAATCTGTGTTTACTCACAAATGTATGAAAGTGTCGCCTTTAATTTAACTGTACTGCAAGATGTAGTGATGACCTGCTAATGCTTCTAAAATCTATACTTTTCTACTTTTCTGTTGTTCAGTTTCTAATGTGCACAGTGTTTTCTGCTAAGTTTTGCTGGTTAACTTGTTACCTTTCATGGAAGACCAAATGAAAATTTTTAGACTATAAGTTCTGCTTATTGCAATGCAGACAATAAATTACATGTTTTAGTTCACAAAGCAGGAGCCATTTGATGTAAAGGTTGTGCATGGAAACCTTCTCATACATTTGCTCCAACTTACTGATCTATCAACACTCCACACTGTGATGCTCAGTGTGGAGTGAACCTGAATCAAAACAGTTTCACTCCTGAACAACAACAACACCTGAATGGAGCAGTGTTACTAACGACACCTGAGCCTTCTAACGACTCTCACATCAGGAGTTACACTGTCCTTTTACAATTATGAGACCAGAACAGCCGGGTCCATCAGGTTTGGTTTTAGGTCAAACCCCTCAGCTTTCAAGTATACGCTCTGCTCTCTTAGCAGCTGAACAGTTGATATAGACTTTATTAATTAGAGGCAAAATGTCTTCACCTTGAAAACTGAGTCCAGATGCTTTTGCTTAACCTTTTCTTTAAGATGACTTGGATGACTAACAACCTTCACAGACAAATAATAATACAATTAATGTAAAATAATTCATATGGTTTTACATAGTAATGTAATTTATTAATGTGCCCTTTTATCATTACTGAAAATTTCACCAGCACGTACCCCGCAACAATATAGAGTTCAGATGTTTATTGTAAGAGATTATGCATCAGTTAGACGTTGAAAGATTAAGGTGGCATCAACTCTGAAAACACCTGGGATTGATAAGACTGTGAAAACTAGAGTTGTGGTTGAGGTAAGTTAACAAATTTCATTAATTTTGAGAGAAAATTGTTTTTTTTTGCTCGTTGCTCCCTGGTGACTGGATGTTGATCTATTATAATGCTTACACACACAAGCTGAGCTAAAATAAAAGCTAAAATAAACATAGCAACTATGTCAAGTCATAGTGGCTTTGTTTTTATTCATTTATTTTTAACAAAAAAAGCACTGTACTGATCCTTTGGTTCCACCAGAGTGGTCTAATTTCCAAAAGATGGAGCTAAACACTGTAGTCTGTTGATGATCCCTTGTTGGGCAAAATCGAGAAAAACAAGGAAACAATATAAAACAAAAACATTTTGTTGTGTGATATAAACATCATATTTTGAAAAGAAAAAATTATAAACTAGTTTTTATTATCAACAGCTGTTTTGGGTGCAACAGTCAGAGGTCAAGGAATGTACCAGACTGGAGTAGCATACAAGATATGGCTTTTATGAGGTCCACATTTTGTTCAGAAAATTTATATTCCAGCTCTAAAATTGCCATGTCTAGTATGTAAAGGAGGAATCTTTTATTGGGCTAAATGGGGTCATTGTGGCATCTTCTGTTTCTGTATGACCCACAGTAGAAAGAACTACACTTTCAGCAAGGTTTTTATTCGTGACTCTCTTTCCCTTTAGAGGAGGTAAATCCTCCACACCATTGGCCAGCTCTGCACAACACTCTTCATTCCGTAGCTCCGAGGCCTCAACAACCTTACATGCAGCACACGTATATCTGTACCAGACTGTAACACTGCATTTGCCGGTTTTAAGACACCACTAAAAAAAATCCAATTGCAAAGAAATGATACCTTTTAATTTGCATTCTCAGGCCTGATGCTTCAGTGCACAAATCAACTGCAGTATTATCATCTTCTGAGATTTTGGTCAATATGTTGAGAAGATGGTCCTCATTGTCAATTAAACATTTTGTGACATCATAATGGGTTGTCCATCTAATTTCTAGTTAACTTAGAGACCCTTCTGTCTCAAAAGATATTTATGTGACACCACAAGAATTTGTAAAGAGAACTGGAAAGGTTCAAAGAATTATTTTGCACATGGCTAACTCTGCATTGCATGGACTAAAGCAAGGCAAGGACATTTTCTTTATATAGCACAATTCATACAATGGGTATCTGAAAGTGCTTTACAGGAATAAAAGACAATTTACAAGATTTAGATTAAGAAACATAAGAAATAATTAAAACTTTAAAAGAAGAGTGCAGATAAAAAAAAACACTGTAGTGTAGGCGGAGCTAAAGAGGAAGCTTGTTTTACTTCATCTGGGAGGCTGTTCCAGATTTTTGCTGCATAAAACTTAAACGCTGCTTCAACCTGTTTAGTTCCAACTCTGGGCACGAGCAGAAGCCTGTCCCAGATGTTCTCAGAGTCCGGGGAGGCTCATAAGCTACTAGCATTTCAGAAATATATTCTGGTGCTAAACCATTAAGAGACTTGTAAACCAGCAGTGTTGTTTTAAAGTCTATTCTCTGAGCAACAGGAAGCCAGTGCAGAGATTTTAAAACTGGACTGATGTGGTCGTACTTCCTGGTGTTAGTTAGAACTAGAGCAGCAGTGTTCTGAATAAGCTGCAGCTGTCTTAACCCTCGTTTTGAGAGACCAGTGAGCAGGCCGTTACAGTAATCTAACCTGCTGGAGATAAAAGCATGAATAAGTTTCTCTAAGTCTGGTTGAGACATTATCCCTTTGACTCTGGAAATGTTTTTAAGGTGATAAAATGCAGACGATGTAATTGACTTCAAATTCAAGTCTGAGTTCATGATGACCCCTAGATTTCTAACCTGGTTTTTAGATTTTAGAGAAAGAGACTCGGGGTGACTGCTGACACTTTCTCTTTGTTTCTGTGGCCCAAAGATAATTATTTCAGTCTTGTTTCTGTTCAGTTGGAGAAAATTATGTTGCATCCACACATCAATCTGTTCGATGCAGTGACACAGTGAATGGATCGGTCCATTTTCACCTGCTGTGAGTGAGATGTAAATCTGAGTGTCATCTGCATAATTATGGTAGGATACGCCACAGCTGGGTATTAACTGACCTAAAGGAAGCATGTAAAGATTAAATAATAGAGGTTCCAAGATAGACCCCTGTGGAACCCCACATGTCAGGGCCATTTGGTCACAAACAAAGTACTTCCTGTTTTCAAGACTGAAACCATTTAAGAGCAGTTCCAGAGATACCTATCCATTCCTCTAATCTTTGTGACAGGATTTCATGGTCCACTGTATCAAACGCAGCACTCAAGTCCAACAGAACTAAGACAGAGACTTTGCCCGTGTCAGTGTTCAGACGGATGTCATTTGTGACTTTGATAAGTGCAGTCTCAGTCTGTGATGGGGCCTAAAACCTGACTGAAAAGTATCAAAGCAGTTGTTAAGTAATAGAAAGTTATTAGTCAAAGATTTTCCCTAAAAATGGCAGGTTTGATATGGGCCGATGTAGCATCAAGACTGCTCTTCTTTAGGAGAGGCTTGATGACTGCAGTTTTTAAGACCATTGGAAATGTTCCAGACTGTAAGGAATTATTGACTATATCAGTGAGTTGTGGTAACAAACTGCTTAGTACTGATTTTAGAAATCTAGTGGGTAGAACATCAGCAGGCAGCAGGTGGATGAACTCAGGCTGGAGACAGTTTTTTCAATTGTTCTGTCCTTAATGGGTGTAAAATGTGTTAACCAAACCAAGTGTCTCCGAGGTGGCTGCAGTGTTGTTGTACGTCCTTTGGACTGTAGCATGTTTAATGCCTTGAACCTTGTCATTAAAAAACAATGCAAACTCATTGCATTTAGTGTTGGAAACTAATTCTGGAGGAAATGGAGCTGGAGGGTTTGTTAATCTGTTCACTGGAGCAAACAGGACACGTGAGTTGTTACTGCTGTTGTTGATGATCTCTAAGAAGAATATTTCTCTTGCTTTTTGCAAAGTTTGATTGAAAACATGCAAATTTTCTTTGTATACCTCATAATAAATTAAGAGTTTAAATTTACGCCATTTTCTTTCGGTTTTTCGGCATTCCCTTTTCTGTGCCCTGACAGAAGGAGCATTGCTCCACGAAGCCTTCTGCCTCTTCATCACTTTAACCTTAACTGGAGCAATGACGTCCATAACATTTAAAACACCTGAAGTATAACAACAAATCATCAACTTAACCTGAATAGGCATTTTCAAACCTGATTGAAATAAACATGTTCAGTCCTATATATTTAAACTGCAGCCTCAGCTGCTGTGACCCTGCCTCTCCAGCCGTCTCGCTCTCTACTACTGTCTGGCAGCATTACTTCTGTCTCCTAAATAAATGTTTTCCACATATGACCTCATTTATATTAGACTCTTTACTGACATGAGTCTATGCCTGTCTTTAGACTACTGTCACTTTATACAGCTGACCTGAGGCTGAGACCTGCTTCTACATCTGATCCTGTGCTACTGGGCAGGACTGCTTCAGAAATGTTTCTTCTTCACACAGTTTGTATTCTTCAGCTCATAGCCTCTGTCTGTTGGCTTTAGAGTCATAATGTCCTCTGTGTCACCAGTTCTGTCTCTTAACTTATCACCTGCTCACTCTGCTCCAGACCTCCTCAGACCGCCTCTGTCTCTCTTTTTACTGTCACCCATAAGCCAATCAAAATGAATGTAAGAATTGAATATGCTGCTCTTTTGTAGTAAGTTAATAAAAAAAAAAAAAAAAAAGGCGTGTTGTTACATGCTCAGAGTAGCTTGATCCCCTCTGAGAGGAATAATCAGCGGAAAATTAATCAATAGAAAAATTAGCAAGCAGCTATAACTTAGAGAGATAATATTAACTGTGCAGCAACAAGAAGTAATTATTAATTGCTTTAAAAGTCAGATATAATGAGGTGTTTTACGTTGCTTTTCTAACAAGAAACTTACTGTTGAAAACACCGGACAAACTGCTTCACAAACTCTTAAACAGCTACTGAATCATTTTGCCAAGTTACGCCCTGAGCAAGAACCAAAGTCCTGCCCCAGGCTGCCTCGGCAACAATTGACTTGTCCTTGTAAGCACCTGCTGCCTGTAGAACATGTCAACACTATTCAGTCAATCGAAGAAAGAGTTGTTGATTAAGATGGCTTCAAACAGTCCAGAGTGCAGCTGCGACTCCTCTCATCTCACGCTAAGTTGGACCTGTCATCGTGTCAGGAGGTTAATGATCTAGTGCGTTGTCAAATCAGATTTATTATCTAAGCATGGATTAATCTGTCTGCATTGTGTGCTTCATTAAGACACCACCAAGCAAAGCCTTAATTTGAACTCTCTTAATTGCAGTGATTACTAGCTTCCTCTTGAGGCGTTGTAAATTGGCGGAGGAGCAGAAACCGACACTAACTTTAGGAGCTGACGCAAATCAAGCTCGGGTCTCTGAGAAACAGCACATATCCAAAATATGTGAAGGCTCTTGTACTTGTTCCAAGATGAGATTTGCTTAATCTCTTTGAATGGCCTGCACAGAATTACTGAGTGATTGCTCAAGTGTTGTTTGTGAAGATAATGTTCTGTGTGGAAAGCTGCAACAAATTCAATTATTCCTTCTGAGGGAGTATTGCATTTTGGGGACTGGAGGCGAGTGCAACCAGAATCAAATGGAAGAGACAAGAGACGGGCCGTGAGCGAGGCGAGGGGCTGTGTGCTCTGCGGGCGGCGAGTGTTTGTTTGTGTGTGACACTGATATGCATACGCAATCAGATGAAAACTAGAAGGCCGCTCCAGGTTTCGAGGCGGAGCTCAGTTCCAGCAGCCTGAAGTGTGTTACCTTATCTCGACCTGGGCCCAGCGCCGTCGCTCAGAATGACTTGTACTGAGCTGATACACACAATGCCTCGGTAAAGCTCCGCAACTCAACAATCTGGCTTCTATAATCCAGCACATGGCAAACCAATGGAAAAGACAATTAAATCTATCAAAATTATCCATCCCTTGGCCTAAAAACAATCATTAAGAATCCAATTTATTGTGTTAACACCATGCCTTCCATGCTTTTTAAACTGCAATCTAATAAAACGGAGAATTGAATTTTACCATCTCTATTTTATTTTAAACTCAATTCACGTCATTGTATTTCTGATAAATATGTTTAACATGCCCTGTAGCCCTACAAAATTATAATCCAAACTTTCTTGTCATTTAGAAAGAAAAGCACAATTACACTTGCATGTACATTTTTCAATAATGTTGTACAGCAGTGTGTGGGCTGGCACCTGCACTACCTAACAGGTTTTCTCATTTGCTTTGGCTCATTAACATTTAGCTCAAGTCTCTGAACAGTCAGTGTAGCTCACAACACACACATTTGAAGACTGAGTACAATTCTTTACACATCGATACCAAAAAAGATCACATGCGTATGTCTCGCAAAGCAAAACCTAAACCTGATTCTCAGTGGAATCTTCAAAATTCTTAAAATCTGTAACCAGATTTTAGATTAATCTACCAATAAGTTCCGGGGCTAAGATGTTCTGGAGGTTCTCATGGTGCCAGTTAGTAAAAATGTGTGGTAGGTATATTTGTTTGAAATAAAAAATGTGCTTTTTTCACCCAAGAAAGAAAACAGCATTGTTACCTACTCTGAGATAGAGAGCAGCTTCTACAGTTTCTATCTTTCGCTTTGGCGCAGTTCTCAAATGGTTTCAAACCATTTTGTTTACTTCTCTGAACAGTGGCTCACAACAGTTGGGCTTTTCTCACTGTTTTAGATCAATTGTATTACTTTGTGGCATGTTTTCAAAAGAGCACAATTGTCAACAAATCTGTACAAAAATAACAAAACCTAAATCAGATTCTCTGTGAAATCATCAACGTTATCATAAGCTTTAACCACTGTGTTTGAGCGCCACCAGGCACAACTGAAATCCCAAGGGTCTGGCAGTCAAACCAAGTGAGCACATCATAAATGACATTAGATGTGCTGTTTATTGTATTCTCACAGGCCGGCTCATAGCCTGTGGCAAAGAATGAGGGGACACAAACAACAAGGGTAGGCCAATCAAAAGTATTTATTAATTAAACTCAAATCAATAACTTTAACAAAGAAAAGGAACGGGGTGTGAGTATGTCTGAATCAGTGGTGTATGTAGGGTGCCTGGATGTGTGAATCTGTGTGACATGCCTAAGCTCATACCTAAAGAGAACCACAGTTGCTACATTAAACATAAACAGATTCAAGACATAAAACAATGACAAGTGCTCAAGAGTTCAACTGTTTTATTGAGGCAAACCATAATTTGTTAATCCAACAATAAAAATCATATTTACATTTTTACATTTTCACATTTTGGCTCTGACAAAGTCACTGACAACAAAACTAGCTTTTGAAACATAAATGGTTTGGTGAAGAACCCTTTAGCAAACAAGGTAAAACTTTTGATGAACCACTACATTCTTTTACAAATCCACTTCAAGTTAATAGAAATGTTAACATAGTTTTTTGGGCCAAAGCAATTGAGAAGAACACTAACTTCTTTCTTCTTGGAATATGACGATTCATCACAAACACAAGACATTTGACTGAGAAAACCCTTTCATTTTGCTCTTATTTTCCCCTCAATAAATCAACCTGTCTGTCCAATCAACAGACAGATGTTTTAACTCCGCCTTTGAGGAAATGTACTACACTGGTGGAACCTGTTGGCTTTATCTTGGGGATTTATCTTGGTGTTAATTGGCTGATGTAAGCAGCTCTCCTTACTGAGTAAAAAGATTTACCTCGAAAAATATTGGTCTAAAAAGATAAATTCAAATCAAAGCAGGGTTTTTTCATTCGACTGCTTATCTTGTTCAGGGTGACAGGGACCACGTCTATAAACTTGAGCTTGACCAGCAATCATAAGTTTTTATTTCATACAAACAATTATTCTGGTCCTTTTTGCTTAGAGTCCAGGAGATAGTTGCTAATTAAACTTCTTCCCGGAGTATGGGGTCCAGGGTCCTCTGCTAAGGGCTGTCCTGTCACTGTATGAACAGAGCAGGAGCTTGGGTCGCATTACTGGCAGTAAGTCAGGCTTGTTCCCGGTGCATGTAAAACTCTGGCAGGGCTGCTCTTTGTCACCGGTCTTGTTCATTATTTTTATAAACAGGATTTCAAGGTGCAGCCCAGAGCCGGAGGGAGTCTGGTTTGGAGACCACAAGATCTCATCTCTGATTTTTGCAAATTATGTTGTCATGTTGGCTTCATCAGGTCAGACTTTCAGCTGCACTTTCACCTGGTTTGCAACCAAGTGTGAAGAAGCTGGGATGAAAATCAGCACCTCAAAGTCTAAGACCATGGTTCTCAGTTGGAAAAGGGTGGTTGGTCCCTTCAGGTTGGTGGAGAGCTCCTGCCTCAAGTGGAGGAATTCAAGTAACTTGTTCGCAAGTGGGGGAAGGAAGGAGCGGAGGATTGACAGACGGATTGGGGGAGTTTCTGCAGTGATGCGGTTGATGTTGTGGTCTGTTGTGGTGTAGGAGCTGAGCTGCAAAGTGAAGCTCTCAATTTACCGGTCAATCTACGTTTCCTACTCTCACCTATGGTCATGAGTTGTTGGTCATGAACGAAAGGACAAGATCCTAGATACAGGCGGCCGAAATGAGCTTTCTCTGCAGGGTGGATGGGCGTTCCCTTAGAGATAGTGTGAGGAGCTTGGCCACTCGGGAGGAGCCAGCTGAGGTGGCTTGGACATCTTCCCAGAGGCCTCCTGGATGCCTTCCTGGGAAAGTGTTCCCACTGGGATGACCTAGGACACGCTGGAGGAACTATGTCTCATCCTGGGAATGCCTCTGTATTCCCCTGTAAGGGCTGGAGGAAGGGTCTAGGGAGAGGGATGTCTGGGTCTCTGCTTGGACTGTTGTTCCCGCAACCCGTCCCCAGATAAGCAGAAGAAGATGGATAGATGGAGGGATGGACATTTTAGTGTGCTTTTGCTACAACACTTTTATTACTCTTTACACCCAGGACATGCTGTTTTTTCCCCTAAAACCTGAGCAACAGATTGTGTTTTAATTCCTTACGGAGAAGCTTGTGTTGTGTTTTAAAAGACTGAGCAAATATGCTTGGCCTTTTTATTCACTCACCGTTAACGCTCTGGGGCCGTAGAGGTTTGACTCTCTGCTCTTCTGATCTGGTCACATCATCATTGTTGGATGATTCTTTTATTTTTATTTTTAGCTCAAGCACCCAATTAGATCCAAATAACACCTTTAAAGCTGAGCAGCTGAATTGCTGCTCTGGGGTGTGCATTAACCCTGCAAACGTCCAACACACAATCGTTTACATTCTCAGTTTTGCCAGGATGCACAACAGTTACATTTCACAGCCACTATTTAATCCTGGTGAGCTTCTCTAAAATGTAACATGAGCTGTGAAACTTTGTCACCAGATAAAAGTGATAATTATTTTCGTTTATTTTGGTAATCTTTTCATACCTGTACAGCAGTTTATTTGCTACCCTCTATTCTGACGGCATACATTGGGAACGAGCCTGACTTAATGCCGGCATTATGAACCAGGTTTGGATGATTAGTGCACAGGTTCTTTTAAACATGATAACTCATTAGTTGAAAGCAGGGGTCGGCAACCCAAAATGTTGAAAGAGCCATACTGACCAAAAAGAAAAAAATCTGTCTGGAGCCGCAAAAAATGAAACGCCTTATTTAACTCCTTATTATGAAAGTAATGTAAGCGTCTATATTACCCACTTAGTATCAGAATGATAAGTTGGCTACAAATACATTGTGAGCATTCATGATTAAATGTTTATTTTTCCTGCAGCGCATCCTGGAGAGAATGACGCACCACATGATTACTCTGCTGAACGATGGTGCTTTAAGTTTAACTTCTGTTATAATTTTAATGTATTATGTTTTGTTGCATTGATGAAATTAAAGACATACAATAAAGAATGTTGATGTTATTTTTACTTCGATTACTTCGGATTCGAAAATACAACAAAATACAATAACAATAATACAGTACAATACAATGCAATTATCTTCTCTTTCCCCTGTTATCTGGTCAATAGACAGAGTGCAATAAAACAGCAGCCTTTTGAAATTAACTGGAAACGTATTTAAACTATGCATAAAACATGCATTAAAACAGTATAAAACTAAAATAAAACATAAAAGCAGCACAGTCATGCCCGTGACAAAAATAATACAGTTCGATTTATGTGCATAGTCCTCTTCTCTATAGTTTTCTGAAAAAGTCAGTGCAAGGGAAAGTGCATCATCCTCTTCTCTTTTGACGCACAATAATGCAGCCATCCTCGGACCTGTCATTCCAAATATATACCGACAAAAATCAGATAACACTTTTAAAAAAGACACTTTGTTACTAAATATGTGCCTGGATTGTGTTCTTACCCGTTTAATGTGACTTCTGTTTTCGGACATCACAGGACAGCTACAACAGTTACAACATCGAGCACGTAAGCTCTCATCTGTAAGGCACGTGCGGTATTTGGATTTTATGTAGTTCATATTTGATAATATATCTGCTCACACAGGTAAGTTGATCCAAAGATAGATAATACTCCAAATGCATATATCTTCATGTTACTACAACTGTCAAGAAGAGCATGTTGAAAAGTTTCTCCATAGTTGGAAGGCTATCTATTTCACTCTTCTCTTTAAATCTTCATTAACAGAAATGTTAAAATTAAATATTTATTATACACATTTTTACAACGTTGAAAAACGTTAAGAATGTTTATTAATTTATATCATACAAAAAGCACAATGGAAGCACAATGTAAAGCGCTTTGGGTGCCCGAGAAGGGTGCAGAAAAGCGCTATATAAATGCATGCCATTTACCATTTACCAAAAATTATTATTATTTTATTTTTTTTAAAGCACCAGGAAGCCACCAGGGCGGTGCTTAAGAGTTGCCTGCGGCTCTAGAGCCGGTCTAGAGAGACAAATGCAGGCAAGACCGGGGTTGGGACAGCTCAGTACGGGGCAGGAGGGACTGTTGTTCCCTGAGACAAAAGGAGCAATGGAGGCTGTAGAGCGGGAGTTTAGAGCGTCCAAAACAAACCAATGCATTTGTTTTTAAATGATGATGAATTCAGTTTTTAAAAAGCATTCATTCAACCTTAGTAATTCAGATTCAATTTGAGCACTTCAAATTCAACATATTCAATTTCAGTTTCTCATGACACAAATATCAGCCCGTAGGACTTTAGCACTTCCTCATTCCTACTACCCTCCACCCCCCTACTCTTGCTTGTTGCATGCATGCGGCCCAATAATGGCAAAAGTCTGTGATTTGAGCTTCAAAAATCTTATTATTAGATATACCAAGGCCTAAGAGTTTGTCAGCACTGCTCCTTTAAAAAGTTAACATCATTTTTAGGGAACCTTTGCCATTAGTTTTTCTTGTGCCTGTAGCTTTAGCAGTAGCAAGGTGCCTTTGTTGGCTTGGCAGACATACTACTGATCATATAGACATACCCAGATCATTTAGATTACACTATGTGCCAGCACTGGCGTTTTGACCCTGTGTGATCGGCCCTTCAATCTGAAACTTCATGCTAGGTTTAAAGGGGGTCAGTTAAAGGCTAACATCTTGTCCCCGTTCTATTTGTCACACAATATTGACTCATGGCAATCACAGCTAGAGCAGCCGTTTGCCTGTTTGCCACGTCACATTGTCACAGCTGTACTTGAATTAGCAAAGTGTATTTATCGGACTCACCTTGAAGCCTGTCATGTCTGTAATAAGAGCCCCGGATTGCTTCTAGATACCGGCAAAAGACCTCTCTGTCTTCTTCAAATCCCTTGGTGATTATTGCTGCAAGGTTAGGCTGGCTCGACTCCGAAAGGTCATTCTGTAAATCCCTGCCGTTAGAATGCAAAGAGGAAGTATGACAGAGTTTTGGAGATGAATTAGGAGATTATCTCTGTATTGGCTGAGATACATCTATCACATCATTCTCATAAATAAGTGGTGTTTGTGAATGGCTGCAAAGGTAACGTTTCCATGGAAAGTGGAGGAAATGGCTTCTATGTATCTACATCAGTTATTAGCCTAGCTGTATGTGGCTGGCACGATAATCAATCACAGACTAAATTGGATTTGGATTGGATTTCTGTGGTTGCGGCAATGAGCCGCTGAATGTCCAAAGCTGGCGGTTTGACTTTGTCTTTGACATTCCAAGTCAGCTTGGACAGAAATTAGTCATAAGCTGTGGGCTGTGGAAGAAAGTATCAGGGTAATGACACGCTGGGGAAGGCTTTCTGGATATAATAATGGCAAATATCGGCTGAAATAGCACAGCTTTTTGTTGAATATGAATTGCTCCCGTCACATGTTGGCACCAGCACAAAAGGATTTGTACCTTAGGGAGATTAATGCAGTGACTGTACGACTAAAAGCTTGTGCATTTGTACAACATAAAGAATGCAGTATTTACAGAGCCAGCTGTGAAATATATGTTAATGAGATAAAAAAAAAAAAAAAAACAGTGCTCCACTGGCTCTCAGTGCGGTAGGCTGTATCGATTTGGGGCTTTTTCCTAATAGGAGGCTGCAACATTTTAATGATGGGAAAGGCGTTTATGAAATGAAACTACTCACACCTGTGTGATAGGCAATCAATTCCGCAAAAATAAATCCTCCTTCACCTCAAGAGTTTCAATTAAATGTGTTTTTCAAACAAATTGAGCCTCAGAGGGAGAAAAACACAAGGTTACTCTTACCTCAGCTTGCATTATGAGCCAAAAAAAGTCTGACAGTGTGAATAGTTTTGAGGAATTTTAAATGCTGAAATACCAAAGCCTGTGAAGTCATGTAAACAGAATCATTCTTTATTGTGTGTGACCTAATGAAAGTATCCCATGTGAAAAATTTAATTCAAACTTCTGTTCTAGAATGTTGAGTCATGACCAAGGTCATCCCAGTCTGTTCACAGGAAATTAGTTTTCCGATATCTCATAGTCTTTTCTCCAAAGATACATGCCAGAGAACAGGCTACTTATTAATGGGGTCAGATTATACCTGTGAATGTGGATTTCTTGATAGAGTGCAGGCCCTGTTCTTTTGGACCAAGACGCCTGTTTGTCTCTTTAAAGGCTCATGTAAGGTAAAAGTGCTTCCTCTCACCCCCAATACAAAAGTGTTTCAACCAAAAATCCTTAACAATTACAAAACACTTCTTACCAGGTAATTATAGGTGTAATTACTTTGTACCGTATTATCATTTCTGGATTAATAAGTAACAATGATCACTAATAAAAGTTAGGAAGTAAGCATAAAATTGTTTTTTTTTTTTTTTTTTTTTTGGCTCAAGTCAGTATTTCATGTAAAATGTGTCACCAGAGTTCATCTGTTGCTTATACAGAAAATAAAAATTCAAAAGAACATTTATGTACACATTGTATTTAGGGCATGGTACAGGTTTTTTTTTTATTAAAAGTTTATTTAACAGGGACCATACTAGCAAACATAGTTACAATACAAAGCCTGTAACTGATGTGCAGCATATAGAGATTATAGCTAGTGCTAATTTTCAACTCCTGTCCCTGGTTGGGCATTTCTAAGAACATTATAAGACAAATACATACATAAAGATAAGAAATACTACAAAAGGTACAATAAACACATTGATCAAATTAAATTTGTGCAAAACACAACAGTGTAAGTAAGCATAGGGAATGCGGTCTGAAGAGACATAGTGGTGGCACTTACTTGGTAAATAAATAACGGGGAACACGGCTGTAATCTAAAGCGTAGTAGTGGAGGGTACTCACCCAGGAATTATAGGGTAATTACCAAGTAATATAAATAGTAATATAAAAGTAACAAGAAAATTTCTAGATTAAGTGTATCTTTGACCCCTGTGTAGAGCAGAGTTTACAAAAGTAGAATCACAATCAATAAAACACAGTAATTAAAATATGATATACCTGCTACTTGCTTTAAAATATTAATGTTCCTTTTGATTTATGTAAAAGCTATGGATGTTTTCAGCAAAAAGGTGAATGTAGGCTGCCTGCCCTCAGCAGGTCTAGGCTGCCCCAGAAAGAAGGCCAGTTATCCACGAAACCATAACCTTTCTGACTACAATGCCAGGGCAGCCATCGGTTACCCACACTGTACCCATTAAGTACACATTAGTAAACCACTAATTACAAATTGTACCCAGTAAATACCTGGTAATTGCATGCATTATTGTCAATTAAGTACTCTGTAATAACCTAGTAATATATTTCCAAATAATTACCTGGTATAAGTTGTCTATAATATAAAGTGTGACCAAGAAATCAAAAAGAAGATGAAAGGTATGGAAATGTAATAAATAGGAGGGCAGCTTTTGACTGCAACAGTGATCATTACCGTAGGTCAGACTTAAATGGAAGCTGAGCTGCACTTGTGTGCGACAGTGACAAGTGAGAGTTCACACTGCCTCTTGTCATCTGAGCTATCTGATGTTGAAAAGGTCAGTCTCATAAAACAGTTCTGAGAGTTTTACATTTCTACCAGAGGAAGACGCACACACTATTCATCACTTTATCCTACAGCACAAGTCATTAGTCTGGCTTGCAGAAAAACTCAGCACAGATAGAAAGCCCCTTGAGGGTTTCGTGTGCTACAAAACACCTCAGACAGAGCAAATACACAGCAATCTCTGCAATTTATTTGAGAGTGAAAGGGCAATATGTGAGCTATTACTGAGTCAACAGTGTGGGGCATGACCGAGCTGGGATTTGTAATGACTTTCCCCATCCACACCAAAGTGAAAGCACATGAACACTGACCAATCACACCAACCGTAGCAGTCAACATTTCAATCATTCATTTATAAAGTAACAATAATATTTAAGTAGTCAGGCTTTGTGCAGCAACTGGTTCATGTTTGTATTTGAGATGTCACTCAAGAGAAGACTTCCCGGTTGATCTTGATACATGTCTGCACCAGGTGTTGCACTTTGTCTCTAAGGAGTTTTGATTCTGATTTTGTTTACAAAGAAGAAATCTTGAATAACATTAATATATATTTAAACTTCTAACAGCTACCGCTCCTCCACTCCCTTGTGTCTATCTACTGCTCGTCATGTGTGTTGCCCTCTCGTTGCCAGCCCAACCCCCGCCGCGAGGGCATCAAAGACAAAGTCACAAAGCACAGCTCTGACTGACAGCTGTCTGAACTGCTCTTTGAACAGTTCTCCTCTCTGTCAACAATAAGCTCTTATCTGGTTGGTTGTAGTTATACTATGGAGTAAAAGCAGAAAAGCCCAGATGTAACTGCAATGTAATTGCCCTGTTGAAATGACAATATCATTGAATGTGGGAGCAATGGGCACACGACATCCATGTTTATTTACAATCTATGCGTGTGATTGGCTGGCAGCTGCAGCTGGTGCTCGTGTCTGTGCCACTGAAAGCTATGTGTCAGGATCTGTGTTTGTCTGTCTGTGTCTCCCCCTCCCCTCTGTACTCTCCTCTCTCCTCGGCTGGGCAGGGCAGTCGGCACACCTGCAACCACTTACACCTCATCAACCTCTGCTTAAAAGAACCGGTCTTCCCTTCACTCAGCGCCAGTTCGTTGTTAACACTACTCCCAGTCAGTTAAGACGTTGTGCGCCTCATGGTTTTGAATATTCGTGTTTTTGGTATTTGAGAAAGTACTCACCTGTCGTTTCGCACTCAGGTGCCACTGCAAGCTCCAGCCCAGATCCAGTTTTACCTGCTCCTCCCAAGTCTACTCGTCTGCTCCACTGGCGTCTCTCCGTAAGCCACCTTCCCGGACCTTCAGCTCGGCTCACCTCCAATCCACGTCGGACAGACCTCTTAGCCAAATTGTGTTTTTGTGACAAATAAACCTGATTCACAGTTTTACCAGTTCTGCGTTTGGGTCCTGCTTCTCGTTCCCCACCGTGACACTATGTTTGGTAATGAAGAACAACAGTAGCCTCGGAATGCTTATCCAAACATTGAGCCCATACCAAGAGTCTGCCATGTTTACACCTGTCTGACCCTGCACTATACCCCCCTGCCCCCCCACTCCCTCATGTCAGCCATTTTAAAAATCCACCACGTGACCACGTGTACTGTTATCCTTACCCTATAACTGCAATTGTGGTTATGATTGATGTTGTTGTGTTTTGATGTTTTAACTGCATCTGTAGTTATGTTTTTGTTGTTCGACGTCTGATGTCTGCTTTGTTTGTAGTATGCCTTATTTCATTTTCCGGATAATCATTTGCGCTGCACTGCGCCTGCATTGGTGAAGGTCTTCCTCCTTGTGTGTCTATCTATGTATAAATGTTATATGTTGACCGTCAACACCGTACAAAATTTTGTTGCATGTTACACGTGTAATGACAATAAAGTTCAACTCAACTCAAGAATAGGAGAACTATTTATCAAGCCATTTTTTTTTCTAGAGAGAGTAAGTCTCTCTAGTAAAATGCAAACTAATAGTACTTTGTCCCTTTGCTGTCTGTTCAAACCCCACATTGTTGTGAATCAGGCTGGAGTGATAGTGAAGTGCAGCTGTGCAATTCAGAAAAGAAGCTGCAAGTTTGACTGAAGTAAGCGTTCAGGTACCACACACACACGCCACATTGGACATAAGGTTACAAATTATGCTCTTCAGAAAGAGAGACCACAACCTCCTCAAATATTAGTTTTTGCCCTAAAACTAAATGATTACGCCAGGTGTTTGTCATTAGCTATAGGCTACTCAAAAGAACATAAAAGTAAATAGGTGTGATTATTAACTAGGCTTGACAACATTATCCAACCAGCCAATTACTCTAATTATTACTCTTACAATCCTCTTTGGCCAGTTGGATCTTAATATTTTTAATATAAGGTGGTTTGTCAAACATTTTAAAGACTATAGTGTATTATATATAGGTCTGGATCAACACATTCAACACACAATCACATCTCTGGCTTGTAAAAACATAATTGGCAAATAAGCCTAAAAATTAAGTTAGTTTCAAAATGTGAGAAGACAACATTCGTGCTTACAGTAATGAGAGTGAAAAGAAAGTGTATCTACACATTAGTTACAGGCCATCCTCCATACAGTCCTGTACCTGAATGATTTATATTATATTATTATGTTATTGTCATTAACTTTCAATGGCTATAAAGTTACTCTTGGGTATCATTTAACTGTAGTTTTACTGGCTTTAGTTTAGTTCAGGTTGTCATGTAGTAGTCATGATTTTGTCTAGGAAGCCACAAGTAACACTCTGGACATGCCACTCTTCTTAGCTTCCATACCAGTCTAGAAAACATTTCCTGTGTTCAATTTCTACAGGTGGTGTCTGTTTTTTGGAACCGGTTTATGCACCATGGCAAGACGGACAGCAAGCCTCTTGGCATGGCGCTTGCCGAAACGCAAAATTAATGGAAGCTGGCAGGGTGATTACTGTAGATCTCCAGATCCCATCTCCCTCAGCAGGTTGGATAATGGATATCTTCCAAACAAGGTCTGTCAGCTTTGTTTTTTATTCATGCAACATTTATGCAGCCTTCTCCAAGTCTGTTATTGCTGCTGCCACAAATGAAAAAGGCCATTATAAGTAAACCAAGTAAACTTAACAGCGGCTGTTGTGTTTTTAGCAATGAGTCTACAGTAAATCTTTTGCCATGTTGTTTTTGTGAGAGTTTCTTGGGGGGAAAAGAATGAGTGGTGAGCTTTGAGGCAAAGGAACTAGGTCTTAATAAAAAAGACAAGACTTTATAGCTTTACTGCTTTATAGGCAGTCTCAGGCTGCTTCTCGCCTCAATCTGCATAGGCAACCGGGTTAATTAGGGAACCCACTTTACTGATGTGTTTCAAAGGATGAAATTAATAATTAAGCCCTTTCACGCCAGCGGGAAACAACAGTGGATAAACAAGGAGGAACACCCTGTCCTGGTTTGCACAGGCAGGCTTCAGCTGTTCCCATGACATAACAAACAGCACAAGTACTACAGCACAGATGTCGGATCAAAGAGGTTTGTGTTCTCCCTCTGACGTAGGTGCCTTCAAAAACTTTGAGTAAAGTTTTTTATTCTTTTGTAAAAAATGTATTTTATTTGTCTCTCTACACGGAATAGAACAATGCAGTGACATAAAATGCTTTTGCAAACATTGGTCCCTCATGTTGCTCCATGTATTCTTCAAGATTCTTTCTTTTTACTCTTTAACCTCATTTCCTCCAACACTTCACTCACTGGTCTTTTGGTAATTGAGAGCACAAACTCTTCAACTTGAACGAGTTGGGTCGGAACATGAGGCCAAAAAGCGTCAGTGTGAAGCTAATCGCTGCAGCCTGTTGAATGGACAATAGATAATAATCACTCTGTGAAATCTAGCAAAAAAAAAAAAAAAAAAAAAAAAACATATTTAAAATATTAAATATAAATAAATATTTAAAAAAAATGCATAAACCAAGCTAAAAAAAACAATGCACACACAAGAATGGCTTTTTATTTAAGTGTTGAAAAAGAATTAGTCAGGAGTGGAAACCATTTTTTTTTTTATTTTGCAAATGATTTATAAAGCAAAGTTTTGGTTTGTAAATCAATTGCAGTTAATTGGAAATTAATTTATATTTTGAAACTGAAATAATTTGCTTTGGAACTGCTTTTGAATTCAATTACAGTTCTAAAATTCAGTTTTCTGAGCCGCACGTCAAGGTCTTAAAAAGAGTCTTAGATATAGAGCCCAGAATTAGAGAACTCTGGTACTGTCATGTGTAATTATCATTGGCCTAAATATCTGTGAAGGTTCTCAGTCATCCAGGACATCTTGAACAAAAGGTTGAAGTAAAAGCATTTTTAAAGTCTCTTGGAAAAAGATAAAAACTGAGTCCAGATGCTTTTACTTCAACCTTTTGTTAGCCTACATAGGTGACCCCACCCATTGTCACTGGAGCTAGTGAATCGATGGGCAGGTGCAGAGGAGTCTCACTGTAAATATCACACCAAGAGCGAGAGTACTGCAGCCACGTCACGATAAGGTGGAAAAAGAGAGGTGCATCAGAAAATGCAGTGTGAACATGTTCTAAACTCCCGCTCTACAGCCTCCAGTGCTCCTTTCGTCTCAGGGAACAACTGTCCCTCGTGCCCCGTACTGAGCTCTCCCAACCCTGGTCACACCTGTGTTTGTCTCTCTAGTCTGATGAGCTAACATGTTTAAAAGAACCTGTGCACTAATTGTCCCAGCGGGGATCTCTTTACATGGATCAGTAGCTGCTCCAGAGCAATGGAGGCTGTAGAGCAGGAGCTTTTGACATTTTCTAATGCACATTTTGCGTAGCAGGCATGCATTTTGACCACAGTATGCCGGTACGATTTGTTGCTCGAAAAGTACACATAAAGCAGCTGGTCATGTCATGCTGTTGCTTTCTGCAGCTGCTGTCTCAGTCTGCAGCGGGTGCCCCTCCCTTTCTCAAAGCAACTTTCTGCTGCCTGTCAATCAATATATAGCAGTTACGGCAAAATGAGTCACAAGTCCCGCCTCTCTCTAAATATCACTTTGTGATCCGCTTTTGGATTGTTCATGCTTGCATGTGATTGGCTGGGAGCTGGGAACAGTGCAGGGCTTCTTCCAGCCTGTTACATTAGGGTGGGGTGATGTAAATTATTGGTGGGCAACAAACACACAATGAATAAATAAGTAGATATTGTTTTATTACATTGTAATGTATTTACCTTTTTCTTTTGTTGTAATTTAAGCACTGTACCTATTGTCTGTTGATAAAAAGCCACAATCAAAATGGAATTTCATTTGTCAAAGTTTTCTTTCAGATGAAATGCAGTAAAACCAGTGGAACATGAGTTAAGTTGTGTCTCAACCCTGAGTTTAAGGTAATATCACAGCTCAGTCTTTACGATGGGCCTGTCTGGAGGATGTTTAATGCCTGCAGTTTTTCTCCCAAAATACCTGGACCATCTCCAAACATGGGCTGCTCACCACTGCAAAATGATGTTTGGTCGGGGCATGTTAGTTCACAGATTCATCACTGTGGCAGGCAGAGAGGATAAAGTGCACACTAAAAAGCCAATAGAACAGAAAGGGACACTCGGGATACGGCGCTGCAATGTTGTTAGATGTGTCAAAGTGAAGGCAGAGGAAGATTGCAGGAGGCAGGCACGTTCAGCGACTTCTCGAAAAGCACGGCCTGATCGGATTGAGGGATATTACTCCAGTGTTTATCTAATAAACTCAGCAAGATTGGAGCTAATTGAAAGGTAATGGCATTATTGATTATGTTGACATAATCTAGAAGGCCTTATATTGGAAAGTGTGTGTCAGAATTCTAATGACTGTGGCAGATGTGCACTGGGGATTCTCCGCTCAAGCTAACAAGCTGGCAAGAGGAATGAAAGTCACATAAGAAGTAATGTCAACTTAGGCCTAGTCAGACAGCATAAGAATATTATCACAACCCTTTCCTCACCCACATGCAGGAAGAGGAGGAAGAGAAGGAAGAGGAAGAGAAGGAAGAGGAAGAAGAGGAAGAGGAAGAAGAGGAGGAAGAGGAAGAAGAAGTTTTGGAAGAAAGAACATATTAACATGTACAGCATGAACAGGTGTATAACAGTTGCCGTTTATAAAGAGGTGAGAAAAGGTGTGTTGAGTCAACTTTTGAAAGGTTATTGTTGATACTTTTTTTTTTTAAACTGTGGAAGTGAGTTCCATTTTCTTGGAGCATAATGAACAAGATTTGGACTAAAGATGAGGTATGACCAGAAGAGCTGAGGAACGAAAAGCTCTTTTTGGATCATATGGAGTCAGTAGAGGGCTAATGTAGAGAGGAGTGTGGCCATTAAGAGCTTTGTAGACTCTGTAGAAAAATGTTAAAGTCTGATATGAACTGGATGCTAGTGGAGCAACTTTAAAACAGGTATAATAAGAGATCTTTGTTTCTTGGTCAGAATACGAGCTGGTGAATCCAGAGAACAGAGAATTGCTGTAGTCCAGTTTACTTTTTCATTTTAGTTTTTTGGCATCAGACAGTTGAAATAATCAGCCTTTCAGGAACTCTCCCACAAACACAATTTTACCTTTAATCATGGTTTAAAGTGGCTAAACCCCACTACAGTTACACTGAGTTTAGGCTACCCTAAAATCCAAGTTTAAATTCAATCCATTTTTCATTTTTTGAATTTAATGAATTCAAGCCAAAATTCTAAATCTATATTTTGTTTTAATCTAACTCTGAAGGAGTGTGAATCATAACTTTTCAACTAATGGATTGACAGAGAAACACAGCTGTAGCTCCACTGCTGCAGTACTGTCAGCCATAGCAGCCAGAGTCTGAAACTTTCACATCAGTCCAACAGTTTGCTTGTTGGACAATATGGTATTTGGCATTCATTTATATGTTATTCATTTATATGGCACTTTTTATATACCCTCACAAAAAGTGCTTTAAATCATGCTTCCATTCACCCCATTCACACACATAAGCACTCACATATTCACACTGTGGTGGTGAACCTTTGTAGCCACTGCTGCCCTAGGGCAAAGTGAAAGAGAGACATAACCTCTTTAACCATCACCAAACGTCCAACGCATTCATACACCAATGTGTACCCACACCCAGACACTGGAGGCAAGGTGGGTGAAGTGTCTTGCCCAAAGACACAACAACACCATAAATTGAAAGGAGCGCCAACCAAACCGTCAACCATCCTATTATTGGATGACCTTCTGAGGGCCACATGCAGCACATTGTTTAATCTGCTTAATCTCTCAGTCAGAGATATCTTTCACTGGTTTTAGAACAAACTTTAAAGAATGAAACATTAAAGTAGAGGTAAATGTAGTTCACCTTGGCCCAGCCCTCCATCAGAGTCCCATGATCTAATGTAGCCCTTGGGAAAAAAATATTTCCCAGCCCGGATATACTACCGTTTGTGACAATGAAAAAAGAAGACTGTGCTGAGTTAGCCACTAGTGGTATTCTGAATTCTTGAGTGGTACTCAGAGATAGCAGTTGTAGTTTCAGAAATTTTCTGATAAATCAAACTGACCCCAGATTAATTACTGTATTTTTACAGTATATGTAGATTTACTGAATTTACACTTCTATAAAACCAGTAATATAACACAGATGAGTGGGTGGTTCTTAAAGAGCCGAACATTTTTAGGTGGTACTACAGTGAGAAGGACTAATTTAGATCATTTGGTGCAGTTAAAACAGACTCAAGTGTGAAAGCTTCATACAAACCTCAGTGCCACCAAACATGCATGTTGCTACCTAATGAACTCTGGCACGATTCGATTCAAATGTAAACCCCAAGCAGACCGCAGATGTCTAAAAGAGGCCAAACAGGATTGTCTGTGTGTTAAATAAATATATATATAAAATGGCAAAGAAAACGTCATGTAACTTATAGATTTCACGAGACCAGAAAAAAAAAAAAGACTTAAAAAACTAAAACACATTATTGTCCAATAAGAACACAAACACTGAGGAGGTAAATGTGTTATTAGTATTTGGGCCAACAGCACCATCTGGTTTATAGTTGGTATAGTTCAATATTCTGCAGCGGACCGCACTCAATGTATCATTTTCTATTTTGGCGAGAACTAAGTGAAGCAGACTTCAAAGAAAACACCATTAGTCTAAATTAAACCTTCTTGTTTTAACAAATTAGTTTTGTCTAGAGGTCTAGAGTTATATCAGTAATATTTTACTCTCATACACCCCTAGAGCATTTTTTGATGTTTCACAAATGTTTTTTGTCGATAACTTTGGCTGTGCTAAGGTAAATACTTTTTTTACGGTGTGTAGTTTGGAATAAATTTTTAAATATTTTTTTACTTCTTGATAGACCCTGTAAAAATTGAACACCTGCCGTCATTAGACATTTTCTTTGTGCTATTGACAACCATTAAAAGACTTTAATGAGGGAAGTCTGGGCATCCATGCTTAGACTGCTGCCCCTGCAACTCAGATGCACCAGTTAGGTGGAAGATGGATGGAAAATTATCATTTTTTTGTGTTTTTTGTTTTGTTTTCAAGTCACAAAAAACTGGCATTCAAGGGGTTGAATTTGAGAAACACAATATATATTTGCTAAATAGAGTGAGGACAGAAGCTAATAATAGTATTATAAATATAGTATTTTTAAAAAGGAATTATGCATTGTTATACAATATTTCTATGGTCTTCTTTATTGGAGCATTTTTTGTTATATAATCTCTACACGACTCTACACAAAAGATTTTAATAAAACAAAATCAAACGTGATGGCAATTCTTGACAATCGCAGGCTCTAAAAATTACCCACAAAAATGTTTTTAATATGCATTTATAGTATGGAACATTATTCCCTTTTTGTGTTTTTGTCTTATTTTTCAGTCAAGTTCTAATAACAAAAACGGGCATTTAAGGGATTACACTTTAGAAATGCAATGAATGTTTGTTAGGTATGGTGAGGACCGAAGTTAAAAGTAGTATCTATTAAAAAAAAGTAAGGAATTATTGGATAATATTTCTATGGTGTTTTTATTGGAGTATTTTTCTGTGTGTTAGGGCCACAGGTGTAACACAAATCCTAGGGATGTAGGACATTTAGCAGACATTTAGTGATTTAGCAGACGCTTTGATCCAAAGCAAGTGAGGAAAACAATGGAAGCGGTTTTAACAACACAAGGAAACAAAAAGCTTAAGTGCACCAAAAACAAGTCAGTTAAAACCCAACACAGTATACAAAGCTAAGGAAAGGATAAAATTATTATTATTATTATTATTATTATTATTATTATTATTATTTTTTTTTTTTTTTTTTTTTTTTAAAGATGTCTACAGAATCTGCTGATCTTGTAGCAGCAGTAGATCATTCCACCAATGTGGAACAGATCCAGAGAAAGTACGTGAGAGTGATTTTTTTCCTTTTTGGGATGGTACAACCAGACGTTGTTCATTGGCAGATCGCAGGGATCTGGTAGGAACATAGGTCTGTATCAGTGAGTGAAGATATGAGGGGGCGGAGCCAGTGGTGGTCTTGTAGGCCAAGAGCATTTGAACTTGATGCGGGCGTCAACCAACAGCCAGTCTAACCTAATATGCACTTTCTTTGGTTCATTACAGACCACTCTTGCCATTGCATTCTGGATCATCTGCAGAGGTTTGGTTGAGCAGGCAGGGAGAGCATTTCAATAATCCAGTTTGGACAAGACAAGAGCCTGGACTAGGATTTGCGTCGAGTGCTCCGATAGGAAAGGTCTAATTTTCTGATGTTGTAGAGGATGAATCTACAGGACCTGGTGGTGCTGGCAACAAGACTTGTGAAGTTTTGTTGATCATCAATTACCACTCCCAGATTTCTGGCAGTGCTGGATGGTGTAGGAGGGTTAATTTAGTTTAGTTTGTGGCTCTATGCTTTCTGTGTTCAATATTACCTCGAGACCTTATAGAAGACAAACCTTTGCGGTTCATACAACTCTTTCACAATAGACATAATTGAAATATAGCCTTTTTATTTGATTTACACTTTTTACTTCACATTGATCTAAAACTGTAATTGCTGGTCCCAAAGACCTCACATAATTGAGGACATTTGAGTGGTTGACACGAGTTGACAGAATACTTCCTGTGTATTGCATTTATAATGATGTCATAGAGGATCTTTGGACCTTTCAACAGGTGTGGGCAGTGCAATGCAGCTCAAAGGCCTTTATATCCACTGCTTTAATGAGCTCAGGGTCCACCAATTAAGATGACACTTCAAAAAGAGGTCCAGCGCAGAACAGAGACAAGATTAAAAAAAAAAACTTGGAACCACGTAATTGGACTAGCGACTGAGAAAAGGAATAGATTGTTAAAATTTCCATTTACTAAACATTTGAGGGGATTATGTTTTTTTATTAAGCGTGTAACTCAAGGTCACATGACTCCAAGAGTGTCATGCATTGTCACGGATACTCTCAGAACCAAGACTGGTTGAAGGACTCACTGTGCAGACCTCAAGACAGTGGCAGGTTCAAAAAGGTTTATTAACAAAAAGGCAAGTTTTCCAAATCCAAAACGTACAAACCGAGCAGGTAATCCCAACGGAGGGAAAGATACAAGGACAGGAAGTCAAACTAACAAACCAACAGAAGTAAGACATTTCACAATAATACACAGGAACTTAAATACACTACTTAGACAGTCAAGTTTGGGACATGACATGCATGAACCACCTTACACTGTAGGATGTTATTCACCTTGTATTTTTTAGGAATAGGCTCCGGTGTATGTGTACTGATAATTTTTTCTCTACAGTCATATAAATATCTCGACTACAAATGTATAATGTAGCTCTCCACACCACAAGATGGCAGTTAAATAATGCATGTTGTAGCAGAGTTTTTTATAAGTGCAGAATGTTAATATTTAAGAATTCACACAGAATAAGCATTTCAGTCAGTGTTTCCTTCGTCTGTGTTTTGTTTGTTCTCTGTGGGCTCTGAGTAGAGGGTAGGGTTAAGAGGCACTACTGCCAGAACAGAGACCACCTCACAAAGAAAACTGAAGTTGTTCTGTCCATCCCTTTCACTCGTGATGTTTCAATATGGATGCTATAGTTCCACTAAATAAATAGTCTGAACTGTCTACGTACTCAGGTTTGTTTTTGCTTCTCTGTAGTTAATAATATCTACACTGTGCCTTAAAGTATTTGTTTATATATATTATATTTTATTCATTTTATTTGATTGGGACAGTGGATGTTGATGAACATACAAGAGACACAGTCACATGAATGTAAACATGCCAGATGGTAGCCATTGCTAATTTCCATACGTTCTCCCAACATTCACACACATTCATACACCAGAACAACATTCACACACATTCATAGACCAGAACAACATTCACACACATTCATACACCAGAGCAACATTCACACACATTCATAGACCAGAACAACATTCACACACATTCATACACCAGAGCAACATTCACACACATTCATAGACCAGAACAACATTCACACACATTCATACACCAGAACAACATTCACACACATTCATACACCAGAGCAACATCTACACACATTCATACACTAGAGAAACATTCACACATTCATACACCAGAGCAACATTCACACACAATCATACACCAGAGCAACATTCACACACATTCATACACCAGAGCAACATTCACACATTCATACACCAGAGCAACATTCACACACATTCATACACCAGAACAACATTCACAAATTCATACACCAGAACAACATTCACACAAATTCATACACCAGAACAACATTCACACACATTCATACACCAGAACAACATTCACACATTCATACAGCAGAGCAACATTCACACATTCATACACCAGAGCAACACTCACACACATTCATACACCAGAACAACATTCACACACATTCATACACCAGAATAACATTCACACACATTCATACACCAGAGCAACATTCACACATTCATACACCAGAGCAACATTCACACATTCATACACCAGAGCAACATTCACACACATTCATACACCAGAACAACATTCACACACATTCATACACCAGAACAACATTCACACATTCATACACTCGAGGAACATTCACACACATTCATACACCAAAGCAACATTCACACATTCATACACCAGAGCAACATTCACACATTAATACACCAGATCAACATTCACACATTCATACACCAGAACAACATTCACACACATTCATACACCAGAACAACATTCACACACATTCATACACCAGAACAACATTCACACATTCATACACTCGAGGAACATTCACACACATTCATACACCAAAGCAACATTCACACATTCATACACCAGAGCAACATTCACACATTCATACACCAGAGCAACACTCACACATTCATTCACCAGAACAACATTCACACATTCATACAGCAGAACAACATTCAAACATTCATACACCAGAGCAACATTCACACATTCATACACCAGAGCAACATTCACACACATTCATACACCAGAACAACATTCACACATTCATACACTCGAGCAACATTCACACACGTTCATACACCAAAGCAACATTCACACATTCATACACCAGAGCAACACTCACACATTCATACACCAGAACAAAATTCACACATTCATACACCAGAACAACATTCACACACATTCATACACCAGAGCAACATTCACACACATTCATACACCAGAACAACATTCACACATTCATACACTTGAGCAACATTCACACACATTCATACACCAGAGCAACATTCACATATTCATACACCAGAGCAACATTCACACATTCATACACCAGAGCAACATTCACACATTCATACACTCGAGCAACATTCACACATTCCTACACCAGAGCAACATTCACACAATCATACACCAGAACAACAATCACACATTCATACACCAGAGAAACATTCTCACATTCATACACCAGAACAACATTTACACATTCATACACCAGATCAACATTCACACACATTCATACACTAGAGCAACATTCACACATTCATACACCAGAGCGACATTCACACATTCATACACCAGAGCAACATTCACACATTCATACACCAGATCAACATTCACACATTCATACACCAGAACAACATTCAAACACATTCATACACCAGAGCAACATTCACACATTCATACACTCGAGCAACATTCACACAATCATACACCAGAGCAACATTCACATATTCATACACCAGAACAACATTCACACAATCATACACCAGAGCAACATTCACATATTTATACACCAGAACAACATTCACACATTCATACACCAGAACAACATTCACACACATTCATACACCAGAGCAACATTCACACACATTCATACACCAGAGCAACATTCACACATTCATACACCAGAACAACATTCACACATTCATACACCAGAGCAACATTCACACATTCATACACCAGAGCAACATTCACACATTCATACACCAGAGCAACATTCACATATTCATACACAAGAACAACATTCACACATTCATACACCAGAACAACATTCACACATTCATACACTCGAGCAACATTCACACAATCATACACCAGAGCAACATTCACATATTCATACACCAGATCAACATTCACACACATTCATACACCAGAGCAACATTCACACATTCATACACCAGAACAACATTCACACATTCATACACCAGAACAACATTCACACATTCATACACCAGAGCAACATTCACACATTCATAGACCAGAGCAACATTCACACATTCAAACACCAGAGCAACATTCACACATTCATACACCAGAGCAACATTCACACATTCATACATCAGAGCAACATTCACACATTCATACACCAGAGAAACATTCACACACATTCATACACCAGAGCAACATTCACACATTCATACACCAGAGCAACATTCACACATTCATACACCAGAGCAACATTCACACATTCATACACCAGAGCAACATTCACACATTCATACACCAGAGCAACATTCACACATTCATACACCAGAGCAACATTCACACATTCATACACCAGAGCAACATTCACACATTCATACACCAGAGCAACATTCACACATTCATACACCAGAGCAACATTCACACATTCATACATCAGAGCAACATTCACACATTCATACACCAGAAAAACATTCACACATTCATACACCAGAGCAACATTCAAACACATTTATACACCAGAGCAACATTTACACATTCATAAACTCGAGCAACATTCACACATTTATACACCAGAGCAACATTCACACATTCATACACCAGAGCAACATTCACACATTCATACGCCAGAACAACATTCACACAATCATACACCAGAACAACATTCACACATTCATACACCAGAACAACATTCACACACATTCATACACCAGAACAACATTCACATATTCATACACCAGAACAAACTTCACACATTCATACACCAGAGCAACATTCACACATTCATACACCAGAGCAACATTTACACACATTCATACACCAGAGCAACATTCACACATTCATACACCAGAGCAACACTCACACATTCATTCACCAGAACAACATTCACACATTCATACAGCAGAACAACATTCAAACATTCATACACCAGAGCAACATTTACACATTCAAACACCAGAGCAACACTCACACATTAATACACCAGAACAACATTCACACATTCATACACCAGAGCAACATTCACACACATTCATACACCAGAACAACATTCACACATTCATACACTCGAGCAACATTCACACACGTTCATACACCAAAGCAACATTCACACATTCATACACCAGAGCAACACTCACACATTCATACACCAGAACAAAATTCACACATTCATACACCAGAACAACATTCACACACATTCATACACCAGAGCAACATTCACACACATTCATACACCAGAACAACATTCACACATTCATACACTTGAGCAACATTCACACACATTCATACACCAGAGCAACATTCACATATTCATACACCAGAGCAACATTCACACATTCATACACCAGAGCAACATTCACACATTCATACACTCGAGCAACATTCACACATTCCTACACCAGAGCAACATTCACACAATCATACACCAGAACAACAATCACACATTCATACACCAGAGAAACATTCTCACATTCATACACCAGAACAACATTTACACATTCATACACCAGATCAACATTCACACACATTCATACACTAGAGCAACATTCACACATTCATACACCAGAGCGACATTCACACATTCATACACCAGAGCAACATTCACATTCATACACCAGATCAACATTCACACATTCATACACCAGAACAACATTCAAACACATTCATACACCAGAGCAACATTCACACATTCATACACTCGAGCAACATTCACACAATCATACACCAGAGCAACATTCACATATTCATACACCAGAACAACATTCACACAATCATACACCAGAGCAACATTCACATATTTATACACCAGAACAACATTCACACATTCATACACCAGAACAACATTCACACACATTCATACACCAGAGCAACATTCACACACATTCATACACCAGAGCAACATTCACACATTCATACACCAGAACAAGATTCACACACATTCATATACAAGAGCAACATTCACACACATTCATACACCAGAGCAACATTCACACATTCATACACCAGAGCAACATTCACACATTCATACACCAGAGCAACATTCACACATTCATACACCAGAGCAACATTCACATATTCATACACAAGAACAACATTCACACATTCATACACCAGAACAACATTCACACATTCATACACTCGAGCAACATTCACACAATCATACACCAGAGCAACATTCACATATTCATACACCAGATCAACATTCACACACATTCATACACCAGAGCAACATTCACACATTCATACACCAGAACAACATTCACACATTCATACACCAGAACAACATTCACACATTCATACACCAGAGCAACATTCACACATTCATAGACCAGAGCAACATTCACACATTCAAACACCAGAGCAACATTCACACATTCATACACCAGAGCAACATTCACACATTCATACATCAGAGCAACATTCACACATTCATACACCAGAGAAACATTCACACACATTCATACACCAGAGCAACATTCACACATTCATACACCAGAGCAACATTCACACATTC
Source organism: Neodontobutis hainanensis (assembly GCA_024349245.1). Taxonomy (NCBI): domain Eukaryota; kingdom Metazoa; phylum Chordata; class Actinopteri; order Gobiiformes; family Odontobutidae; genus Neodontobutis; species Neodontobutis hainanensis. The sequence continues at coordinate 2,470,214 of JALDNG010000173.1, read as the reverse complement.
ATACACCAGAGCAACATTCACACATTCATACACCAGAGCAACATTCACACATTCATACACCAGAGCAACATTCACACATTCATACACCAGAGCAACATTCACACATTCATACACCAGAGCAACATTCACACATTCATACACCAGAGCAACATTCACACATTCATACACCAGAGCAACATTCACACATTCATACATCAGAGCAACATTCACACATTCATACACCAGAAAAACATTCACACATTCATACACCAGAGCAACATTCAAACACATTTATACACCAGAGCAACATTTACACATTCATAAACTCGAGCAACATTCACACATTTATACACCAGAGCAACATTCACACATTCATACACCAGATCAACATTCACACATTCATACACCAGAACAACATTCAAACACATTCATACACCAGAGCAACATTCACACATTCATACACTCGAGCAACATTCACACAATCATACACCAGAGCAACATTCACATATTCATACACCAGAACAACATTCACACAATCATACACCAGAGCAACATTCACATATTTATACACCAGAACAACATTCACACATTCATACACCAGAACAACATTCACACACATTCATACACCAGAGCAACATTCACACACATTCATACACCAGAGCAACATTCACACATTCATACACCAGAACAACATTCACACACATTCATACACAAGAGCAACATTCACACACATTCATACACCAGAGCAACATTCACACATTCATACACCAGAGCAACATTCACACATTCATACACCAGAGCAACATTCACACATTCATACACCAGAGCAACATTCACATATTCATACACAAGAACAACATTCACACATTCATACACCAGAACAACATTCACACATTCATACACTCGAGCAACATTCACACAATCATACACCAGAGCAACATTCACATATTCATACACCAGATCAACATTCACACACATTCATACACCAGAGCAACATTCACACATTCATACACCAGAACAACATTCACACATTCATACACCAGAACAACATTCACACATTCATACACCAGAGCAACATTCACACATTCATAGACCAGAGCAACATTCACACATTCAAACACCAGAGCAACATTCACACATTCATACACCAGAGCAACATTCACACATTCATACATCAGAGCAACATTCACACATTCATACACCAGAGAAACATTCACACACATTCATACACCAGAGCAACATTCACACATTCATACACCAGAGCAACATTCACACATTCATACACCAGAGCAACATTCACACATTCATACACCAGAGCAACATTCACACATTCATACACCAGAGCAACATTCACACATTCATACACCAGAGCAACATTCACACATTCATACACCAGAGCAACATTCACATTCATACACCAGAGCAACATTCACACATTCATACACCAGAGCAACATTCACACATTCATACATCAGAGCAACATTCACACATTCATACACCAGAAAACATTCACATTCATACACCAGAGCAACATTCAAACACATTTATTCACCAGAGCAACATTTACACATTCATAAACTCGAGCAACATTCACACATTTATACACCAGAGCAACATTCACACATTCATACACCAGAGCAACATTCACACATTCATACGCCAGAACAACATTCACACAATCATACACCAGAACAACATTCACACATTCATACACCAGAACAACATTCACACACATTCATACACCAGAACAACATTCACATATTCATACACCAGAACAAACTTCACACATTCATACACCAGAGCAACATTCACACATTCATACACCAGAGCAACATTTACACACATTCATACACCAGAGCAACATTCATACATTCATTCACCAGAGCAACATTCACACATTCATACACCAGAGCAACAGTCACATATTCATACACCAGAACAACATTCACACATTCATATACCAGAACAACATTCACACACATTCATACACCAGAACAACATTCACACACATTCATACACCAGAACAACGTTCACACACATTCATACACCAGAGCAACATTCACACATTCATACACCAGAGCAACATTCACACATTCATACACCAGAACAACATTCACACATTCATACAACAGAGCAACATTCACACATTTATACACCAGAGCAACATTCACACATTCATTCACCAGAGCAACATTCACACACATTCATACACCAGAGCGACATTCACACATTCATTCACCAGAGCAACATTCACACATTCATACACCAGAGCAACATTCACACAATCATACACCAGATCAACATTTACACATTCATACACCAGAGCAACATTCACATATTCATACACCAGAGCACCATTCACACAATCATACACCAGAGCAACATTCACACGTTCATACACCAGAACAACATTCACACACATTCATACACCAGAACAACATTCACACACATTCATACAGCAGAGCAACATTCACACACATTCATACAGCAGAGCAACATTCACATATTCATACACCAGAGCAACATTCACACATTCATACACCAGAGCAACATTCACACAATCATACACCAGAGCAACATTCACACACATTTAAACACCAGAGCAACATTTACATATTCATACACCAGAGCAACATTCACACAATCATACACCAGAGCAACATTCACACACATTCATACACCAGAACAATATTCATACACATTCATACACCAGATCAACATTCACACACATTTATACACCAGAGCAACATTCACACATTCATACACCAGAACAATATTCATACACATTCATACACCAGAGCAACATTCACACACATTCATACACCAGAGCAACATTCACACAATCATACACCAGAGCAACATTCACACACATTCATACACCAGAGCAAAATTCACATATTCATACACCAGAGCAACATTCACACATTCATACACCAGAACAACATTCACACATTCATACACCAGAGCAAAATTCACACATTCATACACCAGAACAGCATTCACACACATTCATACACCAGAGCAACATTCACACACATTCATACACCAGAGCAACATTTACACACATTCATACACCAGAGCAACATTCAAACATTCATACACCAGAGCAATATTCATACATTCATTCACCAGAGCAACATTCACACATTCATACACCAGAGCAACAGTCACATATTCATACACCAGAACAACATTCACACATTCATATACCAGAACAACATTCACACACATTCATACACCAGAGCAACATTCACACACATTCATACACCAGAGCAACATTCACACATTCATACACCAGATCAACATTCACTTATTCATACACCAGAGCAACATTCACACATTCATACACCAGAGAAACATTCACACATTCATACACCAGAGCAACATTCACACATTCATACACCAGAGCAACATTCACACATTCATACATCAGAGCAACATTCACACATTCATACACCAGAAAAACATTCACACATTCATACACCAGAGCAACATTCAAACACATTTATACACCAGAGCAACATTTACACATTCATAAACTCGAGCAACATTCACACATTTATACACCAGAGCAACATTCACACATTCATACACCAGAGCAACATTCACACATTCATACGCCAGAAAAACATTCACACATTCATACACCAGAACAACATTCACACATTCATACACCAGAACAACATTCACACATTCATACACCAGAACAACATTCACACAGATTCATACACCAGAACAAACTTCACACATTCATACACCAGAGCAACATTCACACATTCATACACCAGAGCAACATTTACACACATTCATACACCAGAGCAACATTCATACATTCATTCACCAGAGCAACATTCACACATTCATACACCAGAGCAACATTCATACATTCATTCACCAGAGCAACATTCACATTCATACACCAGAGCAACAGTCACATATTCATACACCAGAACAACATTCACACATTCATATACCAGAACAACATTCACACACATTCATACACCAGAACAACATTCACACACATTCATACACCAGAACAACGTTCACACACATTCATACACCAGAGCAACATTCACACATTCATACACCAGAGCAACATTCACACATTCATACACCAGAGCAACATTCACACATTCATACACCAGAACAACATTCACACATTCATACAACAGAGCAACATTCACACATTTATACACCAGAGCAACATTCACACATTCATTCACCAGAGCAACATTCACACACATTCATACACCAGAGCGACATTCACACATTCATTCACCAGAGCAACATTCACACATTCATACACCAGAGCAACATTCACACAATCATACACCAGATCAACATTTACACATTCATACACTAGAGCAACATTAACATATTCATACACCAGAGCAACATTCACACAATCATACACCAGAGCAACATTCACACGTTCATACACCAGAACAACATTCACACACATTCATACACCAGAACAACATTCACACACATTCATACAGCAGAGCAACATTCACACACATTCATACAGCAGAGCAACATTCACATATTCATACACCAGAGCAACATTCACACATTCATACACCAGAGCAACATTCACACAATCATACACCAGAGCAACATTCACACACATTTAAACCCCAGAGCAACATTCACATATTCATACACCAGAGCAACATTCACACAATCATACACCAGAGCAACATTCACACAATCATACACCAGAGCAACATTTACATGTTCATAAACCAGAACAACATTCACACACATTCATACACCAGAACAAAATTCATACACATTCATACACCAGATCAACATTCACACACATTTATACACCAGAGCAACATTCACACATTCATACACCAGAACAATATTCACACATTCATACACCAGAGCAACATTCACACACATTCATACACTAGAGCAACATTCACACATTCATACACCAGATCAACATTCATACACCAGAGCAACATTCACACATTCATACACCAGAGCAACACTCTCATATTCATACACCAGATCAACATTCACACATTCATACACCAGAGCAACATTCACACATTCATACACCAGAGCAACATTCACACATTCATACACCAGAGCAACATTCACACATTCATACACTAGAGCAACATTCACACATTCATACACCAGAGCAACACTCTCACATTCATACACCAGATCAACATTCACACATTCATACACCAGAGCAACATTCACACATTCATACACCAGAGTAACATTCACACACTCATACACCAGAGCAACATTCACACACATTCATACACCAGAGCAACATTCACACATTCATACACCAGATCAACATTCACACATTCATACACCAGAGCAACATTCACACATTCATACAGCAGAGCAACATTCACACATTCATACACCAGAGCAACATTCACACATTCATACGCCAGAACAACATTCACACATTCATACACCAGAACAACATTCACACATTCATACACCAGAACAACATTCACACATTCATACACCAGAACAACATTCACACATTCATACAACAGAGCAACATTCACACATTTATACACCAGAGCAACATTCACACATTCATTCACCAGAGCAACATTCACACACATTCATACACCAGAGCGACATTCACACATTCATTCACCAGAGCAACATTCACACATTCATACACCAGAGCAACACTCACACAATCATACACCAGATCAACATTTACACATTCATACACTAGAGCAACATTAACATATTCATACACCAGAGCAACATTCACACAATCATACACCAGAGCAACATTCACACGTTCATACACCAGAACAACATTCACACACATTCATACACCAGAACAACATTCACACACATTCATACAGCAGAGCAACATTCACACACATTCATACAGCAGAGCAACATTCACATATTCATACACCAGAGCAACATTCACACATTCATACACCAGAGCAACATTCACACAATCATACACCAGAGCAACATTCACACACATTTAAACCCCAGAGCAACATTCACATATTCATACACCAGAGCAACATTCACACAATCATACACCAGAGCAACATTCACACAATCATACACCAGAGCAACATTTACATGTTCATAAACCAGAACAACATTCACACACATTCATACACCAGAACAAAATTCATACACATTCATACACCAGATCAACATTCACACACATTTATACACCAGAGCAACATTCACACATTCATACACCAGAACAATATTCATACACATTCATACACCAGAGCAACATTCACACACATTCATACACCAGAGCAACATTCACACAATCATACACCAGAGCAACATTCACACACATTCATACACCAGAGCAAAATTCACTTATTCATACACCAGAGCAACATTCACACATTCATACACCAGAACAACATTCACACATTCATACACCAGAGCAAAATTCACACATTCATACACCAGAGCAACATTCACACATTCATACACCAGAGCAACATTCACACATTCATACACCAGAGCAACATTCACACACATTCATACACTAGAGCAACATTCACACATTCATACACCAGATCAACATTCATACACCAGAGCAACATTCACACATTCATACACCAGAGCAACACTCTCATATTCATACACCAGATCAACATTCACACATTCATACACCAGAGCAACATTCACACATTCATACACCAGAGCAACATTCACACATTCATACACCAGAGCAACATTCACACATTCATACACTAGAGCAACATTCACACATTCATACACCAGAGCAACACTCTCACATTCATACACCAGATCAACATTCACACATTCATACACCAGAGCAACATTCACACATTCATACACCAGAGTAACATTCACACACTCATACACCAGAGCAACATTCACACACATTCATACACCAGAGCAACATTCACACATTCATACACCAGATCAACATTCACACATTCATACACCAGAGCAACATTCACACATTCATACAGCAGAGCAACATTCACACATTCATACACCAGAGCAACATTCACACATTCATACGCCAGAACAACATTCACACATTCATACACCAGAACAACATTCACACATTCATACACCAGAACAACATTCACACATTCATACACCAGAACAACATTCACACAGATTCATACACCAGAACAAACTTCACACATTCATACACCAGAGCAACATTCACACATTCATACACCAGAGCAACATTTACACACATTCATACACCAGAGCAACATTCATACATTCATTCACCAGAGCAACATTCACACATTCATACACCAGAGCAACATTCATACATTCATTCACCAGAGCAACATTCACACATTCATACACCAGAGCAACAGTCACATATTCATACACCAGAACAACATTCACACATTCATATACCAGAACAACATTCACACACATTCATACACCAGAACAACATTCACACACATTCATACACCAGAACAACGTTCACACACATTCATACACCAGAGCAACATTCACACATTCATACACCAGAGCAACATTCACACATTCATACACCAGAGCAACATTCACACATTCATACACCAGAACAACATTCACACATTCATACAACAGAGCAACATTCACACATTTATACACCAGAGCAACATTCACACATTCATACAGCAGAGCAACATTCACACATTCATACACCAGATCAACATTCACACATTCATACAGCAGAGCAACATTCACACATTTATACACCAGATCAACATTCACACATTCATACAGCAGAGCAACATTCACACAATCATACACCAGAGCAACATTCACACAATCATACACCAGAGCAACATTCACATGTTCATACAGCAGAGCAACATTCACACAATCATACACCAGAGCAACATTCACACAATCATACACCAGAACAACATTCACACACATTCATACACCAGAACAATATTCATACACATTCATACACCAGAGCAACATTCACACACATTTATACACCAGAGCAACATTCACACATTCATACACCAGAGCAACATTCACACAAACATACACCAGAGCAACAGTCACATATTCATACACCAGAACAACATTCACACATTCATATACCAGAACAACATTCACACACATTCATACACCAGAACAACATTCACACACATTCATACACCAGAACAACGTTCACACACATTCATACACCAGAGCAACATTCACACATTCATACACCAGAGCAACATTCACACATTCATACACCAGAGCAACATTCACACATTCATACACCAGAACAACATTCACACATTCATACAACAGAGCAACATTCACACATTTATACACCAGAGCAACATTCACACATTCATACAGCAGAGCAACATTCACACATTCATACACCAGATCAACATTCACACATTCATACAGCAGAGCAACATTCACACATTTATACACCAGATCAACATTCACACATTCATACAGCAGAGCAACATTCACACAATCATACACCAGAGCAACATTCACACAATCATACACCAGAGCAACATTCACATGTTCATACAGCAGAGCAACATTCACACAATCATACACCAGAGCAACATTCACACAATCATACACCAGAACAACATTCACACACATTCATACACCAGAACAATATTCATACACATTCATACACCAGAGCAACATTCACACACATTTATACACCAGAGCAACATTCACACATTCATACACCAGAGCAACATTCACACAAACATACACCAGAGCAACATTCACACATTCATACACCAGAGCAAAATTCACATATTCATACACCAGAGCAACATTCACACATTTATACACCAGAACAACATTCACACATTTATACACCAGAGCAACATTCACACATTCATACATCAGAGCAACATTCACACATTCATACACCAGAGCAACATTCACACACATTCATACACTAGAGCAACATTCACACATTCATACACCAGATCAACATTCACACATTCATACACCAGAGCAACATTCACACACATTCATACACCAGAACAACATTCACACATTTATACACCAGAGCAACATTCACACATTCATACACCAGAGCAACATTCACACATTCATACACCAGAGCAACATTCACACACATTCATACACTAGAGCAACATTCACACATTCATACACCAGATCAACATTCACACATTCATACACTAGAGCAACATTCACACATTCATACACCAGAGCAACATTCACACATTTATACACCAGAACAACATTCACACATTCATACACCAGAGCAACATTCACACATTCATACACCAGAGCAACACTCTCACATTCATACACCAGATCAACATTCACACATTCATACACCAGAGCAACATTCACACATTCATACACCAGAGCAACATTCACACATTCATACACCAGAGCAACATTCACACACATTCATACACCAGAGCAACACTCTCACATTCATACACCAGAACAACATTCACACATTCATACACCAGATCAACATTCATACACCAGATCAACATTCACACATTCATACACCAGAGCAACATTCACACATTCATACAGCAGAGCAACCAAGTACAGAGTGTGCAACAAGTGATTGAGTGCAGTGTAATAAATATTTTTAACTTAGTGGTACTTTATATTCCACTTTGGTAATAACATGGTAATATTGACATTGTAACATTGTAATGTGATAATAGATTCATGTTAGGGCTGTCAAACAATAAAAACATTTAATCCTAATTAATAGCATCCTTGTCCATAGTAGAGATTTATTATTTGTTATAAATGTAATTAAAATAATATTTGGCAGTTTTTTCTTTGCTTATTGACAAGAGGTCAGAAATGTACTATTTTAGACAAATTTTTATTTTGTAAGACTATCCAGAAAGTTTTTTCAGAAAAAAAATCTATGCTAAAAGCATAAAATGTCAAACACAAGCCCAAAGAGCCAAACAGATGGGCATTATTGAATTGAAAATGACATACCATTAACACAGTGTAGTGTCAAACTTTCAAACTAAAAGATAAAATAAATAGCTGTAAAAAACTAACCTACGTGCAGTAGCTATCCATTTAGCTAAAGCGGATTAAAGTTTTTTGTGGTTCAGCAGTCCAGGCTATTTTGCTACAAACTATCCAGTGTATCAAATAACTTTGGTTTTGTTTAGAGTTTCACAGTTCACTATGACCCAGAAAGACAACACGACAGGTAGGTATTGCCGCTTTATTACATCAAGGTCAGAAATGTTGCCAATGGGGCAGGCGGGGTAGACGAGGTGGCATGTAGCAGAAGTAGGCTTGAGTCTCTGGCAGGTAGACAGACAGGTTGGCAGAGTTACAGCTGACATCTCAACACAAGTAAAGAAAAAGGTAAAACTACAAACAGTTAAGTCTTAGCTAAGTTGTTACTAACAGTAAAGTTGCAACAACAAACTAGCATCTAACTAGATAAAGAGCTTGTTGATAGGATTCAGGTTTTTTTTTTACACACCATTAACTTTTTTATTTTATTCATTTTCCTCTGACATAGCCCTGCGACATAAACAGTGACAGACAACCATTCACTCTCACATCATTCACTAGGGACACTTTACCAATTTACCTATACAACCTATAACAATTTTTTTCCATCCCCTTACATTCTATCATTCAGTTCAAAAAAAGAATCCCAGCCATGGATCACAGTGCCTCCCAGAATCGATATGCGACAGCCAACAGACAGATTTGACTGCTGAGCTGACAGCCTCAGAATGGGGTGAGGAGGTCAGCCAACTTGTTAGCATGATGGGGTTTTATGGCGCTGGCTAAATAATTCATCACACAGCCGTTTAACTCTGGGTGCAGTTCGCTGAAGACTTGTTCCCTCAATAATTCAGCTTGTTAAGTCTTTTATTAAAATTGCCATCAAATATTTATCCCACTTTGGGACCTGCTGCCACCTCACCGCTTTCATGATTACCACTAAAGGGAGTTTTTCTTACAGGTATTGTCCTTCTGGAGCCATTGAGAGCTGACAAGCCCATCTCATCGATGTGTAACGACCACTATAATCAAATGTACTTTGAGTGATTGTAATGTTTCCGGTGCGAGTGCCAGGGAAATAATTTGAATTATCTAGAGGAACATGAAGTTAAATTAAAAGCAATAAAGTCAGGAGTCATTTTTCTCATCCAACGTTTTGGGCAGTAAAATGGTCCGTCACAGGATTCACTCACAGCAGCTGCTCAGTGGAATGCTTGAATTTGTGTTGACTTGCTGGGGACGGGGTCTAAATGGAACCACACAGAACCAAAGTGTGAAAAAGAAGGGAAGGGTTGAGAGGGCCACTAGTCTCAAAAAACTAAAGAGTCAGTTGATCTAGTCATACAGTATTTTAACAACAGATTGACATGTGCAGGGTTTGTATATAGTTCATGTGAATGTTTTTTTTTTACTTGTAGGTTGCAGATGTAATGAATTACATAGGAAAAGGAAAATTCAAACGGCAAAATAGGAAAAGAATAGAAAAATCTGATGTTTATCTCTTCAGCAGTTGGATTCTCACAAACTGAAATACACTTTGTCCTGGTAAAAGCAATGCAACGTCTCCTGACTCTATGCAAGGAATACTGTATATTAAAAAAGATTTACTCTATTTACCATATTTTTTTAAACAGTAAAGTAGAAATGAATATGGCCTCCATGTATAAATATCTGCCTGAGCATCTGAATGAGAAGCTTGACTGGACTATAATAGGCCAGAGTCATTTGTATGTCAATGCATTTGTGTGGAGTAATCGCTAATTGCCTTTCTATGCCATAAGCTGTAAAATACAGCGCCACAGGATCTCTATCACAGGTGTTAGGATTATTTCTTTGTTTTTCCACGTAATAACCTTAAATTGCCAGGGAAGCTTTACTGCAGAGCCACGGAAATGGAGTACATTCCAATAGTCATTACACGGCTCGGCTGGATCACTTATTACTGGAGCCACTTAGGCAACATTAGGTGGCTGTATACATGACAAACATTCAAGTGCCCCCTGTTGTTCCTTCCCCATCAACGGTGTGTGGAGAAGAAAAGGAACAGTACACACTCTTTTGATTGTCAAGAGTTTACAGTTAATAGAAAGGCTTTTTGTGAAAATGTCAGAGGGTCTGTATAAACAAGCGTTGTCCTCCCCGCTGCCTGATGATGTTTTGGTTTTGTGTTCATTGTAAATCCATAGCGGTAGATGTCATCTCTGTGTGGTTTCTATTGCGGACAGCACAGCCAACTGCACACAAATAAAATCGCTCAGGAACAGTGCACGCCTTCTGAAATGCTTCAGGAGAGTACTCTTACCTGTGAATCCAGGTTTTATTTATGATCACCCTTCTGCATCTGTTTCCCCATGTGCGCTGAAAGCACAGGGCTCAACATCCCTCCCGGCTCAAAATTCTTTCACCAAACCTTTTAAATTTCACATCTGACATATAAAAAGCATTTGGAACAGCTCCCCAGATGTACCCTAATTTGGTGCGATAGAAGGCCAAAAGGCAGTGAATAGGCTCTGGTGGAACAGGGTCGACATTTAGGACAGTTGGAGCTTTGTTGGAGCCCCATCCTTCACACAGCAAATTCAACCAGAGCATTTTCAACCATATTTGACAAGGAGCTGAAATTATAGCCTTGTTAAAGTGAGGAGTGAAAGGTTGCTAGAATACTGATGCTTACTTTTAACAGCATATTCTGAATAAACCAGGCATGTACAAGAAGTGTCATGACACGGGACGTACTCACACCGGGCCACACAACTTCAAACTAGGCTTTACTCTCTTCTTTGTATTAATTATTGACAACAATTCAAGGTTTTTAAAGTCTGCAAGTCAAATACTTTTGATATCTCATTATGTGCCCTTGTGTGAAATCACTCTTTTTGTATCAGACTTCTCTCTCTGGACTCAGCTCGTTAGAAACATAAGCCTCTTTGGGGCAAACTAAACCAAACTGTGATGAACTGACTCTTACCTAGTACTCAGTGGACATAAGGGTCAAATTGCCTTTCAAACCCCACTCTTGATCAAATTTATAGTACAGTGTGATACATCTGTTTACAGCTGCAAAAATCAACATGAGTTGTGATTTTATGTCGGAATATTAATGTGAATGTAATTACAGAACACCCTATATGACATATGTTCTCCACTATAAGAACAACATACCTTATTAATTAATTTAAAAGATTGCACGTCAACAAATTTTATAGAATCTTCTGTTGCAGACAAAACACACATTTTTCAACACAGCCTTGACATGTTAACAAAGTGGTTCAAACCTGACTGCAAACCAGACAATTCCTTGACTCCTAAAACATTATATCTACAATCTTTTTCCTGTCACAGCCTATCATTCATAAAGGACCAGTCTGTGGTGTGCCCTGCTTGTGAAGACCAGCTGTGGAGAAGAGGGGAAGAAATATTGATCATAATAAGGAAATGACCTCTGGAGTATTTTTCGACTGGGACTGTACAACTGAAGTTAATGAAACAGTAGTTCAGAACAGTAGATCTCTAAATGCAATGTTGAAAAGTAGGAAAAGCACTCCCACTGACACGGTTATTTATTCAACCACCCCCAGTCCTCCTTTACGCCTGCCCCCCTGTCCCCTGTGCCTTCCCTTAGAATCCACCATGGAGTGATTGAACTGTTTTCTGAAGAAACAATCACTGCCATCTTTAACTTAAAAGCCACACCGCAATAAATCAGAACAGGTCCCAGTTCTTAATACTGTGTATGACCACCTTTAACATCAATGACAGTCTTTTGTGGTAGTTGTGGATGATGCACTTTATTTTCTCAGATGATAAAGTTACCCATTCTCCTTGGCACAAAGAAGAAGTTCCAGTTCCTGTAAATTCTTGGGCTGTCTTCCATAAACTGCACATTTGATATCTCCCCAGAGTGGCTCAATGATATGATATTAAGGTCAAGAGATTGAGATGGCCAGTCCAGAACCTACACTTTATGCTGCTGTAGCCAATGACAGGTCGACTTGGCCTTGTGCCAATGTCCAAGTACGTCAGATGCGCAGCTTCCGGGCTGAGTGCAAATCTTCCTCCAGTATTTTCTGATAAAATGCTGCATTCATCTTTTCCTGTGTCTTTGTAGCTCACACATCCTCAAAACATCAGTGATCCACCTCCATGTTTCACAGTAGAAATGGTGTACCTTTCATCATAGGCCTTGTTGACTCATCTCCAAATGTAACATTTATGGTTTTGGCCAAAAAGTTAAATTTTGGTCTCATCACTCCAAATGAAATAAATTTGTTCCAGAAGTTTTGAGGCTTGTCTCTGTGCTGTTTTGCGTATTGTAAGTGGGATGCTTTGTGGCATTTACGTAGTAATGGCTTTCTTGACTCCGTATTGTGCTTGAAACAGCCACATCACTTCAGAGTCCTGTATTCAAGTTATTTGTGGGTTTTTCTTTGCATCATGAACAATTTTACTGGCAGTTGTGGCTGAAATTGTTGTTGGTCTACCTGACCATGGTTTTGTTTCAACAGAATCCCTCAGTAAACACAGTAAACACAATTGTTTGACAATAAATTGCTTCACCCAAACACTAAATATGAGTGGAAAAAAGGTTTTTGTGTTATCATTCATATTCTCTGAAAAATTGCCCAAAATAAATCACAAATTCTGACAGAGTATGCAAATGTAAGGGCACAACTGTAGACATACAGACACACAAGCAGATAGAACAGGATCTCCAATTGATTAAGAGGCCAGCTCAATCACAACCATTTCTAAATAACTGATCAAAAAATCTTAAATTAATTGTTAAAATGGAAAGTCCTCTCTGACCAGAGGAGGTGGCCTCATATACATGTTACCCAGTATTTACAATAGTGTTGAAACCTAAATCAAAACAGATTTCCCCTAGAACAACATCAACACATGAATGGAACTTTTCAGAGCCTTTAACGACTCTCACATCAGGAGTCACACTTCCCTTTCATGGCCAACGACTATGAGACCAGAGCAGCCTGGTCCATCAGGTTTGGTTTCAGGGGAAACTCCTCCCTCTAGAGATATAAGCTCAGTTCTCTTACCAGTTGATCTCAGAATTGATAAAATCTCCTGGAATTAGAGACGAAATGTCTTCACCTTAAAAACTGTGTCCAGATGCTTTTGCTTTAACCTTTTCTCATGTTGGCCTGCCATCACATTTTATTTTAAGCTGCTGTTCAATGGGTAACTTTGTAAAATTATTCTCTACTAACCCTCCATAATAATAAAAAGCTTTTCAGATCAAAATCATGTATTTCTGAAAAGCAAATCTTCAAGCAATAATTTTGTTGCTTATTTATTTTTTAAAAAAGTTCTGAGATACAGTTTGACAATTAAATCAAATGTATTTCATACACGTTTTTTTTGCTTTGACAGATTCCTCTATTAAAAATGGCAAAATATTGCATTTTTTTTTTGCACCGTTTCTGCACTCACAATACAATATCGGGATATATCGTATTGTGGCACGTGTATCGCCAGGTGCATACCAATTCACACCACTAGTTTTGTGTTAGTTTCTCACATTGCATACTTTACATGCTTATCTGGTCCATAGCGTTTTTAACTATAGACTGGGATGATACCTTGAGTTTATGTAAAATTTCCTTTTTAAAAATGTGTAATTTGCTGCTTTTTGATAATTGCTCATTTCCACCACCACCTTGTGTTACCTGTGTGGATATGGCTGGAGATCTGAATCTACAAAGGAAAAAGCAACCATTTTGAACATCATGGGATATAGGCTACATGTGTTTTAGTTAAACCCACTCAGAGCTTTGTGTGGAGTGACAAGACAGTTCTATTAGCAACATTTATGAAAAAAGTTATAAATTGTCAAAAATCTTGGTTTTGTGAATTTCAACAAAATTCAACAAAAGGAATCAACAACATTCTTATAAAAAGCATGTGATGTGTAAATCGCAGTCAAACAAGTGAAAAAAGAAAACTTCACAGTACATTTGAGTGTATTTTCTAAAAATAAAGTCTTTTGAGGCCTGATTTGGATGTTAACCTATTAATGTCTAAGGTTTTACTAAAATTATGATGGCACATGGACTACCAACCCATAACAGCACATTTAACAGTTAAAGGGGAGCGTCTGATTCCACTGGATATCACCGTGAGCAAGGCTTTAGCAACATTTCTGGAAGCTTGGACCGCAAAATAAAATCCCGATAAGGACTCTCTCTCTCTCTCTCTCTCTCTCTCTATATATATATATATATATATATATATATATATATATATATATATATATATATATATATATATATATATATATATATATATATATATATATATATATATATTAAACCTGTTCCTTCATCTGACAGGGCTCTTTGTTGTGGTTGAGCTCATGTCATTTTGCTTGACGTGAAGTGGGTGTTTGCCCAACCTCTACATCTTCTCAGTAATTCCCTCAGACGAAAATGGGTTATCCTCCCCCACCAGGATGCCCACCTCACTCACTCTCATCGCAGCACGCAGCGCTGTGATTACTGACAGACCCGCCCAAACTACACTACCGACAGATTTCTTGAGTACTTTGGTGTCGATAGTTGAGGTATAAGTCTTCAGGTACGAAGACTCCAGTCTTGAAAAATACATCAGTATTACCTACATGTTAGTGGTGATGGAAATGCTTAAACCACTGTGTATACCAGACTATCAAAATAATATCATCAGGTTTTCATCTCACACGTGTTCATATAATACATACCAATTTTCCTGTCAGTGAAAGTTCCATGAACACAAAGTTCAAGATGTCAGATTTAAGATCTAGAATGAGTTTGTTTGGCCTCCTTAGTTCAAAATAGGGAGAAATGTCTTGCACTTATAGCCAGAGACATACTGAATAATATTTTGTTTCCTGAAAATGACTTGATTTTAGCCCTTTTCTAGGCCTTTTCACCGCATGCTTATGATCACTGTTATGATGTATATGCTAAATGATGACAAAATTATGCAGTAATTGATAAATAAACTATTTCCAGACAAACCCGGAGAGACACTGGACAGATATTACAGCTTTATATTTTAAAGTTTTTGGATTTACCAGCTATAATTAAATGCATTGTGTAGCTCGTGGTGTTTGAGCTGCTCTTAATGTGGTAAACTTCTGGTTGGATTGTGGGTTTCCGCCTTGGTGCTGTGTGTCAACTTTATTTAAGGTCCGGGTTGCCGGGAGACACGCCCTCTGCTCCTTGCTGTAGCTCTTTCATTGCTGTTTTCTCCTGCCTTTCAAACTGATCCGTTGATACCATTTTGGTGACTAACTGTAGACTCAACGGTGAGTGTTAGTAATTTCCAAATGAAGCAATGAACCAGTATTTAACCACTTCAATTGTTTCAAAAATAGGTTCACTTATTCAAAATTAAATTTTAGCAACATCTAGTGGTAAAATAGGAGTCAGCCAAACAGTGTCTTAATAATTATGTTAAGTGTAACTAAGGTTTGTGTGAATGATGTAAATACTTTAAAATAATATTATATTATGCTGGCTCCATGATGATGATCAAACACAAGCAGTGATAATTACTATGCAAATTCCTACTACAACAACAAACCTTTAGGCTTCTTTATAGTGATATTATCCGCCCAAAAAGCTGGTGAAGCGTGCGCAGCAAAGTACCGCATCATAAAACATCTTGCGCTAAAAGCAGTATTGAATCAGTCACATCTTTATTCGCATCAAAGCAGGTTTTGAAGCAGTGGTTCAAAACAATTGCTGTTTGATGCATGTATTGGAGCATTGGTGTCATACGGCCATCACTAGTGAGTGAATCAGCTCGTTTTTCGTTGTTAAGATTTAAATTAATAGCGACGTTGTCTTGAGTTTATTGTTTGTTTCTGTCAGCGGCCATATTGAACTCCCAGTTGGCCTGAAATACAATGAATAAATGTAGATATGTTGGAGATTAAACATTATATGTGGATGTTATAGGAATTTTCTATATCCTTATATTTATCCAGGGGACAGATTATAATTTAACAACAACAACAACAACAACAACTTTATTTATAAAGCACTTTAAAACTACTGAAGTAGACCAAAGTGCTGTACAGAAAGAAGAAAATTTAAATAAATTAAAATAATAATACACAAAATGTCAAATTCAAGTGATAAAAGCCAAGAAAAAAGGTGGGTTTTTAGAAGAGATTTAAAATGAGACATTGAAGTGGCCTGTCTAATGTGCAGTGGCAGGCCATTCCACATTTTTGGTGCTGCCACCGCAAAAGCACGATCCCCTCTTGATTTAAGCCTTGTTTTGGGCACTTTCAGGAGCAGTTGATCAGCTGACCTAAGAAAACGGGTGGGAGTATATGGAATAAGTAGCTCAGAAATGTATGGTGGGGCAAAAGCATTTTGAGATTTAAATACAAATAAAAGAATTTTAAAATGAATCCTGAACTGTACAGGCAACCAGTGTAAGGAGGCTAAGATGGGGGAAACATGCTCATATTTACGAGTTCCCGTGACCAGACGAGCTGCAGCGTTCTGAACCAGTTGCAGACGTGCAACAGAAGACCCACTGACCCCCAGATACAGAGCATTACAGTAATCCAGCCGGGTAGTAACAAAGGCATGTATTACTGTCTCAAAATGTTGCCTTTGAAGAAAAGGCTTTATTTGGGCCAACTGTCTGAATTGGAAAAAAATGGATTTAACCACAGCCCTGATCTGACTGTTGAGCTTAAGGTCAGGGTCCATTTTAACCCCTAAATTTGTGATGGTTGGCTTGATGTACTGAGCCAAAGCACCCAACTCAACAGAACGGGTCCCAGAGGTGTCACCAAAAATCATTACTTCTGTTTTGTTTGCATTAACACTTAAAAGATTTACAGCCATCCACGCCTTTATATCCTCAAGACACTCCAACAGCGGTCTAACAGTGTCATTCTTTTTAAGAGGCACGTAGATCTGACTATTAACAAGCAATGGCCAGGTTTTAATCCTTGCAAGGATGAGCAAAGCGGACACACACAGTAACAAGGGTACAGCGATAGGTTTGCTTAAAGATGTAAACATGACATGAGATTATATACAACACAGTGACGTCCTTGGTGAGAGGCGTTCACAATGGTCCAGGTGCAAGAGTCCCGTGACAAGCCATGTTTCAGTCTAGTTATGTCTACTTCATGCTTGGATTAACACGAAGGACATGACATGAATTTGACATGACCTGAAGAGAACTATAAGCCCCCAGTAACTCTAAACATTAACATTAAAATTCTTATAACAGTGGATTGAAATATAAGCCAGATTAAATATAATAAAGCGACACTATGTAACTTTTTGCCACTATGGGCGCAGATCACTCCACAGACTCTCTCATTAAGTTGTAGCAGCCGCATATTGGCGCACATAGTTTACGTAAAAACACGCACAGTCTAGCAAGAAAGAAAAAAATAATGAAAAAAAGAATGAAAGAAAACGTTTCCTGAAATGGTAGGTGACATTAGCGTATTTTGTACAATTACCACACTTCTATGGTCCATTGCATTGTTCTACTTCTTCAATATGCGTGTTGTGTGGTGTAAACCTTCACTCGTATTATACATGTCGCTAGTGACTAAACGGCACAAGTTACATTTGAGACCGGAACAAAAGTGCTGACATATTACAAATGTGTATATTATCTACTGATAGTAGATACATTGGCTAGTAGTTCTTTAGATCTTCTGGCTAGATAGTAGCCTAGCTATTATCTGCAGCATCCACTCTATTGGCTTTCTTGTTTGCCCTGAGACACAATTGTAGTAGCCAGCTGTCCTGACGCAAAGCAACCTTTGCAAAGAGAAATTAATTCTACTTTTTGCTTTGCTTTTATTGTTAAATATTTTTTTACACTGATATATTCCTAAATTCTAAAATAATGGAAACAGAGTAATCATTCTGCTGCGTGTATACACTGGCTTCACAGTGAGCAAGCTACACTATATTACTCACTGTGTGTGTTTGTGTGAGTGTGTGTGAGTGTGTGTGTGTGTGTGTGTGTGTGTGTGTGTATATGTGTGTATATGTGTGTGTGAGAGAGAGTGTGTTTGTGTGTGTGTGAGTGTGTGTGTATGTGTTGTGTGTGTATGTGTGTGTGTGAGAGAGAGTGTTTGTGTGTATGTGTGTTTGTGTGTGATTGTGTGTAAGTGTGTGAGTGTGTGTGTGTAAGTGTGTGTGTTTGTGTGTGTGAGTGTGTGTTTGTGAGTGTGTGTGTGTGTGTGTGTGTTTGTGTGTGTGTGTGTGAGAGAGTGTGTGTGTGTGGATATGTGTGTGAGTGTGAGTGTGTGTGTGCGTGTGTGTGTGTATGTGTGTGTGTCTGAGTGCCAAAAAGACAATGACATAAAAGACTTTGACACCATCAGTCCAGCATCCGCCCATGAAATGTAGGTGGCATTTACATAAAATCATCTCTTCTTTGTACATTACCTTTAGGGATCCGTGGTTTGTCTTGGGCACTGTCATCTAGCAGCCCATGTTTACAGCTTCCAAATGCCCATGTGTGCTTATTGCGGACATGATTTAGCACACCATGCAACAACATCTGCCAAACAAAAAAATATGTTCTAATTTAAATTGATGCCACCTATAATAACATTTCTTTTCATTTTTTTCATGAAACACAAAGAGAACTACTTGAACTACTCTTCACTTGATGCTTGCTTGCATGATGATTCTTGACTGGCTTTTTATTTTGACTGCCTAATGAACACAGATCAAATCAGTTAGGAAAGAGTTGTAAAGGAGGAAAACTTCATACAGTATCATTTATTTACTCTTGGGACAAAAACACATGTAGTGCGCTAATAATAAAACTGCATTCCATGGATAGTTAGGGGCAAATTCTTACCTGTCTCAACCTTTTCGTCCAAATCCTTGGCTGCAAGCCATAGATCAAGTGAATGCGTCAGTCTCCACCCCTTGTATTAACAACGTACCGGACCTGAAAAAAAAAAAATTAAATGAGACTATTTATGTGGCCAAAAGAAAAAGTTAATTAAAAATGACAAACCTTGAGACAAAAGAATAGATATTTACCAAGCCAAGCTGTAATCTGCGTGTGGGCATCAGTCGCTACCCCTGTGACTGGGATGTCACCCAGAGAATCCATTACTTTTCCAAAAAAGGCCTTCTCCATCACTACAGAATTACAGCCAGTGGTGCGCTTGTGAACAATATCACATGAATCCTGTCCAATTGTAGTGTAAGTACAATATTGTGCACAGTGCCCTGTAGAAAAAAAATCTAATTTCTAAATAAAAATGTACTCCAAAGACAGATGTAACAAAACATACAAAACATACTTTGCAAATCCATTCGGGCATCCCCTGAAGAAAACGAGAGAAAGAACAGTAGTAGAATCAATGTTTGCAATATGTTGTCCATGCTTGTTGTTGAGCATGGACAACATATTGCAAACATTGATTCTACTACTGTCAAGTGTTGACATTTGTGTAGGCTATTATAGTAGGTATCCAAAATTGGCTCTGAGAAAGTACAAGTTTGCAGTGGCAACTGCATATACTGTACAAGACTGAGCAGAATGTTACTGAAACATATTTGAAGATTTTCCAACATGGTTTCTGCAGATCAGGAACTTCAAAATCATCATCTGATGCAGTGGGCAATTCCACATCCAGCACAGCCTCCTCCATGCTGATCTTATTAAGTTCTGCATTTGCAGTGGCACCACTAGGTCTGAAAAATACAAATTTGTTTTACAGTGATTACCAAAGTGTTTTGTCTATGCATAATTTTACAGTATTTAGCTCTAGCTGCAAATTATATGCCCCCAGTTACATACCGTAAATACTGAAAGTGATCATCAGAGCCATCATCATCCTCGTAACTATCACAACCTTCCAACTCAATGCTGTAAATGAAACACAACTCTGATTAGAAAGACATACAACATAAGAAGGTACATAAATAAATCAAAGTTAGACACTTACAAGCTATTCTTCAGTAATACTCAGGTAATGCATGCTAAAAGCAACACAATACACAACAATAGACTATAACGTCATACAAATAAGAATAAACAATTCAAACAACAAAAACAGTACAACCACACACCTGTTAAAAGTAAAACTCACCTTGACTCCAGCATTGCAAACTACTGTCTTTGTTTTTCCAGAGGGTTGATGCCATGAATATGAACGTTGTGATCAACAGACAAACAACATCCTAGGCATCGGAATACATTGAGTCTGAGGCTACCTCTCTTTGCTGAAAGCTAAAAGACAAAACCATACTTACACATGTTGGAATAAGCATAAAATCTAGTCTGCATACACACTAGTGCAGTAACATGTTTCCTATAAGGATAAATAGGGTTACTTTTTAAATACAAATGAGTGACAAAACATAAATTATGTAACTAGCACTTCCAGTACATATTACGACAACACATAATGCAACATTAATTGCCATTAGCTTCAAACTATTGGAATTTTGCAAAAGTGTCTCCAATACTACAAAAAAATTCCATACACATAAATAAGTGAGTTTAATGAATTGAATTGTGTTAACCCAACAATGTTTATTATTTGTATTATATTTTTTATTATATAAATGTTATATAGCGCTTTTCCGGGGATGCAAAGACGCTTTCCATATCTCCACATATCACTCCACAGTCACACAGTGGTTGTGGTAAGCTACATCTGTAGCCACAGTTGCCCTGGGGCAGACTGACAGAGACGTGGCAGCCATTCCATGCTTACGACCTTTCCAGTGGCCTTGCCCCTGCATGTGTAATTCATGTATTATTTGGCTATTAAATTACTTAAATATGACACATGTATTGGTTATCAGATTGTAATAAGACTACTTTATGGACAAAAGTGATTATTGAATACCTGCATGTATTATGATATTTAATACCTGTTTAATATATGCATACCCACAAACAAATTTTTTTTGTCTGTAATCATACACACGCCTCAGCAGTCTAAGCGGAGACGCGCAGACTTCCCCCTCCCCAGACATTTCCTCTAGCTCTTCCAGGGGGGTACCAAGGATTCCCAGGCCAGCCGAAAGACATAAGTCCCTCCAGCGTGTCCTAGGTCTTCCCCGGGGTCTCCTCCTGGTGGGACATGCCCGGAATACCTGCTTAGGGAGGCGTCCAGGAGGCATCGGGAACAGATGCCCGAGCCACCTCAGGTACAATACATGAAATTTTATATCATGCAGTAAAGGTTGTAGGAGGTGTATCTTTCACACACTCCTCATGACAAGCTTGCAGAATTCAATCCGTGGCAAGTTATGTCTACATCTAGTTATGTTTAGGAAATGTCTGAATTAGCATGAAGAACATGACATGATCAGATTTGACATGACATACTGTAGACTTTCTGTGGGGTTAAGGTCAGGCGAGTTTGCTGGCCAATTAAGAACAGGGACACTATGGTCCTTAAACCAGGGACTGGTTGCTTTGGCACTGTGAGCAGGTGCAAAATCCTGTTGGAAAATGAAATTTTCATCTCTATAAAGTTGGTCAGCAGCAGGAAGCATAAAGTGCTTTAAAACTTCCTGGTATACGGCTGAGTTGACCTTCGACCTCAGAAAACACAGTGGACCAACACCAGCAGATGGCCCATCACTGACTGTGGAAACTGACTGTGGACCTCAAGCAACGTGGGTTGTGTGTCTCTCCTCTTGTCCTCCAGACTCTGGGACCCTGATTTCCAAAGGAAATGCAAAATTTACTTTCATCAGGGAACATAGCTTTGGACCACTCAGCAGCAGTCCAGTCCTTTTGCAGGTGTTTTGAGTTAATTAGCTTATTAGAGTGTGGCCCCAGGGGTCGTCAATATTGAACCTTTTCACAGTATTCAAATTTTCTGAGATACTGAATTTGTGATGTTATAATCATCAAAATTTTAAGAAATAAACATTTGAAATATATCATTCTGTATGTAATGAATTAATATAATATACAAGTTTCACTTTTTAATTGGAATAAGTTTGTCAGTGTTTACGAATGTCCCCTCGCAATTTGTACCAGTTTGTTCATGAGCCCACACACATTAGTGGAAACTATCTTGATCTTGTTTTGGCTCGGGGAATAGATGTCCCATCTCTTCGTCTCCTCTCTTTCATCTGCTGTTTCAGATCACTCACTGGTGGAATTTGAGTTATAAATTTCCCTCAAATTCCAACAAATGCGTAGTGACTACCTGAAATTTCAGCGCAGCTGCAATGGAAATGTTTGCCACACGGCTGACAGATGTTCTTCCTAATTTAACTACATCTGGAAACTCAGTAGAGGCCTACACAGAGGAGGTCCATGCAACCCTCTCGGCCATCACCGACTCAGTCATTGGCACCCCTCAGAACAAAAGTCCAGACCAACCAGACGACCTATGGCATGGTATATCGAGGACACCTGGGCTTTGAAACAGGCCTGCAGAAGTTTTGAACGCAAATGGCGCAAGTCAAAAACAAATCTAAATTATCAAAAGTGGTGTTAGTGTGTAAACACCTATAAGCACGCCCTCAGCACTGCAAAGACTGCCTATTTCTCATCTCTAATCAGAGAAAACCCGGCATAACCCCAGGTTTCTCTTTGGGAGAGAAACCTGAGAAACCTGAAGACACCTCTCCATTTAGTGCACAAGACCTTTTAGATTTCTTTAATCATAAAATTTAAGATATCAGGGATAACATTTTGTTTTTGCCTTTCTCAGCTCCGGGTCCCTTTCGCTTGGCTCCACTGACCTCTTGAGCTGTTAAAGGTGGTTTCTTCATGTAAAGCAACTACGTGTCTCCTGGATATCCTGCCAGCAAAACAGCTTAAAGAACTGTGGCCCTATGTGGGGCAAATTATATTAAACATTATAAACTTGTCCCTGTCTACTGGCACCGTTCCTTCCCTTTTCAAACAGGCTGTGGTCAAACCCATACTCAAAAAACTTACTCTGGATCCTGGATGCCTAAATAATTTCCGATCTGTCTCCAATTTACCTTTTCTATCTAAAGTTCTCAAAAAAGTTGTGCTAAAACAACTTACTCTATATCTATCGGAAAATGACCTCCCTTTAGGGCCTCTTATTCCACTGAAACAGCTTTAGTTAAAGTGACAAATGATCTTCTCCTTCAGATGGACGAGGACTCATCGGCTCTACTGTTATTGCTGGATCTCAGTGCTGCATTTGATACGATTGATCGTGCAGTGCTAATCAACAGACTTAAAGATGTTTTTGGCATCTCTGACTCTGCTCTTGCTTGGTTAGAATCCTATCTGTGTGATAGGTCTCATTTTGTCTCTTTTAATAAATCCTTCTCCTCCACGGCACCAGTGAAGTTCGGTGTGCCACAAGGGTCTGTGCTCGGTCCCATACTTTTTACACTATATGTTACACTATTGGGACAAATCATCAGAAGTTATGGAGTGAACTTCCACTGTTATGCCGATGATACACAGCTGTATCTACCAATAAAAGCGAATAATACTATTGACATTGTGCGTCTAGAGGCCTGCCTTGTTTCAATTAAAACATGGATGTCTCAAAACAAGCGGATAAAACAGAGCTCTTGTTAATTGGTCCTGCCAGTCATCGGCACAAGTTCAAGAATCTTACTGTCTCAATCAACAACTTTGTTTTGGAGCACGGCAAAACTGCGAGAAACCTCTGTGTCATTTTTGACCCCACACTATCTCTGCAGCAGCACATTAGTAAGGTCACTAAACTGGGCTTTTTTCACTTGAGGAATATCTCTAAAATTTGCTCCTGCCTCTCTTTACTTGATGCAGAAATTCTCATTCATGCATTTGTCACATCCAGGCTGGACTACTGCAATGCATTATTCTCTGGACTGCCGAGGAAAAGTACTCACAGACTACAAATTGTCCAAAATACAACCGCTAGACTTTTAACAAGGACCAGGAAGTTCGATCACATTACTCCGGTCCTGGCTTCATTACACTGGCTTCCTATTCATGTTAGAGCTGATTTTTAAAGTTCTCTTGTTAGCATATGAAATCCTTTGTGGACTCGTACCCTTCGCTCTCAGGACGCTGGCCTCCTTCAACTTCTTTGAATAAAAAAGAAGTCTGCTGGCTACAGAGCCTGTTCTTATAGAGCTCCATTTTTATGGAATGGGCTCCCGGTGGAAGTGCGGCTAGCTGACTCTGTTGAGGCTTTCAAAAGCAAACTCAAAACATACTTATTTCACCAAATGTATGGAGAGTGATTGATCATTGGGTTAGGTTTACACTGGTTGTAGCTGTAGGTACACACTCAACCGCTCATATTACATCTGCCTATTTTCAGTAGTATTTAGCACTTTTTTTCCCTTTCTACCTCCTCCTAGGTTGGACGCAAACCTGTGACCTGCTGGGTGATGAGTACACCTACCCCCCCTCCCCCACCCCGGACTCTGCTCCAGTGTGAGGACTCTTAGCTCATCTTTCATCTACCTTGATATTCGTTGAGGTCCCATCCACCCTTACACACACACACACAAACATAAATTTTTGTTTGTCCTGGACACATTCTTGCACAGCCTGTCTGTCCTGGGAGTGGATCCCTCCTTCTGTGGTTCTCCCTGAGGTTTCTCTTTTTTCCCGGCTGGGTTTTTTTTGGGAGTTTTTCCCTCACCCTGATGGAGGGTCTAAGGACAGGGGATGTTGTCTAGTGCAGCCTGTTAAGCCCTTTGAGGTGGCTGTTGTTGTGATATTGGGCCATCCATCTTCTACCGCTTATCCGGGGCCGGGTCGCGGGGGCAGCAGTCTAAGCAGAGAAGCCCAGACTTCCCTCTCCCCAGACACTTCCTCCAGCTCTTCCGGGGGGATACCGAGGCGTTCCCAGGCCAGCCGAGAGACATAGTCCCTCCAGCGTGTCCTAGGTCTTCCCCGAGGTCTCCTCCCGGTGGGACATGCTCCCTAGGGAGGCGTCCGGGAGGCATCCGAAACAGATGCCCGAGCCACCTCAGCTGGCTCCTCTCGATGTGAAGGAGCAGCGGCTCTACTTTGAGCTCCTCCCGAGTGACCGAGCTCCTCACCCTATCTCTAAGGGAGCGCCCCGCCACTCTGCGGAGAAAGCTCATTTCGGCCGCCTGTATCCGGGATCTTGTTCTTTCGGTCATGACCCAAAGCTCATGACAATAGGTGAGAGTAGGAACGTAGATCGACTGGTAAATCGAGAGCTTTGCCTTACAGCTCAGCTCCTTCTTCACCACGACAGACCGGTACATCGACCGCATTACTGCAGAAGCTGCACCGATCCGTCTGTCGATCTCACGCTCCTTCCTTCCCTCACTCGTGAACAGTACCCATCAGTACCTCAGTTAAATAGCTGTATATTTAAAAAAAGAAATAAATACTGTTGAAGGGAATCTGTAACACCGGTGCAAGGGGCCGGTGATATTGGGCTATACAAAAATAAATGTCTTGTCATGTCTTGTACTGTAATATGTATATTGTCATTGCATAATTAACAGCAAAATCCTGGAGCCTTGGATTCTTTGGAATCAAATTTGTAATTTGTGTAAAATAGCCAGTCTGTGGGTCTGTTGGCTGGACACTAGTCATAAAGCCATCCCTAGAATCACTTATCTGAACGGTTCTGAGTAGACTGGGAGAGCTAACACTGATGCTACCACCAATATTTTGAAGCAAAAGCCGCTTCTCCCTCTGAAGTCCTTTGAATGGCATCCTGTGTGGCATTTGGAACATAATATATTAACCCCAGTGGTGGTTGTGTTTTTTCAGCATAATCCGGTATCCACTGTCTTCAGAAGTTTATGTCTGTTTTTGTCTTCCTTTGTGTGTGAGTTGAACTTGTGTTCTCCACAACTGCAATTTGTTTTTACTGACTTTGTGGCCTTGTTTGAAGAGTTACGTAAGCAGGGATATAGTGTCTGCTGTGCATTGACATTCTGTTTCAGAAGCCACTAATATGTCATCAACATATACAATTAACTAGCTACCATTTGGAGGGTCTAATTTGGCCAGATTTGCTATTATTGCTTGTGAGAAAATTGTTGGTGACTTACAGAACCCTTGTGGCATACGTGTGAATGTCCATTTCCTGTTTCTGTACTGGAACGCAAACTATAATTGACTTTATACGACTTTAGTTTTGGATTTAGTTTTTGGATCTTTTACATCTAGCGGCAGTGTGAGTGGCTTGCCTGGTGGCCAATTTTACCCTAAGTACATTTTACAGATGGATTGTAAACTTTTTGTCTGCAGCCTAGTTTTGGGCAACATCTACATGCTCCCGTGCCACATAGGAATTTCATGTAACATCTGTTTATTACAAGAACAATCATTGTTTTTTCTTCAAAGGTTAAGAGCATGTCTGAGATAAAATCTCCTCCTTTTCTGAACTATAACCTGCCTGTCCCTAGTTCTGATGTCTGTATCTGTGTGTGTGCGTGTATATGACCTGGATCCAAAACAGTTAGTCATGAGTAATTATCCTGCTGCCTGGGTCCCGGAGGTGCACGGTCTCTCCCCCCTCTTGCTCCGTATTGGTGCTCTCTTACTCTGCAATCTCTAGCCCAATGAGCATGCCTTCCGCAGCTGTAGTACATGTTATTTGTTTCACATCTCCTCTTCCATTTCTCCGCCCCCTCCATCGGCCATGCCCACTGTCAGCATTTCCACAAAAAAATAGATCATACTCCTGTCCCTGTGTGTGTGTTGGGTGGGGTGGGGGGGTTATGTCCAGGTCTTTAGTTGTAAGGTAAACTGGAACAGACATTGGGAGAACATGCAAACTCCACACAGAACAACGCTTCCCTGGATGATAATTGAACCCAGTACCTTCTTGCTGTGAGGCAGGAGTGCCAACCATTCTGAGTGGGGAGTAGCTGTAGTGCATGGGGTCTTCACCAACCCCTTAAGGCAATTATAGGGGCGCAGTGGCTCAGTGGTTGAGTGGTCGTCCTTCAACCGGATGGTTGGTGGTTCGATTCCCGGTCTCCCCACAGTTCATACTGTCGTTGTGTCCTTGGGCAAGACACTTAACCCACCTTGCCTCCAGTGGTGTTCCAGCTGTAACACTGGTAGGTGAATGGAAGATTAATGTAAAAGCGCTTTGAGTGCCTTCTAGGTGGAAAAGCGCTATATAAAACCAATGCCATTTGCCATTAGGGGTGTCTCCCCACTGAGACCCCATTGGTCAGAGCTTGTCAGGCCAAAATAGCAGCCATATAGGTTCTGAGAGTTCACACCGGGACCAATTTCTTGCGCGATATTCGCCGCCATTTAACGCCTCGTGACTAAACAATGGGCGCCAATATGAGTGTTCACACCGACGCAAAAAACGGCATGCGTAAAAGCGTCAGTTTTAAATAAAAACGCCTCGGGTTTGTTTTTTTGGTTTGACGGGCCGCGTCAAAAACTATACGACCAATGACATTGGCGCTTTTGCTCACATGTCTGGAGCTTTTGAAGTTACAGTAAAACACAACTTGGGAGCGCTCAAACACAAAACGGTCTTGCCGAGCACACATACTTAACGGCGAAGAAGATATACGCCAAGTAGCGTCTATACTGCCAGGAAGAAAGAAGATGCAAGGCAAGATGAATGTAGAGTTGCTGGTCTTGTTGGTGTCAGAACACAAAGAACTATATGACAAACGCGACATTGATTACAAAAATTACTTGCTCTCTTCTTCTGAGTGAAAAGCGAGTGTCAGAAGCATAAAGTTGCGCAGAGCCACCTTGTGTACCGGGGTATTTCTGTTTTACATTAAGCGCCAACTAATGTCAAGGAATGAATTTGCATGTTCACTCGGCTCATCGTCAGCGAAAATCGCTTGGGTGTGAACACAGAAAGCACGTTGAAAAACGCTGGCGAATAACGCTGCCGAATAACGCGCGCTGATATTCATCCCGGTGCGTAAGGGCCTTTAGGGCGTAAGCCCGAAGATACAATAGTTTACTCTACAGAAACATCTGCTAGTGAACATGGTGTGTAATAAACCAGGCACACCATCTAAGGGCATAATGTCTTATAGTGAACTTATTTATTTTTATTTATTCATATTTTTCATGAGGATTAATCCCTTGAGATGAATCATCTTGTTTTTGAGGGGGTCTTCTTGCTCACATTTTTTCACTAGGGACAATTTAGAGGTTGTATAGGCTAATTTGCCAATTAACCTTGTTATAGGAATATTTTATATCCTTATATTTAACCAGAGAGACACGGAGACCAATTATAATTTAACAAGCAATGGTCAGGTTTTAATCCTTGCAAGGAGGAGCAAAGCATATTCAGTAACAATGGTACAGCGAGAGGTTTGCTTAAAGATGTAAACATAACATGGCATTATATACAACACAGTGACGTCTTTGGTGAGAGGCGTTCACAATGGTGCAGGTGCAAGAGTCCCGTGACAAGCCATGTCTCACCCTAGTCATGTCTACTTTCATGCTTGGATTAACACAAAGGACATGGCATGAATTTGACATGACCTGAAGAGAACTATAAGCCCCCAGTAACTCTAAACATTAGAATTAAAATTCTTATAACATTACCCCCTATTTATGCTGATAACAATTAGCATAAACAATCTACTAGCTTGAGTGTGAGTTGTTTACTTTTGACAAAGCGAAAAACCCAGCAGGGCATCTGACCTGGCCTAAGTACACTTGACCATTTGACCTAACGCTGGGAAAAAGTCTTTGTCCACCCCTTGCCCCAAGGCGGCGTCAACACACAAACATCAAGCATCAACTTTATGTAATCTCTCCAACTGAATCTCAAACACATTTCAAATCAAAGACAAAAATTATTATACGGGATATGTTTACAATCAAATAGGACTCCACAGAGTCATGCACTGATTCTTCAAAATCAAATTTGTAAAAGTCCATAAATCAAAACAGTGTCACTTCAAAATAACATAGAAAAATATGCCAGAGTTTAAGCTGGTCGGCCAATCGGACTTTAAGCTGGTCGCCCCATCGGACTCAAGATCTCCGGCCTGTCCCTGTCACAGAAATAAAAACACATGGAGTGAGACATATGCACATTCTTAATGATTAAAATCAATTCTCTTAAGCATCATAACTTCAATGAACCATACGGCCCTTAGGACTGTAGTATGATCCGTCCTGGAGCTGTTGTCCTGTTGGTGTTCATGCAAACGTTAACGTCCCTCAGATATCAAAGTGTTCATCTGAGGTCAAAGGACCACAGTCGTTGGGGGGGTGCATGTCCAGGAATGTTGACCCAGCAATGGCCACATCCATCAATCTCACCAACAAGCTCCGGATACATAGAAATCAATGCAACAAAAGTTATAAGACATGGAAGACATGGAAGTACATCTCAATACATAATTAAAGTCTCAGTCACTTTTCGAAATATTTTGTAATTATTTTTTAAAACTAGGTCAAAATCAATTACTCTATTCCAGAATACTCTGCCAATTCCTCTGCAGAGTGTGAAGCTCTTACTCAAAGGCTTTAGTTATGCTGTTAACTAGACCTGTGTTACCTTGGATGAAATCCTGTTGTTGTTAGCAGCTCCAGCTATTTGTTCTGTCCAGTCCATGGATCAGTTTCAATTCATCTCCAGCTTCAATTCACAGCTACAGCATCTCTCATGCAATTCATAAACCTTTGTTGGTTATAACTCTAATTAATTTAATCCACATTTACATAAATTGTCTCAAATGTAAAATTCTAATTTCAATGCTAATTGAATTTTAGCCTTATATTCATTAAAACACCTTGAAGGACCCCCCTCTTGTCAATGTAAATGGGGCTCTCGAATAAACCTGAAGGAACATCTGTTTAGTTCCTAAGGTGTGAGTTTCTACTCACGATGTTCTCCGTCACATTGTATGTGAACAAATAAACCACGATCCTTTAAGGACTGTAGTGTCTCTCGTACCAGGAGGAACCAACACCCTTCAGAGTCATGAATAATTTACAACCCTGAACTTTTAAAGACTCTTCCCTTTTGGTCATTCAGACTGAGGAGATTTGATTAGCAGCACCTTGCTAATCTGGCCCAGATGTTCGTATGTTGTGTTAAAGAGACAAACCACGAGGAGGAAACAATATTTACAGCTTTATTTTTCAGTACTTCAAAGGACAACGTAGGTACTATCTCTTGGCAAACCAGACTTTGTGGTACCTCTCTTGACGCTGTAATCTTTTGATATATAGCCCACTATGAGCCTGTCTTGATAATTGCCCACAGACTGTGCCCCTTTGTTCAGGATTCTCAAAATGACCGAACAGTGCGTTCTGCTGGACAAACAGGGAAACAACGCTGCATCGGAAATCCAGTCAAAAAGTTACTCTAACTTGTAACAGTGTATATTAAAGATTGTCATGTAATGTGCAAACCTTACCATGTTTCCTTTACAGGATCCAGAGTGATAACGATATAAAAGAATACTTTCTTCTTCATCCTTACAGCTGGCTGTGTAATAAAATGAATTGTTCTGTTCTCAGGTCAAACAACGAATAATGTAATATGTGTTTAGTCTTTAAAGATTCGTAAAGACATTTCTCGTGCACTTATGATACAATGCAGAATCCTTATGTTTTATAACTGTGTTTAAAATACTTTAATTGATGGAACAAGAAAGTTATCTCAGGATCCCAAACTTTCAGTAAACGCCCCTCTTCACCAAACGTGTGTAAACACACCCTTTTTGCGTCTCTTACAAAAGAGTCGGCAGCCCGGAAATCGCTCTCTTGAAGCTTCCTCTTGAATCCTCTCTTACAAACTCGTTTCTGTACTCTTCTCTTTTCGCAACGCTTTGCACACTCTTGTTTGCGTAATCTTGTCTACTTTTCTACTAAGTTTTTGTATTTATTGCTTCGTAACTTTTAAGCTTAAACCACGTAACACAGCCTGTGTTAAAGTGACTTTATTTTTGAAGATCCAACACATTTGATTTTTGTTTGAAAAACTTCTTATCCACGGAATTACATCACTTCCTCGCGGAAGAAACTTTTTGTAGTTTTGAAAAGTTTTTTTGACGCTACGAAAGAAAGTCTTTGTTAAATCCAAAAGACATCTTTTCGTCTGGTAGCGGACTTCAGTTTTAAAGACTTTAGTCTCAACTGCTGGTAAAGTCTACTTTACCCTCAAGGACAATCACAGGAAGCAGCTTTGTTGCTAAGGCGCCGCCTTAAACCAGCTCAACGCGTGGACTCGTGTCGCCTTCTGTTGCCGGAAATCAGCCGCGACCCGGGAATCTCGAAGCCTACCTTTGGGACTGATCGGAACCGCACTGCTGGTACTGACCCCTCCGGATAAAGAGTGAGTGAACACGAGACACAAGAGAAAAGCTTGGCGTTATAACCAACTGTGTGATTAAGTCCAACAGCATATCTTCCCTTTTACAATCTTCAAATAGCCGTCAATAGTCCCTTTTAGCTAAGCCATTTAAACTTCCCCCTTTTCTCTCCGTAAGAACTCCGAGTAATTAATAAAATTCAACAGAATTAAACTCATCTTGTTCCATCAAAGGTATAACCATTGTGCCATCGTCAATCAATGTTTTATGTTCATTATTCTCATCCTTTGTCAATAATCTTGTTTTATTTTATTTTATTATTCATATTTTAACCTGCATAATCTTTAATAAAACCCCATAAAGACATTTCTTGTTTCATTGTTTAATTAAGATTTGTGTCAAAAACGAGTTTAGAACTTCCTTCCTTCAAGATTGAGACTTATCAAACATAATCAGTTTCCTTAGAACTGTTAAAACTAAGGTGGTGCCCCGAAAGAAATTAATATTTTCATAAACAAAATATTAATTATTAATTTTCATAATTCATATTCATATTAATTATTCATCAACGAGACCATATTCACTACAGGACACATGTTTCCAGTCAGCAGGCAACACTGTTCTAATGGCCTTACTTTCACAAAACCTCCAGACTTCTGCTTTGCACTGCACCTGTCCCTGATCTCTCAGTTTGTCCAGTTCAGAGTGATGTTACAGGACGTCCTGTCACTGGCCCTGCTCACAGGTGTACTCCAGGTGTAACCAAGATGATTATAAGTTCAAAGAACCATGTTAATATTAGCTCTTACTGGTGTCCATATTAATTGTCAAATTCTCCCTTCTAAGCCGGTACCTTCTGTGGTTGGCTTCCATCAAAACAAAATACAAACAAACAAATCAAACGTTCTCTGACATTTTTAGACCCATAGAAAGTGCCCTTCAGGCTTTCGTCAAACGAAACCACAAAAGCTCTTAAAATGATCAAACCATAAAAATGAAACACAGATAAACCCTGTTTCCACAGATATGTTCTGCTGGAAATCTACTTTAATCTGAAAGGTTCAATCAGATCAAACAGTGCTTCTCCAGAACGGTCCTTCATGTCAACTTTCTTTCTTTATTTATTTTTATTTAACTCTCTTACTGTATTAACACATCCCTACATTACTTTTTTACACACATCACCTCTTCACTTTAATACAGTTTAAATCTTCTTCTCCCTCTCTTTTTTGAGACCTGGAAAACCCATGGCTCAAAACAAAAATAAAAAAAATAAAAATAATAAACATAAAATCATAAAATGAAAGGCCAGTGCCATTGATCATTTTAAAATTTCAGTCTATCAATTATCGTTTCTAATTATTCGTCTTCTTTATGTTTTCCAAACAGCATCACTGTTGTTTCTGTTATATTTAAAACTTAATTTTGTTCAGCTCAGTTTCAATTTTAGTTACCATTAGTTGTAGGTCTTTACCTGTAACTGTAAATAGTATCATCTGCAATCATAGTAATATTTTATTCAGTTAATGCAAACATAAATAATTTTAAAATAGATCAGAACCAGTTTCTCATGATCTATCGTCACAGAACTTTTAGCCAAATACTTTAAATTTTCAATCTAATTAGAAAATCCTCAGAATACTATTCAATCACCTCAAATTAATTCCTTCAGAAATAAAACCCTTAAAAAACAAAACTCTTTGGTCAGACCCCTCCCTTGGGAGTTAACCTTGTAACAGGACAGCCTCCTTCAGCTGCTCAAACACCTCATCTCTCTCTCCTCCAAAACTCCATCAACATGTGACTGTCATTTAAAAGAAAGAATTTTCATAAAATTAACAAAGTTCTGTGTTAATTTCTCTGCATTTACCATTTATAATAACAATTCTTCAGGGGTTTGTTCAGTCCAGACTTGTTCCACACTGTCTCTGTAAAACTCAGTCTCAACGCCAGGTGCTCAATAAATAAAACAAACCACATCTCTTCATTTCCTCAGATTCACCACCATTGAACTTAGTAATAGTTAGTAATGTTAATTTAAAACATGCAAAGATTAAACCTCTTAAAATTTTAAACTTTAGTTTCCAAAGATTTCACTTAGTGTTTTCCATAAACACCTCCACGTTCCAACCTTTAAATCAGATTCATCAAAAACCTTTTTCTCTTTAAATACAGATAAACATTTGTCTGGAATATATTATCTTACCGTTTGTTTTGCTGCTGTATTTCTGCAGCGTCTGTCGAAAGGAGCAGGTGTGTGGGGGAAGGGCAGAGGAAGTTTGGGGTGCACTGGTTTGAGTGGAGAGGCCGAGACCTAAAAATCTCACAGGACATAAAAGAAAAATACAAATGATTAGTGTTTTGAAGTCCATGTGTACCTTCCTTTTAAAAAACTCATTTTTCTTTTCACAAAATGGCTTCTCCCCCTTTTTTTTTCCTCTTCTCTGTTACACCGGAAGCCTAGAAAAATATCTTCCATAAGCTATTTTTAAACTATTTTTCTTTCTCGTAATTTTTTAAATCACCGCTTTCAACTCAGTTCTCAAACTTTTTCTACAAAACAAGACAAGACAAGACATTTATTTTTGTATAGCCCAATATCACAACAACAGCCGCCTCAAAGGGCTTAACAGACTGTACTAGACAACATCCCCTGTCCTTAGACCCTCCATCAGGGTGAGGAAAAACTCCAAAAAAACCCAGCCGGGAAAAAAGAGAAACCTCAGGGAGAACCACAGAAGGAGGGATCCACTCCCAGGACGGACAGGCCGTGCAAAAATGTGTCCAGGACAGTTGAAAAAAAAATACATAAAAATACAAAACATATTCACAAAAAACATTTATGTTGACAGCGTCCAGTGTCCACTCTGTCTGTGTATGTAAGGTGGATGGGACCTCAGCCATTATCAAGGTAGATGAAAGATGAGCTGTGGGTCCTCACACTGGAGCAGAGTCAGGGGTGGGGCAGTACACATCACCCAGCAGATCAGAGGTTTGCGTCCACCCTAGGAGGAGGTAGAAAGGAGAAAAACAAAAGTGCTAAATACTACTGATAATAGGCAGATGTAATAATAATATCAGCGGTTGAGTGTGTACCTACAGCTACAACCAGTGTAAACCTAACCCTATGATCAATCAGTCTCCATACGTTTGGTGAAATAAGTAAGTTTTGAGTTTGCTTTTGAAAATCTCAACAGAGTCAGATCGCCGCACTTCCACCGGGAGCCCATTCCACAAAAATGGGGCTCTATAAGAAAAGGCTCTGTAGCCAGCAGACTTCTTCTTTATTCGAGGAAGTTGAAGGAGGCCAGCGTCCTGAGAGCGAAGGGTACGAGCTGGAGTATACCAGGTGATAAGGTCAGATAGGTAAGAGGGCGCGCGTCCACAAAGGATTTTATAGGTTAACAAGAGAACTTTGAAATCAGCTCTAACATGAATAGGAAGCCAGTGTAATGAAGCCAGGACCGGAGTAATGTGATCAAACTTCCTGGTCTTTGTTAAAAGTCTGGCGGCTGTATTTTGGACCATTTGTAGACTGTGAGTACTTTTCTTCGGCAGTCCAGAGAATAACGCATTACAGTAGTCCAGCCTGGATGTGACAAATGCATGAATGAGAATTTCAGCATCAGCTAAAGAGAGGCAGGAGCGAATTTGTGAGATATTCCGCAAGTGAAAAAAGCCCAATTTAGTGACCTCACTAATGTGCTGCTGCAGAGATAGTGTGGGGTCAAAAATTACACCGAGGTTCCTCGCAGTTTTTCCGTGCTCCAACACACAGTTGTTGATTGAGACAGTAAGATTGTTGAACTTGTGCCGATGACTGGCAGGACCAATTAACAAGAGCTCTGTTTTATCCGCGTTCAAATGGAGGAAGTTTTGAGACATCCATGTTTTAATTGAAACGAGGCAGGCCTCTAGACGCATGATGTCAGTAGTATTATTTGCTTTTATTGGTAGATACAGCTGTGTATCATCGGCGTAACAGTGGAAGTTCACTCCATAACTTCTGATGATTTGTCCCAATGGTGTAACATATAGTGAAAAAAGTATGGGACCGAGCACAGACCCTTGTGGCACACGAACTTCACTGGTGCCGTGGAGGAGAAGGATTTATTAAAAGAGACAAAATGAGACCTATCACACAGATAGGATTCTAACCAAGAAAGAGCAGAACCAGAGATGCCAAAAACATCTTTAAGTCTGTTGATTAGCACTGCATGATCAATCGTATCAAATGCAGCACTGAGATCCAGCAATAACAGTAGAGCCGATGAGTCCTCGTCCATCTGAAGGAGGAGATCATTTGTTACTTTAACTAAAGCTGTTTCAGTGGAATAAGAGGCCCTAAATGCAGACTGAAACGGCTCGAGGAGGTCATTTTCTGATAGATATAGAGTAAGTTGTTTTAGCACAACTTTTTCGAGGACTTTAGATAGAAAAGGTAAATTGGAGACAGGACGGAAATTATTTAGGCATCCAGGATCCAAAGTAGTTTTTGAGCAGGGGTTTGACCACAGCCTGTTTGAAAAGGGAAGGAACGGTGCCAGTAGACAGGGACAAGTTTATAATGTTTAATATAATTTGCCCCACATAGGGCCACAGTTCTTTAAGCTGTTTTGCTGGCAGGATATCCAGGAGACACGTAGTTGCTTTACATGAAGAAACCACCTTTGTCAGCTCATCGAGGGAAACAGAATCTAAGACTGAGAGACGAGAGATCGGTGGATCCAAGTGAATGGGACCCGGAGCCAAAGAAGACAAAAACAAAATATTATCCCTGATATCTTCAATTTTATGATTAAAGAAATCTAAAAAGTCTTGTGCACTAAAGGGAGAGGAGTCTTCAGTTGTTTTTGGTTGGATAAGTTTAGCAACTGTTCCAAAGAGAAACCTGGGGTTATGCCGGTTTTCTCTTATAAGAGATGAAAAATAGGTAGTCTTTGCAGTGCTGAGGGCGTGCTTATAGGTGTTTACACACAAACACCACTTTTGATAATTTAGATTTGTTTTTGACTTGCGCCATTTGCGTTCAAAACTCCTGCAGGCCTGTTTCAAAGCCCGCATTTCCTCATTATACCATGGCGTAGGTCGTCTGGTTGGTCTGGGCTTTGTCCTGAGGGGTGCCACTGAGTCGGTGATGGCTGAGAGGGTAGCATGGACCTCCTCTGTGTAGGCCTCTACTGAGTTTCCAGTTGGAGTTAAATTAGGAAGAACATCTGTCAGCCGTGTGGCAATCATTTCCATTGCACCTGCGCTAAAATTCCGTGTAGACACTACGCATTTGTCTGAATTTGAGGGAAATGTGTAACTTATCTCGAACTCTACCAGTGAGTGATCTGAGACAGCAGATGAAAGAGAGGAGACAAAGAGATTGGAGACATCTATTCCCGAGCCAAAACAAGATCAAGATAGTTTCCACTAATGTGTGTGGGCTCATGAACAAACTGGTTGAAAGACATGGTCGCAAGCAGTGATTGAAATGCTCTGGCCAGAGGATCACACTCCTTATTTAGATGAATATTAAAGTCTCCAACTAGAAGGATGTTATCAGCATGGGTTATTAAGTCCGAGAGGAAAACTCCAAACTCATCCAAGAAAGAAGAGTAGGGACCCGGAGGCGATAGATTACAGCTAAATAAAATGGCTTCCTTCTGTTTATTTGAGAAGAAATATGTTTAATGAGTAACACTTGAAAGAGTTAAATTTCGGCTGTGATGATGTACCTGTAAAGCAAAATGCAGCTTTATAAATGGCTGCAACACCACCACCAAGTTTCGACGTGCGACCTACCTGTGCATACGCATAATCAGGGGGAGAGGCTTCATTTAGTGGCAGAAAAACATTTGGCCTAAGCCATGTTTCACAAAGACAAAGTAAATCCAAGCTATGAGAAGCAATAAGATCATTAATTAGGAGTGCTTTGGAGGATAGAGACCGCACATTCAGGAGACCGATCTTCAGTCTTGATGTAGAGCAGACATTTGAAGGCTGGTCCAGTGGAGAGATAGCGACAGGAAAAAGTTGTCGAGCTCTAACAGTTCTGCTTGGTTTAAAAGATTGCCTCTGAGTTATAATAACATGAGGACAGGATGCTTTTGGGTCACTGACTCTGTGAGTTTTCAGATGTGTTTGAGGACTAAATAACAGATTTAGGCAGTAGACATCAGGATAACACGGCCTAACCAGACAACTAAAAGCTTCTACATTATCCAGTTCCACACCCGCACTATCATGACTAGCAGGTTCTCTAATTCCTGCGACCTGCTGAGATTCCTTGTGTCAAATGCACCGAATGCACCTGTCTATATTACTAGACAAAATGGCAGCACCATGTCCAGTAGGATGCAGGCCGTCTGCCCTCAGCAGGCCTGGGCGGCCCCAGAAAGAAGGCCAGTTATCCACGAAACCATAACCTTTCTGACTACAATGCCGGGCCAGCCACCGGTTCATGGAAACTAATCTGCTATACTGTTCATCACTACCCCTTACGGGGAGGGGGCCAGAGACAATTAATCGATGCCGACTCATCTTGTTCCCTAGTTCAAGAGTCCTGGCTAGGCTATCTTTGGTTACCTCTGACTGCCTCATTCTCACATTATTGGTGCCGACATGAATAACTATCTGCTTGTATGTAGTGCCAGTATGTGTCTGAGGAAACTCTCCCTCCCTGTGTGATGTCAGCACCTAAGATTAGCCTCTATGTCGGAAGCTCTGGCCCCGGTAAACAGTGGACAATGGCTGGCGTCTCGAGCCTAACATTGCGGGTAATGGAGTCTCCTATCACCAGAGTGCGATGCTTGCTCAGGTTGGCAGGCGCAGAGGAAACAGGCCGGTGATCAGCGCGACAAGCGGACTTGAAAGCGCCGAAAACCGGTTCGCGGTCAGAGGGGTGACCGCGGACAGGGGCGGACAACCGAAGACTTCCCCTGCCTGCACGCCTGCGCGCCGGACCGGCTCAAACATATCACTCTTTGCAACAACTGCCGAGACAGTTGAGCCACAACTAGAGCTATCGCTAGCAGGACTGCTATCAGTCCTGCATCTGATACTATCAGGAAACCCTGACACATCTAAAGTAACCAAACCCTGTCTATGCTGATCTAGCTGCTCTAACTCACAAACACGTCTCTCTAATAGAGACAACCTATCTAGTAATACCGAACAAGAATGGCAAACCATTGCCACAAGCAACAACAACACAGAATAGCTTAGCTAAGCTAGTGTATATACAGCTAAGTCAAGCCAACAGTTCACAACTCACAATGATAAATTCAAACAAACACACACAGCAGTACTAACCACAAGTTAAACAAAAACTATGTAAACACAACAAAAACTAACCACCAGTAAGACAACAATGGTAACAAACAAACAATCGAGGTTTAATCAGGCTAATTCAAACGCTAAAAACCCGCTAGAATGCTAGCTAGCACTAAGCAGTGCCCTGTTCAACAGTTCACAACTCACAATGATAAAATCTAACACACACACACAGCAGTACTAACCACAAGTTAAACAAATACCTCTGTAAACACAACAAAACTAACCACCAGTAAGACAACAATGGTAACAAACAAACAATCGAGGTTTAATCAGGCTAATTTAAACGCTAAAAACCCGCTAGCATGCTAGCTAGCACTAAGCAGTGCCCTGTTCAACAGTTCACAACTCACAATGATAAATTCTAACACACACACACACACACACACAGGAGTACTAACCACAAGTTAAACGGAAAACTCTGTAAAACACAACAAAAACTAACCACCAGTAAGACAACAATGGTAACAAACAAACAATCGAGGTATAAACAGGCTAATTCAAACGCTAAAAACACGCTAGCATGCTAGTTAGCACTAAGCAGTGCCCTGTTCAACAGTTCACAACTCACAATGATAAATTCTAACACACACACAGAGCAGTACTAACCACAAGTTAAACGGAAAACTCTGTAAAACACAACAAAAATTAACCACCAGTAAGACAACAATGGTAACGAACAAACAATCGAGGTATAATCAGGCTAATTCAAACGCTTAAAACCCGCTAGCTGGCTAGCTAGCACTAAGAGAAGTGCCCTGTTCACAAAACGGCAGCAACTCTAGTACTAAACTCTAGCAGAAATATAACCAGAATAACAATGTATGAGGTGTGGTGCACAGTTAAAGTGTTGACAATGTTTAAGAAATAATTAATACGTAACTTTAGGACAATGCCAGGAGAGATACACTCGCCTGATTGTTAGCGTCACTGGGATGCGTCAATGCGTCACTGGGATGCGTCCGAGAAGCAGCTCGTGGTTTTCATCTCTCTGCCAAAAATGTCGGGCAGAATAGCAGCCATCAGCCTTAGAGGAAATGAAAATGAAATGAAAACCATTAACCCTTTGTTAATGTTCACATTCTTAGACATTAGACATTCAACAATGGCACCCATTCATACAACATTAATTCTAATACACAACTTCTTTTAACTGCTTTTAACTTTAGGTCAACATTATACATATTATTCTCAAAAGTATAAGCCCCTCACTTCTTCTTATTATGGATCAAAATAAGGTTAAATCAATCGAACACTTGTGTCACAATGTTAGATTTTCTGTTACTATTTTTCTAATTAACTCCTTGCATGCAGGTATTTGTAATTTACATAAATACGTAAATACGTATTTCATGCTATTTTTCCTCAAATGGATCAGATTCTCTGAGTCACATTAACTTATCTTAACTTAAGCTTTAAGTTAATTCTTTTTCACATTCAGGCTGACTGATGTTAGTTCTCATTATTCAGACTGAATCAACTTCTTTCAATAAAATCACCTGCATTCAATCCACAGTTGCATCACAATCACTCTCTCAACCACACTTTTTACTCAAACTTTTACTCACTAACCCTTCAGGTTAGATAGACTTCATTAAAGCCACTTACTTCTGTGGGCTTTTAAACCTTTATCTCACTGCGTCACACAGTGAACAATTCTCTGCAGGCCTGCTTTTACCAAGTCTCATATAGACTTCGGAGCTATTTATCTCACTTAAAGGTGTTAGGCTAAGAATCTCGATAATAGTCCATACTCGAGTTTACCTGTGCGTCCAACGCACCTTTTGACCGACGTCCAGAGGTAAGGCCAGCCTAGTGAGGGCGCGGCGCGTTAGGACCCGTGTTGTTGATCTGTATCAAATCTTGCCCTCACCGGACCAGCCACATCCAGACCTCATACTCCTTATTGTAATCAGACATCTCTATACCGTAGATCTCGCACGTGATTATTTGTGGGAGTCAGATTCAAAGATTCCGTAAAAACTTACAGAGCACCAGGTATCTAGTAAGCTTACAATCCAGCAAGATTACAGTCTTTAACACGATTAACATCAAACTTGTACCGTTATGGCCTCACTTACACTTATACAGTAAGGTCTTGACCAAAACACATGCTTTACCTCGTCCGCATTTAGCGTTCCTCTACCGTAATGATAACCACATGTAAATAATCTCAGATAAATACATGTAATCACTGAACAAGCAGAAGTAACCCAAACCACTACTTCTGGAAGGTTTATTCGTCACATTCACACAAAAATAAAGTAAATAGCTGTTTACCTGAATCAAAAACTCCAATAGTCCAGTTGTTCCCTATCAAAAGCTACACTCGATGCTGCGTAGCATACGCTATGGGGGAACATTCTTTGTGTGACCGGTTGTGAAGCACGTGTGTCAAACACGAATAGAATTGGCTTATAATACCTCTGTTGGTGACGCAGCTCATCAGCGGCAGCTGTGTGATTGCGCGCACCTGAACAGAGGGTATAAAGAACGCATGACGCGGAAGCGTCTTCAGGTTTCTTTGTCTTCAGATCGCATTGTGTGAAGTGTGAGCAAACCTACTCTCTGTGCCAGTACGAAATAAAGAGGATTGAATAAGATAATCCCTTTCTAAAGCAAAGCAAAGCAGTACAGTTAAATTAAATAAAGTATCATGGCTGGATTCAGGAAGAAATGTGTTCCTCCGTGCCAGAGGCACATTTCTGACGATGATCAGCATGAGTTTTGTTTCGAGTGTATGGGGGAAGAACACGCGCTCCGGTCGTGGGGTTCGCGTGTTGATCTGGATGAGGCACAGAGATCAGAGAGTCCCATGTCTCTTGCGCTCTCACCAGATGAGGCAGACACCGGCTCTGTGCTCAGGCGGGCGCGCTCCGGCACTTCCCGTGAGCACGTCGATGAAGCCTCATCCCTGGCTTCTGGGGGAGCCGCAGCCTCGGAGCGCTCTACCCGCTCTGATGCTGCATTTGAGGAGCTGCTCGAGGTGGTTACAAGAGCAGTGGCGCGGCTGAATATTGAGTGGCCTCAGGAGCAGGGCCCCCCTAAACACTCTGGATGACAGGTTTCTGTCACAGCGGCAGTCTCTCCCCTTTTTCGGGGACCTCCATGAGGAGCTGGCACGCTCATGGAATAAGCCCTATTCGTCCCGTGTTTTTGTGCCTTCGACGTCGATTTATTCGACTATCGTGGCCGCACAGGTGCGGGGCTATGGGTCGATGCCCCAGGTGGAAGAGACGCTTGCAGGTTATCTCTCCCCCGGGACATCGTCCTCCCTGAGAAAACCTACACTCCCCAACAAGCCATGCCGGTTCACATCATCACTGGTGGGGAAGGCTTTCCAGGCGGCGGGTCAAGCTGGTGCAGCACTGCACACCATGGCGGTTTTGCAGGCATACCAGGCTGAGCTGCTCAAAGATTTGAGCACAAGGGGTACTGTGGACGAGGACGCGTTTTCTGAGCTACGCCGTGCCACAGACCTCTCTCTCCGTGCAACTAAGCAGACGGCCCGCGCTATTGGCCGCTCCATGTCTGCTTTGGTTGCGACGGAAAGACATCTGTGGCTGAACCTCACGGGCATCAGAGAGAAGGAGCGGTAGACTCCACCAAGTTCCGCGAGGCAAAACGCTACGAGGAGGCATTTGTGAGGTTCCTTCCTCGCCGTGCTCAGCAGCCGGGACCATCGGCCACCCAGTC
The DNA here is from genome assembly GCA_024349245.1 of Neodontobutis hainanensis. Classification (NCBI taxonomy): domain Eukaryota; kingdom Metazoa; phylum Chordata; class Actinopteri; order Gobiiformes; family Odontobutidae; genus Neodontobutis; species Neodontobutis hainanensis. The sequence goes on along the minus strand of JALDNG010000173.1, from coordinate 2,426,004 downwards.
CCGGCCAGGTCCAGCCCCTTCAAGAGAAAAGCGGGCTGCCCAGAAGGAGAGTGTGGCGAATCGTGCCCCCCCTCGTAAGGACTGGGGAGCGGATTCTCGCGCTGCTCAAAAGAGAATGGACCTGTGGAATATTATCACCGCCAAGAAGCAGAGGTCCTGAAATTGGCGCGCCCATGGTCGCGGGGGTGTACTCCCACCGGGTGGGGCACAACAAAATCCAACAGAGTCTAAAGACTCCATGTTGGCAACCCCAGGAGCCCGCTGTTTTTTCTCCGCCACCACTGGCGTTTCGGGGAGCAGCAGTCTCCAGCGCAATGATAAGTGTCCGGACGTCGCCGGCCTTGGTTCAGGACGGCTGGTGTCTTACATCCCCCCCAAAAAACGGCGCGGCAAAACTACTGCCCCTTGCGGAGAAACTGGCAGCATGGATGCTACTGCCAAATATCTCCCCGTGGGTAATAAGGACTGTGGCCAAAGGTTACAGAATTCAGTTCGCCTATCGTCCTCCGCGTTTCAACGGCGTCGTCACCACTTCCGTGAAACCGGTACGAGCCCATGTATTGACACAGGAACTGCAGGTTCTGCTGGACAAAGGGGCCATAGAACGTGTTCCCCCACCAGACAGACAAACCGGGTTTTACAGCCGGTATTTTCTAGTTCCGAAAAAAGATGGGGGGCTGCGCCCGATTTTAGACCTCCGCGGGTTAAACCGCTACCTCAAAGCATTGAGATTCAAAATGCTCACAATAAAAATGATTGTGTCCCAGATCCGATTAGGCGACTGGTTTGTCACCATCGATCTAAAGGACGCATATTTTCACATAAAAATCCTGCCACAGCACAGAAGGTTCCTGAGGTTCGCTTTCGGGGGCGAAGCGTACCAGTATCGGGTTCTTCTGTTCGGCCTGGCCTTGTCACCCCGTACATATACAAAATGCATGGATGCAGCCTTGGCTCCCTTGCGACTCCAGGGCATCCGCATTTTGAATTAAATAGACGACTGGCTGATATTAGCTCAGTCTCAGGAGCTAGTGCTTCGACATCGGGATGTCATCCTAGCTCATCTCGACTCTTTAGGCTTGAGATTCAACGCCGAGAAGAGCGTTCTCTCGGCTGCTCAGAGGACAACATATCTAGGGGTTGTTTGGGACTCAACCAAGATGCAGGCACATCTGTCTCCTGCACGTGTCAGGTCCATTCTAACTACCCTGAAAGCTATCAGGCTAGGCCAGGAAGTGACTGTGCACTTCTTTCAAAGAATATTGGGTCTCATGGCATCTGCATCCACGGTAATTCCTTTGGGCCTTCTGCACATGAGACCATTTCAGCTGTGGCTCAGAGCCAGGGGGTTTCATCCAAGGGCCAACCCCCTGAAGCAAATAAGGGTTACGCGCCGAGGGCTTCGTACTCTAGCTATGTGGTTCTCACTTTGGGTCCCACCCTAGGTCCATGTTGTCGTCGCATGATGCATCCCTCACGGGCTGGGGCGCGGTCTTAGATGGCCGTCCAGCTCAAGGGATATGGAGAGGCCATCTTCTCACATGGCACATCAATTGCCTCGAGATGAAGGCTGTATTTCTGGCCCTGAAATACTTCCTCCAGCAGCTAAGGGGCTACCATGTCCTAGTAAAGGTAGACAGTACAGCGGTGGTCTCTTACATAAATCGTCAGGGCGGACTGCGGTTGTGCCGCTTGAACAAGCTAGCGCAGCAGGTGCTGCTTTGGGCTCAGGACAAGTTCCTGTCCCTCAGGGCGATTTATATCCCCGGGCGCATGAATGTGGGAGCAGATTTATTGTCCAGACAAGCGGTGACACAAGGGGAGTGGAAACTCCACCCAGAGGTAGTGAGCCAAATCTGGGAAAGATTTTACGAAGCAGAGGTGGACCTCTTTGCCTCACAGCAGACAGCACAATGTCCCCTCTACTTCTCTCTGACTCCTCCAGCTCCCCTGAGTCTGGACGCAATGGCCCATGTGTGGCCCAGACTCCGCCTTTATGCATTTCCCCCGGTGGCTCTTCTCCCGGGAGTCCTGGCGAAGGTCCGTCAACGGGGGTTGCGCCTCTTACTAGTAGCGCCCCGTTGGCCGACCAGAGTGTGGTTCTCAGACCTAATATCTCTCCTCGACGGCTCGCTATTGGGCGATTCCGACCAGGAGGGATCTCCTTTCTCAGGCACAGGGGACAGTGTTTCATCCCCGGCCCGAGCTCTGGAACCTTTACGTCTGGTCCCTGAGGGGGACCAACTAAGAGACGTCGGGCTCCCAGCCCCTGTTGTAGAAACTATTTTGAGTGCTAGGTCGCCCTCTACTAGGAGAACATATGCCTGCAAATGGCCTGTCTTTGATGCCTGATGTGCTACACACCATACAGACCCAGTCCACTGCCAGATTGTTTCAGGGTTGGACTTTCTGCAGGACAAACTGTCCTCGGGCACTAATCCTAGCACACTCAGGGTTTTTGTGGCCGCCATTTCGGCTTGCCACGCCCTGATTGATGGGGTCTCGATAGGGAGACACCCTCTGGTTGCTCGCTTCATTCGAGGGGCCAAGCGGTTGAGACCACACACTAGAGCTAGAGTTCCTTCCTGGGACCTAGCTATAGTACTGGAGGGCTTAGTAAGCACTCCTTTTGAACCACTAGAGTCAGCACCTGTCAGGTTTCTGACTCTAAAGATGGTTCTTCTGGCGGCCATTACCACTCTCAAGAGGGTTGGAGATTTGCAAGCTCTGTCAGTTTCGCCCTCCTGCCTAGACTTTGCCCCTGGGCTAGTCAAAGCCATTTTGCATCCTCACCCTAACTATCTTCCAAAAGTTCCATTCTCGACCATAAATCCGGTCATTCTTGAAGCCTTCTGTCCTCCGCCATTTACAACACCGGAGCAGGAGAGACTTCACTTACTGTGTCCAGTACGTGCCCTCCAGACTTATGTCCACCGCACTAGCCAGTGGCGTAAGTCCGAACAGCTATTTATATGCTATGGGGGCTGCAAGCTGGGGGTGGCAGCTACCAGACAGACTATATCACGTTGGGTGAGGGATGCCATTGCCCTGGCCTATGAGGTGCGCGGTCAAACTTCGCCCATAGGTGTAAGGGCTCATTCTACTAGAGGTGTTGCAGCTTCAACAGCTTTAGCAAAAGGTGCTCCTCTGCAGCAAGTTTGTGATGCGATTAGATTCTATAGCTTGGATGTTCATGCTACTCCGGGCTCGCATGTCCTTGAGTCATCATCCCAAAATTGTTTTTGAGACCTCTTTTGTGTTGTGCACACTTCACAACCCGGGGGGTCCAGACACTTACAGTGCGGCGGCGTTGGTATTCTCGTTCCCCATAGCGTATGCTACGCAGCATCGAGTGTAGCTTTTGATAGGGAACGTCGTCAGTTACTTGACTGTAACCCTGTTCCCTTAAAAAGCGGGAACGAGATGCTGCGCTGCAGTGCCGCACTGGGCGTGTCCGGGCGCTCTTCAGAAAAAGTTGACCTGAAGACGCTTCCGCGTCATGCGTTCTTATACCCTCTGTTCAGGTGCGCGCAATCACACAGCTGCCGCTGATGAGCTGCGTCACCAACAGAGGTATTATAAGCCAATTCTTGGCGTGTTTGACACACGTGCTTCACAACCGGTCACACAAAGAATGTTCCCCCATAGCGTATGCTACGCAGCATCTCATTCCCGCTTTTTAAGGGAACAGGGTTACAGTCAAGTAACCCGAGACGTTCCTCAGCCAGACGTCTTTAAATGTCTCCTCTCTTTTTCTCTCTTTGTTCAGATATCGTCACTGAGTCTCACACACAGATCGTGAAGGTCTGGCCCGTACTATTTAAAAACAATAGTCTCGGGACTTACAGAGAAATGCTTTGTGCATTTCCCCCGTGCACGTCAGTTTCACTTTTCCGCATGAGAAACATCAGGTATTGATATCCCAGACGAGCCCCCAAATGTTATAGGAATATTTTATATCCTTATATTTATTCAGAGAGACAAGGAGACAGATTATAATTTAACAAGCAATCGTCAGGTTTTAATCCTTGCAAGGAGAAGCAAAGCAGACACAGTAACAAGGGTACAGCGGGAGGTTTGCTTAAAGATGTAAACATGACATGAGATTACATACAGCACAGTGACGTCCTTGGTGAGAGGCGTTCACAATGGTCCAGGTGCAAGAGTCCCGTGACAAGCCATGTCTCAGTCTAGTCATGTCTACTTTCATGCTTGGATTGGCATGAAGGACATGGCATGAATTTGACATGACCTGAAGAGAACTATAAGCCCCCAGTAACTCTAAACATTAGAATTAAAATTCTTATAACAAACCTATATATGCATGTCTTTGGACGGTGGGAGGAAGCCGGAGTACCCGGAGAGAACCCACAGTAACACGTGGAGGACATGCAGACTCCTCATAGAAAGACCGTAGTTGGCCGAAAGAATGTTTGAGTCAGCCGGGTTTTGAACTCACGACCTTTTTGCTGTGAGGCAGGAGTGTGAACCACCCTGCCATGTGCACCCAAACTACAGCTGGAATCCCTGCATCTCTCAATTGGTCCCCCTCAGGGCCAGAATGTGAAGGTTCCGGAGCTTGGGCCAACAAGAAAACACTGTCTCCTGTCCCTGAGAAAGAAGGTCCTGACTGTAATTTCGCAGGGTGAGCCGTCAAGGACAGGTCGAGGACAGGTCAGCACCCAAATTCATGTGCCCCAAAATGTAAATCACCCTAAAGGAAAGGAACTTGTCCTGAGCCCAAAGGAAAAGCTGCCGCCCTAAACATGGCAGTCCCTTAGCTGCTGTAGGAAGTATTTCAAAACAAAAAATACAGCTATCATTTTGAGGCAATTGATGTGCCATGCAAGAAGATGGCCTCTCCACATCCCCTGGGCTGGGTGGGCATCCAAGACTGCACCCCAGCCCTTTCCCTTTGGGAAATGGCCCTGGGATGAAATCCCCTGGCTCTGAGCCACAGCTAAAATGGTCTCCTGTTAGGACAACATCCCAATTTTGAAACACCAATTCTTGAGACTGAGTCAGAATAAGCCCGTTGTCTATTTAATTACCAATGCGGATGCCCTGGAGTCGCTGAGGAGCCAGAGCTGCATCCATGCATTTTGTATATGTACAGGGTGACAAGGCCAGGCCAAATGGAAGCGTCATCAACAGTGGTTATTTAGACCAACTTTGCTTCACAACCGTTTGAACAAAGACTGTTCACAATAACGTATTGCTACGCAGCATCCTTCAATGGATGCTGCGTAGCAATACGCTATTACCAAGCAGTACATATTCTGGAAGGGGAAAAGATTATACTCTGTAGAAAAGCTGTTTGTGTGTGTGTGTGTGTGTGTGTATATCATGAACTGAGCCTGTGTAAGCAACAAATATCTAAAAACTTTTCAGTTGAGTGCATGTCTTGCATGTTTATATAGTAAAAACCCAAATAGTTGGGTGGTGCTATTGTGAGGGTTTATTTCTAATGTCACAGCTGTCTATTGCACCAGCAACCTTATAAAACGCATTTCATTGATATTGGCCACTTGCGGGAAGGTACTTGCATGTTTTAAATCCGATGGACAGTAGCTATTGGCACATTAAACACCATTGCAGCAACTCAATAGAAGAGTCCACAAACCAGCCAGTAGGTGCAAATCAGAACTTCGAACTGAAAAACCCCAGCTATGGTCCTGGTCCTTCTGCAGACGCTTCTGCAAGCTGTTCATATGCCTAAGTATTGTTAAAGATAGCGATGTAATCATCAATTTATACATTTATATATATCTTCAACTACTTAAAAAATATAGTAAAAATATAGAATCTATTATTTAAAATCGAAAAATGTTGAACGGTGTGTTAACTGCTTGTTTCATTGCTGCCTTAATGCTCTCTTTGGAAAAGGACAGGACAGCTTCTCAGAGAATAGGCTGTGGAACAAACCGATTCCCGATAGCAGCGCGTCAGGTTTTTCTCTTATCACTGTGCTGTAGAAGGGATACGTGGGAGACCAGAAGCTGAGTGGGTTGGGCTCTGATGTAATTTTACCCCATGACATCCCTCGGTTCTGCTTGCGTACATAAAGCCAGCTTAAAGTGCTTAATTATATTATGTAAGGCTCGAGATCAAGGAATAGAGAAATGTGCCATCAAAGCACAGCACGACTCCGGTCCAGGACTGACAGTTCACAAGGTGTTTGTCTAAACCAGGGGTGTCAAAGTCAGTTTAGTCTAGGGCCACATACAGGATCAGTAAAATAATAGCATAGTAACCTAAAACATAAATAATGAGCACTCTATTTTCCCCTTTTGTCTAAGTGCAAAGAAGTACAATTACATATAATTTCAGTGCTCTCATCAAATGCAACTTGAAAAAAGCTAATGTTGGCAAAAGCCTCCAGCATGGATGTCTTCACAAATTCGCACAATATGTCTTTAATGTTTATGCTATTTTGATAGGAATAAAGTAGCTATCATTTACTGCTGCATTGCAAACCACTCGTTTACCGTTTAAACAGACTGTTGTTTCCTCAGACCTAACAGTTAATTTTTCTTTTCTCTTCTCAGTTGTCCTGCAGATGCTGTATGTTTCCTCCATAATGAGTTTTATAGTGGCGGCAAATTCATATTTTTCTTGGAAAACTCAACACCCTGTGCCTACTTTTTTCCTTTTTGCCAACTTTTTTTAAATGAGGGTGCCACAGAGGGTTATTTCAACAGCAATAGTTTAAAAAAAGTTGAAAAATTTCTATTTATGGAACCAGATAGCACATTGCTGCCATGAGCTGTTCAGTTCTGGGTCTCAGTGTATGTCCGCTCAATGATTGTAAAAAATATGGATGTCTTCCGCCCATTTCTCCCCTATTCACCGATATTGGTCTTACCACAGAGCAATACAATGGTGGTTACATCCGAGCATTTCGGCTTTTACTGCATAGTAAAACAGTAAAACAATAGTTTTTAGATAGCATAAACAGATGTATTAATCACTGCCCACTCCCCACTGTTATCATGCGGTAAAAACCAGAGCCATCTTTTGTACCAGACTCTAAACCATTGCGCTTCTCTTTTTATTTCTGCGTTTGGAGCTTTATCTGTCTATCTATCTAAACTATCTCACTTTCCAAAATTAGCCCACAGGCCGTAATGTGACCTCTGACAGGACATTTTTGGCCCATGTTTGTCACTCCTGCCCTAAACCAACAATTTATGCTCATAAAATCCTTTAAGAAGCATGCGAATGAAAGGTGGTGTACTATCACACTTACACTGGAATATGTTGCACTTCATCTCAACGGTTTTGTTTTTTAGAAAAAAATAAAGAGATGCATTGGTTTTTAACATTTATACTTTATCATTGTTTGTAAAGTGTCATAATTGTTTTAGTGTTATTAGTGTAGTTGGATTCTTTATAATCCCATTCTCTGTAACATCCTCTCTACCAAATGTGTAAATCCCAGCGGGGTGGGCAATCTTCATAAATGACATATGCATATTAATTTCTGCTCCATGACATAATACACTGTATATGCACTATATTCTATAAACAGGTTTCATTTAGTAATGCTTGGAAGTATTCACTAAATAGACTCAAGGTGACCTGTCGTCCATAACTCAGCGTGTAGACAGTCAATAACACTGCAGTAGATTTTCTGGAATATTCTTTGGATTAAATTTTGCTTGAAGGACTACTCAGTTCCAGATTCAGTGATTAACCCTGTGCCATAATTCATTTATTCACACCCTTAAAACATTCTCTTGTCTTGGCTAAAAAAAAAAATATACTAAAATATATACTAAATGAGTCTGTTTGTGCTTTCCACAGTTTTCGCAGCTCAGGACAACTGTATTTTGCAGACTTTATCAATAAAACATGAGGTGAAGCTTTTAAGTGGCACAACTCTCATTCTTATCAGCATGAAACGGAAGCCTCTGAATAATTTCTGGAGCTGGCCCCCACAGGGAGAGGAGTCATTTGTGGTGTGGTTTATTTGTTTGCACTATGTTTGTTTGGTCACACGCTTCAGATTGAATAGAGTGTTCTGTGTGAAAACTGATTTTTCTATTTATATTTCTGCTTTGAAACTCTATGTCAACAGATCTGTACTCTGCTCTTGTGCAATCCGTGGGTTGGGAGAGGAGCACATATGGGGCACAGCTAAGGTCCAATCAACACTGGGATGTCTAACAGCAGGGTGGACATCTGCAACTGTAGACAGAGGGATGACAGAATCCACTCCCCCAGAGGAAAATGGGACAGAGGGAGAACAAAATCAACTTCCCCAGGTGAGAGTGAAAACTGTGAAAACTTGTGAACAGCAATGACCTAAGCAGAAATATAAAGTAGAAAGTAATAAGAGTTAAGTCAGACAGAGCCAGAGGATAGAAGCTCAGTGTCAAACTTCTCCAGCGTCTAAGCCTAAAGCACCTTATCTCATCTATATCTCCTGACCGTAAGCCCTATCAAAAAGGAAAGAGGAGAGATGAGTCTCTCCTTTAAATAAGAGAAGACATAAACAGTGCCCACTTGGCCTATGATGAAAAAATATATTCTCAACCACATTCATTTCATTTGGCTCATTTGGGCTATGCTGACCCAAAAAATTCTAAAAACAACAAATTTGAAAGCCTAAAATTAAATTAATGTTTTTTATATCATTGCTATGGTCTGTGGAGGTTCTCAGTCATCTAGGTCATCTTGAAGAAAAGAAGCAAGCAAAGGCAAAGCAAAAGAATCTGGACTCAGTTTTAAAGGTGAATACATTTCAAATCTTATTTCAAGAGACTTTATCAATTCTGAGATCAACTGGTAAGAGAGCGGAGCTTATATCTCTAGAGCAGGGGTCGGCAACCTTTACCACTCAAAGAACCATTTGAACCTGTTTCCAACATTAAAGAAAACACTAAGAGCCACAAAACCCTTTTGACATTTAAAATAAAATAACACTGCAAATAATGTTTGTTTTTTTTGTGCCAAACTATAAAGGTGTTGCATTTATGAAATCAATGACCAACTGCAGAAAAAAACTAAATTACATTTCTGCATGCAACAAAAACATTGTGAAATCAGAAAAAGTACATTGGGTTGAAGGTTACTTTTAAGTAAAATACTCAATGTCTATTTGAGTCCATGTATTTAAAAAACACTGTCCTCTTTTTGTGTGCCGTCATTATTTTACTGGCGCATGCAGTCAGCTGTCAATCTGAATAAAAAAAGGACTATTTCACTGAACACTGAATATATATATGAATATATGCAAAATAATAGGCAATTAAAATATTTATAATACTTGGTTAATGTGATTTTGATTTAGGTTTCAGAAATGTTCTGAAACCTAAAACAAAAGAGCCTCACCCTAGAACAACCAACACGGCACCTGAATATAACAGTGACACCAACAACCCTGCACCTGAATGGAGCATGATCACTAATGACTCTGCATATGTATGGATCAGTGACACTTACCCACTCTCCTGAGCATTAACAGCCCTCACATTAAGAGTCACACCTCCCTTTCATAGCCAATGACGGTGAGAACAAAACAACCTGGTCCATCAGGTTTGGTTTCAGGGGAAACTCCTCCATCTAGAGATATAAGCTCAGCTCTCTGACCAGTTGATCTCAGAATTGATTGAAGAATTGAAGTCTCTTCGAATTAGAAATGAAACGTATTCACCTTAAAAACTCAGTCTAGATACTTTTACTTAAACCTTTTTTTCAAGATGTTCTGGATGACTGAGAACCTTCAAAGACTAGCATAAATAATGTTGTCTTATAATACAGTCCAAATGCCTATGATTTCATTAACCTTTAAATGCTTGTTTTGCATGTTGGATGGCATTTACCTAACCTTCTGTCCCTTCATTGACAGTGACAGTGGTCAATCGGGGAGGGGAGGGTTAAACTTTTTGATTAGGCGCATCTGTGCGGTGTTAACAATTTAATGTTATTGTGAAGCCGTGGTTATGCTTAGGTCTTTTAAGACCTTCTAGTAGGCCTAGGTTGATTTTGTGGTGACAGCTAGTGAGTGCCGACTTTGTAAGCTTGTTAGCACTTACCAGGAAACACCAATAAAGGGAAATACACAGACGTTGAACTCCTTTTTTCAGTGGACATTTCAGTTGTTTTCTTAAATGTAGCATGAGGGTTATAAAAAATGCTTAAAGAGTGTTGCATGTTTTGCGTTACTTGTTTTACACAGTTTGTCTCAAACTGGTTTTCTCTTGTAGGCAAAAAATGCTCCACTGCCGCTACATGCTTCTTCCTCCTTCCTCCCTCCCACTTTGCACCATAAACCAATCAGAAAGAGTTAACCGAGAACTGGGGGTTCAGGGGTGGGGGTCATGGGGGGAGCAGTTGTACACAGAAGCAGAATCTTACCGCGTACACTAGCAAGTGGCAGCGAGTACTGCTTTTGGCCTATATATACATTTATACTGTATATATACATTTATTCTGTATATATATACATTTATTCTGTATATACACATTTATTCTGTATATACACATTTATTCTGTATATATACATTTATACTGTATATATACATTTATTCTGTATATATATACATTTATTCAGTATATATACATTTATTCTGTATATACACATTTATTCTGTATATACACATTTATTCTGTATATATACATTTATACTGTATATATACATTTATTCTGTATATATACATTTATACTGTATATATACATTTATTCTGTATATACACATTTATACTGTATATATACATTTATACTGTATATATACACATTTATACTGTATATATACAGTTACGTATCAGTGTACATTTTGTAGTGGTTATACAGAAATCCCACTACTTTCTTAGTGGGCATGTATGCAAAACGTAGAATACACTACTGGTGTGTGTTGTCTTAGAGCTTCAGTATCTTTCTTGTGGATGTGTGAAAAGTTGCTTCTCTCAGAAATAGAGCTCAAACACTGAGCATAATTGTGAAATTGAAACCATGTTTTGAACGATGGTCTCCAGATTAAAGCTTGTACAAACTAATTACAGAGCTTTTTCTTTTTAAATATGTAGATCTAAGTCCTGACCTCAGAGAGGAGCCACTGCCCTTAACTATTAATATTTCATACAAAGAGGATAAACCTGCAGCCGGTTGAGGGGTTTGTCTCAAAACAGAGGCGGAACAATGTGATGGGTTTTTAGATCAAAAGCCCCCCAATTTAGGGGGGGCTATACCATACACATAAAAAGAGTAAAGGGTGGGTTTTTATCTCTTTTTTTTTATCTTGATTGTTTCTGTTTGAAAGCCTTCTTTAGTCTTTGATGTTGGGGCCACTCACAATATAATAATATCCAGCTAAAATATTATAAAATCATCTGAAATGCCCCAGAATACTGGGGTTACATCTTTCTTGATTAAGGAGGACCCCCAGATGGGGTGACCAGATCATAATGAACCAAATAAGGGACAAAAAACCAATGCGGGACACCTTAATAATGTTATGTTAATCGACAAATTTCGCTCAGACAGCGGGAACAGAGAATTTCCTCTGACAAAACTAAAAACACGCGTCTTCTCAGACTGGCTTACCCATGAGCCATAATCTTTATAGTCCTCATTGTAGCAGTATCTCCTTTTTTAGCTGTATTTTTTCATGTTTAATTCAAAATAAAACAAAATCTGTTTCCCCTTTCCCAGCTTTGCATTGCAGGTGGAACTGTTGTCGGCAGGTCGCTGCTGAGCTGTCAATCTAATTGTGCATTCCTCTTGAATACTGCTGATTGATTGGCAGCTCTGCTATGATGGTCTTCCTACTTTGTTTTTGGACAACAAAGCAAAGCCTACCTATACCCATAGACTCAATTTGATAGCATGATGCGGCGACTTTTGTGCTAAATGCTGTTCAGTCCCGCACAGAGAAGGACATCTGGTCACCCTAACAGCAGATCTCCTGCTGTTCAGTCCCACATACTTGTGTCTGACTACACACACAAAACTGTTAACAATCTTCTTTTGGTGACTTTTGCATTTGGCTAATGAGCTGCTCAGCCTCTATATCTCTGACCTAAATATTGTAGTGCGCTATTGTGTTTAGGTTTTTACTGTTTAAGTAAGATTCTTATACTAATACTAATACATTATATATAGTACGGTCTATACATTTAACAGAAATGTAAATGATGTCACAGATGTATCTACAGCTACAATATAATGCTTTTTTCTTTTTCTTCTTTTTTTTTTTTTTTACAGGTATCTTACATTTTGTTATTTTATTCATGAAATAGATTTTCAGTGAAAGTTTCAATAAGGGCTGGTCTAAGATATTCCTGACCACAACTGCTCATGTTATCACCAGTGTTTACTAAGTTTCATTCTATTGGCATTTGTAGCTGAAAGACAAATCAGATCACACTGAGGGTGAACAAGTTGAAGCTGTAACTTTTACTCTGAAGCAGCTAAAGTGAAACTGTTTAAAACCTAATGGCTGTGCACAAACTGTTGGAGATTGGCACACTCGCTCCGTGAGCTGAGCCGAACCTAAGTGCTCTGGCACTGGGCAGAGGAGAGCCGAGCTACCGGAGACACCGAGCATAGCTGCTCAACTGTCACAGTCACAACCAGGACAGAAGAGCTATCAGAAGAGCTTAACATAATCCACAAAGCGCGTTTGCAAAGCATGCAGCCTACCAGCAAATAAAACCTGTAAATGAAAAGCACATTAATACTAAACCATAAATCAGTAGTAGGCTACTCACCATTTTGACACCAACTTAATCGTACTGTTGTGTCCAGGGTCACTGTCCCAATCACTGCCTGAAAATACTGTAGAAATTCAGTGCTTTTAGTTTCTTTTTATAATAGTCTCAGTCTTCTTAAAATATTCTCACAAACTTCATAAATGTCTTACATCCAAAGCTAGCATTATATTCAATTTCTACCAAACAAACTTACAACTAACACTAACTACATTTACCACCATTTCTCCTTTTAAAAGTTAAAGCCCCTGCCATTGCCATTGTGTCCATAGCACTGGTGTATGAATGTGTGTGACTGTAGAGGTGTGTTTGGTGGTGGTAGGAGAAGGTTGTGAGCGCCGTGTGTGTGGCTGCCCCCCTCTCTGTCTGCCCCAGGAGTGAATGTATGTAAATGGGGTGAGTGGAAGCTCCATGTAAAACACTGTTGTAAAGCACTTTGTGATAATTATCTGTGAAAGGTGCTATATAAATAAATTACTTACTTACATTGTCACTATAAAGCCTACTTACACTAGGCTACTGTACTTGCACTGTTACTGGCCAAAATCCAGGCCTCTGGGCTAATTTTATTTAGCCCTAATAGCGCTGATACCAAGGGGGTGGGTCTTACACATGTCAATCACTAGAGTACAAAGTTGAAGAGTGTTGTGCTGTGGTTATTGGGCCCATTTTCCCTTTTCTTTGTGGTTTACAGGCTTATTTAAAACAAAAAATTAAACAATCTTGTTCCAACTTAACTAAATATGCTATATATATATATATATATATATATATATATATATATATATATATAGCATATTTAGTGCGCTTAGACCCTAGTGTACATTTCTTGGGACGCAGTGGCTCAGGTGGAAGAGTGGTTGTCCTACAACTAAAAGGTTGGTGCTTCGATTCCCACTCTCCCCAGTTCATACTGTTGTTTAGTCCTTGGGCAAGACACTTAACCCACCTTGCCTTCAGTGTCTGTGGCACCTGTATGTGTATGTATGTATGTTTGGAGGTCAGCGAGTAGGTGTAAAATGACTGCCATGTCTCCACCACTAGTCTGTGACTGTGGAGTGAATGAACAATGGACTGTAAAGTGCTTTGAGAGCCTTAAAAAGTGCTATATAAATCCAGTCTATTGTTATTTGTACCTTGCTCCCCTAGTTTGGAGGCTTTGTTGTGAATGTCTGGAGTCTCCTCTCAGAGAGGTCTTCAACTCCCACATTACACAGAGCTTTGAGTAGATACCGAGGAAGGTTGGGGGCCAAGTTGAGACCGAGTGGACCATGTCATCCACCTCCATTGTCGAAGTGGCTGCTCAGAGCCTTGCATGTAGGGTCTCCAGAGCTTTAAGAATGAACCCTCTTGAGCCTGGCTGGGCTATGTGTAGCCCAGCTGTGAAATCCTGAGTAGCCACTCATCCATTAATTCAATATAGCAGCATTTTCACTTGTTATCACGTGGGCCGACGGAGCCAATCATGTGGTGTTAAAACCCCGTGGCAAAGCAATGCTGGCAGATGCAGTGGGAAAACGTTGCTGTCTACGAGATGTCTATTGTGAACCAAACATCTCAAATTGTTATGTACGGGCGAAGAACCCAAACGCAGACACCATGTAAACAACTCAAAACAGCTTTATTGAATAAATAACGTAGAAGGAGGATGTTCTTTCTGGATAGAGAGGGATACCAGGAGCAGACGGAGGTTGGACGGAAGTGGGACTGACGACGAGGATTGACAGATCAGGGGAAGACAGAGGCTGGACAGGAACAGAACTGACAACTGGACTAGACGGAGCTGAGATGGACAAGAATAACAGGTAAGTATTCACAAAGTACAACAAGCAATTCTAGCGCTAGACATTCTACTGACTGTAGTTAGTGTTACGATCCGGCATCGATGAGCTGGACATGGTGCTTCTTATACTCTGTTGATTACCAACGTGGAACAGCTTGTCTGTCTTTGCCGGTGCTCACGTACACCTGTTTCCACTCCGCGAGCCTGCATGGGCGGGGGGGCCGGAGAATCCGTAGGTAGCTGGGCTAATTCCCGAGCCGACATGACACAAATGGCCTTGTGTATGTGCAAAGCGCAGGATTTGGCCAGGTTTTTGGAACCCAGATGGCTAGCTAATAGAGCATGCCTAAAGTCTTAAAGACTTTTTTACTGTAAGCTAAAGACAGCTACCTCTCTTGCCGGTAGGAGGCTCTTTGCTCCTCCTCAAAACTCTTTGCCCCACTTATTTCACATACCCACACTTTTCCCTACACAAACTTTTTGCACTTGAACCCTTTGCACTAAACTTATTCATGACTCTCTTGTGAGTCCAGTGAACTGTGGGTGGGCTGGGATATTGCTGGTTGTCAGTTTAGTCTGTATTTGTGATCTGATGAAGATCAAACTCTTGTGCACTGAATTTACTTGAATAAACTGAGCTCTTTATTTTTGTGAATGGCCATTCACTTGCACGGTGTCGATCATTATATTTTCTTTATTATTAATACATGGTATCAAGCAAAATATAAACCTTCAATCTCTGTCTACTCTCTCGAGCCAAACTTAGTCTTCTAAGCGCTAGCCAACTTTATGCTAATATTGTTATATTAATAGCTCCTCAGTAATTAATAAGCTCTGTATAACTAATATATAACACATATGCTACATCTGGGTCTCTTAAAGCCAGCTGACGGGTCCTGGGAGGCCAATGTGCTACAGCAGGAAGGATCCTGGCAATTAACATCCACTGGCTGCTCCCTGTTGTTCAAAAGCTAAATGCAGGAGACGATCCATGTGGTTCAGTATACACTCATATGATTCATGTTCTTAAGAATGCTGGGTCTGTAACCTCCACTTCCTGTTCCTCCTTTGCTTGAGTCTTCTCCCTAAGTCTCTGGAAACAGATGAACAACACCTTTAACACTCTTTTCTCATAGATGTAATATATATATTGTTACAGGTCGTGTACCTGAGTGTGTGGTGGTAAAGAGTACAAACGCCTGAATAAGTAAAATATTATTTATTAAACACTTTAAGGAGGGTACTCCTGGTTTCTTATTCATTCGTCGTCTTACAGATTTTATTACAGATCCGAATTAAGTCCACCCCACATAGGGCGAATAAACCCGCTTGAATTCCCACACACACGCGTCAAACAAAGCAGGTTCACAGCAAACAGACCACTGCAAAGACACCGCAGATGCTCACCCCCAAACAGATTTGGTGTAACAGTTCTGAGTATTGGCGAACAGCGAAACGAAAAAGTGACCCTCTGACAAAAATACAAAAAAACAATACAAACAAAAATTGAAAAGCGTTAGTCCGCTTGCACACCTGCCACCAAAGCGGACTTACTAAACACAAAACATCTAATAAAAAGACAGCAGGTAGCGGTACATATAGATCACTGTTAAACAAAAAAAAAATATAATCACAATCTGCTAAAAACACATTTAATTCAAAAGTCTAAAAACATTAAAATACCACATACCTGAGGTGTCACCCAACCACACCCAGTCATTTACACAAACAAACTGGCCGTCTTCACCAAACCACGGCCCTGTCACATAAAACATAATTCAAATACAACCAAGACGGAGACAAATCACTACAATAAAAAGACATTTACCGGATCAAATTGTCGACCAACCAACTGCGTGGGTCCAGCAATCGTCCTGGCCACTCACAGGAACCTGGCACACCATGACACCCAGCCACTTCCTCTTTTATAGGGAGCAAGCTTAACGCCAGAGCGACACCCCGCGGTACCACCCCTCACAGTATTCTTGTGTAAATGATTCTGTTTTTTTTTTAACCATACAGAATGGTAATCATATAATAAAAACACAACAATTACTTGCTTTCCAAATTTAGCAGGTGAAAACATATTGAAATGTGTCAACCAAAAGCAAGGCAAATACAGACTGCTTCATCTGTACAGCTCAGAAAAATCAGTTTCCACTGGAGCCATATGTCTCAGCGTATTATGGAACTCAATATAAAATCATTGAGGCATGAGAAGCACAAATTATGAGGGAAGTCAGCACTCTATCGATTGTACCAACATAAAAGCACTGTTGGAACAAAGATCGGTGAGAACATAGAGCTGTGGGAACATAGACACACTCTCAAAATGGCAAGAACAAAACTTCTCTATATAGCATTTGCAAAGTTGATGTTGACATGTTTTCTTAGCACTGCTGTAAAATATAGTTGTTACCTAAACTGCTAACAAATTGCAGATGGGGTTGGTAGTGATTTTATATTGAGAGAATTATATTTTAGATCTGCTATAATTTAATTTCTGCTTTAATTTCTTTAACTGTGTCCTGAACCTCAGTTAGGGCCTGTCCATTCATTCAAGTCAGCACACCCTGTGAATGATAGTAGAACAGTAGTTTTAGTGTTTCAGCTTAAACAGGTCTAATGCTACCGGTAAACACCCTGGCATTGCGTGGACATTGACGCAATACAAGGCTATATAGTCTTATTACTCCGGAAGCAGACCAGACTTACTCTGTTGAGTGTCCACTGTTTCCAGATCCAGTATTTAACGGTCATTAAACTTCTCCTGCATAAAATACACCAAATGTTTCCTCATGTGACTTCTCATGTGACTCCCCTCAGCACAAATAACACATGTCTGTAGTTTTAAAATAAACTCTAACTTATTCCTAATAACTCATTTCATTTTGAGCAATGTTTATATAACCATTTTAATTCCACGGCCGAAATCCCATTTCAAGTTAATAACCTTTCAATAAAATAAGATGTAGAAGAGCGTGATCATTTAATTTGTAGCTGATACTTGAGATTTCCTGTTAAAATTAATTTTATCAAGGGTTTTTCATTCATTCAAATGAAAGTAACCAGCAACCTATTCTTCAACAAAACTACTTTTGAACATTTTTGAGCAATTTGACCCAACTAGCTGAAATGCCTTATGCCCCCGCTTTTGTTGTTAAACCCTGAAGAACTTTACCTGTCCTTGTGACAGTGTGGTACAAATTTTGGCAAACAAAAGCCACATAACTGGCTTTTTTTTTTTGCAGCTGTTAAAAATAGGAATGGTTGATAGGGAGATGCGCTCTGGGACTTTGGGTCTTAGAAGTTGACTGCACAGTAATTACATCACGCCAACCTCCCCTACCTCTTGAAACAACATCTGAATGCTAATATCTCCTCAGCAATGGGAACACTGGAGACCGTAAGAGTCCATTCATCATTGGTCCTCCAGAGCCTTCTTGTAGGCCCAAGATGATATGGGTTTGTTTATACACATGGCTGGTCAGGATTAAGAGGATTTCCAACTTTGTGGCTAAGAAAGAGCAAACCTGATAGATTAGGTTTAATCAGAGCCATAAATACAAGGGAGGACACAATAGTTGTGGAAAATTGCACACTTTCAGAAATAGCATGCAATGGGCTGTATGCAACACTGGAGCACATAGTGTCATCTGTGGACATGCAGTAAATCTCGAACCCACCTCACTACCCATCAGTGATTTGGCCAGACTCCGAGCAAAGCTTTGCGATTTATGGTTTCTGGCAAACTGCTAACCAAACTTTAAATGCTCCTCTGGCCTAAACTTAAATTGTACTTGAACAAACCTGGATGTGGTTTTGCGGATGTATAGCATAGCCTCATTTCTGACCCTTGCACCTTGAAGCTAGCCTGGCTCCGCCCTCCTACGTACTTCCGCTCAATTTCATTTCGCTTTAGTACTTAGTCTGGGATCGCTGTATATTCTTAGGTTTCCAGAAATCAATTTTTTGTAGGACCAATCAGCGAACAGAGGGAGTGACTTGTTGTTTCCGGTCGGTTTCGGCGCATGACATACGTCACGACCACACGTTAGCGATTGGCTATGGCAGATCCTGAGTGACTCTGGGCAGATCCAATAGTTTTAAACTTCAACAGAGTTCCCGCATACAAGGAAGTAAACGCTTGTCAATGGAGCGAGGCCAGACTCTCTGTACAAATGAAATGTACGAGAGTCTGGTAGAACCAGGCTACCTTGAAGCCAGCAAAGCCTGTGAATCGGGCCAAGTCGACTCTAGACCAATCACAGCTGGTTATTTGTTTCAATCAGTAAACTGACAATCAGAAAGTGAGGGTAAAACACAGCTTGTTCTCAGAGGCTCAATCCAAGTAACAGATGTTGTTTACTTGTGTCTTGTATGAGTAAAGAACAATAAAAAAATACACGTACACAGCAAGAACTAGATAGGAAGTGCATAATGTATACCCTCTAAAGTAGAGCAGTGGTGGGCAAAATAACCAAATTCATATATATACTGTATATATATTATTTATAAATAATAATTCCTTACCTCGCTTCATTATAGTTAAATAATTTACATAATGCACTACAAGCTGTTAAAGCAGAAGTAAAAAAAAATATTTAAATCTAATTAATTTGTTAATGTGTCTAAGAAATTAGGACCTACAGTTCAGGGGGTGTTTAATTTTGAATCCATGGAAGCAGGTGCTTTTTGAGTCTGTGTGTGTAGTTCTTGTTGAATTCATGACAGAGAGCCTAAGCTAATTTTTTATAGCCCAAGAACCGCACAACAGCACAACACTGTTCAGCTTTTTACTGGTAATGATTAATAGGTATAAGACCCGCCCCTTTGGTATCAGAGCTATTAAGGCTAGATGAATTTAACCCAGAGGCCTGGATTTTGGCCAGTAACATAGCACGCACAGTAGCCTAGTGTACGTATGCAATGGTGTTGCCAGGGGCTGAACTTTTAAAAGCACATGGCAGTAAATGTAGTCAACGTTAGATAACGTTAGGGCAGTAGAAGGTATTAACTCTGCAGGGTGCCCAAACCTTTGCAGACACCATTTTTTGAGATCAGATGTAAATAAAATCTAACTTTTTTGACTTATTATAAGGATGTCTAATCTGTCATTTGATGCCTTTTGGAGATTTTTCCATCTTGTCTTGGCTTCTTTATGCACATTAATCATTTTTTTTACTGCAGTGCCCAAACTTTTCGATCCCCACTGTAAACAAAAACACATCAATGTGTATCAAAGAGATACATTCGATAAAATTTTAGGAAAGCATTTTGTGGTAATCAACTCATCTTTTATTTGTTGACAAAAAATTAAATCTATTCAGTTATTGTTTTAGTCATTATGAAGTTTTTGTTTAGTGTTTGTTTCATTTTCGTCCAGAAAAAAACTGAAATATTTTGTCATAGTTTTTGTCAACAAAATGAACACTGGTTCTGGGAGCTTGAGGGTTCTGCGCAGTATCTTTGCTGTTCCTAGTACTGCACTTTTCTGGACCGAGATGTCTGATGTTCTTCCAGGGATTTGCTGTAGCTACTTTTCCAGTTTGGGGATCACTGCCCCGAGTGATCCGATGACCACGGCACCACTGTCACCTTCACCTTCCAAGTGTTTTCCAGCTATTCTATTAGTCCTTGGTATTTCTCTAGTTTGTCATGTTACTTTTTACTGATGTTGCCATCACGTCAACCACAATGGCTTTCCTCTGTTGTTTGTCCACCACCACAATCTCTGGTTGGTTCGCCATTACCATTCTGTCAGTCTGAATCTGGAAGTCACAGAGGATCTTGGCTCGGTCATTCTCTTTCATCGGTCATCACCTTTGGAGGTGTTTCCCACTTTGAGCTGGGGGTTTCCAGTCCCTACTCCGTGCAGATGTTCCTGTACACTATGCCAGCCACTTGGTTATGACGCTCCATGTATGTCTTACCTGCCAGCATCTTACATCTTGCAGTTGCAGTGCTGAATTGTCTCAGGGGCCTCTTTGCACAGTCTTCACCTTGGGGTTTGACTGTTATGGTAGATCTGGGCCTCTATTGCTCTGTAGCCTCCAAAAGTATATACTATGGACAACTTCCAACCATTGGTCCCCTATTCACTGATATTGTCGTTATGATAGGGCAATAAAATGGCGGCCACATCCGAGCTTTTAGGTTTTTTCTGCATAGTAAAACAATAGTTGTCAGATAGCAAATACTGACGTATTAATTAAAATCCCTGTAAACATGATTTTTACGCTTGTAAAGTCGCCATTGGATTTCTCCTTATATTTCCGCTTCTGGAGCCTGCCCTCTGGTGGACGATGGTATATAGCTGTATGGCACCCTTACTCAAGGACCTTTTAAGGGGTTCCATGAAAAAGGCTTGGCAGCCACATATGTACAAACCCAATTCCCAAAAAGTTAGGTACACAAATTGTGAATAAAAAAAGAATGCAGTGGTGTGGAAGTTTTTGTTTTTTACATACACATTGTATATATACATATAGTGTATTTATACACTATATGTATATGTGAGCTTATGTGTCTGTGAACGTGCAGCTCTGTTTTCTGGACATGTCTCTGTGAGGACACTTCTGGTTCCTGTCCGCTCAGAGCACGAGAGAGAGAGCAGCTAGATGTGATAGATTGATTTCAATAAATACCAAAAGCAATTTAAATGTGATAAACTAAAACTCAACACGAAATATGCCTGGAAGTCCATATTGGATATTCCCAATCTTTTAGTAATAAAGTGTGTAGCCTACTGTGCATTTAAGCATATAGGGGCATGGGCAGGTGAACTCAAAAGACTTGATTGTTGTTGCGGCCAAGATTCAGGCCAAACAAATGCAGTGGAAACACTGTACGTTATTGAGGCATTTAGGGGTTTTAATTGGAGCAGATTAATAACACAGATTTGTGTAATCGATTCAATAATTTGTCTACCACCTTAACTGACAATTTGTCACTGCAAAGTCTGAACCAAGAATCAGTATTTATCGTCAACAACCTTTACCAGGCTTATCAAACACAACAGTCTAATACAGCGATTCCTCACCACCCACAAAACCTGTACCTCACCTAACAGAGCAGAGTGTTAGTAGACTTATTATTGTTCACACTTATTTGCTAAGAGAGTGCCTTCACCATCCATCCATCCATCCATCCACCATCCATCTTCTACCGCTTATCCGGGGCCGGGTCACGGGGCAGCAGTCTAAGCAGAGAAGCCCAGACTTCTCTCTCCAGACACTACCTCCAGCTCTTCCGGGGGGATACCGAGGCGTTCCCAGGCCAGCCGAGAGACATAGTCCCTCCAGCGTGTCCTAGGTCTTCCCCGAGGTCTCCTCCCGGTGGGACATGCCCAGAACACCTCCCTAGGGAGGCGTCCGGGAGGCATCCGAAACAGATGCCCGAGCCACCTCAGCTGGCTCCTCTCGATGTGGAGGAGCAGCGGCTCTACTTTGAGCTCCTCCCGAGTGACCGAGCTCCTCACCCTATCTCTAAGGGAGCGCCCCGCCACTCTGCGGAGAAAGCTCATTTCGGCCGCCTGTATCCGGGATCTTGTTCTTTCGGTCATGATCCAAAGCTCATGACCATAGGTGAGAGTAGGAACGTAGATCGACTGGTAAATCGAGAGCTTTGCCTTACAGCTCAGCTCCTTCTTCACCACGACAGACCAGTACATCGACCGCATTACTGCAGAAGCTGCACCGATCCGTCTGTCGATCTCACGCTCCTTCCTTCCCTCACTCGTGAACAAGACCCCGAGATACTTAAACTCCTCCACTTGAGGCAGGAGCTCTCCACCAACCTGGAGGGGGCAAGCCACCCTTTTCCGACTGAAAACCATGGTCTCGGACTTGGAGGTGCTGATCATCATCTCAGCCGCTACACACTCGGCTGCAAACTGTCCCAGTGCACACTGAACTGGCCTCACTCTCTTGACCTCAATATCATTGAGCCACTCTGGGGAGATCTCAAACGTGCAGTTCATGCAAGACAGCCCAAGAATTTACAGGAACTGGAGGCTTTTTGCCAAGAAGAATGGTCAGTTTACCATCTGAAAAAATAAAGAGTCTCATCCACAACTAAAGACTTCAAGCTGTCATTGTAAGGGGGCAAAACACAATATTAAAGAACTGAATTATGTCAACTTTTGATCAGGGTCATTTGGGTAGTTTTTGTAGTTTGGCTTCACCCAACCACTATTTGTGAGTCAATGTTTGTGTTATCATTTATATTGTCTGAAAAATGCCCCGGAAAAAAAAAAAAACACAAATTCTGCTAGGGTAAATTTATGAGCACAACTGTATTTTTAGAAAACAAGAATGACCAATGCGGCAATACAAAATGTCCCGAAAAATTACAGAGATATTTAATGAGGTCAGTGCAGAGCTAAGCATTTGTGCGCTCAAGTCAAACCCACGCTTTTTTTTTTTTAAAGCATTAATTAAGGCGCTGAAGGGAAAGTTATTTCATGCCTTGAGAATGTGTATTATTTATCCTTAATCCCAGGATTATCATCTTTATTAGTAATTTGGCACTGACACTGTTCCTTGGCAGTGCATTCAAACTCAAATAAAAGATTTAATTTTTCGAAGTGCTGATCAGGATAAGTATGTTCACGTCAACACAGACCGACATTTTAACAGTGGTTATGTATTAATTACAGCAGCAAAGGAGCTGAGTTGATGAAGGGAAGAATCAGACCATTTAGAATAAATTTGTTTTTAATGTGGTAAAAATAAAATAACTAAAAGATGAAAGATGGTGGCAATTTAAAAAAACACATTTAAAGCTAAAGAAAAATGTGGTAATTGAGTGCTTTTGTGTGAACTTCTGTGCTTCTCTGAGGCCAACCCACAGAGCAAGCAATAGTTAATCTGTCCCCTTTTTAAAATACACCTCACACAGACAACAGCAATAACAACACCTGGAAACTTAGACGCGTCTTAGACTGGGTCTGCATGAGTTAAGCAGGACTGTCATTATTTCATATCCAGGAAGAGAGATGCTAGGAAACAAAGACACTGAATGCATTCATTCATCCTTCATTCATACATTTATGAATTGTTGGTGTTTAGATGTTTTTACACTTCAAACTATTTTAATCTTGCTATATTAAAATCAAGCTATGCATTTTGGCTTTTAGACCTTTATTTGTTGTTTCAGGTATTAAAAAAAATACTCAACATACTAAATACACACTATGCACATAAAGGATGCAACACCAGCCAAGATTCTGCTTTCAATTTTAAAAGGTAGAACAATTATTAATATAACAGATTTTATTATAACGTTAAAGCTCCAATGCCACAAGCACAATGGAAAATAGAGCTCTGGCTCTAAAACAAAAGGGGACGAAAATTCCTCCCATCTTTGATTCTCCTGTGACAATGTGACACCAACAGAAAGAAACACAAAAGAGAGCCGTAACATCTAAAAAAGAGTGTATACAAATCTGCATAAGCCTGAGTGGCAGGTACACAATGCTCATGCCACTTGCTCGGGTCGAATTATTCTGACGATGACACCTCTGGGGGTCCGCCCCCCACTTACCTCAGAGCCACAAAATGACACACTTAACTCACCACATGCACGTGAGCCAGAACGGTGACTGCTGCACATTCAGGACCACGGGAGCCAATGCGAACAGACAAGCGCATTACCATCAAAGTGATCTGTCAGGAGAGAGATCATAAACGTGCAGACCTCACAGCAAGCATATTCCCCTGGTTAACTCAGTTCTCCTCATGCTGCGATCTCGGTTGTGCAATGTGGTAACTGTCCCACTGCTCGTCCATCAAAGGCAAGGGCCCGAGTATATTGACATAAGAAAGATCCATTGATATATCATCAAACATGGCTGGAATTGTGAGAAAAATAATGATTTCTAAATAAAGTAGCAAAAACTAGCCCAAAGTAGTAGTATAATAGTAGTTCTGACACCTTCCCAGTCATCTCTGCTCATCTTCCCCACATGGGCAGTTTTACTCTGGGTGTATATTAGGGTTACAAATGTAAACAAGATGGGGCTGCTCTGATTGGATGAAACTGCGGTTACTCACAGATGAAAAAATCTATTTATTTTCAGTTATTCATTTACAGTAACGCACTCCCACATGGTACTGTGGAAAAGACTGTCAGGCTTGTCAGATTACACCACGTCCTTCCATTAACATTAACTTTTACATGTTTTTACATCACATCCATACTACTTTCAGAAACACATTTTTTAACAAGTATGTAGTCCCTGCTTGAGTTTGAAAACACCAACGCTATCTTGTAATGTGGAAGGTTAAAAAGTTGTGAAAACAGACACAAATCTCTTGTCTTCTCACGATGGAAACTCTGACAAATTTAGTTGGCATGGTGTGAAATTTAGCCTAATTAGAACACACTGTTGCAGATGTTTTATTTCTTAAGTTTTGATTCCACAGTGATAATAAAATGCATTTGTCTGGACATAGCCTTATTGCCGTATCCCATTAAAACAGCAGCTTTCTAATAAAACATCTCACACGCTCCCAGCATCTCTGAGTACAGGCAGATAAGCACTAGCAGCTAAACAAATCAGAGAACGACTTCATTAACTGGAAGGTGAAGTCCAATTCCCTTTGTGGCTGTAGTCAGCACATTTAAACACTGCGGAACAAGACGAGAGATGGGCTTGAATACCTGCTTCGTAGTCTAGTGCTGTTGAAAGTGCTTGTGTTCACCGTCCTATCCAGAAGTCAGCTTTTCCCAGGTGAGACGAATGACAACACCAGCAGAGTTTCTTGACACACAGTTTAAAATGCTAATGCCACACTGTTCCCTTTAGTTACCTAACACACAGCGACAACAAATATGTGCCACACTAAGGGCCTGATCTTACAGCTGGCAAAAGGCTCCTAGTCAGTGACGCATGGCTAGTTTGCCATCTTCCACCTTCCACCATGAACCACTTGTGTATTTAAAGGTATCAAAGGAGCGCACAATTTGAGATTTATAAATTAAACAAGTATAATAATATAGTATAAATATACACTATAACTCTTAAAATATTAATTCCTGAATGTGGTAACGCTTTAGATTACAGCTAATTACTGGGTATCTACAGGACAATAACACTTGTATTTACTAGGTACGTATCGGGGTTAGTTATTATACTTTATATTCTGGTCAAAGAATATCCAAATGGGCACGAGAGAGCTCTGAACACACTAGATAACAAAGACAATCTGGTGAAATGAAGGAAGGAAGGGGGGGTTTAAATACTCTGGGTTTACCTGGGTTTAATGCACATTTGATAGAAGAGTGTTCGCACTAACCAGTGACCCTAGATGTGGATAACTGGTAGAATATTCAATGGACACCCATAGATCATGTTTCTTTGTAGCATCAAGTAAACCCAATGAAGAATTTTCTGTATATTGCAGGCCCAAAAATTTATAATAGAGAAATATTTTTGTCTTTGACTAATTTTATAATATATATAATATATAATACTATATAATAATCTTATATATATATATATATATATATATATATATATATATATATATATATAGGAGAAAGAACATGAGTGCACGGCTGAGATGATATATTTATCTGTTTATGCATTCTGGTTCATGTCCATCATTTATCTGCTGAGCTGTGTTATTTAATCTGCAATAAACCTACCAAACGTACATCAGATCTGAGATTATTTGTTAATTATAGTCTCTAAGCGCGTCACAACTTTTAGCAGCACCAGGACCCAACTCTGACCCTCACCGCGGCTACAAGGTTCTACACAGACATTTATATTGTTTACATTGTTATAATGTTATGATCGAGGCTCTGGACATAACTTGTTTTTCTATAAAAAACTAAACAAAGTATTAATGCCCTGGCAGTGGCAAATATTTTTGGTTTAATATTTAATTTCATTACATTAATGTTTAAGTTGCGACTAACTTTTAACTGCTGTAAAAAGCACCTTATTTGTTTAAAGTGTTTACAAACCAAATGTAATTGCTCTTTTGTTTATATAGCAGTACATTCAAAATAAAAGTATGCAAAACACTAATATTGAATTCATCATTAAATTTTGAGTGAAATGCGATTAATCACAGAACATTGTGTGAATAATCGCGATTAAATGCTTTAATCTTTGCCCAGCACTAATATATATATATATATATATATATATATATATATATATATATATATATATATATCAACTTAATCTCCATATGTTTAGTAAACGGTTTAAAACAGTGGAAACTAGTAAAAAAAATAAAATTAAAATGTAATAACCATGGCTTAATGGAAGAGAACAAAATACTGAAAGTAAAATCATGGCTGCATATATGTGTGTCTCGTATATATATAAATATATACGAGACACACATATTGACAAACATTTAGATTACACTAAATTAAAGACAGAAAGGTTCCAAAGTGCTCAGGAAGCTTCAATGTGATAATTATTCTATGTTGAAGGTGCTCTTTGGTATTGTGAACACTAAATTAAAATTCAGAAATTAATTTGAGAATGGACCTCGCTGCAGGTGACGCTCCTGTGGAGAGAGATGTCCCATTGCGCTTAATTCATCTCTCCTTTTTCTTTTCTCCTCTTCTCTCTATGGCTTTTTGTTGGGCAGGACTAAGATGCAAGGAGAGGAAGGGAGTGGAAGAATCAACTGTACACAATTAGATAAATGTGATCCAACCTCATCTCTGACAGGAAAACAGCCATTTTTGTTTGAAGGTGTGGCACTACCAATTTTTACACTTGTATTTTGATGAAATCCTTAATGGGCTTTCATCCAGCATGCTCAAAACTCAGGCCATGTTATGTAAACACGTGTCATTAAAGGTTATAAAAATAATAAGATTTAGGGTGTGGCTATGACGAACCAGTCAATAGACAACCATGTTGATCATTAAAACTCCTGAAACTCCTAAATTGTTTGAGGAAGCCAAATTAATTTTGCTACACATTCAGGATGGGATTATGAGCAAATAAAATCCAGGGAACCACACTCTGTTACCAACAGGAGGGATTTCATTTAAAATCAAAGACCTTTTAAATCAGACCTTTTTTACAACTTTATAGATTTATTTTTCCGATCGAGACATACAAAAGAGGGTTAGAGCCATGCTTGGTGATGCACAGAACACTGATGCGTGTACTTCCGTGTTCACAAGGGATGCAAGGGCCCTTTATCACTGCACTTAAGTGTATAGCCTTAAAGCTCAGTTTTGGTGGACCACTAACACGGCACAGTTTGAAATTGGGCATTATAAAGTTTTCCTCATTTCTAATGCCCAAAAAAATAATCTTTGCCAAATTTTGTGAAATTCTGAGAAAATTATTTTTCAATGGCACAACTGACAATTTAGTTTAATGGTTGTTTAGTGTGTTGACTTTAAAAAATGTATTTGGGGAGAAATGTTCAAAAACTCAAACTTAGAGTTAGATCTGTTCAGCCATGAACAGAAGAAAATTGAAAAAGTATGTGCAAGTTATTTTTACAAATGTAAATATTTGGGTTGTTATTTGGGTTGTTGTCAACACAATAAAAGTTAGGACATGGGTCCCATTGGCTTTTTTGTTTCTTGTAGGATCTTGTGTGTTTTCTTTTAAACCTATTGGATTAAATGGTGCCATATTTCAACAAAGTTTGGCATACGGATTGATCACATCAAAACCAACAAAAAATATTATCATGGCCCCGCCCAACGACACACAGGAAATCAGCCATCAAATCGTACACAGTGGCTCAGTGGGAGAGTGGTTGTCCTATAACCAGAATCCAATCCAATCCAAAAATTCTCCTGGACTGATAATTGACATTATCCTTACTTAATAAACAAAAGCATTGATTTTTATAACTGAACACAATAGATGGCATGTCATATTGTCCGATTACTTTCGCTGTAATGAATCCTTCTTACAAATGAACATTAATCACTGTTAATATTTACATCTCATATTGTCCCTATAACCGCAATCACAACACTAAGGTTAAAGTGTGGGCTAGTTCTAATAGATGATCTTACTTTTCCACAGTGTTACAGTTTACAGTTATCTCCAGATACTTCAATTCATCTCCAGTTTTAGGGATCTGCCACTTCTGCCACTTTTTTGTTCATCCTACAGGACGTACTTTGAGAGAATGGCCACAGACTGTGATTGCAAAGCCGATTTTCTCCTCTGCTTCAATCCTAATTGAGCCTGGTCGAGCCACTGATTGGATCATGATAGTACTTGGCTCCCTGATTGCACGGCCATGTAATTTGTTCTTTAATCTAATTAGATCAATTGGCAATGTAAAAGAGATTTATTAGCACTAAGTCTCTCAGCCTTTTTCCACTTGGCCATTTATCCCTCATAATCTGGACCAAAGTAAATTATTATGGTGTGATAATACATTTGCCGTAATTACCAAAAAATATTATGTCTTATTTTCAACCTGCAAAAGGAATTTTAAGAACTATACATATGATTTGAAAATGAAAAATGTATCTCACATTGTATACACTTTCTTAGAGCTGAGATGATTAGAAACTCACATTGGAGGTAAAACTGTCAGAGATCCAAAGTTAGGGCACAAAACAGCACTTATTTATCATCACTTAAACGCATTCAAAGCAACATTTGAAAATCCCACAACGCAGGAAAAGGTGTGGAAAGTGATTTTTTAAGTCTCATTGGTCTAGAAAAATAAAGTCAAGAGATGAACAATGAAATTTATTTTGTAATGTTACCTGTTACTGTTATGAGTTACAATAGGATCACATTGCTCTGTTCTTAGGTTTGTGTCTATCCAAGCTTTTGGCAACACAATATAAAAGACTTGTTATCTATTTCTCTGCACTAGTTCTGCACAACAACTATCTACAATGTCACAGAAGACAAAGACATCAGCCTCTTTAGCATTTGTGGCATTGACTTGCTGATGATAATCATCCATGCTTTTTAGTTTTGAGTTCACCAAACACTGATTCTATTTATAGAACCGACTGGTTGTCGGATGGTTCTTTTTTTAACGCTGTTCAAATAAAGATAAGCTCTGTTTTTCTGTCATATTTCTTATTTGTTTTACAATGAAAACAATTTTACATCTGCATAATTGTTGACATGTGATGTAGACTGACTGACATAAACCTCCTGATTTAGATTCTCGGGCGGTAAGCCAGTGATAAAGGTAAATGCTAAACTAAATACTTTTGGCACTATTCTATTATAATTCTACTATTTCCAAAATGCCAAATAACATGTATTTCACAAATATCAGCCGGTATTAATACATCTTGTTTTACCCGAGTCACTGACGTGTGTCATGTCTGAACAATGAGAAAATAAATGCACCTGAAATAGAATAAAAATGGAGGAGATAGACAATCAGGTGGAAATATCGTCAATCTCTTTCTCAAGACTGTTAAGACATATAGTAATATAAATAATACACACGTGTAGTTATTGAACTTTAAAGAAAAAAATGTGTCTAAAGATTTTCAACCAATTAACCCACTATTTATCTCATTTAAATAAATAAATCACTTATAATAATGTACAAAGCACACTGGACCTAATAGGTAAACACAGTCACAAGTACTTACACCATGTACCCAGTAAGTACACCATGTTAACAGTAAGTACCCCCTGTACCCTCTAAGTTTTGATTTGCTTAAGTCAGTATTTAAAGCAAGATAGTATTGGGTAATTTACGGTGGCCGAGACAGCTCAACACGCTGCAAATGAAGAAAGCACCAGCAAATAAAGAAAACATCTTCATCAGTTTGACAATATGGAGCTAAAAGAGTCTCAAAAAAGATAAATGCACATACACGATTCACAAATGCACACACAAGATTCACAAATGCACACACACGATTCACAAATGCACACACAAGATTCACAAATGCACACACATGATTCACAAATGCACACACACGATTCACAAATGCACACACAAGATTCACAAATGCACACACATGATTCACAAATGCACACACACGATTCACAAATGCACACACATGATTCACAAATACACACACATGATTCACAAATGCACACACAAGATTCACAAATGCACACACAAGATTCACAAATGCACACACAAGATTCACAAATGCACACACAAGATTCACAAATGCACACACAAGATTCAGAAATGTATTTCTGATGCACACACAAATATATCGTGATTTACAAACTGCTTGCGGTCTGTGAACTTGACTGCATTTGTGTGTGAATTTTGAGACTCCTCTGACGCCGCTCGACACACAAATTCATTTTTTTAAACAGGGAATGATCAGCAACCAATCATACATCTCCCTTGTTTTAGCCAATCACAAGAACGCACCCCACGCGGGGGGTTGTTAACTTCTTTGCCAATCACACCAACATGTTCACACACATTGACGGTATAAGCCCTTCTACAGTCATTGTTCACACAGCGCGATATGCCTGTGTGGCAGGTAATGCACCTCCGTGAAGTTGGCCCCCCACCAAAAGTGATTGACTCCAAAATTATCTAGATCGTTTGTGCTTTGTTTGTGCTGCAAAAAAATTCGTTTGTGCCGTTATAGTTTTTGAGATATTAATAATTCTTTTAATGGTCATATGAGGTCACTCAGCCCCCGAAAATGCTTTAAAATGTTTTAAAATGCCCCAAAATAGTTTATTTAGTTTGTGCTTCTTTTGTGCTGGTTTGTGCTGTAGGTATTAATGTTTGTGCTGTAATATTTTTAAGGATATTATTAATAAATATTTTTTGTATTAACGCCACAATTTCCGGCCAGCTGATGCTAACATCCGGGCAGTTAGCAAGAGCGATTGCCAAACAAAAATCTTCTGCATAAGGCTTCACTGTTAGACAAGCAAATTAATCTTTTGTTTGACTATTTTGTGTATTATTCAAATTATATATATATATATATATATATATATATATATATATATATATATATATATATATATATATATATATATATATATAGGCATATACAGGCATATCGCGCTGTGTGAACAATGACTGTAGAAGGGCTTATACCGTCAATGTGTGTGAACATGTTGGTGTGATTGGCAAAGAAGTAAACAACCCCCCGCGTGGGGTGCGTTCTTGTGATTGGCTAAAACAAGGGAGATATATGATTGGTTGCTGATCATTCCCTGTTTAAAAAAATGCATTTGTGTGTCGAGCGGCGTCAGAGGAGTCTCAAAATTCACACACAAATGCAGTCAAGTTCACAGACCGCAAGCAGTTTGTAAATCACGATATATTTGTGTGTGCATCAGAAATACATTTCTGAATCTTGTGTGTGCATTTGTAAATCTTGTGTGTGCATTTGTGAATCTTGTGTGTGCATTTGTGAATCATGTGTGTGCATTTGTGAATCATGTGTGTGCATTTATCTTTTTTGAGACTCTTTTAGCTCCATATGACAACACGCGCGCTGCAAAAGTTCACAACACATACAAATACAAAAACGCGCTGCAAATAACACAGACCACAACGGAAATGTTTTAAGGAGACTCATTTGAGTGACGAACAATATATTTAGGCCAACAATATCCAAACGACTAAGCAATTATACGATCATGATCTAAAAGTAAAAAAAAACCCTCACCTTTCAGGTCAGTGACAACAACACTGACAACAACGCGACAGGCGAGCAAACAATAAGCAGGTCCCATTAGGGGTTCGTCACTCAAAGGAGTCCCCTTAAAACATTTCCGTTGTGGTCTGTGTTATTTGCAGCGCGTTTTTGAATTTGCAACGCGTTTTTGTATTTGTATGTGTTGTGAACTTTTGCAGCGCGTTTTTGTATTTGTATGTGTTGTGAACTTTTGCAGCGCGTTTTTGTATTTGCATGTGTTGTGAACTTTGGCAGCACGCGTGTTGTCAAACTGATGAAGATGTTTTCTTTATTTGCTGGTGCTTTCTTCATTTGCAGCGTGTTGAGCTGTCTCGGCCACCGTAATAATTACCAAGTAATAACTGTAAGTTCAATGTAGCTCTGATCCCTGTGTTGTGCAGAGTGTACAAATGTAGAATCAAAGGAACATTCACATTCATTAAAAATACCATATACCTACTACATGTTTTAATGTATTAATTTACTTTTAAACTTTTACATAAACTTTTAGTTTATGTAAAATCTATGAAATCCACATGTTTCTTGCCAGTAAGCAAAATGTGTCATTGTCAAGCCCTGCTTACAATAGACAGAGCCAACTTTACCATAAAAAACATTGTCCGTCTGCTTGCCTAAGATTTTGTTAATTACTCATAATGATCATGTTAAATGGAGCTTAAATTGATAAAGGTTAAATCCAAGTCTATGCTTTGCTTTATAATATAATGCAACCTTTATAGTCTATCCATAATGCAACTTAACATATAATGTTCTAGTATAGCACAACTTTCATCTTAATATCTTAACATTTAATAAGAAGCTTAATTTATGCCTTCATTAGGTGTGGGATTCTCCTGCCAAGTGGAGGTAAAAAAAACACTAGATAATAATGAAACACCTATATTTCCTCAGGACGCCACATGAAATAATCTGAGTGATCTGATCTAAATGTATATAACATTTTTATGAATGCCCACTGAACTGGAATGTAATTTCAATCATTGTCCTAGACCGACATGTTTTGTACACTAACCCTCGTTTCTGCAGCAGACCAACTGCCCCCTAGTGGTCAGGAGCATTGGCA
This sequence comes from Neodontobutis hainanensis, assembly GCA_024349245.1. Classification (NCBI taxonomy): domain Eukaryota; kingdom Metazoa; phylum Chordata; class Actinopteri; order Gobiiformes; family Odontobutidae; genus Neodontobutis; species Neodontobutis hainanensis. The sequence continues at coordinate 2,392,820 of JALDNG010000173.1, read as the reverse complement.
TTGTGTTGTGGCTTAATGTCGTTCTGTTGTGAGCTTATGTTGGCTTTTTAATGTCATTGTGTTGTGTGTACCTCAGTAGCCACAGCTGCCCTGGGGCAAAGTGACGGACTAACACCATGCTGTTATGTACAGCCGGAGAACCCAAACGCAGACACCAAGGAATCAACTGCAAAACAGATTTATTGAAGAATAACTTAAAGACAGAATGTTCTTTGTGGATTGCAAGGGATACCAGGAGAAGACGGAGGCTTGACTGGAACAGGACTGACGACGGGACTTGAAGGATCTAAATTGGACAGGAATAAGAGGTAAGTCTCAAAAAGTAACACAAGACAATATAGTGCCAGACGTCTTACTAACTGGAACTAGTTTTACAATCTGGCATCGATGATCTGGACGTGGTGCTCCTTATACTCCGTTTATTAACAATGTGGAACTGCTGGTCTGTCTTTGCTGCGCTCCCGCACACCTGTCTCCACTCCGTGAGCCTGCAGGGGCAGGGGAGCCGGAGGCGGACCCTGCCAGAGACTACATAGGTAGCTGGGCTGAGTCCCGAGCCGAGGTGACACATGCTCCACCTCATGAGGTATTACCAAAATCTACAAACCTAAAAAAAGTACTTGTAGTTGCATTATTGCATTTTTTCTTTTTTAATTAAGAACATTCCTAATGGATCTTCCTCAAGTTTAACTTTTCTTAAACACTCCTTTTTAAATAAACGTTCTGTTCACCAGTTAGTCCAGTCAAATAGTGACAGGTGATGCACCTCAAATGTTCACATTTTCAAAAAATTACATGTCTGGATTTTTTATAATCAAGTGGAAGTGGGTAGAGTGGGAGCTTTTTCAGGCCTTTTACGGTCACAGTGGCTAAGTAGGAGCAGGTTGACCCCCGCTCACCCCAGTTCATATTTTGAGTGTTTTGTGGTGGCTGTTGGTATGGCAGCCATGTCTTTCTGTGGGCCATTCCCAGTGGAATCCCCTCCCCACTTCCACTCCAACCTCAAGTGCCCTCAGTGTTTAGTGACACCCGCTGTTCCCCAGACCACAGTATGCTAATTGTGTGTGATCACAGAGTAGAGTTTAAGTTGGAAGCAGGTCCTCTCTGTCTCAACGGTTATGCATCAATGTCAAGTGTAAATAATCTATTTTGCTCTGGATAGTTTTAAAAAATAAGAAGCTAAGAAATGTTAAAAACAAAAACGTTTTAATATGCATCTGTGTTGGTGATGCACAGAGATGTTTTCACATTTCACATTGTGGGGCAAACAATTTGGTCTAACATGTCTAGATTCTTCCCAGTTCTGGAAACGAATATGTGATCCAAAAACTATTTCCTCTTTAGCTTATTTGTCTGTATAATAGTATAACTTGTTATAGAATTGTATGCTTCCACAATGCTCATGAAACTTCACCTTTTTGGAGTCTGTCATGAGGACCGGAAGCCAGTCTAATAAGACATTTGCCCTCAGCGCTCACCAGTTTCAGATGGCCCTTAGTATTGGCAGATCCCTCACATGAATCCGCAAATCTAGTGGACATAAGTAGGGCGAGGGGGTAGAAAGTTGATTGGGGAAGGCCCTGTCAGTCTGTCCCAAGGCAGCTGTGGCTATAAAGGTAGCATACCACCACAGTGGATGTGAATGGAAGCAAGAGTCTGAGGAATGAAAATGTAAAAATTATTTGTATTAACACTACAGCATCAGCAAACCAGAAAGCAGTATTTGGACATTGGCGTTTTACTGCAACTAAATTATGATCCTGACAAAAAAGGACAGGTTGTGACTGACCCAAGATCATGAACCATGGCAGGTTAAGAGCGAGTCAAAACCAAGACTATGGCAGGTCAAGACCAAGTCAAGATCAAAACCAGTGCATGGTACATTGAAAAAGATACAGGTATAACACAGTTATAAAATCTAAAGAGTCCAAAAGGGCTGAGGGTGTTTTTAGAGGAGGCAGTGTTGGAGTGAGATTTTAAATAGATTTTTAAATGATCCCCTCCTTTATTAATATTTATTCATTCAATACAGAAAACTAATATACTGTATATATGTATATATACCTTAGCGGCTGACTTTTTATACCTCCTAAAAATTGAGTGGCAATAAAATATATGAGAAGCTGGTTCAGACGTCGCGTGATGACAAATGAGCGCAGAGCACTCAAAAAAATTAAACCTTGACTTTAATTAATTTTTTCTTGTCAACAGGTTCCACGTGATTTTATTATGTAAGTTGAAAACAAATATTTTGAGGTTATTAAACTTATTGTTGTTGTTTTAGAAGAAATTATATTTTTTGATTCATGCCAACTATTATCACCAATTTTTGTTTAACATGATACATTTGAGCTAAACTAACAAAAGTCAATTATGTTATATGGGCCAACCAAATTTGTTTAGATGTTACATATTACATTTATGTCAACTCAAAGTAAATTAATGATTTTAAAAGAAAACATTCAATTAAATCTTTGTTAATCAAAATTAAATGCTTTACCCAAATTAAAATCTTACTAGTTAGGTTTAAATAACTTAAGTTCATCAACAGGTTCCACACAAATTACTCAAGTAAACTCAACTTAACAATAATTAGTTCCTTTATTAACCAACAGTTTATCAACACAACTGTTTAACAAATTCAAACTGTTCATCAGATTGAAACTCTTAATGAGACAACAAAACATGTCACATAGAATAAGTTGTGCATGTAAAAAAGAAATAAACTTTACATGACAAAGAAAAGTTACATAAAGAAATACACTTTACATGACAAAGTTACATAAAGAAATACACTTTACATGACAAAGTTACATAAAGAAATACACTTTACATGACAAAGTTACATAAAGAAATACACTTTACATGACAAAGTTACATACATACATACATACATACATTGAGAAGAAAAACTTTGCAGGGGGTCACGCAGGTGTGCAGAGTTCCATAATGCGCACATGGAGTCTGACTTGATTTTTCTTCTTCAGTAGAGTTTCATGGCAATTGTCGCACTATACTGCCACCCTGTGGATGTACAATTTTTTACTTAACATAAATGGTTGCTGTTTAGACAACACGTTAAGAATTTGTAGAATTAATTTTGGGCATAATTAAGTGGACCTAAACAGAAAAATACATTTCAAGTCAGCAAAAACAATTATTATAACTAAACTAAATTTAAATTTATTATGTAAAGTGCACAACCTACCAAGTTCATTTTTTTGAGTGAGGGGCGAGATACCATAACAAGTCTCCTAGAAGATGTGAATGCAGCATTGAGTGCGATCCCTACCACAACCATCACAGAAACCAATGAGCTGATATACACCTCAGCAACAGTGATCCTCGAGATGCTTGGCTATAAGAGCAACCATGAGAAACAGTACCCACCATGGAAACAAAGGCTGGAGGCTAAAATCAAGAAGGCACAGAGAGAAGTGAGCCAACTGACGGAGGCGAGCAAGTGGCAATGAGAAATCAAGTACCCAAAAGGTACAACCAGATGCCAATACCTGAAGCACTTGAAACTGCCAAACAAAGGCTCCAAGCCTTGGCCAGCCGCCTAAAGAGGTACACAAGAGAGAATGAAGCCAGAAGAATAAACCAGATTTTCGGCAACTCAAACTGCGAAAGTGTACGCTCAGTGGCAGGGTACTAACAACAGAGCAGACCCAACTGACAGCACCGGGCCCTGACAGGATCCACACCTAGTGGCTAAAGAAGCTCACTGAATGGTTTACCGAATGGGACGGTAGGGGGAGAGGCAAGGAAACACATGGAAGACAGAACTCAGCAGCAGAATATGACACCATGTCTTGTTCGGTTTTGATAATTGAGTCTTTTTTAATACTACATCATTAATTACATCATCATTACATCTTTACATTAATACTACATCACCAGGTAGTGGCTTTCCATTTAAAAGTCTTTCAATATAAGGCAGTTCTTATATTTGTTTTCTTTAGTTTATTTTTATTGTCTGCTTGATGGGATAGGTGTTTAGAATGAGTAAACTATAGATAGAAAAACTGAATTGTATGCAGTAAATATTATGAAATTTCCTGTAATACACCACACACAATAAAAAATGACCACATAAAAAAGACTAATGTGATATACTGTAAATTCTATCACTTCACTTAAACATTAATATCCAAAGACCGACTTTCCCTCACAGCCAATTTTAATTAAATCAATGCCAGACAGTGATTCAAATGTGACAGCCTGCTCCATCAGCTGACAGCAGGGCTTCCTTTGTGCTTCTGATTAAAAAGTCCCTTGAAATGGAAAAAGTCACTCCCCTTTGACAACATCATCACACGGCGGAGGTGGAAACAGTAGGGGACAATTTGGGAATATTTTTAGTCTGATAACATCTGCCATCTTTTTGATCAAGGAGAACATCCATCACAGAATCGAGAGTCTGGACAAAACTCTGCTGCGAGGTAATTATCATGCCGTACAAAAGTGCCTTGCTCTTTGAATTCCATCCAAAAGCTTGAGACACCCTCCTTCAGTGGTAAAGACAGGCACTTAAGGTATCTGGGGATGAATTAAGAAGCCCTTTTCCCTCCAAATAAGTGTCAATAGAGGCTTGTGCAGAGCGAACGTTAGGGGAATACTTTAAGCAGAGCAATGTTTGTTATCAGGTCTACCATTTGAAGCAGATGAAAACCGTTAACATCATTTAGGGTGACAGCGAGATGGGTGACAAGTGCGTGGCCGTACTGCTAAATCTCTGAGCTTCAGAGATGAGGCTGACGCAGTAAAAACACTGTGCAGATCAAAACAGGCTGAGTTTTGAATGTGTTTCAGAGATGGTTATTTTAGATGTGCGCTGTAATCTATAAGATTGGAGCCAATATTGATATGTTAGCTGTCTGTTTTGTTTTCTGTGTAGTTACTATGGCCTGAAGGGAGTTCAGATGGTTTATGTTTATAGACTTGGTCTTGGACATCATGGCAGCACACTGTAGATGCTGCAGGTGTTGACATCCTTTAGCGGGGCACCATTGAGTGTTCTGGTCTAAAATGAGCCGTGGTCTGGTCCATTTGCTTTGGGAGAGCTTTAAAGCACTGACTCACTCAGTACGTTCACATGCAGACCTTAGTCAGACTGTGCCCTCACTGCCTGATGAAAACTTCTTATTTAGTCAGAGTTTCCATGTACAAGAATAAACAACAACCCATTTTTCTTTGCCTCCGCTTACAAACAACTGACAAACAGGAGGCAGTGGCAGCATGAGCTTTGTCTAAAAATAAGTGACTGTGGCTGTAAACACTGTTCTCCATGTTTTTCTCCTCTGTTTATGTGTGTTACTTTGTGGCCAGCCTTTATCAGAGTAAGCTGTAAACCTGCAGCAATAGTCCAACAATGAATGGTATCACTCAGAATCTCCTGGACAGGCTCCAGTACATACAAAACTCAGCTGCCAGGGTTCTTACACACACCAGGCCCTTGCAACACATGACCTCCAAACACATCCATCTACATTGGCTCCCCATAAAATGTCACATCCAGTATAAGACCCTCCTTCTTACCTTCAAGTCCCTTTACTCCCTGTCCCCTCCATACCTCTCGGACCTCCTTCACCTCTATACACCCTCCTGGTCCCCGTTGTGGACTATGGGAGACACTCTGAAACTAATTCCTTTCTTACATTCAATTATCTAAATCCAATGGTAAATTTAAATGTCTTCTCAAAACATTTCTGTACAAAATGGCCTTCTACACCATGCAATAACTCATCTGAACGTACTTTTCCCTGCTGTGTGTGTGTTATGTGCATTTTGGGTGTCATGAAAGGTAATAAATGGAAGCTAAGTATGTTTTATCAAATATTAGACATTATTATATATAATGCAATTCTAAGCAACTAAATTAATTCAAAACAAACTAATTGAACCATGGCTCATATAAAGGACAAAATCACAAGGGATATACACTCTCCGGCCACTTTATTAAGTACACCTCTTTAATTGCTTGGTAACACAAATTGCTAATTAGCTAATCACATGGCAGCAACTCAATGCATTTAGGCAAGAACGTTTGAACAATGGTTGTTGGTCCCAGACAGGTTTGTCTGAGTATTTCAAAAACTGCTGATCTATTAACCAGTGGGCAGCAGTTGCATGGACAAAAATGCCTTGTTGATGTCAGAGGTCAAAGGGGAATGGGCAGATTGAAGACAGCTAAGAACAGAAAACATAGGCTACAATTCACACAGGATCAAAAACATAGAAGCATGGATTCATCCTGCCTTGTCTCAACGGTTAAGGCTGGCGTGGCGATGTGATGGTGTAGGGGATATTTTCTTGGCCCACTTTGGGCCCCTAAATACCAATTGGGCATCGTTTAAACAGCACAGCCTACCTGAGTATTGTTGCTGACCATGTCCATCCCTTTATGACCACCATGTACCCATCCTCTGATGCTACTTCCAGCAGGATAATGCACCATGTCACAAAGGGGCCTCATTTATAAAGCTTGCTTACTCACAAAAACGTACGTATGCTACCTTCCACTTAAAAAGATGGGATCTATAGAAGTCCAACTCGGCGTGAAACTGTGCGTATCCTTATGTAAACTCCTACCCAGGCGTACACATTTTCTGGAGACTACAAAGGTGACCCACAAGGTTGAGGTGATGAACTCAACCTTGTGACCTAGTTTTGTAGGTTATGATGTGTGTATTTGATGTTATTTATTTCTCTCTAAAAAACGTATCAGTTTTATTTGGGTAAAATCATTTAAGCAAAAGTATTGTCTAAAATAAAAAAGGATGCTGTTTCTTTTTTCATAATTTGGCTCAATATTTATCAAATGCTGTTCGTTGCATGCACGTTCCTGAGGATATGCACGTTTTCCTCTGTGTCGTGGTTCTGTTGTGGAGTACGCTGTAAAGTGAAGCAGGGACAATCCTGATGAATCAGAGCTGCATTTATGAAAGAACTGTGTCGTTTTTAAGAAGTGCTACAATGCTCTTCTGATTAAGTGGGACTGTGAAACCCTGCCCACCTTTCCCACCAGCCCCGCATCTCTGTGAGTCCGTGACCGCGACAGCTCTCCTCCTCTAATGCTCTTCACTCAGTAGGATTCCTCCGGGTACTCCAGTTTCCACTACCACTAAAGACTTGTACAATAGTGCCCCCCTGACACATGGGGCCAGGACTACCCTGCAAAAGAGATTTGTAATCTCAGTGGAACTATCCTGGATAAATAAAGTTAAATAAATAAAAAAAAACAGATCTTAGGCCTAATTGTTTCAATTTTAATTTGTTAAAATTCTTAAGATTCTTAGAGGGCACGGCATGAAATGGATTTATGTGCACACATTTCTGCTGCAGGTGGTAAATATAAAAGAGAAATTGCGCACAGTTGAGTGTACGGACAAATTCCTCTGGAAATGAGATTTGTAATTTCAGTGGGACTATCCTGATTAAACAAAGACAAATAAAGTAGATAAATAAAATAAACAAGAGCTGCAATATTCGCTGCTTGTTCACTTCCGTTCCTACCACAGTTTTTTTCATTGTGGGTAGGGAAAGGCCACGGAGAATGCACAGATGACTATTTGCTGTTTTAACCAAACAGAGGACTCAGTTCTTGGTGGAGGTGTTACAGGTATTCAGTAGAAGGTCTTAGTTTCGACAAACTGTATCCAGTGTCGAAAGAAAGTATACTGAAAAGAGTGAAAACATCATATATTTGTCAAAGCAACTTTTGAATATTTCAAATTTCATCTAGTATTTTGCGGTGATAAGATGTTTATGACATTTGTCTTACTTTATTGTGACAGTATTCATTTTCTAGGTTTGACTTTTATCGTTATTTTGACTTCTACTCCGGTGCCACATCCATTTGATTGATTGAACATTGATTATGAATGAAAAGTCTGATGCTGTGATTTGAAACAGTCCACAGCGGGGTCTGCTTGAAGATAAATGTTGTTTTGAAAGTGGTGCAGGGCCAGTGAGGGAGCCATATATCAGTGAATCGCAACTTTGTATAAAACTTTTCCTCCACTTATCTCTTCTAGGTCTGATACATCATTTGTCTGATGTTCCGTTCCCCTTCAGGCGCCATACAGCATCTGCCAAAATCTATTACACTAAACTGGTTTAATAACCGCAACCTCGCAGGTTTTTTAGGGCCTTATATTAACCAAAAAAAAAAGCCTTTTTGTCTAGAGATAAATAGATTAGCACCGGCTGTAGGCTGCACTTTGTTTCAAAAGAAAGCATCAAAAGGAGGTTTGGAAGTTTCCACAGTTTAAAGCTCAACTTTTATCTCGACCAGATGGTGAAAGATAAAAGTCAATCTAAAGCCAAAAGTCTTCCCAACTGCCATAAGACTGTACAATCAATCAGTCTGAAGCAATTTATTTAAAGAGTCCTAACAACTGAATTTCCCCTTGGGTATTTAAATTTTAAATTAAATTATAATACTTATTGTATAGTGCTACACTGTAAAAAACATTGGTATACTCCCCTGGTATATACCCATACCAGGGGTCTCAAACCTTTTTTCTTCAGTGAGCTACAAAATTAAAATGGCAGAGAGTTACTCGTGTTTGTACCATTTATTCTCCAAGCTTATTTTAACGCAATCTTGGTTTAGCCAAAACATTAACCTTAGACTTTTACATAATGTTGGTCTCCACAACTCACATTTTGCAATAAAACTTTTAGTTCATCTACATGTGCATGTTGTATGTAAAAATGTAACAATGCAGTTCCAAATGCACAGATGTGTACAGTGTATTAAGTCAGCTGACTGACACTGATGCAGTCAACAGGAGAGGTGTAGCCTCAGGTTTCCTCTTATGGACTCATTTAAATGTTTCATCTGTAAGTGTGCTTCTGAACTTACTTTTATGGTTGCCTTTATCTTGCAAATTCTGCATTCTGCCGTTGTGTTTACACAGTTATTGAAATGCATCCAAATACTTATTATCCCCTCTGTTACTTCCTTTTGTATTTGTGTACTCTTCTCCTCTACCTGTCCTGTTCAGAGCACCCGTGTATGAGCCCCCGTTTCTCTCTGCTGGTGGTATGATACTAGTCTATGCTCACATGATTGGTTACACAGCTGCTTAATTTATGTATTAAGAAATGTATTTTAAAAAAAATGCTTTGAACTGAGCCTCTTCTCTGTCTTTGTGTATGATTATTCCACCATCCAAAGACACACATTTATAAGTGAAATGGTGAATCTAAAATTGCCAATAAAATATATTTTTGTAAAAGTGAACATGAGAGTGGTTGTCAGTGTATGTCTTTAAATGTTCTACGAATGACTGGTAATCATCCAGGGTGATCAACCCCACCTCCTGTCCAAAGCTGCAGGGTTAGACTCCAGTTGTGAGTCCCCTTAAGGGATAAGCAGTGAAAAATGAATGAATGAAATAAAATTGAGTCAATGCTGGCTCCCCTTACTGGCTATGTCTCTTGTTTAGAGTCATTGAACGGAAGAAGAATTTAATTGTCATGGAGCTAAATTAAGAAATTAATTAAAGAATTAAAAAAACATTTTATATACATTACATTTATGTATTACATGGCATGTTTTCCTTTATTTAATCAATTATTTGAATTCTTGTTGATTACTTTCCTTTGTAGAATGGCTGGGGGCAAGTGATTGGGAAGAAAGAGGTCCAAGGTCCTTTGCTTAGACTGCTGCCCCCACTGCCCAAACCCAATATGTGCACAAAAAGAGCTATGCAGTTGGAAGGTACTTTTTATATAATGATTTTTGACTTCACTGCAAGTTTGTACTCTAGATGAGATAACATTTTGTTATTTATTAAACCTCCTCAGGAAAGAATGCCGCAGCTTTTCTCAGATAAAGTGGACTGTCAAAGTTGTCATCAGTGTTTAATTGCCACTTATATTTTATATTATATATTTATATTATATTATAGCCTCCAGTAATTAATGCCCTCTTTCCATTGGTCTTACCTCAGAAGGACCTCTAGGCCTATAAGACCTTTGCAAGGAGCTGTCTCAGAAGGCACAAAGGTGGTTAGGATGCCAGAAAACTTTCTTCTATTTAAAAAGAACATGCTAACAACACAACTTAAGGCATTGGGTTGAAAAAGTATCTCTCTGATCTGGTACAATGCTTTTTCTTTCCTGGTCTTTTGGGTAAACACACACAGTGAAGCACTATAGTAAGTAAGGCATCTGCCTTCATTGAAATCCCGTTTGAAATGCTGGGCCTTTGTACTGCCGCAGCCAGAAGTCTTGTCCGACAGAAGAGTTACTTTTAGTACCTCATGCATCAGTCTGTTTGACTGGTTGTAGAAATGTTTTGGTCCAGACTTGGGGAAAACAGGACGAGGACTTCAAAAGCAGCTGTAGAGATTTCAGCTCTGAGGTGTGATCAAAGTGCATAGGATGAGTAAACATGTTGATGCTGAGGTAAGATTCAGGGTCAACATCATTCCGAGAACGAGTGGGCACAAATATTGTGTAAGAAAAAAATTTGTATAAAGTTGTAATAGTAGACATTATTTTATCAACCCTTTTTATAATTTTTACACTGCACCTGAAATGTTCTGTTCTGACGATTAATGGTTTAAATAGTGGATATAATCCGTCCATTGGTCCCCTATTCACTGATATTTATTGTCGTTACGACTCGACAATAAAATGGCCATTACATCCGGGCTTTTTGGCTTTTACTCCATAGTAAAACAATAGTTTTTAGATAGCATAAACGGACGTAATAATCAAAAATTCACCCCCTTCAGAGTTGTCACTTAGTAAAAACTTAGCTCTAGAGACCAGGCTATAAACATGTACCAGGCTGTAAACATGTTTTTTACACCCGTAAAGTCGCCATGGGGTTTCTCCTTATATTTCCACTTTTGAAGCCTGCCCTCTGGTGGATGGCGGTATATCGCCGTTTTTCGCTGTATTTTGGCGTATGGCGGCACACTTACACAACGACCATTTAGGAGGTTCCTTGGGAGACGCTTGGTTCTGACACAGGCCCACGCCCTCTCCCTCACACCAGGATCTGAGTTACTCGTGCCCATTGACACTATCGCCAGGTACACATAATAAGGCGACACAAAGAGAGCATATTAAATCAATGTTTTTGACTCCAAAATAAGGAGGTTTCCAGACTTCCAGACAGCTGTAAAGAAACTGCAAATATGTTGCCGCAATTGTTGATGTAACTCAATTCTATTTTTTCAAACCAACTTCCTTTTCGTGGATCTGATGATGTGCTGGATGCAAGAGCTGGACAAATGTTTTAGCTCCATCCCCTCCAATCCAACCTATACATTGCATCACATGCTAAACAAAATAATAGAACTAATTAACAATTTTATTATATTTTTATTTCAGTGAAAAAAGAATAATAATAAAGAAAGAATACATTTTTATTTTTTTTTATTTTAAACAAAACTTATATTGACTGAACTCAGCTTGTTGGTGAGGCAGGAAAAGCCTGGTAATCGTTAAAGGTAGCTGTTACTAAATAAACAAAATAAAATTAAGTAAAGGAGAGACTTGTTTCTATGGCAACCACTAAGCAATGAAGCCAGGTCCCTAACTGAACTTGACACAACACAGTAAAATAACACTGGTATAAACAAAAAGTCTTAGAAAATCACCAGTTGCACCATGTTATAGTGCATGCAATGTCAGAGAACCTTTTACTCTCTCTACATGTTCTTTAGAAAACCAACAGTTGCTGCTCTCTTCAAAGGTGAGAAGTTGAAATGACTGCTTGATAAGAGCTGGACTGGCCAAAATGCTACAGTGACAGTGATATTAAAATCATTTAATAATATCTCAGACCTGCTTTATGAAATCAAAGCTACTAAAACCACAGTACCAATTGAGGTTATAGGCCTTCTTATTCAGATAACCTTCCACTTTATTGCCCGCATGACACAACAAATCTTATGTTTATTGAATCTGCCCAACACTCTTCTCCAGGCAAAGTCAACTGACCTATTTACTTGTCCAACGTGAATTTCCTTGTGACAAAAAATTGCAATGTGACACACAGTTTGACAGACTTTGGGAAAAAAAGAGCTCAAACTGACAAAAACTGGACCACACATGACATTTTAAAAAGATACAGCAGTACTTTGGCAGCTACAACTATTGTACAAGAAGCACTGAGACTAAACCTAATGTTTGGTGCATCACCTGCTAGCTGTAAGAATTCATTCTCAACTTTAAAAAATGTGTTCACAAAAAAAAAAAAATAAAAAATAGGCCATCTAGTTTAAATTGCTGTTGAGAAGGTTCTCATCAAAAAGCTTACAGGAGAATGGAAAGAGAGACTGCTGAGAATATTCAGCACCACTTCCAAGAAGTTGAACTCTGCAAAAAAAAAAAAAGAAAAAGAAGAAAGAAAGAAAGAAACTCTGCTAAATGGGGACTATTAGTGTGTTAGTGTTTTATGCATATTGTCCATACATTTTTTTGTCTGTTCCTCCTTTTTACAACAGCTCCATAGCTACAGTCAGAAGTCACAGATTGGAGACGAGAATAACAGTTAGATTGTCTAATCAGACAAACCTGATTCAAATCCCCTGAAACAGATAAAGTCTGGTCCTGCTCAAACAGACTTGAAACTTGCAGTGTTCAATGTCAGGTCTTTGGGAAAGAAATCCTTTTTAATTAATGATTTTATAATTTCAAATAAGCTTGATTTTGTGTTTTTAACAGAAACATGGTTAGACAGAAAGACTGGAAATGTGGTCTTTATTGAATCCACCCCATTAAATGTCATCTTTGTATCTAAAATGCGGGAAAACAAAAAGGGTGGTGGTGTAGGTGCTATTTTTAGGGATAATATTCTTATCCAGAAACTATCACTTGGGGAGTTTTCATCATTTGAGTATGTGTCATTCAAAATGGAGTTGAGTTTTTTTCATCTATTTTATATGTTGTTCTTTACAAACCACCCCAACAATGTCATGATTTTATTGATGAGTTACTGAAATGCTTTCGGTTATCTGCACAGAATATGAACAAATAGTCATATCAGGTGATTTTAATGTGCATGTGGATAATGTTTCTGACAGGAATGCCAAAGAACTTTCTACTGTTCTTGATACTTTTGGTCTTTGTCAGCATGTTAATGAGCCGACTCATAACAGAGGTCACACTCTGGACCTGGTCATTACAAAGGGTGTTCATATTTCAGATGTCACTGTGATTGATGTTGCTCTGTCTGATCATTCTTGTGTCTTTTTCCATCTGTCCATGATTCCAAAAGCTGCTGCTGGACCCGCAGTTGTTCAGAAGAGGCACATTAATGATAACACCAGGACAAAGTTTATGGAGGCAATCAGGTTTGAAAATGCCTCATCAGGTCAAGTTGATTTGGTGAATTGTTATACTTCAGGTGTTTTAAATGTTATGGACGCCATTGCTCCTGTTAAGGTTAAAGTGATAAAGAAGAGGCAGAAGGCTTCGTGGAGCAATGCTCCTTCTGTCAGGGCACAGAAAAGGGAATGGGATAAATTTAAACTCTTAATTCATTATGATGTATACAAAGAAAATTTGCATGTTTTCAATCAAACTTTGCAAAAAGCAAGAGAAATATTCTTCTCAGAGCTCATCAACAACAGCAGTAACAACTCACGTGTTCTGTTTGCTACAGTGAACAGATTAACAAACCCTCCAGCTCTATTTCCTCCAGAATTAGTTTCCAACACTAAATGCAATGAGTTTGCATTGTTTTTCAACGACAAGGTTCAAGGCATTAAACATGTGCTACAGTCCAAAGAACATACAACAACACTGCAGCCACATAGGAGACCTTTGGTTGAGTTTACACATTTTACACCCATTAAGGACAGAACAATTGAAAAAACTGTCTCCAGCCTGAGTTCATCCACCTGCTGCCTCGATGTTCTACCCACTAGATTTCTAAAATCAGTAATAAGCAGTTTGTTACCACAACTCACTGATATAGTCAATAATTCCTTACAGTCTGGAACATTTCCAAGGGCCTTAAAAACTGCTGTCATTAAGCCTCTCCTAAAGAAGAGCAGTCTTGATGCTACAGTGCTCAACAACTACTGGCCCATATCAAACCTGCCATTTTTAGGGAAAGTCATCCAAAAAGCAACTTAATGACTTTCTATTACTTAACAACTGCTTTGATCCTTTTCAGTCAGGTTTTAGGCCCCATCACAGACTGAGACTGCACTTATCAAAGTCACAAATGACATCCGTCTGAACACGGACGAGGGCAAAGTCTCTGTCTTAGTTCTGTTGGACTTGAGAACTGCGTTTGATACAGTGGACCATGAAATCCTGTCACAAAGTTTAGAGGAATGGACAGGTATCTCTGGAACTGCTCTTAAATGGTTTCAGTCATATCTTGAAGACAGGAAGTACTTTGTTTTGGTTGGAAACTGTGTATCAGACCAAATGGCCCTGACATGTGGGGTTCCACAGGGCTCTATCTTGGGACCTCTATTATTCAATCTTTACATGCTTCCTTTAGGCCAGTTAATACACAGCTGTGGCGTATCCTACCATAATTATGCAGATGACACTCAGATTTACATCTCACTCACAGCAGGTGAAAATGGACCAATCTATTCACTGTGTCACTGCTTCAAACAGATTGATGTGTGGATGCAAAATAATTTTCTCAAGACAAGACTGAACTAATCATTTTTGGGAACAGATACAAAGAGAAAGTGTCAGCAGTCACCTCGAGTTTCTTTCTCTAAAATCCCAAGTCTCCCGGAAGTTGCGGGAGTCTCCTGCATATTGATAGCGGCTCCCTGATGCCGGCAAATTAGTTAAAACTACTCGGAATCTAGAGTGAGCGAGCAAGAGCGCGCATGCAAGAGTGTTCCAAATCGTGTGGCCAGTGCACAGCAGAGAGGGAGCGAGAGACCTTGCATGTGTGTGCGAGTGTGCAAGTGTGCGAAGCGCTTGTAAGACAGAGAGCATCCTGATTGGCCTGTTTCCACAAATCAACCAATCAATGGTCAGAGTGGGTGGGCTTTTATCTCTTCTCCCAAAGCAAATTAATCAGTTATGTCTATCTCGAAACAGGAGCACAATGGCAGAGGGAGAGTGTCACAAAAAAAAAAGTATAAGACACATTTCACGGCAGACTACAGGAAAGTGTAGCCCTGTCTTATAAGTGTCAAACATAATGACAGTTTTACTCACTGCACTATTTTGTAACAGCGACTTCAGCATTGCTCATGGCGGGTTAAATGATCGCAAAAGGCATGTTGAGATGAGTTGATAAGTTTAATTTTATGTGCATTTTATTCAGGCTGAAGGTGCTATTGGTGCTGCCACATTCTGACTGTGATGTGGAAAGGGCATTCAGCATTGTGCGTCACATCAAGACAGACCTTAGGAGTCAGACGTCTCACCAAACACTTGTGAACCTGATGTCTTGCAAGATAAACAAATTTATTGACACAGAGTGCTATGAGGTTGAAGTTTCTGGAAAGTTGCTCAAATCTGCAAAGCAAGCATCAACAAAGTACAATGAACACTTGCAACAAAAGTAAAAGCCATAGGAAATAGGCCTAGGCCTACATGTAGGCTACATTTGGTGTGTATGTAAATAGTTACTTCATTGTTCCGTTATATTCAGCTGTATTTCGGTATACAAGTAAAGTTATGTTCTGTGGTGAAATGACATATCCTTGTCCTCCTTCCTTTTTTTTCTGCTCGTGCCCAGAGTTAGAACTAAACAGGGTGACGCAGTGTTTAAGTTTTATGCAGCAAAAATCAGCCTTCTAGAGGAAGTAAAACAAGCCTCAACTCTAAGAATGCTCAAGGTGAGGTTAAAAACATTCACTTTAGCTCCACCTATACTACAACTTAAAGTGTTTTTTTTTTTATCTTCCCTCTTCTTTTATAATGTTTATTTTTTTATGTTTCTTAATCTAAATCTAAATTGCCTTTTATTCCTGTAAAGCACTTTGAGTTACCCAGTGTATGAATTGTGCTATAGAAATAAAATTGCCTTGCCTTGCCTTGCTACAAGCACAAACAGTACAGGATGAAACAAAGGAATGAGTTTTCCATGTTAATAGTTTGCCACCAATACCTCTGCTTCAGAAAAGCAGGCGTACGATTAAATCCTGGATGGCAGGTATTATTAGTAAAAAGGCCACATTGAAGCACTTGGGAATGAACAGAGTCAGATAAAGAAATACTTTTGGGAGGATTCCTTGTGACACTGTTGGTATATGTCATCCAGTGCTTTAAGCACCGCCTCTGGCGCTCAGAAAGGATAAAATAGAATGAAAGTTATGGTTAAACTATGGTTCTATGAATCCCGGATGACTGTCAGAGAGTTCAGTCCCTTGAAATACTTGTGTTTTTGCAAGAAGATTAAGGGACTGAACTTCCAGTGGCATGTGACTATATATAGCCTCACGTGAGTCCCTCTGGGAGGTCACAGGTAACTTTGTTGTTTTTAAATTCTTGACCTGTACTTGTGCAAAGATGATCATTCAGTGCTTTAAGCACCACCTCCGGTGGTCATCCGGAATTCATAGACCTGTAGTTACATACGTAACCTTTGTTGTATGCTTTCAAATTTAAGCTTGTTTTTATAAATACCAAATAATATGTGGAAACAATTTAAAAGAATTAAACCCGCAAGCGGCGATGATTGTGCCGTTGCAATCCGGTGCTGGTGCCGAGGTTCAATCCTGCACTGTGAGTGTGTCCGGATGTCCTTTCAGACAAAGTTGATCTATATATATAGTTGACTATATTTCTAGCCTCCAGGTGTGCTCCCACCCAGGTACAGAGGATCAAACTGTCATGTCCTACCCTTGTGTTCTGTGTTTGTCTGTCTGTTTATGTAGTATGTATCATTTCCTGTGTCTTATTGTGAAATCACTAACCCCCTTCTGGTTTTCAGATTGTCTCCCTGCCCTTGTGTCTTTCCCTCCTTTGTGATTACCTGCTCCGCCCCTAATGTGTTCCACCTGTGCCTCATTGTGTTCCCTTTATAGTCTGTGTGTTTTCCCCTGTTGTGGGCCAGATTGTCTTTACAATTGTGTAAGCTATCCAGCAAGTCCTCGTGGTTTTTGTAGCAGCCTTCTAATGTTTATGACCATAGCCTTGATTTGACCACGGCCTTTGAATTTCGGACTTTGTACTTTTGCCCTGGCAATAAACATCTGCCTTTTGTGGGATCTATATTGTGAATCTTTTGCCAGTGCCTGACACAAACTTGTCACCAACAGAGTTTTTTTAAGCCAATTCTTGGCGAGTTGGACACATGCTTTACAACTAGACAAACAAAGACTGTTCCCCATAGCGTATTGCTATGCATCATTGTATGTCGCTCTTGAAAGGAAACTTCTAAAGTCTTAATTTTTACATCTATACAGGGAAGACTCAATGAAAGAAAACTTCTCTATTTTCCATGAATGCCCTGTTTGATATACAACAATTCAATAGATCAATATAAGGTTTATCAATACATAATATATGGTATTTAGTGTACAAATAACTAAATGTTTTGGGGTTTTTTTTGTTTTTTTTAAGCAATTTCAGATTTGACATAAATCATAAGGATTAAAATGTCTTGATATCTGGTCTGGTGCCAGCTTAACCTATGGTTTAGAATATGTGTTAAATCAGGCAATATGCCAAAAAGGGCTTTATAAATAAAGAAAAGGCAATGTTTTTCTCTTCTTGCATTCAGCAATGGCCAAATTTATTGTACAGATCACATTGGTGAGTTCTGTATCCATCTCCTTTTTATAAACTTTTAATAAAATGTGCTCAAAGAAAGACTGGGTTGAGCGGTTTTAACACAGCTGCATTAAAATGCATATAAATGATATCACCATAATCAAGAACTGATAGTAAAGTAGAATGGACTATTCGTTTTCTACTATAGTATACTATAGTAGAAAATAAACAGGAAATACATTGTTAAGAAAGTCTTGCTTTAAGGTTATTGGTTAGTTCTGTTATGCTTGTTAAAGGACAGTTCTTCATCTATCCAAATACCAAGGTATTGTCATGATCCCTGTCTCTTCCCTGTGTCTTCCTGTTTGTCTCCCCCTCCCTTCTGTGTCTGTCTCTGTGTTTTGGAGCTGGAGTCTGGGCGGAGTTCCTGGAGTTTTTAGGTACAACACTTCTGGGCCTGGTCTAAAACCAGACTGATAACATTTTAATTTTAGAATATTTAGTTAAAAAGGCGCGTACTTGGTTACTTTCATTAATTTCAGCTTTGGAATTGGACGGTAATTACTAAACAAATTTGTTTTGACCGCTTTTATGCAATGGGAGGACAAACAGTAGACCTTCTTGCATCAATAGAGAACAACAAATTCAATTTAGTTTGGTTAGATGTTTTTTTTGGTTCCTGTGTCCTCTTGGATTTGCTGAATGTCCATCTGGGGTATTCACAGACTGTCAGGGCTTCACTGATGCATTTTTTCCACTTTCCTTCTTACTCCTTTCCACTTCTTGGCTGATGACTCCCATCTTGTGCTGCAGTCTGCTTACTTTAAACTTATACATTGAGTGTCTTGTCTTCACCAATAACCACTGAACAGCAGTTCTTCTTAGCATCCTCACAGGTGATATTGAAGTTACTGTCGAGAGCTCTATGCTCTGACTGCCCTGGATAACAGTCCTCCACAGAAGGCTATCTATGTCAGTGTATTTTTATGAACTGATAAAATCTTCCTATTTTGTTAAATGAATTATACTTTGTACATTGACATAAACAAGCAAAAAACAAACAAACAGAAGAACAAGAACAACAAAACACTGCTAATAAAACAATTCTCTGTTTTTCAGTTTTCCAGGAAACCATGTAGGTTGTTTTTGCTAAGATTTTGCATTGCCGCACTGACTGTGAGCTGATTTAACTTTTCACACAGCCACAGAAATTGGACATTTCTACCGGGGTAAAAAAACACTGCCTGCAGCTTTGTGTGCTGTGATCTTTCATCCTGGAGCGGTTGGAAGCACTGGCTTTGATGTGGAAATGTCACCCGGCGTTTCTTCTTTGACACATGTTACAAACGTTATTACCAGACATATCATCATCAGTGATGCACACTATTTGATGGCCAGCCAACTGTGAGAGTCGCAGCAACAGAGTCTTTATGATGTGCTCTAGAAGCTTCAAAATGATTGGAGACGGAGCACAGGGCAGATGAAAAAACAAAACAAGGGATGTTTGTGAGATAAATTATAATGCTCTCAGTGTGTCAACTAAAGCTCCGCTCCCCTCAGACTTCTATCACACATACCAATTAAAACAACACAGCCAATTAGATATTCCCACTTGCTGTTAACCTGCGAGATTTCTATGATTACCTTCTGCTTCTTTTGGCTTTTGGGTAATTTCTGCCGTAATATAAACCTGTAGAATGAAAGAACAACAAAATTATGCATTGCTGACTTTCTAATCATGTGTGGACTAAAGTGAAAAAAAACAAAAAACTATAGTTATAAAGTATATTGAGTAAAATCACATAATTTCTACCTTATTACAATAATAGGCTTCAGTAATTAGTACCTTTGTATGTAAAATGTGTTTAAAAACATGATTGAATCATGTACTGTAACACAAACTGTATGGTGATGATAACATTTATTAGATATGAGCTTTCAATATTTAAATGATTGTTAAAGCAGGTAATTCTCAAAAGGCAGAATAAATTATATCTCAAAAGTACAAGAGAGTCTGAATTAACACAATAGCTTTTTGGTTTAGGTTTCCCTTAACTCATTCACACATTTTTCTTAACGGAATAACACACAAAGATTGTTTTGTGCCAGGGAAGTGGCATTCAGAGATGCTTAGACTACACATAATCACATTTGACAGCCATTGGTGTAATAATTATCTCTGACTGATAACTGCAGGATTTCCACCGCATGCTCACTAAATTAACCCAGTGTTAAATCCAATCCATTTTTTTAAAATATATATTATATATTTAAAAAAAATAACTAAATAAGAGCAGTAGCCCACATTAAAACAACAAATAAATAAAAAAATACAAAATAAATAAGAAAAAAAAAGTAAAAATGGAGGACAACACAACCTTTGCGTCGAGTTACAAGCCAAAGAATAAAAATGAGTCCTAAGATGAGACTTTTCTACTGTGGAAGCCATTTTAATGTGAGACAGCAGAGAACGCCAACAGTTTGGGGCCGACCACAGAGAATGCTCGGTCTTCTCTGGTGAGCTACAGCTGACCCTCAGACCCCAGTGACCTTGCGGGCGTGTACATTTGGATGAGGTATGAAATGTACAGTGAGGCCAGTCTATTTAACAATTTAAAAATAAAATCTTAAAATCAATTCTAAAATTAACAGGAAGCCCTCTTCACTGGCTTCAGTGAAGCCTTACTCGTTAAAAGTCATTAAAAGACAAAATAGATAAGCTTTATGATAAAAGCTGAAGCTGACTTATTTGAAACAGACATCAAAGTCATAAATATATACAAATACTTTGAAGAAACACTTTTTTGCCTCTT
The DNA here is from genome assembly GCA_024349245.1 of Neodontobutis hainanensis. Lineage (NCBI taxonomy): Eukaryota > Metazoa > Chordata > Actinopteri > Gobiiformes > Odontobutidae > Neodontobutis > Neodontobutis hainanensis. The sequence goes on along the minus strand of JALDNG010000173.1, from coordinate 2,372,331 downwards.
CTGTTGTCTGGTAATGAATAGAAAAGGCTATTTCAGAATCACTGTATCATGATACCATTGATATGATGGACAAGTACATTGTAGTTGTGAGTACACCAGAGTCCTATGCAATTATTTTTAGGTTACTAAATGCCACAAAGCGTCCTTCTTTTTTGGGTGTTATGGAAAGGGCCACCATACATGGGAACAGGGATGTCAGAGAGTCACTAATCTTTTTAACTGGCAAGTAGAGCTGCAAATTGACTGCATAAAAGTGATACGAGACATCATATTTCTTTAAAATTTGCCCAAGAGAGAAGAGGTACAACGTAAAAAGTATGGGCCCAAGAACTGATCCCTGGGGGACTCCACAGACTAGAGGAGCAATGGATGAGGTTGAATCCCAGAGTTTAACAGAGAGAAGCATCTCCCAGATCAATACGCCTGGAACCACTCTAAGGCTGTGCCTCTGACACCCACACATATTTTTAAACAAGAAATAAGTATTGTCTGGTTTACTATTTTGGGGGTCAAGTCAAGACCAGATGCCTCCCCACACATTGACTAAGATTTCCCTCGGCAATAATAGAAATGAGTGAGACTGTAGAATTAGACATTAAAATAAAAAGTCAATAACAACACAATCAACCTGTTATTCTAAATCATAATAATGAGTCATTAAAGACTTTAAAGAAATTAAAGGTCTTTATTTTACCCTGAGCACGTGCCTTCTTTTCTTTGATTGTCTTACTTTAAAAAAAAAAAATCAATATTGTCGTCATGCCTAGTTTTTAAGGTCATGTTTATTTTCACATTTTGTCATTTTCTGTTATATTTCGGTGTTCACCTTGTGGCACTCACCTTTTTTCAAGTCACTTCACTTCCTGGTCTGTCTGCTTTCCCTCCTGTGTGATTACCGGTCCCAAATTGTATTGTACCTTGCCTATTTTTGACTTGTAGTTTTGTCTAACACTATTTTTTTCAGTGTGCCCACTTGATAGTACAATCTGGCCATATAATGGACTCAGCTGACTGAGACCAAGCAAGCTCATGGACAGATAATTCATCTTCGAGATCATTGACTCACTTCTGGAGAGAGTATCTCCGAACAAAATGAAACCTTTTCAACCCCTGTGAGTGAGCAGATTGAGAACCTTACTAAAGTTATTCGAGCTCTGATTACTCAAGCTCCTGTTCGGCCACCTGAGTCTGCTTCTGCTGCAGTGCTCCTCGAGCAGCTCCGCCCAGCTGCTCCCCTCCTGCCCGCCCTTAACATGTTGTCACCCCATCTGTCACATTCAGAACAGTTTTCTGGTGGGTCTGGTGACTGCCGAGCCTTTATCACCCAATGTATCCTCCATTTTGAGCTCCAGCCCTCAGCCTATCCCTTTGACCGTGCTAAGGTAGCTTACATAATATCTCACCTTTCTAGTCGTGCTGAGGCCTGGGCCATAGCCGAGTGGAGTTGTGACTCACGTGTGTGCAGTTCTCTTACTTTCTCACTATTCACTAGAGCATTCACCCAGATATTCTAGCACTTCTCTCCATGAAGGGAGGCAGCGCAAGCTTTGGTGGGAAGCTTTACGTTAATGAAGATGAATGGTGAATTCTGGAATCTGGTAGCAGAGAGTGGTTGGAACCAATCGTCATTTGAGTCATTTCCAGTTCTCTCAAGGACCACTTTTGCACCTCTCGATCTCCTGAGTGACCTTGACGCCCTCATCACCCTGCTATTAACACCGACAAGTGGAGCGAGATTGAGCAGTTCCATTACACTACCTTCTCTGTTGACTGCCGAGGGTCTCTGTTGTCCAATATTCCTTCACCCTGGCGCTCTTTCACTTTTGATCATCACCATCCTCTTCAATCCATATATCCTCCGAATCTCCTTAGGAACCCAAGCAGCTCGGACCCACTCTTCTGACCCCAGCCAAGCAACAATGCAGTTCTCGAGTGTAGATGCATTTACTGTGGCCAGCTGGGACATTTCATCTCACACTATCCTGTTACAGGGCCTTGAGATTAATAGAGTCATGCAGTTAATCCTTGTATTATTACAAGAATACACAATGTCAATGATGCATTTGGAAGTTAGCTTCCGAGTGTAACAAATATATTTTACAAACTAAACTAATGATTTACTGTGCATTTTAAAGTACACTGTATTCAACTGAGCAGTAAAAATTTACAGAGCATTGTAAGTCTCAGTAATGATGTAAGTACTGACACTTTCTGTGTCAGGATCCTGGTTGTTCTTCCTTCTGATGAAGTGGATCCAGAGATGGTCCTCATTGTGGTTGAAGCCAAGACAAGACTGGATGTGGAAATACTGCAAAAGCTTGTTCACTGCTAGTGGGTCTGATATATTTACTGAATTTTGCTTATCCCCCTGCACTCTGGTACACTTATAATGTATTTCTGTTATTAGACTTGGACACAATCAAGTTTTCTCCAATCATCTTGTTGTCATCTTTTACATAACGTTCACTGAAGTGTACTGATGTCTCTTTTGCCCTGGATTTGCATTTTATTTTCATCTTATTTACCGTTGCTACTCATCAGTGTCTCACTTGATCCCATTGTTGCCCTGGGTAACCTTTACCATGGGGACCATCTTGTGTTACCTAGAATTGGCCGTTTTTAACCAAATTTGTAGCAGGCCCGCGTCACAGGGCACCAGAGGGCTCCACTGTCAGAATGCCATTAAATGAGACAATACAGGGCTCCTGTCTGTATTCCTGTCTGGAATTATTAAAGTGGGGAGTTTACAGAGGAATTGTTTAGAGCTTGTGAAGAGCTGCTTAATAAATTCTGCAAATTTGTAATTTTTTTTAATTTTTTTGCTTGCATTGAAACATAAGGCTTTGCATGAAGTTTAAGGTGGACTGTGGTTCCCTAATCTGCACCATAGTTTGCAGAAAAGTTTTTTATATTTTCTAAAACAAAGTGCAATAACTAGCAAACCAAACTGTTTGTTTTAACCAGACCAAACAAGTCATCGAACTGATATTGCATTTTTGGCATCTTACAAAGTACTGTTTATTGAGATCCTGTTTCCTTTCACATAATATTCAATTAAGTGTACTGATGTTGGTACATTTTTTTTATATATATATTTTCTTGTTGTACTATGTAACAACCACAGAGTGGTTGTTCAGAGCCAGATGACAATAATCTTGTCAATGACCATTTTACGTCTGGTGTCTGTCTGTCTATTATCTGTCCCACACAGGCTTTAGGTTTAACACAGTTTACTGACTTTTACTATAAGCCAAATTATTTTGTAAAGCTGAATTATTTGAAAAAAGAGCTAGAAATAAAAACATATTTCAGAAATCATCTGTTGGGGCCTTATCTTTGATGTACTTGTGGATCTTGGATGTTTCATCCTGGATAGTGGCTCTCACACTCACTAGTCCACGGCCGCCTTCCTTAGCGTACAGTCTCAGGGTGCTGGATTTGGGATGGAACCCTCCATGCATGTTGAGGAGCTTTCGTGTTCTTAACGTCTGTGGTCTGTATCTCTTCCTTTGGCCACCTTATTATTCCCGCAGGGTTTCTGATCACTGGCAGGGCGTAGCTGTTTATTGCTTGTTCTTGCCATTGAGCTGACTTCTTAGGACTTGCCTTACTCGTTGGAGGTATTTGGCAGTTGCTGTTTTCCTTGTTACCTCTTCAAGGTTGCCATTGGCCTGTGGTATTCCATGGTACTTGTGACCATCCTCAATGTCTGCTATTGTTCCATCTGGTAGTGAGACCCCTTCTGTGTGGCCTACCTTCCCTCTCTTTGTCACCATTCAACTACACTTCTCAAGCCCAAATGACATCCCAATGTCAGAGCTGTAGGTCCTGGTGGTGTGGATCAGTGAGTCGATGTCCCGCTCGCTCTTAGCGTATAGCTTGATGTCATCCATGTAGAGGAGGTGACTGATGGTGGGCCCATTCCTGAGTCGGTATCCATAGCCAGTCTTGTTGATTATTTGGCTGAGGGGTTTCAGACCTATGCAGTGGGGACAGAGCATCTCCTTGATATATGCCACATTTGATGGATACTTGTGCAAGTGGCTTGCCATTAGCTTCTAGGGTGGTTTTCCATAGCCTCGAGTTTGCAATGAAGTGTCTTAGAGTCCTGCTGATGTTGTACATCTCCAAGCATTCAGTGATCCATGTGTGTGGCATTGAGTCGTATGCTTTCTTGTAATCAATCCAGGCAGTGCACAGGTCGGTGTGTCGAGTTCTGCAGTCTTGGGTGACTGTTCTGTCAACCAGGAGTTGGTGTTTGGCTCCTCTGGTTTCTTTGCCGATGCTGTGCTTTGCTCATGTATTGATCCATGTGCCCTCTTATCTTAGCCGCGATGATGCCTGACATGAGCTTCCATGTTGTGGAGAGACAGGTTATTGGCCGATAGTTGGATGGGACTGTACCCTTTGTGGGATCCTTCAGGATCAGGATTGTACGCCCTTCAGTAAGCCATTCAGGGTGCTTCCCATCCCTTAGCAGCTGGTTCATTTGTGCTGCAAGGCGCTCGTGGAGTGCAGTGAACTTCTTTAGCCAGTAGGTGTGGATCCTGTCAGGGCCCGGTGCTGTCCAGTTTTTCATACCTGAGACTCTTTCTTGGATGTCTGCTGCTGTGATGGTAACTGGATTCTGTTCAGGGAGGTTGCTGTGGTCCTCTCTCAGAGCCACCAGCCACTGTGCATCGCTGTTGTGTGATGCCTCCCTCTCCCATGTACGTTTCCAGTATTGTTCAGTTTCCAGCCTTGGTGGGTCGGCTTTGCTGTTATTACCCTGCCACTGAGCGTACACTTTCGCGTAGTGAGTTGTGAACAGCCGGTTTATTCTTCTGGCTTCATTCTCTCTTGTGTACCTCTTTAGGCGGCTGGCTAAGGCTTGGAGCCTTTGTTTGGCAGTTTCAAGTGCTTCAGGTATTGGCATCTGGTTGTACCTTTTGGGTACTTGTTTTCTCATTGCCACTTGCTCGGCCTTTGTCAGTTGGCTCACTTCTCTCCGTGCCTTCTTGATTTTAGCCTCCAGCCTTTGTTTCCATGGTGGGTATTGTTTCTCATGGTTGCTCTTATAGTCAAGCATCTCAAGGATCACTGCTGCTGAGGTGTATATCATTTCATTGGTCTCAGTGATGGTTGCGGTAGGGATCGCACTCAATGCTGCATTCACATCTTCTAGGAGACTTTCTGATGGTACTTCACTTAGCCGTTGTAGTTGGCATCGGGGTTGCCTTTCATTCATTCTCACCATGATCTAGTCTTTCAGGTCAGTCGCTGCCTCGTTCAGCATTATTGCACTTGTTGTGGCTTCGTACCCAATCTCTGGTTGGGGAGCCCCTGTTGGCTCCCCTCTGACCTCTCATCCTGGCTCCCCCTTGCCATAGCATTTGTGTTGTATCTCATCAATCTCAAGTTGTGATAGCAGTTGCTGCTTGTGGATGTTGGATCACTGAGCTACTAGTTGCTTCGACGTAAGCGTGGATTGTGGATTTTGAAGTAACCATTCATCCCACATCCTCTTCATGTAACCCCTCTGACTAGGGTTACTGGAGTAGTAGCATTCCAACAGAGCCTTGTTATCGCATCTCGCCCATCTCCGTGTTGTTCTTGTTCCTGTTCCTGTTCTTGTTCCAGTAGCCGATTTGTCATCAAGTTGCTCTGGTTCCCCAACACCTGACGCAGACCTTGTTTGGCCGGTCTGATCCGGCTTCTCATAGCATTTATTGTCTCTTATCATTTTTATGAGGTAGGCAGTAGCGCGAAGGGTCTTGCCTAAGGACCCCACTGGATAGTGCCCCGAGGGGGATACAAACCCGGGAAAGACCTATCTTTACCAGCTGAGCTATATATATAAAGTTGTTTCTATATCAGATATGCATCTTATCTGAAGTAGACTTTTAAAACTTGGATGCTTTGCCTATAATAAATCTAAAGAACATTCTAGTGTAGAGTGATGTGACAAGCTTGAGGTACTACTGCAGTCAACATTGTTCCAGTTTATTCCCATCATTCTGGGACTCAATCAAGTTCTGCTTGTGTTTAAAGCAATATAGTCAAATAATGCCATACAATGGAAACTCTAAATCCTGTCTAAAACCAGACACCAACGTTGATAATAAAAGCTTGCTAGCATTTTGGTTTTGTGTGTTCTTTAATTTCTCATTTTCACCCGAGTAAGGATTATATATTGTCCACTCAACAAGGCCTTTGGGTCCCCTAGGAGAAAAGCACAATATAAATCTAATCCATTATTATTATCATCAGTATGTCAAAGTAGTGCTGCACGGTACATTTTCTAGTGCTTTGAACCTGTTTTGGCAATGGGAACGAAACATGGTACAAACCCAATCTGTACTCCTACAAAATGTCTGTCATAAGACATGTAATAGACTTTACGCTACAGGTGTTACACATTTCCACAAATATATCAAACAAAGTTAAACTAACATAAATATTAGGGTCACCAAAGCACACAACAATCATTGTAGAGTACCATGGTCCTCCAGGAGTCCTCTTGTGGACACAATGCTGTTTATAACTTGGCTTTTTACTGCAGTAATGCACAAATGCCATGACACAACAGCTCCTCTTTCACCTTTGTTCTCCCATTTTATACAAGCTCATAAAAAATGTATTTAAGTATTTGTGCAATGCTGGGTACTCTGTTGCCTTGGCAACCACCTCCAGAATCAGAAAGGAAAGCCCCGGGCCTGAAGATGGTACAATATCTTTCCTCTGTGCTTTTTTTTCATTTAGTCGTATTGTTTCTCTCTTCAGTGCACCGCAGCAGAAAACACCAACACTGCTTTTATTTCATTAATAACACATGCAGTCATACACACACTTTATTGGCGTGCATTATCACAGCACATAGCAATATCACAGCGCTCTGCAATAGAAAGGTCATATACCCTCAGAGCCTGTTCCTTAGTGCGGCACATGTCAGGTCACAGCTTCCAATCAGAAGAGCAGCTGTGATAAAGGAGCCCTGACCGCAAGAAAATGATGAGGTTCCCTGGTTATAGATTTTATACTGCACTAGCATATTCAGCATTTCTTTATACAACGATGGATGAATAGAAACATTAACCTCACGGACCTTGACATGGTCAAGGGTTAGAAATAAAATTACAGTAATGTTACTAAACATTACATTTCATGCCTGAAAAAATCCTTCCTACATAAAGACTTTTATCCTATAATTATTCGCGTGGAGAATTTCCTAGTTGTGAGCCACAAGGAAAGCTACCCAAGCATGCAGTTAACATGCAAACAAAATTAATGCTTAAAAGCAGAGAGAGGTGATTAAGAAACTGACACTGTATTCCCCAAAAATCTTCAACGATGATGCAAATAACCCGTTGTTTACGTTTTGTCTTCGCAAACATCTGGCCAGCAGGCATGTCAACCTGTTATTTAAGTCAACTCTTTGCTTTGTTTTTGTTGACAGTCTTGTCTTCTGTCATCACATTGATCTTCTTTTCAAAGAAGCTCTTTAGCAGTTATTGGAGTTATTTTGTAATTTTTGCAAGGTTTAGCATGTAGCTAATGTAGGGAAAAGTTTATTATTTATTTGACACGGACCATGTGCAAACACATTGATCTAACAAAAGAAAAGATGCTTCATACCAGATTTAGCTAAAGCTAATTTCCATCTGCAGTCTCTGGGCAGATAACGAAGGTCCAAAAACACAGTGCCCACGACCCCTTCCTTGTCCAATTTCACTTTTACCACTTCAATAAAATAGCATCATGCAGTTTCAGTAGAATGATTCTTTCTAAAGCCAAATTGCATTGGATTCAGCAGATTATTTTTGTTTAGGTGTTCTGATAGTTGTTCTGTTATTACTTTCTCAATGACCTTTGAGATAACAGGAAGTATGCTGATAGGTCAATAATTGCATACTTCATGTTTGTTGCCAGTTTTGAAAACTGGCTTGACAACTGCATTTTTTAAAGCGGCGGGAAACATGTTCTCCTAAATAGATTTATTTGTCATATAAATAATATAAAAATCCCTTTATGATTTCTGATTCTATACCAATTCATTGGTTGTTTTGAGCTTCATAACATTCAGATTATTTTCGAAGGTTGGGTCAATATGCTTGATGATAGGTGCAGTTGGGATGTTTACAAAGTTCCTTCACTGATTCTATTAAATAATTGTTGAAATTATTTGCTATTTTGGAATCCAGATTTTTGTTTATATCAATTTCCATTTTCTGATATTGAAAGTTTTTGTCCAGTGATTTTATCAATGGCTTGCTAAGTTTTTTAGTATTACCTTTTGCGTGTTAAATTAAATGTATATAAAAGTTTGCTTTGGTCCTTCTTAACAGCACCTTATTTCTAAGCTCCTTATATAATAGTCGATCGGTCAAGTGGCCCGTTTTCAAGGATTTTTTAAGTGCTGCATCTCTTGTCTTCATTTGATTCCATATGGACTCATTTATCCAAGGAAGGGATTTTTTATTTTATTCTTTAAATGTGATTGATTAGAGTATTTGGATAGGAGTTTTTAAAAACTGATTGCTGATTGACAGTTTTTACTAGATGTTATTTGATTCCATTAAATCTGTATTTCATTATAAAACAGTTCCAAATATTTTTTGGAAATATAAGAGGCCTCTTAATTTAGGTCAACTGAGTATTTTTTTTTATATCTCATTTTGGTTTATTTCCTAACTATTAAAGTAAGATTATGGTCAGACACACCTTTTATTAAATTATAGGTTTTGGAAGTTTGTTCTTCTCGATTTGTAAAAATTAAATCTATTAGTGTTTGAGACGATTTTGTTTTGGGTTTTTTATCATTTGTGCAATCTGAAACTTGTTACAAATTTGTTTACACTTTTTCCTATTGCTTTAGTCCAACCAATTGATATTAACATCACCTAACAGAATGGTGTCCTTATTGTCACATTTCTTCAATATCTCAGTGAAATGGTTAAAGAAAATGTCCTTTGCTGTAGGTGGTCTATACAGCACATTAACCATAAAAGACATTTCTGCTGAGAGTCTAATTGTTACTCCCACACATTCCACTGGGTCACTGAAATTTTCAATCAATTTACACTCAAGATGTTCTTTTACATATATCATTACTCCACCAGAAATCCAGATTATCCAACTGTCATTCACACAACATTTCTAATATTCAAATGTCCTCCGAGAATCCCTTTTGACTTTATGTCTGAAACAGTCTAAATATTTGTTGTTTTAAAGTCACTCTGTCTTTTAATATGTCCACTGAACAAGGTGAAAAAGTGTTGGCGTTTTCTACCTTTTCTTTCATTGTGTGCGATATTAAGTTGGTTTGTAAGGATGACACCCTCATGTCCATGGCTCTAGGAGCAGAACATAGTTAGTATGTTTGGAACTGCTTCACTGCTTTGGAAGTTGTAGATCCACAAGCAGCAAGTGTAAATGCTGTGTTTTGCAGTTTGCCGACAGCTCACAGGGCCTGGATTTTGTTGGATATTTCCACACAATAGCATGAGCGTGCACAGTAAGTTAGACACCTACTTGTGCCGATGTTTGGGATTCATTGTTGTTTTTATGTTGATGAACGTTTAAAACCACAGAATAAGCAATGTACTGGCTCCATGAAACAACAAGTGGGAAAGCCGTGTGCTGCATAGGGAGTGATGAAAAGTGACAGGCAGCTGAACAGTGTTCCACACTGCTGCACAGATAGAAACAAATTGTAGAATCAAAATCACACGTAGTTCCCTGGGCACACATACTCTTTATGTGAAGACTTTTTGGTAGTTTTATTCCTTTGTTGTTGTAAAAGAAGATAGGCAGCATCCTATGTTGTTTTAGGTTAGGTCCTATCGCAGTACCTGCCAGCCTGTGCGCACCTACCGCCATCTTGCTTCCTGGTTTAGTCCTGGTTAAGTTGAGTGAACCAAGGTTTGAAGAAGCATTTGGCTGAAGTAGACATTTTTCAAACTAAAACAGCCAGAAGACTGTAATAATCTATCAATTGGAAATAAAATTATTTATTTAGGCCCAAGCCAGTGATAACCAGGAGGGACTATTGTTTTTGCTCAAGTTATTATTTTTTTATTTTAATTTTTTTTTTCTGCAAAATGATCCTTAATTTTACCCAGTAAACATGCGCAAAAAGTAATTTTTATTGGGCCCAAAGTTCAAGGCAAATTTTTATGTATTTGAAGTCCCCGAAAAAAAAATATGAAAAATGACTCAGTGGCGACCCCTAGAAAAGTCAAAACACATTAGGCCTATGGAAAGTGAAAGTACATTTTTTCCAACGTAGAAAAATTAAACTTGGTACATCCATAGGACACCTCAGGGCAAACAGAAAAGTCTATGACAGCCACAGCCTAAACTCAACAGGAAGTCCGCCATGTGGGGTGAAAGGTGCGACCACCTAAATCCCACCCCCCTCGTCAAAAGATTAAACTCAGTGTGTTTTCTTCTAAATGGCCCCACATTTGTTGAGTACTATCTAGACACGAGTGCCAATAAAATTTATCAGTTTATTTTTTGATACATTTGTGGCTGTGGTCGTAATGAGCCAGTAAAGAGGCAGCCATTTCTTTGGGAAATAAATGCCATTTCCCAATTGCCAGGATGCTTCCTTTGGAGGAGGCTCCTCTAAAGCCACGACTAGAGTCTTGGAAAACTCCTCAAAATCTTTTGGAACTGGTAAACTTGTTATTTTAGACAACTAATATTTACATTTTCACTTACTTTAACAGGCGGGTGCAGCGCTTTCTGAGTCATTGCAAATCTCCAGCCAGTACTTTGTTTTTCTCGCATTAGCCCAAGCATAATCTATTATTTTCAAAAGTTCAGACAGATCACAGGAAAACCAGGGAATGTGGAGACCTTTAACTCTAAATACAAGGTGGTGTAGCAGGCCCCAGCAGTAGCACAGGCCCGAGATGATGAAGCAGGCTCCAGCCAGAAGAAGATTCAAGCAGAGGCACAGGCCGGTTATTTGACATTACTGTGAAGTTTATGCTTTAAAGCACGAAATGCAATCCTCCAAGTACATGTGTCCCCGCGGTCGCAAGGGAGGCGAGGGCCTTTATCGCCTCTTGTGGCTTTAATTTGTATTATATTTGTGTGCCCTGGTACCAAATGATCCACAGCCTGGTCTGTGACCTGGTGTTTGGGGCACCACTACAGGTCGGGCACCTACTAAAAAATCCACACTCAAAATTTTCCTCACTGGGTGTCAGGTTATCAGATTGTGGTTAGTTCAAAAAGAGGCAGCAACACTCAGGATGACCTTTGCCCCTTTCAGCATGCACGTTTGGAGTGCTCCAGAGGAGGTCAGGGAAGTGGCTGTCCAAGTCACATCACATGCTGGAACTGACAGAGCAGAAGAGCAATCAGACTCTGGACCTGGAGCGCTTCAAACTGGAAACTGTGGACACGGTACTACCGTAGCAGGACTTATGTAAGACTGATGTGAGTGACAAATCGAAGACAAATGTGATCTGAATGTAAAATAAATAAAGTATTGTTATATACAAGTCTTATTACATTTGATATTCCAGTCTTTCTGGTACCTTCACATTGTGTATACACCCATAGTTCTGATGATGCACAGCTCCATTTGAGAAGTTATTATTATTACCACAGATCTATAAATCAACCGGGTCACGCATGGGAAGAGGCATGTGACAGAAGAGGAAGGACTTTCAGTTAATTCAGTCAATTCAATAGCCTAATATCATCTATGACTTCAAAGTGCAATACAGACTGTACCAGATATCCCTGAGAAATACGTTAAACTTATTGACAATTAAGATTATTCAAAACTGTGGAGTGCTCAGGACGGCTTGGAATCAACATTTTTACTTTTGTAAAAAATAAAAAAATAGAAAGAGCAGACAGTTCTCTCTCTGAGGTGACAGGTAAAGTGTGAAGGGCCGTGACATCTGTGCTAAGCATGTCCTATGTATGACTGCAGGCCTGTCCAGAGGGGACGCTCACAGCCGAGACCTCAAAAAGGGCAGGTGTTTCTTTGTCCATCCGTGTGTTGCACTTTGAGACGATTCCGGGCCATTTCAGCTTCCAGTGCGTGCGCTAAGTGAGAGCTTGTGTCGTCCTGACAGCTGGAGGTCTGTGCCAGGGCAATGGGGCGATGCTCTTAAGAACATTTTCACCAACAGAGCCTGCTGAGTCTTTGTTGCCCGCACAGAAACACTATAGCTCCCTGGAACTTGGGTGTCTCTAACAGTTGTGAAAACTCAGAATTAGTTTTGTGTCAAAAAGATAAAACTTTGAGGAACCTAAATAAAAAGTGTTTGAGTAACAGCTCATGTGTCGGTCTGTTCAAAAGCACATAAAACATTCTTGCCTCGGAAAGTTGACTTTTTTGCCCACCAAAACAGCTTTAATTAACTGAGATTAATTATTAAAAGATGTGTTATATACATGTGGTACACTAAACACATAACCAGCGAAGAGTAACAGCATGTGAACTGACATGACACAGTATTACTTTTGGAACTACAAACTAACTACTGCTGTTTGTTAGCTAACTGTTCCCACATGTAATACATGCAGAAGGTTAAGCTCAAATGTAGAAGAAAACAACTCAGAAGTATCCATGAGGGTATGTAATTGTTATGATGGGCACAGTATGTTGACAGGCAGCTTCTTTTTTTGGTGTGAACTGTCGTCGTGCTTCACTTAGATGGAAAGCGCTACTTTCGCACCTCAAGTATTGGAGAGAAACAATTTTTGCAGAATCTGCAGCTGCTCAGGTAGTGTTATAGTTCTGCTAAGTGCGTCATAAACACCTCTGTCATATGTGTGAGTGTACATTTCCATGTGACTCACCACTCAACACAATCCACCTTGTTTGTCATTGAACCTTCTAATTTTAACCAATGTGCAGAAACTAAACCGCAAAGACCTTTTAAAGAAGGTTGAAGAAATAGGACTTTGCAACCAAACCCATTGCAAGTCAATACTTTTAAGGATTTTGGTATTGGTTATATCAAGATTAAAATAAAAGATAATTGCATACAGCATTGTTTGCATGGCCCCAGTACTGTATGTGTGTTACTTTACCTAAAATACATTTGTATAATATGCAATGCTTACCTTGATGAAGGTTTGTGGCTTTAGCAATGTGTGTCAATTTTATGAGGCAGACTTCATTTTGACAAGCTATAGGCTTGTTACACTGAGTGATAGAGTATGGGTTGGTTCATAATTTGTGGTTGGGTGAAGCCATTTATTATTAAGCAAATAATAATAATCATAATGACCGAAATAACCCGTATGACCCTGATCCAAAGTTTACACACCCTGGTGAGTTCGGCCTAATAACATGCACACAAACAGGTTTGAAGAGCTACTAAAAGGTAGAAGAATGGGCAGCTTTACCATCTGAGAAAATAAAGAGCCTCATCCACAACTACCACAAAAGACTTTAAGCTTTCATTGACGTTATAGGTGGCATTATACAGTATTAAGAACTGGGATATGTAAACTTTTTATCAGCGTCATTTGGGTAGTTTCTGTTGTCATTATGATTTAAAAAGAGTAAACACAATTGTTTGAAAATAAATGGCTTCCCCCAACCACTAACTATGAGTGAAAAAAAGGTCTTGTTATCATTCATATTCTTGGAGAACTGGCCCTCCCAAAAAATAAATCACATACAACTGTATCGCTGGTGTTCTCCTCGCCACATCAGATGGGATTGGATCCATGAACAACATTCAGTCATTCATTTTTTTCTGCTTAGTCCCGTTAGGGTCCATGGGTGACTGGAGCCTTTCCTTTGGGCCTTAGGTGGGGTACACCCTGGAAAATCTGTCAGTAGGGCTGAAACACATTTACCAACTGACCTATAGACTGAATGAAAACAGTATGTGTTAAATAAATGCATTTAACTGTTTTTACAAAATTTGCCTGCACTTCATTATAACAATACTTTCTTAAGGACATAAACAGCACACTTTGAGTGTCACTGTCTCCCATCAGACCATTGCTGAGACCGTTGTTTTGCAGGGAAACAAGCCCAAGGTGCCACTAAGTCTCACTGGAAAAAAAACTGTTGATAGTTTCTTTGCTCTGTATTTCCTTTGAGTCAAATTGGACCTAGACAGAAGAGTATCACAAATCTCTTGGAGCCCAATGCTCTTTTGCACAGTACAATAGATCAATGCACTTTCCTGCCAACATGTCGGATGGTGCGTGACATCATGTCCTAAAGCTCTACAAACAGATATCTAAGACTTATAGACCAGTGAATGAACAAATGCTGTGAGTACTACAGAGAGAACTGAACAGTGGGTTTAAGGTTAGGCCTACCCTGTCAGCTCTCATCATTCTCACTTGCCGTGCTTCTTTCTGGTTTTTGCACTTCAAATTCTACACTGTCTGTCTAAATAAAACATCATTTATCCTGCTTTATCTGCCAATGGTTAAACAACAAAGCAGGCCGTTCTCTCAAGCCTCTGCTTATCTCTATTGTCCTCTTGATTCGGCAACAGTGTGTGTATAAACAAAAGAAAATGCACATGAAAAATAATCCACAGACCCCAGAGCTGCACAGCGAGCTGAGGGGGTTATTGATTCTGTGTCATGAATAGGTAATAGCTGTAAAGCATCTCACTCTAAAGCAAAACACATCTTCCTCTTTGGAGTGATGCTGTTGTCAGCTCTGATTGTTTTATTAGATACAATTTAAAAATGCAGCTCTTAAAACATTCATAAATTGTCCTTATAGTTTAGTATAGTACAATTTAAGATTTTACGAGGAAATTTAAACAAGCTGCCAGGATTAGGGAAGTTTTTAAATGATTTAGGCAACAATATAATATCACTGACAGTTACAGTTAGGTATAAAACCGGTTTGCTTTAGACCATGTTAATATAATAATAATAATAAAACCAGTTAATATGGGGCCAGGTCTTCCTGCTCTCGGAACACTTCCTCCAACTCTTTAAGGTAAAACTGAGCTGTTTCCAGGCCAACTGAGAGTCATAGACCTACCAGCGTGTTCAGGACTTCCTCCTTCCAGGAAATGCCCAGAACACCTCCCCAGGGAGGGTTCTAAGAGGTAACCACAACAGATGTCTGACCACAGCTCACTGCTCTCGATTAGAGGCTGACATTTTTGGGGGGATCCTGCGGACCATGGGAAAGAAAATCAATATTATTCACATAATTGAAACAGGACAGGAATAAAACTATACACAAATATACCGGCCCTGCGACTAACTGGCCACTGTCCAGGGTGTACCCCACCTCAGGCCCAAAGCTGCTGGGATAGGCTCCAGTCACCTGTGACCCCTAACGGGACAAAGCGGTAGTAAATGAATGAATGAATGAATGAATGAAATATACCGTTGATATATATTTACATTTTGAACTAAATTCTATTTGCCCTATCGCTATATGCTCTCCTGTTTGATTTAAGTGAATGATGTGTTCCACACACCTGTAACAGTTGAAGGTAATGCTAGTATGTGTTGGTGGTGGTAAGTTAGTATGCCAATGCCAACCACCAATAGAAAAAGGCAAAAAAAATCACTGTCCTCCCAGATGACCAATCTTCTCACAGTACCTCTAAGGGACCACCTGGCTACCTTGTAGAGAAAATTTAGTTAGATAATTCATAAACGCTAGTTCGTTCTTGACCATAAGTGCAAGTAGAATCATATTGGCGGTCATTTCAGGGAATAGTTTAAAAATCCAAACGCTGATATAACAAGATCAGTCTCAAAGGAGGCAGAGTCAGAGGTAAAGGAATAGAAGAATACAAGAAAACCAGTCATGGTTGTTGTTTCAATGGACATAACGTAACGCACATGCACGTTTACCTAATTCTGACTTCCTGTTTTGCTAAAACTGAACTAAACTACGCAGTGCTAGCAGCAAAGTAGAAAATGTATCCTGTGAACACAAGTAACAGACAGGCCTCCAGCGCACTCGAAATATTAACACACCGCGCAAGACCAAGAAAAGAAAGGTTTTATACAGTGCCACTAAAAAGACAAAATTGGAGTCCGAAATAAGACAAGAGTCAAATCAGAGAGCTGAGATTTGCTTTGGGGATAAAAACAGACTCTGAGCTGGCTTTCCTTCCATTGAAAAGGTAAGACTTTATTACAGACCATGTATAATATATTGTGGTGTTTTGTTTTCAGTTTTCCAAAGCTAAATAATGTTTGCATGCTTGTAGCCCGGGATGAGAACCGCTAACAGAATGTCTCATAAGTTACTGTCTTACCTTCAGACAAATGTTTTATGAGCCTGACTTCCAAGACTGATGAGTTTGAGACATTTTCTATTTTGGTCTTTCAAATTTCTTTTTTCAAATGTCTTTACAAAGGAGCATTTTGGAGTTAGACTTCATCAGGGACTATTTTCTCCAAGACTTATGTTGGCTCGTTTGCTAAATAACCTTCACCAGAGATAACACAAGCCATGACAACTTTATAAATATTTCCAGGATGTAATATAGGATGTAATTGTTATTATTGTTGGCCTCGTTATAGTCAAGTCATATCAGTTTACTGTGGTCTGTTTATTGGAATAAAAAAATCCCATCTATTAATCTCTCAGTTGTGAATGAAGTTAACTTTTGTCACGTTGACTCTAAATTCAATGTATTGTAGGATCTGTGGCGAGAAGAGCAGGAATAGAATTTCTGGATGTGGGAAGCTCTGACATCATACCAGCCGCTTCAGCAGCACATGACACTCTGTCACAGACTGTACTCAACAGTGGCAAAGGATCTGGAGATGTTTCTTATCTTTTTAGTAATAGTCTTTTACTCACTAAAGTATAGTTTGTCAGTAGGCTATATACCATTATATTATCAACCCAATGAAACAAGATTATCATAGTACTAAGCCTAGTACATGGCTTTTAAATATACTTTGACAATGTTTAAACTTTGCTTTGTAAGTCATCTTCTCAAATCATTTCTAAACCATGTACTCAAGTGTGCATTTTTCCTTCTCACCTCCAGTTTATGACGCTTGGACCCTTTTGGCTGCACTGGACTAAACTGGACTAAACATAGCCACAGCATGTTTTGTAAGTCATTCTTTTTTGTATTTCATATTTTTGTAGCCTGAAAAATTATGCTCTTGTTGTTGATGTCAACTAATGTTAAATGTATTGTTCTGCAGACAAAGAAGTCAAAGCTCTACCGTGTTCACAAACTACAGCTACATCTCTCGGCTGCAGAGCAGAATTTTGGAAAATTGTCTAAAGTCTCCTGGGGACTCCCAAGAGGACACATGGCCCTGGAGTTTTCTCACAACTACAGCCGAGTTGGCACAGACTCTGCAGGGGACAGGAATGTCAGCCACCTGCCCACAGTCCGATCTTTCACAGGAACCGTAATGTTTACGGAACATGCAGCAGTGGAGAAGTCTAGCCTGTTATGTTATGAATCAGCTTTATGCCATTACATTAAGGTTAGTGTGATCTCTTATCTACACTGCTGTAGACATGTGTGTAACTTCTCAAACACTATCTGTAGGTCTGTATACTGTATTTTGCCACAATAAAGTAATTGAATGTTCTTAATGCTATTACGGGTAATAAAAAAAAAAAAAAAAAACAGAGGAACTGTCTCCAACAAGGTTGTGCCATGCAATGTTGCCAAGTCAAGACAGCCCCATAACATCCAGAGACTTGAGGTACTCAGGGCGCATCGTATCCACCTCAGTACCTTGCCACCGAGGAGCTTACCACCTCAGTGACTTCAGCTTGGGTGATGCACGAGTCCACCTCTGAGCCCTCAGCCTCTGCTTCATCGATGGAAGACATGTCAGTGGGATTGAGGAGATCCTCGAATAGACAATATCCCCAAGTGAAGTGAACAGCTGCCCACCTCCCCTTTAAATAGTGTTTTAAGTGATACAAGAAGCACATTTAATTCTTCAATTGTCCTCACTTGGGAGCAATAATCACACAACCCAAAAGACAATGAGTCTGTCTCTGAACACAATTGGCTCAGGGCTCACTCTCTGGTGTGGCTCTGGAGGTGCAGAGCAGGAGGGCAAACTGCTGCAGCCTACCCACTTCTGCCCTTTAGTTTTGTCATACAACAGGCCCAATGGCAACTCTTCACCGTGTCCGCACTACAGGAGACAACATCTCGTTATCCCCTGCCACGTCTTTTGCCGGCTGCCGTAATGCACAGCAGCCGCCTGCCTGTCTCTGAGCTCAAACATAACAATGTATTGAGATTCTCACAGAATAAGGCCCTTAGAGCAGTTACAGCAATTAGTGAACACCAGTTTATCTGTAGTATCACAGGCTGGTATGCTTCTGTAAAGTCTTTGGGAGTTATTAACTCTGCAACAATAACCCTGCCAACGTCTTAAAAAGAAGAATATGGTAATATTAATATTACCATATATTACCATATATATATATACCATAAACATTCTATAAACATTTTCCCCAAATTCCAAATAAAAATATTGTAATTTAGAGCCTTTATTTGCCAAAAGCAACTGGTCAAAATAACAAAAAAAGATGATGTTGTAGCAATTTTGCATATATATATTTATGTTTATGTACATTTTTATTAGATTTATAAAAAATATTTTCATATTTGTATTAATATTACTTTATTCATATTAATATTACTTTTGGGGCACCATCTTGGTTTTTACAGTTCCAAGAAAACTGTTAAGTTCAGTCTCATAATTTGATCTAAAAGAGAATTCTTCTGTTTCTAATATCTTTAATATCAACAGGAAAAACATCAATACCACAAAGTGTATTTTATGGAATTTTTTTAAAAGGTTATGTAAAATTTAATAATATATAATATGATATGAAAAGGTGGACAAAGTTATGGGACAATAATAAGGACAGTTAATACAGGAATGAATGAACAACAGAACAATAAAACTTTTACTGTCAGAGGATATTGTGAAACAAAGGAAGTATTGATTATTTAACTCTATTATTAACTGAGGGACTTTTATGGAGCTTTTAAAGGGGATTTGAAGATGGCTTCTGAGGCCAAGGCTCTTATGTTTTAGATAGTACAGTTATGACGTCAAACTTGTGTTTGAGAACGTTTGGTCAAGCCGACTGGTTTCAGTGGTCAAAAATGGTTTCAAAATAAAATAAAGTCTGCGGCCAGAGAGACGAAAAAACTTTGAACAGCTGATTAAAAAGAAGGAAAAACTTAGCGAAACAAGCTAATCTAGCAGGCTTTAAATTACAAGGAAAATTTACTCGTTTACACGAGGTCCGAAGCTTGTAGGGTTGCAAAGATCCTGGGGTGGACCGGCCGTAGGAAGAACCTGGATCCATGAGCGGCAGAGAAGAGAGAGCATGTTTTGTCTGACTGACAATTTTATCACCTTCACCTGGGTGGCATATCTAAGCGCACTTTTCCAGAGGAAGGGGCGTCGCTTTGGGAATGAAGTTTAACTAAAGTTTCAACTAAGTTAAACATTCTTTATGTTTCACCATATTTCTTTTTCAGCATTTCATAAACACACAAAACACTCGTACTGCTGAATTGTATAAAAAAGATGCATATAGTGAGAATATCGTGGCAACATATATTCATTACAATTCATTAAAAATAAAATGTAACCTGTACACAAGAAAAATGGAATGAGGAGTTTGTCACAACTCCGCTATCTGAAAACGAACAGTATAATTGTTAACACAATATCTTTCTTTTATTCAAATTACACACAAATGTCTTTTTGCAAAGTTAGAGTCATTCGTGCATTTGACCACCAGAGAGAGTAGAATATGACACTTAATCACAAATACAAGGTGTAATATACAGTGCTTGAAAAATATTTTCATAAAATGTTTTTCTTTTTACTTTTTCTTCTTTTTTTGCTCAAGAGAGTATTATTTACTGTCCAAACAGCAATGTTTATCTACACCCCTCCCAAGGTACAACATGCTAGCGTAGACGAAGAAAACAACGAGGGCGATCCAACGGAGGCTAACCTCTTCCAGGAGTGCATAAAAAGTATCAGCAAACAAATCGCTGGTCTTCGGTCTGAGCTGAAGGACAATTTTAATATGTTACGTTAGGAAACTGAAAGAAGAACTAAATTTATTTAAAGAGCACACGAACCAACAGCTAGCAACTAACAAGCTAACTATGCAAGAACACAGTAAGAAAATTCAAAAACAGACTTGCGTCGAGGGGCTGGAAAGCTGGTTGGCGGCAGCCAACAATCATTCGGAGTCATTCGGTGCGCATTTACGGTGTCCCAGAAAGGGAAGAGGGCAACTCTATAATAAACTTTGTGGAAAACCTGATTCGAACTGAAAAGCTCATCCACGATGGAATGGACACTCAACGAGCTCATCGGGCTCTCGGTCCCAAACCAGGGGCGAAGGATTACCCCCGCTCAATTGTTTTCTGCTTTCTTCAATTCAAAACTAAAGAGAGAGTTCTAAGAAATGCCTGGCAGAAGAAAATTCTCATCAAAGAAGAGCTTCAGTGGTAGTGCAACAACGCCATGCCCCTTCTGCAACGCCGCACAGAAGGGCATCCGATTACAATCCCCATTTACTAAGCTTAGGATCCACTGGGATACGGGCCCTCAGATGTGTTACAGCCCAATGGAAGTGGTGCATGATCTGGCGGGGGTATTACAGTGGAGGAGCCATGAACACGAGGAGGATTCAACGCTGAATCTTTACTGAATCAGCTGGAGCGCACATCACCATGGCAACCTGTCACTCGGCAAGGTGACAACAGAACCATCCAGCGGGTTTGAGAGCGCCTTCATCAGTTCTAACAAAAGCTAACCTAACTTGTATCTTTTTATATTTAGTAGGACCCTCTGTTCTTTTTGTAAGGTGTACCCTAGACTTTGATTCAAGAGATTATGCTCTACGAGATATTCATATGCCCTACTTTGTGGCAGTATAAGACTTCAATCTAGAGTGAGTGAGGCTCAGAGTGGGTTATTCACTGGTTCTGGGAGGGGGCCCTGAGGATTCCCCCTCACTTATTGTTGGGAGTATTACCCAGGATGTTTTACACATACCCTATTTGGGGAGTCATACAGTTTCATTGTTTAAGTATCCTATAATACCAGTTTCTTCTTCATTTACTGGTTTGTTCCTGTTTATTTGTGTTGTGTTTGTGTTTGATGTCATGTTTGATTTGATTAATGGCCTAGGTAATCAATTAAAAGAGCCAGAGTAATCAAAAAAGAAAATAAACATGTCTTTCTACAGGAAACCCATTTGTCACCACAGGAGAACAATAGTTAAAAAAATTTGGATACAGAAATACCTATTGGATGTAATTGCATTGAAAGCCGAGGGAATCTGTATTTGTGGGGGTGTCCTCAGTATAATATTAAATTATAACCTGGACATGACTAGCAAAAATAGAAATAAAAAAACAAATAACTCAATATCTAAATACATCTCTTGAAGAAACTGTTCTAGTAGACGTATGGAGGTTACTACATCTGTTGCAAAGGGATTACACTCACTTTTCAATCCCCCACTCGGTACATATACTGTACGCATTGATTACTTTCTGATGCAAAAAGAGGCATGTTATAGAGTGGTGGACTGTAAAATTGGAGTTGCCGATGTCTCTGATCACAAGGTGATGACAATCCTAGGACTCAATGAAAGCTACCTACTTGAAGCGAATTAAAATGGGAAAATGTTTTAACAAATTTAACAAATACTATAAAAGAGTTGGAGCAAAAATTTAGGTCTAAAAAAGAACCTAAAATTCGAAAACAGATTACTGAAGTAAAAACTCAAATAGAGGAACTACTGAATCAGGAGGTGGAGAAAAAGGCAAGATATCTTAAACTCGGCTCTAAATCGGCTAAATTGCTGGCCCGCAGATTACGAAAACAACAGACTGATACAGCAATCTATATAATTATAACCCCTATATCTCAGAATATGGAAACTAAACCAGACAAGATTGAACAAACCTTTAGAGATTATTATGAGAGGCTCTATTCACAAGAAGACATAGTGTATGAGCAGTCGATTTGAGATTTTCTGTATTCATTAGACCTACCTAGTATTGGGGAAATGCAAAACAAAATTAACACTAAGGAAATCACCCTGGAAGAATTAAATAAAGCTGTTGGGAGATTGAAGGCCAACAAAATCCCAGGCAGTGATGGGTTTCCTGCAGACTGGTACAAAGTACTCCATGAGAAGTTAACCCCCATCTTATTAAGATCTCTTAACTGGACTTTAAGGGAAGGCCAGGTGCCTCCTTCTTGGAAAGACGCTATTGTGTCTGTGATTCCGAAGGAAGATAAGAAAAAAGATGACTGTGCTAATTATAGACCGATGTCTATCCTGAATGTGGATTATAAATTATATACCTCAATTATAGCTAAAATATTAGAGCTATTTATCACACATTTGATTGACGATGACCAGTGTGGCTTCATGCCGGGTAGACAGACACATGACTGTATCAGAAGAACTATGCACATACTTCATAGGATCAATGGCTATGACACAAGCGCAGTCCTTATAAGTTTGGATGCCGAAAAGGCATTTGATAGGGTCGGATGGGAATTTCTCTACCTAACTCTCTAGAGAGATTCAGGTTCAATCAAGATTTAATCAAAATTATTAAAGCAATTTATCACCAGCCTACAACAAGAGTTAAAGTAAACGGTTCCCTATCAGAAGAGACATGGCTGTGGATTAAGCCCAACCCTTTATGCTTTATATATCGAACTTTTTGCTCAAGCAATTCGGCAGGAGGATGAAAATAAAAGGAGTAATTATGGACAAAAACAAACATAAAATTGGGCTATTCGCTGATGATGTGATGCTATATATTAGGGACTTGGACACCTCTCTACCAAGACTTTTGAAATTATAAGAAAATTTCATGAATGTTTGGGATACAAATTGAATATCACAAAAACAAATAATCCGCTACAAGTATACACCAGATGAAAAAATTAAGAATATGTTTAAAGTAAACTGGAAAACAAAGACTATTAAATATTTGGGAGTTAACATAACAAGACGACCTGAATTATTATACAATGCAAATTACAGTCTCATTTCTGATAGCTTGAAAAAAGCTCTAGATAGATGGTCAACTTATCCACTGGATTTTATGTAGTAGGATACAGATAAACAAAAAGAGTGTATTGCCAAGGCTATTATATCTCTTTCAAGCGCTCATTAGAAATACACGCTCAATAATTTACAGCTTGGGACAAAATGGTGTCACGATTTGTGTGTGGGGGTAAAAGGACGAGAATCCGTCTCTCTACTCTGCAGCTGCCGGAAGACAAAGTCGGAATGGCACTACCAAACTTAAAGTTGTACTTCCTGGCGGCACAATAATGACCCCTATGCCTTTGGTGTGATAATTCATACACGGCTAAGTGGAAAGACATTGAGACCTACAACCCAGGCAGTACTGTTCAAACACTGGGAGAAGATGGTTTAACTGACACCATTAGGACTAAACTTAATCCTATAGCTCTATTTTTATTAGAAATATGTTTTTCAATTATTAAACAATCGAAATAAAAATAAAAAAATCACAGGTTGCTGAGATGGATAGCCTTGGATAATAGTTTCAAACCAGAAAAATAATGGCAGGGTTATGAGCTTCCAGAAACTTAAGACTAAGTTTGATTTAAAGAACACAGGCTTATTCAGATACCTCCAATTGAGAGATTACTATAATAAAGAGGTTTACGCTGCCTTCCCCGGGGAGGTGGTTAATCATCTTACTGAAGTAATGTGTGGTGCTTACCAACAAAAGACTAACCGGATTGTGTCTAAACTATATCATGGTTTGATGAAGAACCTTAAATGCACCGCACTGTATGTAAAAACAAAATGGGAGAAGGAAAAAAATGTTACAATCACAGATGACGACTGGGATCAGATGTGTTGCGTGCTTCTAATGTCTTCAAGTTCTCAACAGTGGAGGGAATTCAATTGGAAATGTCTCATCAGATTCTTCATAACCCCTCATATTTAAGGCAAGGAACCAAGCAGTCATGTTGGAGGTGTTGTGGATCTATGGAGACAAATTATTCTCACATCTTCCGGTCCTGCTCTAAGATCCAGCCTTTTTGGACAACTGTCAATGAAACTATACAAAAGGTTCTAAAATACAATATTCCTAAGGAATTTGATGTGCTGTACCTGGGGAACATTGTAGAAACCGTGCAAAAAGAGGATCCTTACTTGGCAAAAATTCTACTGAGCACAGCAAGGAAGTCAATAACTAGACTTTGGCTCAACCCTGATGTGCCAAACCTGCAGCAATGGTTGAGCATAGTACAAGATATTTACATCATGGAAAAATTTACTTTTGCAATTAGGATAAAGGTACCAGACTTTATTCAAAAATGGAAGAAATGGACTGCTTTTTGTTTATAAAACGGTGCTATATTTTCTGTTAATTTTACTATTTGTGAATTACTGAAGAAAATGGGCCAAGCATTTGAGCTCTACACAATAATGGTAGAGGCATAATGTAACTACTATTATAATTTTATCATTTAATTTTAATTATGTAAAACAACAAGTGTACCTCTCCTCCACCTTCTCCTCGTTATGTGTGTTACTGTTTATTTAATTGTTATCACTGTCATAAATACAAATAAAAATAAAGTAAAAAAGAAAAAAAAGAAAATGCACCTTAACCGACCCGCACCGTACCGTCGCAGTGGAAATATGGTTCATAGGTAAGATCAGTATAGTCACAAATTGTTTTCAAAAAGCCTAGAGTACAATACTAATTTGGGAATCTTTTGGCTTTTGGTTACATCAGAGTGGTCAACTTTCCAAAAGGTGAAGCTAAACATAACAGATAATCCTTACTTGAGAAAACAAGAAGAGAATAAAAAACCCAAAGTGACAATGTTTTCAAAGAAAAATGTCCTTTTTGTACAATCTATGTTTTTTTTTTATCAAACAGCTGCATAGATAGCATTGAAATAGACACCTTGGGCTAAAATTAGGGAATAGTCCCATTTGGCTTTCTGTTTGTCATAGCCTTAAAGATATGTGTGTCACATTTGTCTGTCTCAAAAAAACAATTAAGGTCCATTATTATGGGGTACCGGAGGTGCATGTTGTTGACTTATGTTGTGTTAAGGCTGTGAATGTTCACAAATGATCGCATGCTGGGTGTGTTGTTGACTAATCCTTAAAAAGACCATCACAATTATATAAAATAGTTAATAAAAAACTTTTGATTAATACTGAAAAT
Source organism: Neodontobutis hainanensis (assembly GCA_024349245.1). NCBI lineage: Eukaryota > Metazoa > Chordata > Actinopteri > Gobiiformes > Odontobutidae > Neodontobutis > Neodontobutis hainanensis. Next base: position 2,347,138 of record JALDNG010000173.1, on the reverse strand, counting down.
TTGTGATGCATTATCTCAGAACACCCATTTTTAAAAGACAAATGTGATGTTCACACAATAGATCAGACTACTGTGATACTTCGAGGGGTACACATAAATTTACACATTTGTATAAAAAAGGTCTGAAAATGCCCAGGCCTTTCATAATGGGAGCTGTGGCGTGCCCCCATGTTTTTATGTTAAAAGCTACAGCAAACTATCCTTTTATGATTTCCATTAGGGTTTTGTACACACTGTTCTGCATAGGCATGCAGGGGAATAACTTAACCGTCACAGATCTCTGGCATTCTCTCGTCACATTGTCTTTATTGGAACATTCTGTAGATTAACTTGTAACTTTGTGCTTTAGATATTTAGAGCCTTAAAATGTTTTGACATTTTGGTTGTCTTACATGAAAGCGGGAGATTCATTATCTGAGAATAATAATAATATAGGCAAAATATACTTAAAAAACACAGCATGTTGTAAATGGACATTGTATTTGTATGCAGTAAGCTTATAAACAGCAAAGATAGCCAACAGGACATGCTTCATAAATCATTTTATGAACAATGCAGAGATTTAAGGGTCCCAGTAGCTCACTTGGAGTGCATACCAGTGGGGGACTCAGGTTTGATTATCAGTGGAGTCATTTTCCCAGTGTCACTCTGCTCTCTTTCATCGGTCTATCTATTGTCTCTATCAAATAAAGGACTAAAACCCATTTATTTTATTTTCCATACATAGCTTAGCCATTAGTTGTTTGAACAATAGTCGCCAAATCGCTGTATCCCTCACAGAAGCCTTTCTACAGCTCTGTAACTGTCTCTCGAAATTTTGGACCCAATTACCATAAATACTTAATTTTTGAACTGAATAATCCATCATTCCTCCAAAATATTCTACAATTTTCTCTCTTTGCTGCTGCTAAGCTCCAGCCGCCTCTGTGCAGCCATCTGGGCTTTGTTTACTGCTGATGCTGTGTCCAGTCACAAATGACTTGTCCCTGATGTGCTCATTGGCTGACGTGTGACTTCATGTTTATATCAACACAAACAATGTCTTTGGAGTTAAACAGACCAGGTTTTGAACACATTAGATGCATTTATATCTCTAGGGCCAACACAAGGTTTAAATTGAAATAATAATCAATTTTAGAGCTAATAATGGGCAATAATGATTATCAGGATTTGATCACGAAGTGTCAGTAGGAAGCCCCTTCTGTGTCTTTAGTGCACGACATTGTGAAAAAGAATCCCCAAGACACTCTCTGCTTTTGTTTAGCTCTTGAGCAGTTTTTCTCCTCTTCTCATATTCCTCAAAAGGAGATTTTCTTTTGCCACTACCTGCTTTAGGTTGTTCCTCAGCCATTTTGCAAATTTGCGGTCTGACCGGCAGAGCAACAATGCATGAACATCGGGGATAGCACTGGAGCAACATAAACATCACATGCATGCGCAGCAACTGGAATGTAGCACACGTAGTAACAGTGATTGACTTTGTCCACAGATGATGTAGATTAATACATTTGATTCAGTGTACCTAATAAATATTCTTATCAGTTAGCAAAGGCAGTTTCAAGCAATAATGCAAAAATATATTAAACAAAACATCCAATGTAACACCTTTAACCTAAGGTTTATGCTTCTGAAAAGATTCATTGTGTGGTCCTTTGTTGTGTGGAGTAAGTGTGGTGTCCAGGATGCACACACTGGCTGCTGCTCTGCTGAAGTTACTCTAAATGTGTTGCTCTCCTGGCAGACGCCGCGCTGGGCAAACACAATCGTCCAGCAGAGCCAAGCAGCAGTTTATTTAGCTTGGACTCTAACACGGGAGGAATGTTTGGATACGTCGGGCTGCGAGTGTGCGGACTTTGTGTCCTCGAGCAGCTGGGTGCTAAAAAATCGTCTGGAGGGTGTGCTTTCATGCAGCCACATGTTACCGGTTGTAGGCCGTTGTGCTCCCCGCATGCTTTTCTACACAAACAAACAGGGACACAATGCTCCTTTTCTCTTTTTCCTCCAGGGAACTTTTCTCTTTATTTTCAGAAAGGTTAGTAATAAATTTGACACTGTATGATTTTTGTATCATCTCCCCAAAATTTTGCTGAAATGAGTTAGAACAAAAAGCATATGTGACAGCGTGTGATCATTAACCTTTTGATTAACCTTTGAACAGTGGCATCTGCTGTGGCTTCCAACAGGCGTAAACAGGCTGCTGAGAGACTGCACACGATGATGAAGAGGACGGCATAATGCTTGGCTTTTGTTGGAAAAATGCTTTAGAACTTCTCTGTTAAAGTAAATCCACCTAAAATATTCATGTCTAAGTCCAATATAATTAGCAATGTATTTTCTGAACTGCAATTAGAACAGTGTTGTTACACCATATGCAACTTACAAGACTACATCATAGTAGTCAAACAATATAAACCCCTTGAAGAAAAGTTTAAAGCAAAAGCATCTGAAATTTTGTCTCTTATTCCAAGAGAAATTTTTGAGATCAACTGATAAAAGAGCTGAGCTTTATCGCTAAAGGGAGGGGTTTGACCTGAAACTAACTTTGATTGGACCAGGCTGTTCTGGCCTTCACAAACAATATGTTGTATGCTGTGTCCAGAAAGAGACGTCTGATACATAAAATGTAACATTAAAAAAGTGCCAAAAATGTTTTGTTGAAAAAATTTTCAAGTCAATCCTGGTCTGTAGGGATGTGTGTGAGAGGCTGGAGATCCAGCTGTGTTCTGCTGCTGGAAACATTAGACTGTTTCTGGTTTATTCCCAGAAGTCACAAGTTCTGCTTTTAGCATGTTTTTCTGTTTTGGAAAGTGGACCACTCTGATTGAACCAAAGAACAAATCATTTATTTTACCAAGGCGTAAAATGCTGATCCTATATAAAAATATATAAATATAATATATAATATAAATAAAACAGCTAATAAATGTCATTTAAGCGTTACAATATTTCCACACCGCCAAACTGGGACACTTTCTCAAACCTGATGAATGATTAAAATGATGATTTGCAAATAGTTTTGTAACAACCAACAATTGCATTGTTTGTTACAATGTGGAATTACTGAGTGGAGTTGCCGGTTATATGTAAATACCACTGCATGTCAAATTAATTAGGTGATAAAGGTTTACTATTACTGCAGTGATTGGATTCATTCATTAATTAATTTACCTTCACTTAGTCCCGTTAGGGGTCACTGGTTTTAAAATGGGCACATGGTTTGTACAGATATACAGTATGTTGGGACATGGGATACGGAGTGTCAAATTATGACTTTTAGCATGTTTGTCTCAATTGGAAAGTGGACAATTCTGAAGGAACCTACGAACAAACCTACGGTAACACACAGTGGAAACAAGGCTTAAATGACCTTTACACAAAACAAAGTGCAATAAGGTTTAAGTCACACTAAATAATAACAACATATTACATACATCCACTACAGAGGTAAGGCTTTAAGATCACAGAGTTCCACCCAACCCACCCACAGGTTCATATATTAAAAACATTTATTTTGTTCTATTCATTATATGACGAGAATACTCTATTTAGTCTTTGATTAAGTTATTGCTGTTAAATAAGTAAATATGAGCAATAACTTAAAGTGAAGAATGCTTACCGTTTACCTGCAGCTAATAACATCATCAGGATTTCATTTGAAATTTTGCAAATCCACAAAATGGAAACCGTCCAGTGCCAAGAGCAAAAAAATCATGCAACATTACTACAATGCAGTGCAATACACCAGTGTTTCCAGAGCCAAGACTCATGCTGCATTGTTTACAGGGTTACGTCAGGCTCCACAGAGCTGCTTCTCTGCTGAAAATCACACACTCTTGTACTGTTTTCTTTTAGTCTCTTGTCAATTAAAATACTGATGTAACCGGCGGTACAAAGAATATGTCTTGTGTTTTAGATTGATGTGTTCTTTCAATCCAGGGAAGTAAATGTATCCACTGAGCAAATGCTGCCTGAATAAATAATCTCAGGGCCCTGTGTCGTACAAAAGAAGCTCTCTGTGCACCTCAGGTCCTATTTAACAAGCCTAATGTGTTTGAATCTGTAGGCGTCCCTTGCCTGTCACTGCTGGGACAGAAACACTGACAGTAAATGAGAATCAGCACAAAAAGGTGGTTTGTCCCCTTCAGGTTGTAGTTCCTGCCTCAAGTGGTGGAGTTCATGTAGGTTGGGGTCTTGGCCTTGGCTGGCCTGGAAACCCCTCGGTATTCCTCCGGAAGACCTGGAGGAAGTGTTCGGGGAGAAGGGAAGTCTGGGCATCTCTGTTTTCACTGCTTCCTCTGCAACCCTGCCCCGTATAAGTGGAAGAAGATGGATGGATGGATTATTTGCAATAAAAAACATTTGGCGTAGGTCATTAATTTGTTGCAATAGAGCCATCATTTAAGTTGGACACATGGTCATTTTTTAAATGAAGTTTTGTCATGTTGGCTTCTCTTGTAATGTCTCATTTGGTCTTTTCCCCTTTTTTAAAAGGGCTGTCTAATTATTCTTTTACACTAATTTAGCTTGGTTTATCGTCTAACGGCGCATGAAAGAACTGAGTGAGTCAAGTCGGGCGGCAGTATAGCTCAGTGGGTAGAGCGGCTGTCCTTCGACTGGCGGGCGGGCGGATCGAATCCCGCTCGAAACATCCCAAAACATCATAACATCCCGCTCTCCTCCGCATACTGTCGTTGTGTCCTTGGGCAAGACACTGGTAATAGTTTAATGTATGTAAAGTGCTTTGAGTGCCTACTACAGTAGGTGGAAAAGCGCTATATAAAAATAAAGATTATTATTATTAAGTGTGAGAGAGAGGCTAAGACAGAAGAAATCATTCATACAAAACAAAATACACCAAAAGATTGGGACAAACTACATTTACATTTATTCATTTAACTTACATTGTTCTACAGTAATTGCCAGTGTTACAGCCACTGGAGGCAAGGTGGGTTAAGTGTCTTGCCCAAGGACACAACAACAGTATTAACTGTGGGGAGAGTGAGAATCAAACCGCCTACCTTCCGGTTGAAAGACGACTGCTCTACCCACTGAGCTACTGCTGCCCCAGCAAACTATGAACCAGAGCAACACGGTCCCAAATGATCCACGACTCGGTCAAAAAGAAAGTTTTTTTATATTTTCCTTTTGTTGGTCTAATACGTGAGACGAAAAATCTGTGAAATGTGGTTTTGTCTTCTCTGTGTCACAAATATCACTGGAGTTGGAAAATTGGCTTCATACAGTTGTGCTCCATGGCAGAATTTGTGATTTTTTTTTTTGGACATTTTTTAGAGAATATCAATGATAAAGAGTAAACACTTGAAAGAGTAAACACAATGTTGTGTTTACTCTTATGTTTTATAATTTTATTATTCTATATATCATATTTTATATTATAGTGACAACAGAAACACAATTGTTTGACAATAAATGGCTTCACCCAACCGCTAATTATGAGTGAAAGAAACATTTTTTTGTTAGTGTTCATATTCTGGCCCAGAAAAAATATCACAAATTCTGCCAGGGTATATACACTTATGAGCACAACTGTACATCCAGTTTAATCAAGTAGCTGTTAACATCACTAGTAAGCATCAGCTAAGAGTCCAATGGCTATACCTAGTACTTCTTAAACATTTAGGGGCTCCGACTTCTTCCCTAAACTCAGCACAGCAACAGACGTTTTTGTAAGATAAGCTTTCAACTCTTGCAGTAGATATTTTCCCATATAGTTTTTACGTCAATGGTCATTAAATTCTGCTCTCTGTCTACAGTAACTGTGACACTGACGACCAGTTTGACACACTGCATGGTAAAGACCTCCACATGAATGATGATCCTCTTCAGTCGCTCGCAGGAGAATGTGTTGGCTGTTTGGATAGACACCCGGCAGCGCACTTGGCTTCCATCAATGAAGCGGTAATAAGAGCTGTCTGTATTATTCTTGAGTGCACTAGCATTTAGCCACAAGCAAGGTTTGTGGTCTGGCGTTGTCACATATACTTTACTGTGAAGGCTATTTTGATGAATCGTACCTGGAGTGATTCTACAAATGTCCAGCACCGACCTAACTGCAGGCTGTGGTTATACAGACAGATAGCTCCTCGACCGCTCCAGGCGTTGAATATGTTTACTGCTGAATGATGTGACACAATGGCAACAGTTTTCTTTGTACTCCGTTCAGTTATTTGAGTGAGCATCAGGAGAAATGCACACTGGTTTGAACTGATATTTCAGCATTTCTGAGTGGTTAGATGGAGTGTAACTGCCTACTTGATTAAACAGTTCATTGTCATTTGCCTAAAAAGAACTACTATTGAAAGTAATGGATGTCTACTAGTAATGTAAGTAAGTAAAAGGAGAAAAAAGCAGACAGGGATCAGTTTAACTCAAATATACAAATATCAGAACAAATCTACTAAAGCTACTTCAGCTTTAATGATGAATGTTATCTTTCTATTTAAGGTTTTGGGGTTGCAGGGTGCATTGCAGTTTGTCCAACTAGTCCATGTTTTATTCTGCTTGTGGTTCAGGTGGGGGGGATTTGGGAGTATGGATGAGATTGTCTGTTAAGGGCTGACCTGTACAATCGGAGCAGGAGCCTGTGTCATTGGTGGACCTGTTACTGGTTCAGTCAATTTTTTTACATTTACTTACAGATTATTTCATCACAGATAAGATACCTTTCTTTTTATTGTAGCTGTAGATACATCTGAAAAATCATTTACAATAATTTCCATTTACATCAAATGTATAGACCATAATTAAGCACAATGTATAATGTATTGAAATATAAAAATCTTACATATACAGTAAAAATCCCAAAACAATAGCTCACTACAATATTTAGGTTAGAGATGTAGAGGATTAGCAGCTCATTAGCCAAATGCAAAAGTCACCAAAAGAAGATTGTTAACAGTTTTTGGTGTGTAGTCAGACACAAGTATGTGGGACTGAACAGAAGGAGGTCTGCTGGTCTTCCTTCAGAGAATTTGAATCAAAACATATGTAATCCCAGTATTCTGGGGCATTTTAGATGATGTTATAATATTTTAGATGGATATTTTTAGTGGCCACAACAACAGAGAATGAAGTCTTTAAAATTGAAAGAATCTATGTCAAAAATTCTTTCTATTACCCACCCTTTACTCTTTTTATGCCTATGGTAAATTGTTGGATTTTGCACTAAAAACACATCACATTGTTCCGCCTCTGTTTTGAGACAAACCCGTCAACAAGCTGTAGCTTTAGCCTCTTTACAGGCCTTTGTATGAAATGGCCTCTTCCAAATTGTTGCCATTAAGTTAGCTGCCATGCTTACAGTAGATATACAATGAATACGGTCAATGGTAAATGCAAACTGATGGGGTCAATGGCGAGTGCAACAAGCTTGTCATTGACTACACACCCCATGGACACGTGGGGAATGGTGAGAGCTTTCTAAAAATGTATTACTTGTGGTATTTAGAAAAAGGTCTTTATTGTTTTTTTTGGCATGTCACACAGGCATTTTTCTAAATGCTGACTCAGCTTTTTTACATTTTATTTTTTCTATCTCCTCCTGGGGATTTTAAATGACTAACCTGAAAATCCCACTACATAATCTAGAGAAATGGGGCATTAAAACGTATCCCAATTCATTGTAGACTTAACACGGTTTCCAAGTAGCAAATCAGAATTTGTGTTAACATAAAATTTTAATAACTTCACACCACTTAAATTGTTATAATTCACAAACACAAATTCTGATTTGCTTCAAATTTCAATGAATTCTGTAGTACTAAGGCCTAAACATATTTGAATTGAAGCAATTTCATGGTGTTACGCAAAAAATGGAGTTTGTCAGAAATTAGCCATATTGGACACATATATTCCTCATGTCATTCTAAACAAAAAAGTCTAATGGAGTACCATTTTATCTTTTAATATGTTGTATATATATATTGTATATGTATCAACACCCCAAAATTTGTTGAAATGTATGAAAAATTTTTTGCACATGTTTAGGATCCTACAAGTAACAAAAAAGCTAATCAAACCCATGCCCTAACTTCAACTGGTTTTCTGTGGCCCAAATTGCCAAATCCAATATGCAAATCACTAACATGACTTTCACACCGGATCGGTCAGGGCCCAGGTTAACAACGACTGGCATCAGTGCCGTTGACCTACAGGGCACTGGTGGAAATGTGCCTACTGTTGGTTGAAGAAGGAGAGGAGGAAGGCGTGTCCGTAGGCAGAGAGAGAAAAGTAAAGGCAGGAGTTTAGGACTGAAAGTAGGGACTAAATGTGTGTCCAGTAGACCTGGTGGAAATGCAGCAAGGCTAGAAGCATTGGAGCAGGGTGCTCTATCATGGTGTGGACAAGAAGAGAAATCTTGTAAGAGTGATCCTGAAGGAAGAGTTTGTGAAAAATGTCCTGGTGGTAAAGAGAGTGTCAAATAGGTTGATGATTCTGAAGCTGGAAATTGAAGGTGTTATGTTGAACGTTGTTAGTGCTTATGCTCCATGTGATAAAGAGGAGGAAGACAGAGTCTGGAGCGAGTTTGAGGAAGGGCTGCAGAGTGTTCCCAGAGGTGAGAGAGTGGTAATGGGGCAGACTAATGGACATGTTGCTTAAAGGCATAGTTGTGATGAGGAAGTGATGGGCATGTTTGGCCTTTAGGAAAGGAACACAGAAGGACAGAGGTTGGAATATTTATATAGAGTATAGAGATTACTGTGGGGAACACATACTTTCAGAAGAGGTATCAACACAGGGGGACATATAAGAATGGTGGAGGAGCACACAGGTGGGCTATATCTTATGTAGAAGCTGTAACCTGATGGAGATTAGCAATTGCAATGTAGTGGAGAGTGAAGCTAGACAGCACAGGATGGTGGTGTGTAAGATGACTCTGGTGGTGAGGAAGATGAAGAGAGCAAAGGCAGAGCAGAAGACAAAGTGGTTGAAGTTGGAAAAGGAAGAGTGCTGTGTGGTTTTCTTGAAGGAGTTGAGACAGGCTTTAGGTGGCCAGGAGGTGCTTCCAGATGACTGGACTACTACAGCCAATGTGATTAGGGAGACAGGTAGAAAGGTGCTAGGTGTGTCATCTGGAAGGAGGAAAGATGACAAGGACACTTGGTGGTGGAATGTGTTCAGGAAAGTTCAGGAGAGTATCCAGAGGAAGAGGTTAGCTAGGAATTAGTGGGGCAGTGAGAGGAAAGGGAAAATGGACAGGACTAGAGGGAGATGCAGTGTGAGCCTAAGATAGAGGTGGCAAAGGCCAAACCAAAAGCTTATGAGAACATGTATGCAAGGTTGAGGGAGGTGAGAAGGATGTGGCAGCGATGAGGCAGAGGAATAGAGAATGAAAAGATGTGCAGCAGGTTAGAGTGATTGAAGATGGAAATGCGTTGACAGGTGACAGGAGGGTGAGGAAAAGATGGAAGTAGTCCTTTGAGAAACTGATGAGTGAGGAAAAAACAACAGAGAGCAGAGTAGTAGAGGCAAATATTGTTGAGCAGGCAGTAGAAAGGATTAGCAAGTGTGAAATTAAGAGGGCTTTGAAGAGGATGAAGAGAGGAAAAGCAGTTGATCCTCATGACAGAATGTAGGTATGGAAGTGTCTAAGAGAGATGGCAGTAGAGTTTTTAACGAGGTTGTTCAGAGAGTGAGAGAGTGAGAGGATTCCTGAGGAATGGAGGAGAAGTGTTTTAGTGCCAATTTTTAAGAACAAGGGAGATGGTCAGAGTTGTGGAAACTACAGCAGTATTAAGCTGATGGGAAAGAGAAGTGTAAGCTAGGCTAAGAGGAGAAGTGAGCATCTGTGGGCAGTTTTCATGCCAAGAAAGAGCACTACAGATGCAATATTTGCTTTAAGAATGTTAGTGGAACAGTACAAAGAGGTCATAAAGAGCTGCATTGTGTCTTTGTAGATCTAGAGAAAGCGTATGACAGGGTGCCAAGAGAGGAGCTGTGGTATTGTATGAGGAGGTCTGGAGTGGCAAAGAAGTATGTTATGTGATGCAGGATATGTATGAGAACAGTAAGAAGGCGGTAAGGTAGGTAGGTGTGACAGAGAAGTTCATGGTGAAGGATGGTCTCGAAGCTCCTTCTGGTTCCTGTTCATGGACTATGATGTTTGCGGATGACATTGTGATCTGTAGTGAGAGCAGGGAGCAGGTGGAGGAAAGTCTAGAGAGGTGGAGGTTTGCTCTGGAGAGAAGAGGAAACAAGGTTAGTCGTAGCAAGACAGAACATGTGTGTGAATGAGAGGGATCCAAGTGGAACAGTGAGGTTACAGGGAGAAGAGGTAAAGAAAGTGCAGGATTTTAAGTACTTGTAATGGGTGGAAAAAAGTGTCAGGTGTACAAGTGTTGTGACAATTGCACTGAGGAAAAGACAGGAGGAAGAACTGGAGGGAGCAGAGCTGAAGAGGTTGAGGTTCTCTTTGGGACTGACGAGGATGGATAGGATCAGGAATGAGTCCAGCAGAGGGACAGCTCATGTGTGATGTTTTGGAGACAAAGTTAAAGAGAACAGCTGAGATGGTTTCACATGTTCAGAGGAGGGAGAGTGAATATATCGACAAAAGGATGCTGACGTTAGAGCTGCCAGGAAGGAGGCCATGGTGAAGGACGACATGGAGGTTAGTTGGTCTGAGACAAGAGGATGCAAGGGATAGGGCTAGATGGAGGCAGATGAGTCGCTGTGGCAACCCCTAAAGGGAACAACCAAAAGGAAAAGAAGAAACTAAATGAAAAATAAACAACATTTCTGTGAAGGTTTTCAGGCATGCAAGTCATCTTGAAAAAAAAATAAATTAAGTAAAAGCATCTGGACGTTTCGTTTTATCTCTAATTCCAAGAGACTTCCAAGAGTCTCTTGGAATTAGAGAAGGAACATCTTCACCTTGAAAAACTGAGTACAGATGTTTTTACTTTTGCGTTGTAACATTGTTGATTATGACATCACAAAAGTTTTATTGTCAGAATTTCACAAAGTTTATGAATTTTTTTATTTTCAGCATTACGAACAAGGAAAACTTAAAAAAATAAAGCCCTATATCAAATCATGTTGTTGTAGTACTCCACCTAATCTCAGCTACACTTGAAACTAGGCACCAGCACGTAAATACTGTACATGGATATCCATTATAACCATAACTGAAATAGCATCACAGTTTAACCTTTTTTTATTATTATTAATTTTTTTATATAACGCTAATAGGCACTCAAAGCTCTTTACCAGGGTTACCACTGGAGGCAAGGTGGGTTAAGTGTCTTGCCCAAGGACACAACAACATTATGAACTGTGGGGGAGAGCAGGATGTTATGATGTTTTTTTTGGGATGTTTCGAGCGGGTATCTATTCGACCATCCTTCCGGTCGAAAGACGGCCACTCTACTACTGAGCTACTGCCGCCCCTGGCACCAGCACCTCTCTGAATTCAGCACATCTAGTTTTATATTGCTGCCTAGTTTTTACAGACAGCAAATCATAAGGTGGCTCAACAAACCTGACCAATGGGATGTGAAAGCAACTGTTAAAAGTTCAAACAGTGAGCAGCCTCACTCAATGTGTAGCCGCCTTAGCAGGGTAGCCTTCAACCTGACCAACCCATCGAGAAATTTCCCGAATCTCCAGATTAGCCACGTCGGCCATAGTCAGGCCCTTTCCTGCCTCTAGTGTGTTGATAATTACATTTGGATTTATTAATAAGAGATCATCAGTTTACCATAAAACTGAGCTGAAATTTGTAAAGGATGTCTCATTCTGTCTCACCTCTTTTATCTACTAACATAACAGATTGTGGTAAATAAAGAGTGAAAATATCAGAAGGAAATATGCTCAGGTTTTATCATGTGTTTGTCTGGTGTGAGTGGCTGGTAGTTGGTTTGAAGCCACAGGCACGAGTAGATCAAATATTCTGCATACACATGAGGCTCTTCTGAGGTTTTGGCAGCATACAGCACAGAAAACATTGTGTCATGTTCTTTTAGTTACTATTTTAATAACTGAACACCACTCTTAACCCAATGATTTGGAGCAGGTTTATTTTCTTTTGGCAGAGTTGAAATGTGCTGCTGCATTGTTGCCAACTTCCACCGCTGCCAAGTAAGTTAACACAAAGCATTTCTTTGGCCAGAAGAAGTTATTTGCTCCAATACAGTGCATATAATCCCCTTCTAAACAACTCTATTGACAGAAGAAGTCTATCAGTGAGAAGAGCCTATTCAGTTTTGTTAGGGCCCAGGGTCGCGGTCTGTGGTCGATGGCGGCTGGGAGCGGTTTGAAAAGACAGACGCTGGCTCTCTGATGCTGGGGTTTTGTGGTCGGGACCAGAGGAGCAGACTGCTATTGATCGACTTGTGTTTGGAGACAATAATCATGGAGGTTGTGTCACCCACACACTGGCTCTACCTCAGAGGCATTGATTGCTTTGAGTCGTCGGTCATTAGTATTCTCATGTGTGGAGGCTGCTGGAGGTAGACACAGCAGAGGCACAACACCCTCTTTGAGGGTCAGATGATGGAGATGGGAACAGAGATGGTGGCAAAAGCACAATGGCAGGTAGAGTAGAAGAAAAAACTAAATTCAAGACAGGATTGGACTGAGTGAATATTTGTGAGTGCTATGAGGATGTGGGCTCACAGTTGGGGCCCTAGTCACCCACATTTAAAATAAAATAACTAAAAAAGACTTTATTTTTTATTTCTGATTTCATTCTTTTCACTAATAATATTGTTACAGTTCAATGTAAGTTCATTTGCGATTTTTGCCAATACCCATTTCCCTTCATTCACATTGTAATCAAAGACTGCTCAAATTTTACTGCATTCAAACTAAAGTTGAACATAATTCAGACCAGTCTTCTCATCAATACTACAAACTTTTGTGGAAAAATTATTTGGTGATGTAAAATTATTTTGTCTCACTAATATTTCTGTTTATTTTGTATTGTTAGACAGGCTTTGAAACTTTACCTACCCAATGAGGTATTAAAACTAAGTCTGGCCCAACAGACTTGCACAGTCTACGTTTAATATAGTAATAATATTACATCCACCCAGCAATCGCTTATTCAGGGCTGGGTCACGGGGGCCACAGTCCAAGCATAGATTTGCTCCAGCTCCTTTGGGGAATACCATGATGTTCCCAGGCAGCTCTACTATGCAGAGAAAATACATTTCGGCTGCAAAATGGTGAGAGGCTCGACCGCTAAACCGTGAGCTTTTTTTTTTGGCTCAGCTCCTTCTTCTCCACAATGGACAAGTATATCCTTCTGAGCTTAAACAGCCACATTGTGGTATGTATTGTATTGCGTGCCTGAATGTACCCAGGAGCTTTGTTGTTGGGAGCTAAATGCCCCAAGTATGGTCTCAAACAGGTCCAAGGTGATGACCAGATCAAGTGCAGTTCCATAGCTTCCAATAAAGAACTGTTCTACCACCCATAATGGCATCATTGCGGGCTCAAGCCAGGCCTGAAATGGGGGCTCAAAGATGAGTACCTGAGGGCTCATCCCAAAAGAGTGGACCAGGAGGGAGCAGAAGGGGCTATTGCACTGTGGACTACATTAGTAGATGTGGCCTTCAGAATTCCACAGCCTCTGCGTATAAAAAATTCTGAACAACTATCAAATCCTTTGGTCTCCACCGTACAAAAGTGTCTGTGAAAGCAAGAATGAAAAAAATATTAAAAAAACAGGAAGCCCCATCACTACAAGTCATGGTAACTAATTTATTTTCTGATACTTTGTTATATTTAAAGATTGTTCTGGTTAGTGTATATGAACTAAATGCTATGTGCTTTAAGTGTGTTTATGTTTATGTTTCTGACACTACAAACTTTCCAAAAACTGCTTTTGTGCGTTCTAAACTTTGGCCGCATGGTGGCAGAGCACTTTGTACTCCATCTTTACACTTCTGCGAAATTGATGAAACTTTATGGTTAAATAAAAATAACATTAAAACAAAAGCAAAAAAATCAAATATGATTATAGACCCAAGTGTGTCAATTGTAAGAAGACTTATTATACCTTTTCGTTCCTCCTCCACTCCACTCCTCTTTACTGTCCATGGACGAAACAGAGACTTTTGGGACAATTTTTAGAGAAAGTCAGAGCATGGAATGCTGGAACACACAGAGCAGCACTGTCATGTCCATGTGGCTTCTGACAGCAGGCCTCAGAAGACAAACGTCTCTTTGCTCAGTGGGTATTTTCTTCTGTCTTTTACGCTGGCTTTTGGCTTTTATTGGATTCATGCTTTAAGACGTTGAAGTGAAAGCAGTGGTGGCATATTTACGCTTTATAGAACTCTCCAGACAGAACTGAAAGGCTTCCATACACACAGTGTCACGTCTGCTGAACCTCAGTCTGAAGACTCAAACTTATTAAAACAGGACAGAGTTTCCAAAGCAACTGTTATAACAAACAACTTAAGTACTATAAGGAAATTCTTTTATAAATGCAATTGAGTTAATATACAGTTGTGTTCCTAAGTTTGAGAGGTTAGTGGTTGGGTCAAGCCATTTATTGTAAAAAAAAATCTGTGTTTACTCTTTTTAAATCATAATGACAACATAAACTACCCAAATGAACGTGTTCAAAAGTTTACAGTTCGTTATAACTGTGTACTGCCACCTTTCTGGTAGTTGTGGATTGGTGTCAAATTCAAAAACAGAATAAGTCAGATTGTTGACTCATGTCAAGCTTGTAAAACTCTGAGTGCTGAGTCTAACCGCAGGGTGGTGTTTTTGTTGCTCTGTTATCAGTGTGAGGAGAGAGCCTCCATAAATTCCTGAAACACTCATATCTGATCAGAGGATGTTGTGCAAAAGTCAGAGCAGATGTTCACTTATCTTAGCAGCTTTTATCATCTCTGTCCTGCCGGTTGTAGCTCTATATGAGTGTGTGCTAGAGGAAGACTCACTGAAAATGGGCAAATCTGTAATCTGACTGAGCTGTTCAAGATGTTGTTGTGATGCACCCACGTGTTTGTAATACAATAGCTTATAACTTTACCCCCTACCCTCCTTTTCTTCATTTATGGATTTATTTCGGTATGTTACTTCTGATCATGCTGAGAATTACACATTGTAAGCTGTAACTTTCTCTTTAAACACAGACAAAGTAAAGGCTTTAAAACCTATGAGCAGAGCCTATTTATGCTCTGTTGCTGAGCAGAGTGGAATAGAGAACTCACTTGCTTGGACACATTCTGCTCTATATACCCAATCCTGAAAAAACTGAATGCCAATTCACAATCAGAGCAGTGGTTGAAAACATGGCACAACTGTAGTTGCACTGAACTTGCCTAGTAGAGGAGGACCACTGTCAGGGCTGTCAGGGCACACCCCAAAGTTAGATCCTATGGTCAAGGTAAACACCAGATATGCTCCCATTAACCCAGGCATTGGCCGTGTGATGAAGGGGAATTATCTCGACATTGATGACTCTTCGTCTTATGGCTGCCAACAGAAGAAAATAAGAACTGCTCTTGTTTACTGTTGATATACCAGACTGAGGTGAGAGGGAAAGCCAGTGAAGGTGCTGAGTTTTAATGTCTATTTCCTCAACATTGTTTTCTATTTTATTCTGACAAAATTTAGGCTTTAAAAAAATGATGTTCCAATCTTGTTATATTTCACAGCTGCCATAACTCCAGCTTTCAAAGGTGGACTTTAGCAACTCTGTAAATCAGATTGTTACAGACTTACCTCTTACCTCTTGTAAGCACAGCGCTGAGAAATAGCACCTTATAATAACTTGGTATTTTCTGAAATAAATTGGCTAGCTGTTAGATCATGACCTTTAGCTTCCACTAATGGTGAAGAAGTGCCGCTTCACAATTTGATGCATTGCCCAGGGCCATAACGTGGTTTTAAACTTTCACTGTAGCCTATTCAGCCTGCTGTAGTTTCTTAACACTTTTTTTCTTCTTCAATGTTTTGGCCATAAAAAAAATCTGTGACATTTCGGTTGATGAAAAGTTGGGGAAATAGGATCTGAACCCTGGGCAGCAGTGGTACTGGAGGTTCCACCGTAATATAATACTGAAGGGTAATATTTCAAAAGAAACCATTCTATCATTCTATCATATAATTCTATTATTAAAATATTATAAATGGTAAAGTAAAAATGTCACAGAGTGACTAACAAATGACTTTAAGTGTAGCATGTATTACCAGAAAGGATATTGTGGTAAAATAAAAAATTAAAAAGAAGTTCTTAGCAATCTGAATAAGTGCAGTAATGTGCAGGTTGAGAAATTCAAATGATTGCTTTAGTCCGATTATAACCACAGTTTTAAACTGCATGTCAACCTTTTACTTTAAATCACTGGCTAAAGTTGGACAAATCCTACATGTTAAGTGAAGCTACTCTTTAGCTTAACATAACCCCTGTGCGGAAATTCCATCTCTGTATTAACCCATCCAGGGGAGCAGTGGGCAGCCGCTAAGAGGGGACCCTCTCCAGATCTTGCACCAGTAATGGGTCATGTTACTAAAGCATGTTTTCTGATGTTGTCAGGGGTACTGTTTGAAATCATATTACAACATACTAGTAGATGTAAAAAATAAAGCACATACCTAACTCTCTCCATAAAAAAACTAAACTTTGCGCTCATGGTGATGAGAGACATCATGTCCTAAAGTTTGGCAGCAATTTTAACCTTTTTTCTGATTTGAGCAGTTGGGTTTCCAAGTTGACTTTAATCAAGTATGTTGTGAGATTTGAATAACTCTCAAATATAATTATAAGGCCACCACCAAGGTGTCTCTGTAGCAAAGCAGTCTTCTATGGGGTTTTCCTTGGATTCCTATAACTTTTAAGAAATTACAAATTTTTGCTAGGTTTAATGTGTCAGCTTTATTTAGGGAAATTTTTCAGTACAGTCAAAATGGTAAATGGAGTGCTTTTATATAGCGCTTTTTGTGCACCCAAAGCACTTTACATGATGCTTCCATTCACCCCATTCTCACACCTGAGGAAGACAGAGGGGGGCTTCCATACATACAGCGCTCATGGCCTTCTCCGACCACCATCAAAAACACCCACACAATGACACACATTCATACACAACAGCTCAACCACCTGAGCCACAAGAGCAGAAGTGTAAAATAAAACAAACCAAAGACTGAAATAAAATGGAAATAAACTGTATTATTATTACAGCACTTGTTATTTTTTCAGTGTCTTGGTACCAAATCATACACAGCTCAGCAGGCCTGTGGTTGCAGAGTCTTGTTTTAGAGGACATTATAATTGCAACAGGATGGAAAACACCAAACATCCTGGCCTCACCAGTTCATACAACGCAAGTTCCTTCGATGTTGCAGAATGTCGTTCTAGACTAGGTTTTAGATTAGCCAAAATAGTGCTTACCTTATATTATAACAATCCTGTTTGTGAAAACCTTTTAAGGCATTATATAAGCAAAACAAACCATTTACTGTATATGCATATATCAATGACTACAACCTCTCCAGTTAGCCAACCTGTCTCAATTTCCACACAGAGCGGAGAGCACAATTTATTCAGAGGCTTTCACATAAACAAAGAACCATAGATGCATAATTAGGCTGCAGTCCTGACTGTGAGCGCAAACAGTCAGCTAATGCTTCACTTAGACTCCTGCTGGGCGTCGAGTGGAGAGCCACATCGCCAGAGACCACTGAGAGCAACCGCCGAGTTGACATTTTACTGCAGCAGAACCTGACTGCTACAGTACATCCACAGAGTGTGGTACAAACTAAAGCCTGGCAGCAACAAACTGACATTAAATGGATGTTGATGTAGTGGCAGGGCTCGGTGCAGTACATTGCTGTAAATTCGACCCGGGAATAAAGACTGGGACATCTGTCATCCAATGCGCTGTATGCTTCCCGTTTGATCAAATCGGGGACTAAATTTTTGTCACCGGGTCCAAACAGATCCCAAAGCAGCGGCAGTAAAACATTTTTGCGGTATTGCATTAAGAGCACTATCTATTTGTCACTCATTCTGGAGCCAAGCAACGCTGAGCTGAGAAAATGTGAGTGGGGACATCACACAGGCTTAGGAAATACAGAATGACTATGACTATATAGGATTTGTCTATGCCATATTGTTCTTATGAGGATGTTTTTGTTCACTGTTCAACACCTATGAGCTAGAATTTTGTTTGTCCTCAGTCTGTGACTTATTATTGCAAGTTTGAGTTTGTTATTCTGGCGTTGTGTTCTCTTGTTTAGGGTTTCTCAGTTGTCTGGCCACAATAGATGTGTAAATAATGGCAAAACCCGGAACAGTAAATGGAAGACCAGAACAAATCAGTAATAATGATAATTAAAGCCGCAAGCGGCGATAAAGGCCCTTGCCTCCCTTGCGACCGTGGGGAGACATATACTCGGAGGAATGCATTTCGTGCTTTAAAGCGTAAACTTCAGGGTAATGTCAAATAACCAGGCCTGTGCCTCTGCTTGAATCTTCTTCTGGCTGGAGCCTTCATTTGTCTACGACAAACTAAAGTTTTCACTTCCCATTGACTTTTTCAACATATTTGCACCGTTGCTATGGCAACACATTTATAAATAGGGGGTGGTTGTCATTAGCTTTTATGTTCGTCATGACATACGTGATGTGTGTACCAAATTTCATGTCTCTATGACAAACTAAATTCTTGGGTCCCATTATAAGTTTGTAGGTGGCGCTAGAGGGCCATTTCTAAAGCAAACCTTTTTATTTACATATCTTTGTGTTCAGGTCATGAATGTGCACAAACGCACAAAAACATTAGTCCCTCCCGGTCATTACCGGCTCGGGCCTAATTAAAGCCGCAAGCAACGATGATCGTCCCTCGCCATCTGAGCTGAGGTTAAATTGTTGCTACCTGATGCTGTATATATATATATATATATATATATATATATATATATATATATATATATATATATATATATATATATATATATATATATATATATATATATATATGTGTATATATATATATATATACCTATATCGATTTGACATTGTTTTTTTAATAGAAATATGATAAGAATAAAGTGATGAGATGATAGAGGATGAAGTGTGGTAATAATTCTAGAAATGATAGCCGTTGGATGAGATAGCTGGGTTGGATGAGACTCAAAACCTCTCCTGGGATCTAGTTATGGAATATAAGATGCTGAAAGAAAATCAGTAGGAAGAACAGGCCACAGTACAAGAGGCTGCGCAACTGTGAGTCTGAGGTGGTAGTCTGCAGCACTGGGGTCCCTCAAGGAATAGTGGACTTTATCGACTGGTGTGGTGTGGGCTCAACCACCTGTGGGCTAAACACCAGCTAGACAAACCTGGGTGTTCACCCAAACAATAAACTGAACTGGTCCCACAACACCAGGGCCCTGTACAAGAAGAGCCAGAGTTGCCTCCAACTTCTGAGGAGACTGTCCTTCGGAGTGTGCCGGCCTCTGTAAGAGACTTTTTAATGACTCTGTGGTAGTCTCCGTTATCAACTACGGACAGGAAGATACTGTACAAGCTGGTCTGATGGTCCAGCTTTGTCCTGGGCTTCTCGCTGGTCCCGATCGAGGAGGTGGGTAAGAGGAGGATGTTGGCCGAGCTGACAACCATCAGAGACAACAGCTCTAATCCTTGCATGAGACTGTGGAGGCTCTGGGCAGCTCCTTCAGCGGCAGACTGAGACACTCTCAGTGCAGGAAAGAGTGCTACCGCTGGTAAAAATATGTCCCCGAGGCTGAAGGAAAGATGTGTGCAACATGTTACAAGCTGACCACGAGCATCATGCAGGGCTGCAACAATGAAGGAGGGGGACCAGGGGGCTAGAACCAATGTAGGGGCCCACTAACACATAGTAAATTATGAATGTAAACACAATATAAATATTCAATATATATATTGTTAAACTTTTAACAGGGATTTTAATGAATTAAAATTAGGGTGGGCCCCCAATTTGTTTTGGGCTTATCTACAGTCCATTCTATCATTTACTATTGTTTTATGCTTTTCTTTAGAAAATAAATAATTTGTAAAATTATAGTCTATAAGTTTTTAGTTATACAGTACTATACATAGTTTTTATATATACAGTATATATATTAAATTTTCCTGTAAAATGTTCAACTGAATTAAAAGAAAATTTACAAGATTTAACCCTCGTTTTGAGAGACCAGTGAGCAGGCCGTTACAGTAATCTAACCTGCTGGAGATTAAAGCATGAATAAGGCTCTCTAAGTCTGGTTTAGACATTATCCCTTTGACTCTGGAAATGTTTTAAGGTGATAAAATGTGATGATGTAATTGACTTAATGTCAATGTCTGGAAATTTAATTCTGAGTCCATGATGACCCCTAGATTTCTAACCTGTTTTTTAGATTTTAGAAAAAGAGACTCGAGGTGACTGCTGACACTTTCTCTTTGTTTCTGTTCCAAAGATAATTAGTTCAGTCTTGTTTCTGTTCAGTTGGAGAAAATAATTTTGCATCCACACATCAATCTGTTTGCTGCAGTGACATAAAACTGTATTGGTCCATTTTCACCTGCTGTGAGTGAAATGTATGATTGTCATCTGCATAATTATGGTATAATACGTCACAGCTGCATAATAGCTGGCCTAAAGGAAGCATGTAAAGATTGAATAATAGAGGTCCCAAGATAGACCCCTGTGGAACCCCACATGTCAGGGCCATTTGGTCTGATACACAGTTTCCAACGGAAACAAAGTACTTCCTGTTTTCAAGATATGACTGAAACCATTTAAGGGCAGTTCCAGAGAAACATATCCATTCCTCTAATCTTTGTGACAGGATTTCATGGTCCACTGTATCAAACACAGCACTCAAGTCCAACAGAACTAAGACAGAGACTTTGCCCGTGTCAGTGTTCAGACGGATGTCATTTGTGACTTTGATAAGTGCAGTCTCAGTGCTGTGATGGGGCCTAAAACCTGACTGAAAAGGATCAAAGCAGTTGTTAGCAATAGAAAGTCAGTAAGTTGCTGATATTCAAATTTTCCAATGACTTGCCATTGGAAATGTTCCAGACTGTAAGGAATTATTGACTATATCAGTGAGTTGTGGTAACAAACTGCTTAGTACTGATTTTAGAAATGTAAAGGGTAAAAGATTAAGGCAACAGGTGGATGAGTTTTTTCAATTGTTCTGTCATCAATGGGTGTAAAATGTGTTATAAAAGTATCTCCTAGATGGCTGCAGTGTTGTTTTATGCTCTGTGGACTGTAGCATGTTTAATGCCTTGAACCTAGTCGTTAAAAAAAACAATGCAAACTCATTGCATTTAGTGTTGGAAACTAATTCTGGAGTAAATGGAGCTGGAAGGTTTGTTAATCTCTTCATTGTAGCAAACATGACACGCCAGTTGTTACTGCTGTTGTTGATGAGCTCTGAAATATTTGTTTGAAAACATGCAAATTTTCTTTGTATACCTCATGACGAATTAAGAGCTTCAATGTACACCATTTTCTTTCAGCTTTTCGGCATTCCCTTTTCTGTGCCCTGACAGAATGATTCCTTTTGCTTCCTCTAGATCCCTTTGACCTTAAAAGGAGCAAATGCGTCCATAACATTTAAAAGTCTGTTCCACTGAGAAGTGCCTCTTCATCTTGCTGCTTGGTTGTCACAGGGTTGAAGTGACCAGACAGCCAAGCTACAAAGAGTTTGGTTGTGACCTGACTCCTGTCAGGTGCATAATCTCACTAATCCTTTTTTATTTTATTTCCCCTTTGAAGTGCAGTATAATAATGCTACCCATGTTTTTATTTACTTTAAAGTAGGCATGCTTGGCTGTGTATAACAGTATAATAAAGTAGCTTTATAATTTTTTAAAATTCTGAACGTAATCAAATATATAGTAAATATGATCAGGACTGAAGTGGATTAAGGGTAGAAAAAAGTAGAAAAAAATATAAACTTTTATACTATTTTATGGGGTTTTGGAAGCGGACACTTTTGTCCCTTAATGACAAAGTAACAATTTAGATTACACAGCATAAATATAGAGTATTATGGGTATTGTGTTTGAAATATTGTTGATGTGTAATGTGATATACCAAAATTGTGCCAATAAAAATTATTTGAAGCTGACTTAGTTTATACAACCCACATCAAGAGAACCCTTCCCAAAAGTATTACAAAATCCTACCCACAAATCATTTTGCTCCCTTTTTATTTGCAGAACATGAGCTCTCACCTGTCGACCCTTCAGCTCAAAAAGGGCCAACCCAGTCATAAAAATCTGATATAAAATAAGACATCTCTAGAGATGGCTCTAAGACCACCTCCTTATCGCTCTTTGAAAATGTAATCCTTGTCTGTTTGACTTTGTTCCCTCTGATCCCTGTCAACATTTTATTTAGGACCGAGGACAAGCGACACCAGACCAGAGGTGTCAATATCTCTTAGACCAAGGCAGATCTGCCTCTAAAGTGTAGCACTGGGAGCTTAATCAATTTATCTGACCTTAATGTAGACAGAGTAAATAATGAAGTGGGCTGCCAGTGTTAAAGAGAAATTGCTGGGCTGTGTTTCAAGTCAGCCCAGCTTCTGTGGCTTTTAGCAGATTTGTACATGGCTCCAATTATTAGTCATTTGAGCGTAGACTTTTGTGAGGGCACATTGGCAGAAAATGTATAGAGCGGTAAGGACCCTTTTCTATGTTTAGAATCTTACATAGAAAAGTAAAACCCCAACTCTAGAAAATAAACAACAAATCAGGTTTTGAAACTGAGACATTTCACCACTTTATGATCAATAATAGCTTTTTTATTTGATGGCACCAACACATCTCTGTCTTCTCAGGGCTAAAATTCATTTATTAAATGAAAATAATTTTTGCACTGCATGAGTTTTGTCCCACCGAAGACGGTGGTGTTTCTGATGGTGTTCACATGTGGCTTCTTCTTTGACAGAAACAGCTTTAACTCTCATTTGTGGATGACTCTGAACTTTGACACAGACAGATCCATGCAGTCATTTCAGAACTGTTTTTAATGTGGTGCTGCTTGAGCCTGATGATCATCAGCATTCCTAAAATGATGCCGTTCACTAATAATTATATATATATATATATATTTTATTTTTTTTTATATATATATTTTTATATATAAGTCTTTCAACTTAGTTGCAATGAATTTGTACATGGCACAACACCAACTGAGCTATTCCCCAAAGGATTTTCCATACATAGAGAGATTTTGAATGGCCTCACTGAAAGTTGCTGTTGTTTTCTGTTTTAAATGGTCAAGATTCAAAAACACAAAGTCAGGCAGCAAAGAGTGAGCAGTGCTAAGATCCCCGGGACAAAAGAACATGTGTGGTGGCAGGACTTCAAATAGAGTGGCTGGCCAAGTTTGACTCCTGTGGCCTTGGTCTGTGGTTATAATTTAGCATTTTGACTCTTCCGGAGTAGCCAGCCTGCTCTGTGGAATTGGATTTCTCTGTTTTATCAGCGTAAAGTTTGAAAGTGTGAACCTAAGCCAAGTTGTTTGTGACAGTGGGACTATATGTACTCAAAAATGAGGAATTTTCACGCAGCCGGCTGAGTGTATTATTCATATATAGAACTGAGTGGTTCTTCCTGATAAGCTAACAGATTGTGGTCTTGGCCCTTTGCAGAAATGGAACTTGTTTTTTTCAGACAGTTGTTTAAGATTCACAGCAGGATCTCAGCACAGTGTTACCATTCTGAAGGTTACATCCCAGTATTTCACCAACTGCAAAGTGTTGTAGGTATATTCTGTCAAGTCATCACATTCTCTCTTCTTAACGAGTTATGCTTTGTGTCGTATTGATGGCTATAGAGGAAACCCCTCTGAAAGAAATCAGTGGGGAAGAACAACTTAAATCAAGACGTGTTAAAAACAGAAAAATTGTCTCAGACTGATTGAAGAGGTGGCCCGCGGGCCAGGACAGGCTCTCCAAGCTATTTGGAGTGGCCCATTTAGCCATAATTACTAAATAAAGTTTTTAATAACCACTATTTTCTGTGCATTCACCAATTTGCAACACTGTCACTATATGGCTCTGAGGCTGGTCGTACAAAAATAAAAACACTGACTCTGAGTTACGAACGAAGCACTGCAATCTACTTCTGTCCCTGTAATCAGCAGCAAAAGACCACAGCGGCATCAATCCACGTTGCATGGATAATCACAAAAGAAAAGACCATTCACTGATGTAGAAACAGTGAAAGCTAATGGCTGTCAATGAGGTGTTAAGTAATTCTAAAGCTAAGGACCAGGTGATGTGTTCGATTAAGTCTATCCATCTGTCAGATATGACAGCTGCAAGATGTGTGTTTTTGCCACGGACGTTTTCGAGACTCTTATTACTGGTTTGAGGAAAGCCAAATACCTACAGCTAGTAGTATGCCTCAGTTAATTTTAGTAGTAGCAGCAAAAGCAAACGGAATTACAACATTTAACTGCAGCGGAAAAAGCCAAATGAAATTACAACAATAACCTCACCACATTACATCAACATTACCCAAACAGAATTACAATACCCTTTTTCCTACACCGGAACATATAACATTTGAAAGTCCGTAGTCGTAAGCCACTCATTCTTTGATTCTTCACAGTGGATGTAGACTAACTACAGCTTATTTTGAACTATCAAAAGTAAAGTTCACAGCTAATAAATGTCACAGAACTATTGTCAATGTATGATTCAAACTTTTAGTGTATAATATGTAGCATGCTGGCTAGCTGGTTGTGATAAACACATGAACCACTGTTTTTTTTTTTTTTCTTTCAGGTTACAATGTTTTGTGTTTTTTGTGGCATCAATATTAAATCTGGGCAGCAGAAATCTTTCTGCCCTTTATGTGTAAAAAATACAAAATTTCTACCTTTCTGTGGAGAAACAAGCAGAAGAAAGTGGCGTTAATGGTAATTCTCAGTTAATGCCTTTACTTACAGTTTTTTGCCTTGTTATTTTTATATTTGATAGAACAATGTTAACATTAATTGTTATGTTCTAGAGGAAGTGTGTTAAATGGTGTCCAGACAGTTCTGGAGAAAATTCATACTTAAAAAAAACTGGAGCGACAATCTTGTTTTAAGAAGAAACTTGACTGTAAAGGTAAGTATGTTTGTGGAACTTAAATCATTGAACGTTTGCTTTCCTTTTTAGATATCAGTTGGCATAATGCATGCCAAGGATTCAACAATGAAACCTCTAAGAGGTTCAGTAAAGTTAGTTACAAAAAAGAAAGTTAAAAGGTGAAAACTACGTTATGATGTTCCTTGAGGGGACTAAAATAAACAAGCTTTCCAGGTCTGTGCTGCTTACTATGGGTTGTAGTGGAATTTCTTCTTTGTGTAAATACACAAAGAAGTATTGCCTTTCAATGAAAAAGCAAACTCAGAATTATTAAATATAATAATTAAATTAGACCAAAGCTCTCCTCCCCCAACGTTGCTCAGTCACACTCCTGTTTTCTTCTGCGGGCTTTGCTCAATAAAGACTTTCATTTTTTATTTTTTTCAGTGTCAGTGTCTATGTATGGGTTGGGCTGGTTGTTTTTTGTTGCTCGCAGACTCCATCTCAATACAAACGCTTGCTAATGTCACACGCTGTCATGGCGGCTATACTAGGAAGTCAGAGCTGTACATGGGAGTGCGTACTACGTCACATCCAGATTGATTTCTCGGCCCAAATTCTGCAAAATGAAATGAGCCTGCAGGCCCATTAGAGACAACTGTTTTTAAAAGGGAAGTTCTCAGTAGTCTCATCTGGTTGGCAAATATTTGGGAAAATAAAAACAAGATGTGACAAGATCTTACAGATCATGCTTCCTGAGAAGACACCAGGAACATAAAAAAGGAAATCTAAATGCTGCAGGTATGCAGTTCCAATTCACAATCTAGTATTTGCATTATATCATCAATTAAATTTGGTTTTGTATTTCATAGCAAATACACTGAGGTGTATGCACCAGTTGTTGTCATTGATGAAGATGTGATGAAGAATTTTGTGAGCATTCAAATGACAAGAGAAAAAAATATCATCTTCATATCTCAATTTTACCATTACATATTTTAGTATCACTCTTGTCATTCTTCTAATGGTAGGCTAGAAGAGCAATCACTCACAGAGGTCTTTTCAAAACTGCCATTGACCACCGAGCTGTCAGTCGGTTTAACATATGCCGTTCTGATATCTGGGACAGAGCTGTGAGGGTCCTTAAAAGATTTTAATTCTCTGCCAGGAAGGACCTTCTTGTAAAGTTCACAGAAGATGCTGGTGTATTTGAAGATCATCTGGATCAAGGAGCCCAACGTGCGAGTTCCTCTCTCTCCTCATGAAAACACTTTGGAAAAGATCAATTTTAGATTGCCCTGAAGAAAGCCGTTACCTTGTCTACAATTCAGCAAGTGCAGTTTATAGAGAATGTAAGTTACATTCCCTATAAACTGCACTGTGTGCTTGCTGTTTAAAATGAAACCAGACAAATCTAATTTCTATGTATCCTGGCCCACACTTTCTTTCCAAGAAAGAGCAACTGCATCTCAGAGCAAGCCAGATTCAGCGCATCTATTGAATATTCTACGAG
This sequence comes from Neodontobutis hainanensis, assembly GCA_024349245.1. Taxonomy (NCBI): domain Eukaryota; kingdom Metazoa; phylum Chordata; class Actinopteri; order Gobiiformes; family Odontobutidae; genus Neodontobutis; species Neodontobutis hainanensis. Next base: position 2,320,575 of record JALDNG010000173.1, on the reverse strand, counting down.
AGGTATAATGCATAATATAGGATTAGGTTAGTAGGTCAAATAACTTCTTTTGTTAAATATGTTTTATAATAGCTTTTAATTACTCTTAGATAGCAAATTTTCTTATTTAACGTAGGGTAGGCTAGTTTAAAATATTAGGTCCTGACTTTTCCAATGGTTAACTGAGCTGGAAGGATATTTGTAAAACTTCAAAATATACCTTGTCTGAATAGAAATTGTGTGTTTTGAATATTGCAATGTTAACATGGCTTCAAATACCACATTAGTTAACAGCTTTTCAGTCAGTCATTCCTGATTGGGTAGTTTAAAGGGTTCAAACGAAGTGAAGTAACAGAACATCTAATTTCCAGATCCAGAATGCACCCTCTCTCAGGATCCTCCAGGACTTGCTTCTTATTCACCGCACAATGTTACACACTGCAGGATGTTTTAAACATGACAGGTCATTGGAGGAAAAATGTGTCAAATGTGTCAGAGTACCTCAGGTGGTACATCATTGACAAAAAACACACTTAAATAGAACTGTTGTTTTATTAGAAACAAAATAAAATTATAACTGATATAGACTGTTTAAAAACTGACCAGTTTATGGTAGTCCAGATTTAAAGAGGGACTAGACATGCTAGAATTTTTAACAGCCTTGCAAGACCACCCTAATTTCCCGACCCCTGTCCACTGCTACTCAAATGAGCACTATCTGCGTATGAAATCCAAAAGATATTTTATCCAGAACTGAGTCCTGAGGAGAACTGCAAAATGATATTGGAAGAAAAAACGAAAGGTCACTGGGCAGACTCCCTTCTTGATTGCAAAGGTTTGTCAGTATATTCTAGACAGTCCAATTACCTAGATTTTTGATATTTCATCGAGTTTGCTCAGTGAAATATCTTCACATATAAATTCAAATGTGAAGTGTGAGGCAAATCCACAAAAGCCTACAGTTAAGATAAGCTTTGTACAGGTTGGATGTTTTATATAAAATTATTTAATGTAATAAATAGGATTCAATTGTATATATTTGTATAAGATAACCTTAATCATAAGTTCCCTTACTAGACTTCTTTGCTCATTTTTTAGAAAATGCCTGTTCCATAAGCCTGGAGGAGTTTTTTATGTTTATCTTGTGTGCCTCCAGCTAGTTTGGAGCTTTACTTGAGTTTTACACATTACATTTTAACATTTAATACCAATACTAACACTAATAAAGTTCTCACGCTTGCAGTTTCAAGAGGATTTTGTTAAAATTGCCTTCAATTTCTTACAGAATACAATGGCAAACACTTGTTCTAACACATTGAAGCAGCCCATTTTTGATATCTACAATGCATCTAAGGAGAATATGATATTTGGGTTTGATTATTCCCCTGGCTTTGTTTGTTTTTAGTTATTTTTGTGTATCATTCCCTATAATTGCAAGTGTGTTTTAGTGGTTACACGAAATTACTATAGTAAATATTCAGATTTGTGTTGTAGTATAGCAGGTTCATGGGTCTTGTCACTAATACCTGTGAAGAATGAGAAAAAATGCAAGATTGCACACTTCAAATCAATAAATTTGCAATACACAAAACCACATTTATTTGGGTTAGGGTTAAAAAAAAATCTTTATACAGCTTATTTATTTTTGTCAACAATAGCTAACATTTCATTTTTACCATTTAGACATAAAGTATGTCGATATCACATCATGTCCAGGAACCTACAAAAAAAATGACCTAACTTAATTTGTGTTTCTGTGACAAAATCCAAATTTTATAAAATTTGCCAAATTTGTTACTTCTGGCATGACAAACAAGGAAAACGTAATATTAAAGTCCAATTTCAAATGGTTTGAACACTTGAAACTAGGCATCAAAACCTAAATACATGGATATCTATTACAAGCCCAACTGAGATAGCAACACAGTTTAACTTTGGCACCAGCACCGGGTCACAATGGCCAATTATTGCCGCTTGCGGCTTTCATTATTATTATTATTATTAAAATACGTTTGACATCCAGTTTGTAAATTAAATACTAGGCTTTATCAGTCATCTTAAAATCCAAAAGCATGGGATTATGTGTTTTAAATGCGTACAAATCCAGCTAGCAATCATGCTACAAATTACACAATACAAGATTGAATCATACATTGACAATAGCTCTGTAACATTTATTAGCTGTGAACTTTACTTTTGATGATTCCAAATATGCTGTAGTTAGTGTACTTAGGCTTGACTCGAGTCACCAAAAAAATTCCAAAAACATTCCCAAAAATCAAAGAATGGGCGGACTTTCCGGTGAAATTTTTTTTAATTGTAATTCCGATTGGTTAATGTTGATGTAATGTCGAGTAGTTATTGTTGTAATTTTGTTTGTCTGTTTCTGGTGCAGTACAAGGTATTAAGAACTGGGGTATGTAACCTTTTGTTCGCGGTCATTTGGGTAGGTTTTGTCATGATTTATAAAGAGTAAACTGACACTATAGTGAAAGAAAGGTTTTTGTGTTATTTATATTTTCTGAAAAATATCCCCCAGAAAAATCAGGCCAAAAGCCAGGCTATGTAAACTTAAGAGCACAACTGTAGCTGCTACTGACTTTCTGCTCTTCCAGCTACGCTTCTGTAGAAGCTGATGGTCCTGTACAATAATGTTACTACTGCTACGGGGCGAGGAGGATTGATTGATAGTGTGCCAGATTGACAGACCAAATATCTTTAAGACGGAGTGTTGCCTCTTTCTCCTCCTTTTCACCTGAACTGGAGGGAGCTGGTTTGTTTGGACACTGGGATTAACCTTATCAATTTAAAGCCCAGTCTCCCCAAAACCGAATGCAGAGGCTGATGAGACATTGTTGGAGGAATCTTTCTCTCTAACATGGGAATTTGGGTGATTTCTAAATGACTCCATTCTCTGTGAGAGAACCCTGTTCTTAAACCTGACAAAAGTAGCCCTCTCATCTAAAAACACAATTTTGTCAGAGGTTTTACAGACGTGGATTTCCATTGATACTGCATTCATAGTCTTGTGTTGTCTTGTCTTGTGTCATCCAACCACATTGAAAATTAGAGTGGTATACTGACAATGCACAGAAGACAAGAAAACTCTACTCTGATGTCTGGTCTCAGGTAGAGCTGACTGTTATGAGGTTTAAATGATGAATGATGCTCATATTATTATAAAAATGCCCTGTAGTGTAAGAGCCACACACACTGAGCTGTTCAAAGGGACTATTATTTCTGTGGGTAATTGGATTTGTCTAGGTAAACAATTGCGGCTACCCACTGCAGTATTGCGCATTTGAGAACACCCCTGTGGCTCCTTTATTCTCCAGAAGTTAGACAAACTCTGCTGGGGTTAGATTTGGTCCTATTGTCAGAAATGGGAATATATTTAAGGAAAAAAATTCTTTGAATTATGTGTTCTGTTATGAGTTTGCAGTAAGTTGGCATTCAGCTCTAAATTAATATTCCCCCACCTCCTAAATTCGGACCGGGACCTACTTGACTGGATACGGGACCTCTTTTTTATCAGGAGGATTTTGTTAAACTTAAATTTGATGTGGCCTACAAATCTGATGTGTCCTCATCTGATGCTGTGGAGTTTGGTGTGCAGTTTTGTCTTGCTTTGTCTTAAGCCAAGCCTAACATGAATAACATACTTAGCTCAATAGGACATCAAACAGGTGCTGGAGTTATTAAAAAAGATTAAGAACTTCTAGACAATAAAAATGGCTAGAGGCCAGAGTCATGCTCTGTTCTAAATATTAGCAAAGATTGATGATCTTCTCTAATTCACATTGTAGATGTGTTCAGACTTTGCTGAATGCATGTCTGGAGTGAGCAGGGCCTGTCTCCCTCTGTTGGCCAACAGCCACTGCTCAGCTTTAGAGGAGTCTGGACGGATGGCAGCACCAGATAAGTCTTCCATTTGTACTCCCTAAAGCCACAAGGCCTTGGCCAAGGTCACAAGCCTCAACTCAAGTTCTAAATTTACTTGGACGATAAAGTGGAAAGAAACCGGCTGCACAAGACATCTGTATTGTAGCTGAAACGAGCCAAACATCCAGCTCCCTGACAGGGTTTGGACGAAGGGGCAACACACCAGACAGTTCGCAGGCCAGTGACAACAGCAGCGTTTTGGATCTATCCCCTTGTGCTTCGTCTTTCTGAGGAGCATTTCCTTGACCTGCCTCATCAGGGAAGTGCCATGCGGATGTCACAGTGATAAATAGGTCTGGGTCTACGCCAGAGGAAGCCGTCTGGAGCTGTCACCCGTAAGCACACCACATCACATCCAACTGTGCAGGAGTAGATGTGAGAGAAAGAGCTTTATTTTGTCAAGTCAGTTCCAGTTTGTACGGCACAAAACAAATACGTGGCTTTTATTAAAAATGAAATACTCTGCAGAGTTGTATAATTCAAATGTTCATTTATAGAATGTAATGCTTTGTACATGCATAATTTATAGGTAGCTTTAGTTTAAAATGACACATGATGTATTATTGATTGCTTCTGAGTACAATATCAGTAGGGGAGTTTTCTAACATTCCTGTTCACCCTAATAATGGTATTAAGAGCACAACTGTATTATCGTTCCTATAATATTATCATTTATTATTTTATTTTATTTTTTTCAGAGAAATAAATGATAACACTTAAAACTTTTTTCACTCAAAGTTAGTGGTTTGGTGATGTTTATTGTAAAACAATTATGTTTACTCTTTTTTAAATCATGACGATAACAGAAACTGATTTTGGCCCTTCATGTTGCCCCTTATCACCGAAGCAAGGTCCTAGTTTGTGAATCTTGTTCACCGACAATGGCAATAAACTTTTTCTGATTCTGATCACATGCACAAGTGACACAAATTGTCAAAGGATCTGCGGGAAAAGGTACTGAACTATGTAAAACAGGAAAAGAATATTCAAGTTATCCAAGGAATTGAGAATGCCAATCAGCAGTGTTCAAACTCTTAAAAAAAAGTGTAAAATGAAAAGGTCAGGTAGACCTACAAAAACAAACAACTTTAGCTGAAATACAGGACTCTCTTAAAAAAGTGGTGTTTCAAGATGCACAATAAGGAGGCACTTGAAGAAAAATTGGCTCCATGGTCAAGAAAGCCATTATTACACAAAAACCACAAAGTATCACAATATGCTCAAAGTCTCAAAACTTTCAACTTCAAATATTCTTTGAAAAATGGCAAAATATTTAATAATTCACAAATTCTGTCAGCTTATGTGCACAACTGTGGGTAAGATGATATCACAGATCAATAATGTATAATACAGAATCTTTTATAATGGCTATATTCTCAATTATTTTTCATCAGAAAGTCAACTGAAAAGTAACTCTGAACCTATAAATATTAGTTAATTGATTTACTAAAATCCTGTGATCATGATTTAATGGTGGGTCTTCACCCAAAGCCAGTTTTGTTTCAAAATTACAAAAGGGGCGCACTGGCTCAGTGGTAGAGTGATCGTCCTTGAACCGGAAGGTAGGTGGTTCAATTCCCACTCTCCCCACAGTTCAAACTGTTGTACTCCAGTGGCTGTAACACTGGTCATTAGAAGCTCAAGTTGCTTTGGATAAAAGTGCCAGCCAATTAACTAAATTTAAAAGGGCAATCTAGTTCTTTAAAACTGTTACTATGTGCCACTTTAAGGACAATCTATAAGTATAAGCTGATGTTAACTGTAACAATGTTCAAACCCGTAAAAGATAAGAAAATGGGTACTAAAAACACAAGCATTATCCGACTTCAGTGCGACAAAGTTATACACAAAAAAATATGGGTCTGTTACCAAATAAAAAATAGTTCCCTTTCAAAATCTACACTCAATGCTACATAGCAATACCCAAGGGGAACGCTCTTTGTGTGACCGGTTGTGAAGCACGTGTCAAACACGCAAGAATTGTCCTAAATAACCTATGTTGGTGACGCAGCCTGATTTCCCACTGGAGAAACACCCTCTATTTACACGCTTCATTTGAGGAGCCAAGTGGTTGAGGCCTCCCACTAGATTTGCAGTCCCTTCGTGGGACCTGTGTTTAGTGCATGAGAGGTTGGTGAACACCCCTTTAAGAACATTAAAGTCAGCGCCTTTTCAGTTTTTTACTCTTAAGATGGTCTCCCTGACAGCTATTACTTCTCTTAAGAGAATCTGGGACCTACATGCTCTATCATGCTTGTCATCCTGCCTAGATTTTGCCCGTGTGATGGTCAAGTTTATTTTAAACCCTCATTATCTTGATTGTCACGTCGACAGTGACACCTGGAGGGGCATGATTGGTAGGAAGGGCCCTCCTGATTTGAACCCGAGCGGTGTTCTGTTTTTGGACTTCTGAGCTATTCACAGTTTGTCCATAATGAACACCAAGTTCATAAGCGTGTCCATCAGAACTCATGGAACCAAAACACCCTAGGCCAGAGGTCGATGAATGTTTTGTATATCATTGGTGGAGCTTGGACCAGATCCAGAGGGAGGCTGAGGACATTGACTCCGAGTGGACCATGTTTTTCACCTACATTGTCAACCACGATTTTGTCTGTGCTTTCTTGTCTTGTGCTGTCCCATCAGGGAAAGACCTAGGATACACTGGAGTTACTATGTTTCTCTGCTGGCCTGGGAATGCCTTGGTATTACCCCGGAAGAGCTGGAGGAAGTGTCTAGGGAGTAGGGAAGACGGTGCGTTTTTGCTTAGACTGCTGCACACGCGACCTGGCTCCAGGTAAACATAAGAAGATGGATGGACCTTAATTATCTCCCAAAGATTTCATTCTTCCTTCTGTATCCGGTCATTTTTTAAACCTTCTGCCTTCCGCCATTCACATCACCAGAGCGGAAAAAAATTCAATTACTATGTCCTGTGCATGCTCTCCAGCTTTATGTCCACCACACAGTGGCGTAGGTCTGTGCAGCTTTTCACATAGTATGAGGCTTTTGGTCAGCCCCCACCTCTATGAATAAGGTCATATTCAAACAGAAGGGTTGTATCTTCAATGACTCTGGCAAAGGGGGTCCCCTTGCAACAAGTGTGTGATGTAACAGGCTGGTTTTCTCTGCACACTTTTAAAGAAATTTTATAGCTTGGATGTCCGTTCAACACCAGGCTCTCGTGTCCTTGGGTCGACATCCGGGTTTCATGTCTAAGACCTCATTAATGTTTTTATACGGTATACACATACTACACAACCCTCCATGGCGGTCCAGAAACTTCCAGTGTCCGGATGTCCTTTCAGACAAAGTTAACCTGACAACGTTTTCACATCACTTGTATTTATAACCTCCAGTTATGCTCACACCCAGAAGCGGGTGATCAAGCTGCGGTTATTCAGGCCAATTCATGGTGTGTTTAAGACACATGCTTCACAACCGGTCACACAAGGAGTGTTCCCATAGCGTATTTCTACACAGCTTCTGGTTCCCGCTTTTTCAGGGAACAGGTTTACAGTCAAGTAACCCGAGACGATATAGCTTTTTGGGGATAAGTTGAAGGGCCTCCATTAGCACAGAGGAAAAAAGTCATTGCGTTTAAATGTTAAAAGACTTCTTGTGGAGTAATAGAAGGTGACGTGTCATTGGACTAAATCAGCCAAAGTTCAGTGGGAACACATGGGGTGCGCCTCCATCGATCAGCTCAGTGGGCGGCTGTTTGTTTGGGCTCTGCAGAACGCATTACTGAAATACAGTACAGAGTTCACACAGGCCACATGATTAATAAAACGTCTCCCACTGCTCAAGACTTCATAAATAATACATATAAAATCATGTTTAGAGTGTTTGTAAATGATTATGCAAAAATAACACAGGGCTGAGGTTTTTTGACATAATTGGACTTTTAAAGCTTATTTCTCCATTATGGCAACATATGTTACTGGCTCATAAATTCCAAAATCATGCTTAGACATTTTTAGCTCTGGTTCCATAGACACACCTAAAACTATTCTCAGCAAAGTTTACAAACATGTAATCAAAAGAAAACGTCTTGTTTAAAGAGTGTGAACTCAAGAAATTCTCTGTTTCCTGTCAACCTATTGTCTAAAAGGCCCTGAAAATATATATAGCAAAATTAGTTTAGGTTGGTTTGCATGGCATTTTGGGTCTGTTTAAACATAACTAGTAAAGAGAAAGCCATCCACAGTTCTAAATAGAACAATGAAAATAGTCTGCATAGCTTGTGCTTAGCAAACCTTTTCAGCACCACAAACATTTGACAATCGATATTAATCATTATCTGCGTAAAATATCTCATCCATTTCAAACATTTTGCTCTGAGCTTTGCTGAAAAAACACAAAAAGCTTTTTTTCTCTGAATAAAGCTATAACCTATTCCCCTCTGCCCTCAACAAGATGAGGCAGAATGGAGCTAATTGGAACCCCCTCCAACCCCCCAGATCTCTCGGGCCCTGAAGGCTGCCTGGAACACCCCCAAGATGGTGTGCCTCTGTTTAATAGCCCTATATTTTTCCGAAGGGGATCTGACAGGGACATAAACTACAAGGCCGGGTTAACCCAGGTTAACTGGCGAGTATTTCCACTGGGGGTTAACTGTTGCTGACCACGGACTATTCCACACACCTCCCAATTAAAGTATTGACTCGTGCTGACAGTGTCTCACCGACTTCCCCTAAGAACTGAGTAATATTGAGCCAGGGCAAAGGTAAATAGGAGCTACAGGCAAAAAAAAGCGTTCTTTCTTTTTAATCTAGCAGTGTTTAAGAGATTGATTATGGCTCAGTTCAGCCTGCTGTTTGCAGACTGGTTTTCCAAAAAAAGTGAAGGTTGTGCAAAAAGAAAACCTCCATTTTGCAGCAGTACTTTGTCACTTGCACCAATTGCAGGTTTTAAGAGGGGCTTCAACCATTGAAATTGATAGATTATTATAAGTGCTGGCATTACTAAGGTCAAATGATATGGTTTGTGCTATACTGGCATAACAGAGAATGTCTATGTTTTTGAACCGCAGAGTAAAGTAATAGAACTTCAGACGAGTCTTGGTCTTAAGAAGTCATCATTTCAGAATAAAAAAAAAAAATTCCTTATTTTCCTCTTTACACAATATATAAATGTTTATATCATCTGACAGACCCTTCCACAAGTTACGTCATAAAAACTGCACGCATGGTGATGGAAACAGCAATCTCTTCTGTTTTCTTTTCAGCAATCTCTTTCTTTTTAAGACAGTAAACTGCAACAGTGCAAAACAGAAGGACACATTAGCATTGGAATGTATGATTTAGCATTTTAACTATAATGTACGTTATTCTCAATTAAATTTAAGTGAATGTTTGTCAATTGAATACTGGGGCACTTACTCATATCTTTTACCAGAGATGGAGTAATCAACTCCTGCACTCAGACTCGAGTCGAGTCATCAGACTCATTTTTGTGACTCGTGACTTGACTCGAGGGTAAGCCTCATTGACTCGACTCAGACTTGGACTTGACTTTGTATGGCTTGGACTCGTTTATTCTCAGACACAAGGACTCGGACTTGAGAACTGATGACTCGAACCTAGAATCGGATTTGAGAACTGGGCAAGTCATACTCAGCAACAACAGCACTCAACCTCTGCCAGTTCCATGTTCAGAGCGGGATGAGCTTCTTTCATTTAACTCCCAGACCCTAAATGTAACCCACAAGTTGGGCCTAAATAAATGAATGAAGAAAATATAGGCTACAGCCTTAATTGATATGTCACAATCAAAACTCCATTAAATGTATTTAATGATAAAGGCTTCGACAAAACTAAAATCTCAATCACTGTATTGTTTTGGCTCTTACAGTTTTCAGATTTGTAGTTTTCACTTTGTTTTGACATGGACTCGACTTAAACTCAACTTGAGTGACTTGGACTTGCAGTTCAACTAAAGATGTCTCGACTCGGACCTTAACTTAAAATTTTTTGGATGACATGTGTTATTTCCCTTCTACAATGTTCATTACGGTAAAGGTGCTTCTACACTGTTGAATACGGCGGGTTGGTGCATGAGCAGTGTGCTTAGTCTGTGTGTAGGTGATGGCAATGCAAGTTGTCTAATACTTTGCTGTGCACTGAATAAAGTTGTGTGAACTATAAATGTTGTGTTTATTTTGAGTAACATGGTAGCAGAGGATGGTTGAAAGATGGCAGCTAGTTCTAAATTTCCGTCAAAGTTTGATGAAGCCAGGCCATACGAGTGTTGGAAGAATGAAGGTAATATCTGGACGCAGGTTACCTATCTCGATAAAAAGAAGCAAGCTCTTGCTGACATCTTGGAGCTTGAAGGAAGAGCCCGTGAAACGGCGATGGAAATACCTGCGGAAAATTTGGACAGTGATGACGGTATGGCAAAGTTGATTGCAAAGCTGGGCGACTTGTTCCTGAAAGAGGAAAAAGATTGCGCGTACAAACCATATTCATATTTTGGCGGCTTAACAAAGAATAGTACAGTTTCCATGGAGGGCTACATAATTGACTTTGAACAGCGTAAAAAAAAGTATAGTATGACACTTCCTGATGCTGTACTGAACTTTAAGCTGTTAGACCCGGCCTGCCTCAACGATAAAAGCAGACAGCTAGCATTGACGGCCTGCACCAAGTTGACGTTCTCCTCCATGAAGTCTGCTCTAAAAAGATTTTCGGAGGGAAATCGACAGGCTCGTTAAACGGAATACAAGTGAACCAGGATGTAGCGTTTTTCACAGAACAAAGACCACAAGGCAGGACAAGACGGAGCACAACTTTCCAAAGTGGACAACTAAAGCAGCCATTACCAGGAACTAATCCACTGGATAGGTCCGGTAAGAGATCCAGATGTGGTATTTGCCAGTGTATTTTATTGGGCCAAAGACTATCTCCACAAAAAAAATGAACAAGTAAGAGTAACTGAAGATGCAAATGTAGAGGAATGTAACATTACATTGTTTACAAAAGCAGACATCTCAGATGCAGAGATATTTATGACTGAATCATTGGGATCAGCTTTTATTGACACTGCTTGTACGCGTACTGTGTGTGGAGAGAAATGGCTGGAAAGCTATATCAATAACCTTACCCAAGATCAGTTGAACCAGTTGATGCAAAAAGAAACTCCCAGTTGCAGACCATTTCGATTTGGAGATGGGAATTTGGTTTATTCCACAAAAATGTGAAACTGCCAGCTAAAATAGGACTGACTAAATGCCAAATTGAAACTGCAGTTGTCAAGGTTGACATTCCACTTCTGCTGAGTAAAACATCCCTGAAGAAGGCAGGGATCATTTTGGACATGGAAAAGGACAGCGCAGTGATGTTCAAGCAATCCATTCCTCTTAAATTTACTAGTTCTGGACATTACTGTGTTGATATCAGAGACAAAGAAACTAAAAAAGGTCAAACTGAAGAAGAAGTCCTAACAGTGACAGAAAATATGCCTCCAGGTGAGAAACACAAAGTCCTTCTTAAGCTCCGCAAACCGTTTTGTCATGCATCGGCAGACAGGCTACAGAGACTCATTCACAGTTAAAGGAAACAACGACAAAGAAGGCTTTACTATTTTACGACAAATAGTATCCGATTGTGAAATATGCCATAAGTACAAAAAGACAAAGCCAAAGTCTGCCGTGGGGCTACCCTTAGCTTCAGAATATAATACGACTGTGGCAGTGGTTCTGCACGAGTTGGAGCCAGGTGTGTGGTATCTTCACATTATCGACCACTTCATGCGTTTCAGTGCTGGAAACATTGTTAAAATAAAGAAGTCATCTGAAATTGTCAACTCCTTTATTCACACTTGGATAAGTGTCCATGGGGCCCCCCAGACGCTGTACAGTGACAATGGTGGAGAATTTAACAACAAAGAAATCAGAGACAAAACTTTAACATTGAGACAAAAACAACTCACTGAAATAATCCAGAAGGTCAAACAAGAAAATGGATGTGACTGGCATACTGCCCTTGACTGGGCCCTCATGGCCAAGAACAGTATGTTGAATGCTCATGGCTACAGTCTATATCAATTAGTGTTTGGACAGAATCCAAACCTTCCTTCTGTATTAGTTGACAAACTACCTACTCTAGAAGGCACTACCATGAGTGCTAGAGTTGGAGAACACATTTCTGCGTTACATGCTTCTAGGAAAAAATTTACTGAAGCAGAGTCTTCTGTGCGGATAAGAAGGGCGCTACACAAACAGCTCAGGCCTACGGACGACATGTATGTAACAGGAGACAAGGTATTTTACAAAAGAGTAGACTGTCCTGAGTGGAAGGGACCAGGGGTAGTTATTGGTCAAGATGGAGCTGTTGTATTTGTAAGACATGGGGGGACTCTAGTTAGAGTACATCAATCCAGGCTCTGCAAAATGAACACACATGATCAGCAATCACCGGAAAAACAAACTGTGCAAGACAACAGTGAGACAGCAAGTGAAAAATGCAGCTTAAACAATAGAGCAGAAAGCTCAGATGGTGAAGAAAACACAGGCAGTGAACAGGAAATAATCAGTAACAAAGAGATTAATACAGGAGAAGTGGTTCATCCCAGTATGACACAAACTGAAACAGAACACAATGCTTGTGGTAACACCGTCTTTTCTGCTGGTGTAAAGTTAAAGACAGGACAGACTGTAACATTAATGAAAAAGCACGGTAGTGGTCTACAGAGAGCCAAGGTTTTAGGCACAGCAGGCAAAGCCTCAGGAAAATACAAAAACTGGTTAATTTTGCAACTTATTGAACCTGATGGCAGTGATGGACAAAAGAAGCCAGTGGATTTGTCATGTGTTGATAATCTCAACATTGAATCAACTGATAGGGAGACTGATGTACTCATAACAAAAGACATTTAATTTGATGCAGCCAAACAGGAGGAAATTATGAATTGGAACAAAAACAATGTTTTTGAGGAAGTTGGGTCTGTAGTCTGCCCAAAACACGACTTGTAGCCAGAGGTTTTGAAGATCTTAATATTCATGACCTGCAGAAAGACTCTCCAACCTGTGCTTTCGATTCTCTGAAGCTATTATTAACAGTAATCTGTCAAAATAAGTGGCATGTCCATTTTATGGACATCAAATCTGCTTTTTTGCAAGGTATGCTGTTGTCCAGAGAAATCCATGTCCAACCCGCTCCTGTAACTGGAAAGGAAGATACTCTGTGGAAACTAAACAAGTGTGTTTATGGTCTTGAAGATGCATCACTATACTGGTACAACAAAGTAAAAGAAATCATGCTGTACAGGTGGTAAAATGTCTCAAGTAGATCCAGTGTTTAATTGGTTGGACAAACCAAGGTTACTGGAGTACTCGCATGTCATGTTGTTGATTTTCTTTAGGCAGGCTCTGAAAACTTCTCAACAGATGTAATCCTGATACTAAAGTCTATGTTCCAGGTTGGAGGTGAAAAACATGAAAATTTTAGCTATGTGGGAATGGACTTTGTCGCTATTAACGGTGTAGTTCATGTACATCAGCATACTTACATTAAAAACCTACAGCCTATTTGCCTACAAGCAGCACATGATGTGCAGAGAGATGCCTCTCTTAATGAGACTGAACAAGAGCAGCTAAGGCCAAACATAGGATAGATACTGTGGGTTTCAAAACATCAGACAATATGTTTGATGCAAGCAGCTTAGTGTCAAACATTAAAGATCCCACAGTCCAGTCTATTCATGAGACAAATAAGGTAATCAGAAAGATTAAATCTGAAAAGGTGACTCTCAAGTTTTAATATTTGGGAAACAATGATGCTCTGAACCTGATTGTTTTCAGTGATGCTTCCCTTGGAAATCTCCCTGATGGGGGCACACAAGGGGGAACATTGATTGGTCTCATGGGAGAAGGAGGGAAGTTTTCTCGTCTCTGTTGGCAATCTAAGAGAATTGGACGTGTGGTGAGGAGTACTCTGGCAGGGGACACTAGCCCTATCGGATGGAATAGATAATGCTGTTTTTCTGGCTACCCTCTATTCTGAGCTCACAACTGGATATGCTGAGCTCAATGCTCCTCCCCTGATCTGTGTTACGGACAATCACTCGCTGTTTGATGCTCTTAAGTCAACAAAACAGGTCACTGAGCTGTTGTTATATTGTTGTTGTATGTGTAACAACTGTTTTGTTTGTGGTAACTGTTGACTTATATACGTATGTTATATATGTTTTATATATATATCAATTTTTTATTTATATTTTTTTGTTTAAAGTATAGGGAGATTGTTAATATGTTATTTCCCCTCTACACTGTTCATTACGGTAAAGGTGCTTCTACACTGTTGAATACGGCACGGTGTGTCGGCCGGTTGGCACATGAGCAGTGTGCGTACAGGTCATGGCGATGCAAGTTGTGTAAAACTTTGCTGTGCACTGAATAAAGTTGTACGAACTATAAACTTGGACTCGGACTTAAACACTGAGGACTTGAAAGTGACTTGAACTCGAAAACTGGTGACTCGACTACAACACTGTCTTCTACTAACTCACCAGCAGTACACAGAACTGTTTGTTGGTCTAACAAAATAAAGTATTTGCTGTCTTTGATGGATAAATGCAAGCGTAAAAAACTATTGTGGTACAACATGCATCTCTCCAGCACAACGTATGATTCCAGAGACTTTCAGCACGTTGCCTTAAGCTTAAGTAGCACTAATTGCTCCTACAAAAAAAAAAAAAGCAGCTAAATTTGGAGTCTGTTGCTAATGTTCTCTTTTTTTTCTTCAGGAAACCAATATGTCAGTGTGTGGGGCTTTAACTTTTTAAATATCCCTTTTTCTTTCCGTTTTCCACACAAATGCCTGCTTGTCATCCCGCTCACTAATTAGCTGTCATGAGTTCCTACTCCCAGAAAATCCATTTATTCCTCAGTAGCGGGCTCAGCACACTCGTCCACTCTGCAGATTATGGCCTGGCCATGCGTCATTAAACTGCCCTTTATATCTGCTTCAGAGAGTGCCCAGGGCAAAGCAGGGCATCTGCAGTATACACCTGAGAATGTTTATTTGCCCTGTGATACCACAGTTTACTTTTAATTACTTTCAAGGATACTTAACCAGTCAACAATTTTTAAAAACTACATTACTATTGTCCTAAAATAAAAAACAAACTACATCATCATTTATTAAGATTTCTCAATAGCCTTTTTTACCTTTGGGTTTTGAGCCTTGTGTAAGAATGATGTGGCTATCTGTGAGTGTAACCAAACACCCACCACAAAAAGGACTATGACAGTGAACACTCAATACTGCAGCATCACACATGTAAAACCTAATTATCCTTCTATTCTTTAGTCTCTTTATTAGATTTACATATTGGCCTAGTATAATGAAATGATGATAACATTTACATATTGCCGTTGCTGTGACTTTAGTTTTATAGTCTAAAGCAATTTAAACATGTAGCAATGAATATATTGCAAACTTAAAATTCAATGTTCAAAATCAAATTCTCTAACGATATGCTCAGGCCAGAAACACTCCCTCCCTTTTAATAACATACTGTAGTCAATAACCTGACACTGTACCCAGAGATTTAAAACTAAAGGTTTAGCTTCTAAGATCCTCTATTATGGTATCAGCTCACTGAGACTAGTTAGGTCTAGACGAGGTGCACTAGGTCTAGTAATAACGTAACATGCAGCATTAATGTGATCAGAACTGAACTATTCTCAGTCTTTTGAAGAAAAATGGTCAAATGACATAGTGACAAAACCAAAATTAGGACATATATCCAATTTAAAGATAGATTTCTGAATGAATCTTATGTAAAAATAAAAAATAACCAGTAAGAACCAGAAGGAGGAGCAGAGCCTGTCAAGTTTGTGATTTAAGAAAGGCTGAAAACAAATCTCTGTTTATTTTGACACCGATCAATTAAATGTTTGCAGACAATCCTGACATGTTCTGGAGCACTGATGATGACAATAGGATGAAATGTTTATTTAACTTCAATATCTTTAAGTTAGCCACATTTGTGACTAAAGAGTGGATAAAATGGCAGAATTATTTATATACAGTACCTAGAGCTTCTTATGTTGTAATGTATTTATTGCACCTAGTGTTGCTCATTTGTTTAACTGGTGCTGTCTTGTGAGCCCATCTCTGCTGGGCTTGTGTTTCAAGCATGCCACAATAATAAAATTCTTTCATTCATACATGGGGACAGTGTTAAGTATGCCTGTGTGGTTTTAAGGAGATAGATTTTTTTGGACCTTTATTCCACAATATGTGCTGTGGCTTGCTCAGCGTCCGACTAAAGCTAAATTGTACTTGTACTCAATGGAAAGCTCTTTGAGAGAGAAGATTGCATTGCAAAGGATGCATCATTCCTGTTTAATCTAAATATGTGGTTAAAATTTTGTTCCAATTGACAATTTATCATATAAACTATTTTGTCCTTGCAATAACATTACAGCAGAAAAGCTTCAGGCTGACGAAATCAAACCCAAACAGGCCCAGCGGATGACTCACTGCGTGTGTGTCTGTGTCTTCACACACTCCGCTTTAGCTGCGTGCGCTCTCAAACATCAGCACGGCCTCTGCTCCAATGAGCGGGTCTGTCCATCAGCTCATGTGGCCAGGATTCACACAAACTAGTCTGCATCCGATGAATCCGTCCTTGTCGCGGTGACGAGTGTGTCTCATTAACCGCTATCCTGTCCCAAAAACTACAACACATCATGCGGTTACATGGAGGTTGCTGTGTCAGTGGACCAGCGGGGAGCAGCCTGGACCGGGAGCACTGGTTCCTGGCTGCCGTCCAATTACAGCCAACAGCCTCGTCCAGATCCCTAACTCCAATTACGGCCGGCACAGCTCAGCCGGTCAGAGAAGCTGTCACCCCCGCTTCGCTGTACCGGCTGTAACCGGCTGCAAGAAAAAGCAAAGTCAAAGACAATATGTGATGTCCCCTGGAGCCCAGTAACTGTCTAAGTGAGAGGGAATAGGGAGGGGTGTGTTTAGGAAAAAATAGCAGCGCTGTATGGCCCCTGGCAGAGTCGGTACAAAAATAGCAGGTTGTGTCAGAGTGTCACACTGAACAAGAGTCCCCAGGGAAGTATTATAGAATTATTCACTTTATAGGGTCCACCAGGGCAATTCAAGCGTTCACAGCACAGCAGGGGTCTCATCTCAGGTCTCACAACAACACTCCTGTCCTGTTTTATTATTGTTTTTCACCAACTCTATTGCTAGTTTATCGCTTTCATGACGGTTCCAGTGGGACTCAATTTCAGTTTAAGGGGGTGTCTAGACTACTTAAGTTCAAAATTTATTTTTTAACTGTAAGGGACAGTTCATAATATAGTATTCTTTTTTTTATGTAATGATAATGTCAGCTGAACAGTAGCCCATAGCCTAGACTCGAACAATGTTTTCAAAGACTTCAAGCAAGTCCAAACTTTTCTACCACTTAACCTGTGGAGCCTATCCCAGCTGCTTTGAGCCTGAGGTGGGGTAACTGATCCTCAGTTATCACATAATTACATTGTTGTTATGGTGGAGTCAAGGTTAAAGCCTAGGCTGCCTTTTTGCTTTAAAAGACATTATAAGCTAACCAATAATGCTAGCTAATGCTTAAGCTTTTGTTTGGGCAATAAATCTAATTAAATTGTTCTATTTGAGTCCTTAAAATTTAAAATGCAAATTTCATAAGTTGAACTTTTTACTTTCTCCTCCTAGGGATTTTAACTAGGGAACTATAAATTGCTCAGCTGGCTTAAAAAAATGCAATTGGTGCAACAGCGCACCCGACAGAGTGACGCAAAAATCCCTATGGAAGGCTGAAAATATTTATTTTTTGGAAAAGGGACTAAATTTGGCATATACAGTGACAAGAAAAAGTATGTGAACGTTTTGGAATTTTATGGATTTCTGAATAAATTTGTCTTAAAGTGTGATCTTTATCTAAGTCAAGGATATTGCAGAACATAACGCGTTTTAAAATAATTACACCAAAAAAATCTGATCTTTCATGTCAACATTAAAAATGGCAGTGGAAAAAATTAACGCCCACTTTGCAGCAATAACCTCAACCATGTACTTCCTGTAGCTGTGGATCAGACCTGTTGGAGAATTTTAGTCCATTTTTTCTGCAGAATGGCTTTGTCATATTCTTTGGACGTCTCATGTTTATGGCCCTCTTCAAGTCAATCCATCTCTATTGGGTTGAGGTCTGGGCTCCAAAAGGTGGATTTTGTTTTTCTGAAGCCATTCTGTTGTGGACTTGCTCCAGTGTTTTGGGTCATTGTCCTGTTGCTTCACCACCTTCTACAGATTCAGCTGACGTACAGACATCCTCACATTATCCTGAAGAATTGTCTGATATACTTGTGAATTCATCTTCCATCATGAACAGACATGTTAGCAATTCCAATAATAATATATAAATAATAATAATAATAATAATAATAATAATGATTATATATATATATATATATATATATATATATATATATATATATATATATATATATATATATATATATATATATATATATAATCTAAACCTTATTTCTATATTGTTCATTGTTCATAAAAACATGAATAATCTTTTTTTTTTTTTTTTTTTGTGTGTATTATTTTTAACACATTATGTTTGTCAAGAACCTTGACTCAGATGAAGATCAGATCACATTTTAAGACAATTTTTTTCAGAAAACCATGGAACTCCAAAAGGTTCACATACTTTTTCTTGCCACTGTGTTTATTGTGCACATATATGTTTTGGACTCTGTAAGGAAAGGAACCATAGATTTTATTGTTACAACTTACCTCAAGGTTTTTAGGTGCTCTTTTTCCTTATCTTTATATTCACATAAACCTCTGAAGTTGACACAGACTTATGTTGGTGAGGATTTTCAAGTCATGGTGGGAATGGAGCCCTACTGCTGAAACTACTCGGCCACTGTACAGCCCTCTGGAATATTTTGCACAGTTTTTCTCTCTGTAATGCTAATATTCAAAGCATTTCTTGAATCTTTGCTGACCAATTTACTGAGACCGAAAGTTACAAGGCCATAATGTAAAAAAAAAAAATCATTGATTTAGACTCCTGTGGGTGACCTTCAGACCTTCTGGAGAGATGAGGTAAAAGTGTCATGTTGAATGTGACAGTGACATATGGAAAATACAACTCACGTTAATGAAAAATATGAGCTGTCCACACGGCACCTGAGTGTATTAAGTTTACTGCTAAGACTGACACACATAATGTAATTTGAAAGAGGTATAGCTGATGGCAGAGCAGAAGGCACATGATTGCATCTTGCAGTGCTTACGGTTTGTATGTTACTGATCTAATAGAGTGCTACCTCCCAAAGAACCGTGTTACCTCTGCGCTACAGAAGAGGATGTACGCTGTGCAGCTGATGAGGGTCAAACGACTGATTCAGTTCTATACTGCATTCACTATTCACTATACTGTGTTCAGTACATCTCCATCACAGTGGTCTGGAGCGACCTGTGCTTTTCTGTACTGTAAGGGTGTTTTTTTTCTTTGGGTCTTGTTTTGTAAACCATAACTCTTCCAGGACTAAATCAATGTCAAATCCAGGACAAGACCTAGGAGAAACCCATCACTAAATCCAGACAAAAATTTAATATGGCTAACCCAGGAATAAACCAAGCACTAAGGAAACATAAATAACCAACCTTTGCATACTTTTTATTGAATTATGTTTTTATTTTTGGGCTATTTTTTTCTGTTAGCAGATGTATCCAGTGCTGGAATAGCTTTAGCTGATTTATCAGTTTCATCACTTCCAATTAAAGCTTGCTTCTGGAAAAAGGATCACTCCCATTTGTCAGTATTACTTGTCAATAGGAAGTTTAATGGTTTTCCGCTAAAACAAAGAACTGTATATACAGGACGTGTATTTTAACACAGCAAAACAGCTAGAAAAACAAAAACATCAACAGGGAAAAAGGAAGCATCGTGAAACCTGAGGTTAACTGAAGGAGTTGATTCTGCTTTGTGATCCCTCTCATCCAGATCCCAATTGTTAGGATTTGTAGGTAGTAGAGGCATATCCAGAATACATTCTTTGTAGTAGAGAGCGTCAGTGTCTTCAATTAAACAGTGTGTGTGAGCGTGTGCGTGCGTGTGTGTGTTTTATATTTTACATATTCAGATCCTAAATGTTTTCATATGGACATTCTGACTACCATAATATGTTCATGTGTTTGTATCTTATTCAATACAAATGCAATTCATTTTCTGGTCCTCACTGCTGCCACTTCCAGATATGGCTCCCAGCGGGTGAGACACTTTTTTTCCAAACGCTGTAACGTGGCCTGACAGAAGTGTGAAATCTGAGGCTTCTGCGCCGGTCACACTTTAAAACCCCCATTAAACCCGTGGTCACAGAGCGAGACCGACCATTAACGGAGGGGAGAGACCCCAGGTAGGCCACAATTACCACAAAAACACAAGGCCTGAGGCAGAAATGGCTGTATAATGCTTTCATTAAAACACACACATTCGAGCGCTTCTCAAATGGAGCCATTACACATTGTTTATTGAAGACATTTTCAAGTGGAATGTTAATGTCGAAATGTTCTGGCAGATTTCTCCGCTGTGGAGAAAAATTACGGCTGGAGATTGTCTGCATAAAAATGTGATTTTCCTTCGCTCTCAACATAATTTCACACTGTTATGGAAGCAAAGCACATTTTACAGCTGTGTTATTTACTTCTGTTGAAAGTCGAGAGAGCTGAATGAAAAAATATCAGTTCTAAGTTCATATTTTCTCTGAATTCTGATCATTCTCAAACATGCCTGGATAGATGTGAAGGACAAAAGGCTACATGTGGAAATAAGAGAGATGTCAAGGATATTGCTGTAATATAAAAACACAAAGACGGCAGTGTAGAAGAAAGATGATATTAAAACAATTGTAGATCACATTTTTAGAAATAATAATAATTCTAATCTAAGACAGAAGTGCTGTATTGATCAGCAACAATGTAATGTTTGTAATAAAGACGATCCAGCAGCAAAAACAGGGGTCTGGACAGATACAGCATTGTCCCTCCTGGATCTGAGGTTCAACTATTGGATTAATGTACTTCTTCAGTACCCTGCAATAGACTTCACATGGTCTGCCAAGCCAGAGCTACTGTCCTTGTCCTCCATGCAAAGTTTCAAAGGCGTGTGAGCCCCACAACATCCAGAGACGGGGTACTCATTGGGTACTTGGAGGTGGCAGAGATGACGACACATGCTTCAGATGTAGCACTGGGCCAGAGAGGGTGGAGTGAGAAGGGACTGAGCAATATGCAGAAGCTTGAGACCCAGACCCAGGCCCCAGCAGGAGTGAGCCTGACTGGACCTCATGTCACCATACAGTACCACTTGAGACACAGACAGAGTAGGACGAGAGGCAAACTATTCTATGTACCTATGTATCTATTAGGATGCATCCTTTTAGTGGCTCTTAATATCAGTATAAAAGCACTGGGAATAACTGGGACACAGTTATTGGGGAAGAATGAAAATAAGTACTTTGTAATATAAATTATTTCAATATACTGTAGTCTTGACTTAAATTTCACTGAGCAAGGTCACAAAGTTAAATAAACTACAATGTAAGCCACAAGTTACTCAGCTCACTCACAAGAGGAAAAGAAGTATTCTGGATATTACACAACCACTGTTTGGGTCAATTGAGAATGTTCCCACAGAAACGCAAGATAACAGAGGTTTCTTCTCACCCTCCCTTTCTTTGCTCACTCTTGAGCTAGAAAAGTTTTTCTTTTTTTTTTTATTTTATTAATTTTTTTAAGAGCTGGACTTTTTGCTCCACTGTCTTTGGGGGACCCTTCACATTAAAGAAACCTTTTAATGTTGCAATAAATGCTTTGTTAGAAATGTCATTGACAGAAAAAGATTGCGCAGAACTTATAATTTAAACGGCTTATGATACTTAATTAGGAAAATTGTTCGACCTTCTGTCAAGTCTGTTGATCCTAACATGGTCCACATTTGGGTTTTATTGATTCTATTAAAAACAAAATGTTTGGTAAACTATATGAGAAAATGAATGGGATTAAATATTGTTTGGGAAAAACATTATTTCAAGTAATCAGGATTACTGAAATAAAGACAGCTGAAAACATACACTCACCTAAAGGATTATTAGGAACACCTGTTCAATTTCTCATTAATGCAAGAATCTAATCAACCAATCACATGGCAGTATCTTCAGTGCATTTAGGGGTGTGGTCCTGGTCAAGACAATCTCCTGAACTCCAAACTGAATTTCACAATGGGAATCAAAGATGATTTATGCAATTTTGAGCGTGGCATGGTTGTTGGAGACAGACGGGCCGGTTACAATCTGCTCAGTTACTGGGATTTTCACGCACAACCATTTCTAGGGTTTACAAAGAATGGTGTGAAAAGGGAAAAACATCCAGTATGCAGCAGTCCTGTGGGCGAAAATGCCTTGTTGATGCTAGAGGTCAGAGGAGAATGGGCAGTCTGATTCAAGCTGATAGAAGAGCAACTTTGACTGAAAGAACCACTCGTTACAACCGAGGTATGCAGCAAAGCATTTGTGAAGCAACAACATGCACAACCTTGAGGTGGATGGGCTACAACAGCAGAAGACCCCACTAGGTACCACTCATCTCCACTACAAATAGGAAAAAGAGGCTACAGTTTGCACGAGTTCACCAAAATTGGACAGTTAAAGACTGGAAAAATGTTGCCTGGTCTGATGAGTCTCGATTTCTGTTGAGACATTCAGATGGTAGAGTCAGAATTTGGCGTAAACAGAATGAGAACATGGATCCATCGTGCCTTGTTACCACTGTGCAGGCTGGTGGTGTAATGGTGTGAGGGATGTTTTCTTGGCACACTTTAGGCTCCTTAGTGCCAATTTGGGCATGTACCCATCCTCTGATGTCTACTTCCAGCAGGATAATGCACCATGTCACAAAGCTCGAATCATTTCAAACTGGTTTCTTGAACATGACAATGAGTTCACTGAACTAAAATGGCCCCCACAGTCACCAGATCTCAACCCAATAGAGCATCTTTGGGATGTGGTAGAACGGGAGCTTCATGCCCTGAATGTGCATCCCACAAATCTCCATCAACTGCAAGATGCTATCGTCTCAATATGGGCCAACATTTCTAAAGAATGCTTTCAGTACTTTGTTCAATCAATGCCACGTAGAATTAAGGCAGTTCTGAAGGTGTAAGGGTTCAAACACAGTATTAGTATGGTGTTCCTAATAATCCTATATATTCATATATATATAAATATATATATATATATATATATATATATATATATATATATATGAATATATATATATTAATGCTGTTATTATTGACGCCGACAATTATTTTATCGCGCATTAACGTCACCCAATTAATATTGTGAAAGATGTCTGAAGAACATTCTTAGGATTGCAACAAATGACTGCACATATGAGCCGCCCTCATGACGCACCCTCACAAGAAGAGTACATGAGTTGTATGAAAAGGAGAGGACTACAAAAGCCACCTTATTTTTTTTATATATATATATATATATACATATATATATATATATATATATATATATATATATATATATATATATATATATATATATATATATATATATATATAGAAAGAGAGAGAGAGTATATCAATTATATTACACTGTCCTAGGAATGAAGAAAAGGTTAAAGCAAAAGCGTCTGGACTCAGTTTTCAAGGTGAAGATGTTTCATCTCTAATTCCAAGACACTTATTAATTGTTTTACTCAGTAAAACCGGAAAAGCCTGGATTTAACCGCCATTTTCATGCCCTTTTATAACAACAATATACATGATGCATTTCTGGCCCCAAATTATATTTTTATTTTTTTCTAATTCGGGGAAATCACTGATAAAGCAAAGATTGAGACATTACAGTGGATTCTACTAGGATATATACGATATATATATATATATATGCTTTTAATAGTTTAAATAATAAAAAACAAAGTTGCACTAACATTTAACACTAAAAATAGACAAAACAAATAAATGGAACTTTTTAAATTTTCAGATAATGTTTGCAGGTATATTTTGATAATTTTATAATAATTCCTAAACATAATACAATACAGTCAATAATATGAGTTTAATAATGTTGCGAGAGACTGAACAGAAGCGGTCACGTGACAAAAGAACGAGACTCAGACCCGAAGACTGACTCAAGTGATGAACAAATCCTTCTGTTTCTGCATTCAGCCTACGACTCATCACTACAATGGGCAAATTACATCCATTTATTTACAACCTGTGGGTTTAACCTGAAACTAAACCTAATGGACCAGGCTGTTCTGGTCTTATAGTTGTTAGGTAGTTGCTAGGGAAGTGTGACTCCTGATGCTCAGGAGACTCGTAAGTGTTGTTTTGATTTAGGTTTAAGAACACTGTATAAATACTAGGCAACATGAATCTGAGGCCACCTCCTCTGTTCAGAGAGGGCTTTTCCATTTTAACAAAAATGGCTTCCCTCACACTTCTCTCAAACCATCAATCATCATTGCTGTCCTCAAAGGGATGTCCTTTGTCTTTGAGGTGGAGGTGGACTGCAGACTCAGGTCCTCCAGGTTTGGCTCTTCTGTGCTGATACATCCTCTTGTGAAGCTGTTGTTTAGTTTCACCGACATAACTGCCACTGCACTCTTCACTGAACTGCATAAACTACATTACTCTGTTTGTGAGAGAGGATCTTGTCTTTAGGATGGACCAGTTTTTGACACAGAGTGTTCCATAGTTTAAAGTGGACTGGAAAACTAAGTCCAGATGCTTTTGCTTCAATCTTTTCTTCAAAATGACCTGGATGACTAAGAACCTTCACTTTAAATATTTTATAAAATATTTGTGTAGTTATTTCTATGAGTATTAATTGTTTTTATTACTGTGATTATTATTGTTATTTATCATTATTTACTCTTTGATTATGTAACATAACCTGTCACTCTGGGGAGCCACACCCTATTTAAGATGGCCTAGTAATGAGGACTTAGTGCCAAAACATTGCATTGTACCTTTAATAAAGGTTCATTTCTATTGCAAGTAGAGACAATGTGCGTAATTTTTCTATATTATTAGTATGCCGGGTTGTTCTCGTCCATTCAATGCACCTGTTTTTTAAAATTTGTGCTAATTCTCTCTTTTTTGGTTAAAGACTAAGGTGTAAAAAGTATTCCCTTTAGTACTCCCTTTAGAGTTTGTAGCCTGTCTGAATGTCTGCCCTTTGACTTCCTTTCCTGTCTGACTCTTGTCAAACAGGCAAACAGCCTGCCCAATCTGTCAAATACAGATTAGGAAAACTGCACCTCTTAAATGTCAATAAGTCATTTTCACCTTAATTATAGCTTTTGTGACATTTTGTAACAGATGCCCGCAGTGAGACAAACCACGAATTGTCTCAGATCAATATCAATCTGTGTGTAATACGAAGAGCTTAGACTAGCTTAGCCACATGTAGGAACAAATAATACTTTTCTGACTCTTGTTGCCTTCTTATGTTAGCCTCTAGTAGCCTGCTTTAGCTAAATAAATACACCTATACAATCTCAAACCTCTGTTTACTACACACAAGTCCAAAGAAGATGACATCAAGATTTGTCATTTGCTCTGGAAACAATGTCAGGTTAAAAAACCTGCAGCATGTAAGCATTCCAAATTAGCAGTTTTTGCTAAGCCTCTTTAGAAAAAGATTAGTAATGCTGGCCAGCAGGATAATCAGAACTTTAAATACAAAGCAAAGTACTCCTACTTCCTCCATAGATTCTGGTAAATGACAGAACACAATAAACAATTATAGCCGCAAGCTGTCCCATGTTTTGTATGTTTCTCCATTTATATTAACAAATTTTATGGTGTTGCCATGCCATGACAAAAAAAAACTATTTGTTGGCATTCCAAAGTTTTTTTTGCATCACTCTCTACGAGGTGCTGTTGCATTAATTGTTTATTTATTTTTTGCTCACCAAACTTTGCCCATAATCAGTAAAAAAAATAAATGTATGTGTGTGTGTGTGTGTGTGTGTGTGTGTGTGTGTGTGTGTGTGTGTGTGTGTGTGTGTGTGTGTGTGTGTGTGTGCGTGTGTGTGTGTGTGAAAAGGGGGCTCTACAGAACACCCTGTTCAATGGTGTTTTGTAGAACACCACTGAACAATAGAAAATTAACGTAAAATTCTTTCGGCCTAGAGTCATGAAATAGAGAATACACATTCTACACATAAAGGCAAACAAACTATATACATTTACTCCCTGACAAACAGGATGTTCTTCATTATGACTGGCACAACCCCCTAAATCATTCCCCTCATTCAAAATGCTACTCTCCCTAGGGTTTTTATCCAAAAGGCTCTAACTTTGGTAACCATCATCTACAGAAGTGGGGCATCAAAAGTTATGAACAGTTTTTGAGGAAATCTTCTGGTTTTGCGATGGTGTTATCGCAAACATTGTTTGTTTTGTGATTTGCCAACATCCGACATTTCACTGAAACATTGTGGGATTGATTCCAACCCAATAAGGCATTTGTGCACAATGATATGTCAACTGATATGTCTAAACAATCACTATGTTTTGAAATGGCTCATCAGCACACCCTACAAATTTTGATTGGGACATTGAAATTTAGTTTGTCGGAGAAAAATGAAATTTGGCACACACATTCCTCATGTCCCCCTTAACATTAAAGCCTAAGATGACTTACCCCTAACTGCATTTGTGTTGCCATGGCAACGGCCCAAAAGTGTAAAAGAAATGAATGGGAGCCGAGAAGTGAACACTAATTCAACCCTCTAAACAAAACTAACTCTTCACCAAACTTCATCCCAAATTCAGGATCAGCAAAAAAAAATCTTTTGGAGGTTCCATAATTTTCCATAAAAAGGGGGCTCTACAGCGCTTCCTGGAAAAGTGAAAATACATTACGTCAATAGGAAGTGAAGATTCCTATTGATGTAGGAATGAACTATTAGACACCCTGCTCTACCACTGAGCCACTGTGTCCCATTTTGAAGTCTTTAAAAATTAAAGAAAAATCTAGAAATAGAAAATACATTGAGAGCAGTTACAAACATTAACTTTAGCTAAAACCTTTTAAATGTTAGAGGTTTGTCTGGACAAAGTGATATTGCTTACCTCAAGGACATGCACCAAGGCCTCTTTGTATCTCTCATCTTTTTTGGAGAAGCAGACGAAGAGGCAAACAGATGGTAGGATATGATGGATCCCAATAGCCTGTTCAACTGTAAATGGAAAGATTCAATCATTTTATACCTAGATAAAATGCACCAAGACTCAGACAATGCTTTACAATACATTAGGTCTGCAACAATGAATAAGATTAATCACTTATAATTGTCATCTAATGTAATAGTCAATTAACTGCTGTCTGATACAAATACTTGTTTAAATTTTGGAATATGATTTTCTGTATTATCAATTAAGCTACAGTTTGTAGCCAAAGCTGCCCTGGGGCAGACTGACAGAAACGTGGCAGCCATTTTGCACCTACGGAATCCCCGACCTGTTCTACATCTGTGAATGATTCACTACTGCCACAGACATCTACACCTTTGAAAGTACACATCCCCAGAGAAGATTGTTAAAATATCCAACCCAGAATATGTATTGTACACGGATGGTGAACTTAAAACAAATCCGTAAACAATACTTTGATTTGGCAAAGACAGGTGAAGAGAGCAGCTATCAATGTCAAAGGACCTTAGATGCCGTCTTCCGAAACACCATGACCAGTATGATTGCAATCCTGCGGGCAAGGGGTAGTGGAGACTCTGAAAGATATCCAACAAAACCAGAAATTATAGCTATGGTGAAAATAATTGTGCAATACTGCCCAATGTTGCAGGACAGAGACATGAAATCTACTTGGGTAAGCCATCCAGTTGATGACCATAATGATTAATGTTTTATGTAATGGGTTTAAACTAAATCTTAACAACTCACAGGTCACTGGGTACGCACAGTTGTACAAAAACGTGAGAGCCCCCCCAAAAGACTAGTCCAGGAGGGAGACCTTCAAAGCGGCCTTCAAAAAGTTCGTCAGCCAAGTGACACAGATGATGTTGATTCAAGTGACTCAACAGTCATTCTAGATAACTCCACGGAGGGGAGTAGCACCATCAACTTTTGTGTCACACTTGTGGTAAAAGCTCTTTGAGGCAGCTGTAGTGATATTGTGTTAAATGTCTTGTGATGTTCCACTCTAACAAACCTAATAGAGTTAGTAGAGTTTAGTTTACATTAGTCGCTCATGCTAATGCTTGCTGTAATGATCCTTAACAACGCATTCATACATAACTTTGTTATTGTTTTAACTTTGTTACTTTGTTTTGCATAGTAACTTTTTCTGAATGCACTGACATACACTTAGGCCACTGATTTTTTTTCTTTAAGTGTAAGCTGTTTTTCAAGCTCTGTCCTTTGTTTATATTGTATGACACTTGCTCTAAAGAAACATCAGACTGTATTATGTGCATTTTGTCACCCCATGGCTGTAACACATGTACAATACAACACTGTTTTCTGATGTATGAATTGTGGACTTTAGGGTTTATAAATAAACCAGACTAATTTTCTTCAATCAAGCAAGTCTGTTTCTTGAAAAAAGACAATCCATCTTTTACAACTGAAACTGCAACTTAAAAAATTTATGAATAAGCAAACAATCTTGTTTCATCTAAGATATAACTCAAAATGAGAGATTTTCAAGACTTTTTCACTCAACAAAATATTCAAGATGTAGTCTTAAAACAAGTCTCTATATCTTACAGAAAGTTGTGCACTTTGTTTATTATGTCTTATATCAAGTGTAATAAGATATTTGAATTAAAAACTAGAAAAATATACTTGGTAAGATTTTGTGTTTTTGCAGTGCATCAATTTCTGCTTTTAAATGTCTTACCAACCTTTCCCCAACTTTGAACCCTTGCCGGCTTGTCTGCCGTCAGATCCAGTCTGTTTCCAACCTGATCTTCTGCAGGAGACTTTATTCTATGTGTTCAGTAATTTATAGAAAGAATTAATAGCTTCTACATTTTTTAGATGTAGCATTCTACCGGCTTCATCTGTGTTTTTCAGACACAGTCACATGGTCCATACTCCAAGTCTCTGATGTGTAACTGGAGCTGACATACAGTATTTGTTGGTGCATGACATTTCCTTGCTGCATGAATGTAAGCATGGTCTTTGTCATTGTTTACTAGAAGAATGATGATTCAGGCTTGTATAGTGAGTGGGCTGTGAGTGGAGCACAGAGGATCTGTGTGCACCACAAATAAACCCCACTCTGTGTATCACAAAACGCTACATCAGCACATCAGAGCGCATTGGAAAAACCATGTGTCTGAGACTACTGACTGGAGGAATTTACTTTGTATGCTTGTTTTTTTATCTGCACTCTTCTTTTAAAATTAATCTAAATCTTGTAAAATGTATTTTATTCATGTAAAGCACTTTGAGTCACCCAGTGTATGGACATTGCTATATTTTTAAAACATAGTAATGACGTAACGTCTTTTTATATATATATTTTTTTTCAATTCCAAAAACAAAACCTTTGACAAAAACAAAAATTGATTAATTGTGAACCACAGGTATGTACTTTTATCAAGCTTTGAGGGAAAATTATTGATCAGGCTCAGGGTTCAGAGTTAATTTATAAGAAAGTGTTACTGTAGTCCCCCTTGAACCGCCACCTTATCGTGGTGGAGGGGTTTGAGTGCCCGGATGATCCTAGGAGCTATGTTGTCGGGGGCTATATGCCCCTGGTAGGCTCTCCCAAGGCAAACAGGTCCTAGGTGACGGGCCAGACAAAGCGCGGTTCAGAACCCTTTATGGAAAGTTTAAAATCGAGGACCGTTACGTCGCCCTGTATGGCGCAACCGGGTCCCCACCCTGGAGCCAGGCCCGGGGTTGGGGCTCATATGTGAGCGCCTGGTGGCCGGGTCTTTCCCCACGGGGCCCGGCCGGGCTCAGCCCTAAAGAGCGACGTGGGACCGACCTCCCGTGGGCCCACCACCTGCAGGAGGAAGCGTAAGGGGCCGGTGCAATGTGGATTGGGTGGCAGTCGAAGGCAGGAGCCTCGACGGCCCAATCCCCGGACACAGAATCTGGCTCTAGGGACATGGAATGTCACCTCGCTGGCGGGTAAGGAGCCTGAGCTTGTGCGGGAGGTTGAGAGATACCGACTAGAGATAGTCGGGCTCACCTCCACGCACAGCTTGGGCTCTGGAACCCAAATCCTCGAGAGAGGCTGGACTCTCCACTATTCTGGAGTTGCCTGCGGTGAGAGGCGGCGGGCTGGTGTGGGTTTGCTCATTGCCCCCGGCTCAGCCGCCATGTGTTGGAGTTCACCCGGTGAACGAGGGTCGCTTCCCTGCGCCTTCGGGTTGGGGCTAGGTCTCTCACTATTGTTTGTGCTTACGGGCCAAATGGCAGTGCAGAGTACCCGGCCTTCTTGGAGTCTCTGGGAGGGTGCTGGAAAGTGCTCCAAAGCGGGGACTCCATCGTTCTACTGGGGACTTCAACGCTCACGTGGGTAGCGACAGTGACACCTGGAGGGGCGTGATTGGGAGGAACGGCCCCCCTGATCTGAACCCGAGTGGTGTTCTGTTATTGGACTTCTGTGCTAGCAACAGTTTGTCCATAACGAACACCATGTTCAAGAATAAGGGTATCCATCAGTGCACGTGGCACCAGGACACCCTAGGCCGGAGGTCGATGATCGACTTTGTAGTTGTTTCATCTGACCTCCGACCGTATGTCTTGGACACTCGGGTGAAGAGAGGGGCGGAGCTGTCAACTGATCACCACCTGGTGTCAACTGATCACCACCTGCTGGTGAGTTGGCCGATGGCGAGGGAGAAGGTCGGACAGACTTGGCAGACCCAAACGTACTGTGAGGGTCTGTTGGGAACGTTTGGCCGAGTCCCCTGTCAGAGAGATCTTCAACTCCCACCTCCGACAGAGCTTCGACCAGATTCCGAGGGAGACTGGAGACATTGAGTCCGAGTGGACCATGTTTTCCACCTCCATTGTCGACGCAGCCACTCGAAGCTGTGGCCGCAAAGTCTCTTGGGTCTGGGAGGAGTTCGGTGAGGCCATGGAAAAAGACTATCGGTCGGCCTCGAAGAAATTCTGGCAAACCGCTTGGCGCCTCAGGAGGGGGAAGCAGTGCCCTGCCAACACTGTTTACAGTGGAGGTGGGAATTTGCTGACCTCAACTGGGGATATTGTTGGACGGTGGAAGGAATACTTCGAGGATCTCCTCAACCCCACCGTCACGTCTTCCACTGAGGAAGCAGAGGCCGAGGGCTCAGAGGTGGACTCGTCCATCACTCGGGCTGAAGTCACTGAGGTAGTTGGGAAGCTCCTCGGTGGCAAGGCACCGGGGGTGGATGAGGTACGCCCTGAGTACCTCAAGTCTCTGGATGTTGTGGGGCTGTCTTGGCTGACACGCCTCTGCAACATCGAGTGGCGCTTGGGGACAGTACCTCTGGACTGGCAGACCGGGGTGGTGGTCCCCCTTTTT
This sequence comes from Neodontobutis hainanensis, assembly GCA_024349245.1. NCBI lineage: Eukaryota > Metazoa > Chordata > Actinopteri > Gobiiformes > Odontobutidae > Neodontobutis > Neodontobutis hainanensis. The sequence goes on along the minus strand of JALDNG010000173.1, from coordinate 2,289,068 downwards.
AAGAAGGGGGACCGGAGGGTGTGTTCCAACTACAGAGGGATCACACTCCTCAGCCTCCCCGGGAAAGTCTATGCCAGGGTACTGGAGAGGAGAATGCCGCCGATAGTCGAACCTCAGATCCAGGAGGAACAATGTGGTTTTCGTCCCGGTCGTGGAACACTGGACCAGCTCTATACCCTCTCCAGGGTGCTGGAGGGATTATGGGAGTTTGCCCAACCAGTCCACATGTGCTTTGTGGATCTGGAGAAGGCATTCGACTGTGTCCCTCGCGGGGCCCTGTGGGGGGTGCTCTGGGAGTATGGAGTCCGGGGCCCTTTGCTAAGGGCTATCCGGTCCCTGTACGACCGGAGCAGGAGCTTGGTTCGCATTGCCAGCAGTAAGTCAGACCTGTTCCCGGTGAATGTTGGACTCCGGCAGGGCTGCCCTTTGTCACCGGTCCTGTTCATTATCTTTATGGACAGGATTTCTAGGCGCAGCCAAGGGCCGGAGGGAGTCTGGTTTGGGGACCACAGGATCTAGTCTCTGCTTTTTGCAGATGATGTTGTTCTGTTGGCTCCATCAAGCCAGGACCTTCAATGTTCACTGGGGCGGTTTGCAGCCGAGTGTGAAGCGGCTGGGATGAGGATCAGCACCTCCAAGTCTGAGACCATGGTTCTCAGTCGGAAAAGGGTGGCTTGCCCCCTCCAGGTTGGTGGAGAGCTCCTGCCTCAAGTGGAGGAGTTTAAGTATCTCGGGGTCTTGTTCACGAGTGAGGGAAGGAAGGAGCGTGAGATTGACAGACGGATCGGTGCAGCTTCTGCAGTAATTCGGTCGATGTACCGGTCTGTCGTGGTGAAGAAGGAGCTGAGCTGTAAGGCAAAGCTCTCGATTTACCAGTCGATCTACGTTCCTACTCTCACCTATGGTGATGAGCTTTGGGTCATGACCGAAAGAACAAGATCCCGGATACAGGCGGCCGAAATGAGCTTTCTCCGCAGAATGGCGGGGCGCTCCCTTAGAGATAAGGTGAGAAGCTCGGTCACTCGGGAGGAGCTCAAAGTAGAGCCGCTGCTCCTTCACATAGAGAGGAGCCAGCTGAGGTGGCTCGGGCATCTGTTTCGGATGCCTCCCGGACGCCTCCCTAGGGAGGTTTTCCGGGCATGTCCCACTGGGAGGAGACCTCGGGGAAGACCTAGGACACGCTGGAGGGACTATGTCTCTCGGCTGACCTGGGAACGCCTCGGTATCCCCCCGGAAGAGCTGGAGGAAGTGTCTGGGAAGGGGGAAGTCTGGGCTTCTCTGCTTAGACTGCTGCCCCCGCGACCCGGCCCCGGATAAGCGGTAGAAGATGGATGGATGGATGGATGGTTACTGTAGTAGAATCAAATGCGTCTGCCACACTCTATCTTGTGATTTTTTTTTTATGTTTACCCTGAACGACGAAGCTAGTTGAAACTACCCTGGATCTCCTACCCAGTTAGACAAAAGAACTGGCTAACTGAGATTGTGACCCCAGGCAGGGATGAATCAATGATGATGATGAACTGGACAATACAGCGCGAGTGGTTTCCCTTTTACTGTGGAGTAACCCAGCAGGCTTCTGTAGGACATGTTCATTTGGAGCCAAAGATGCCACTGAGCTGCTAGATTACTTTAATAAAGTGGGTCTTTACTATAATGTGAATATATTCAAATGTGGAATTAACTACTCTATGTAATGCAATATATCTCCACTATACAGATCATTTTAGTTGTCCTATTGGACTGAAATAAACATGTTCAGTCCTATATATTTAAACTGCAGCCTCAGCTGCTGTGACCCTGCCTCTCCAGCCGTCTCGCTCTCTACTACTGTCTGGCAGCATTACTTCTGTCTCCTAAATAAATGTTTTCCACATATGACCTCATTTATATTAGACTCTTTACTGACATGAGCCTATGCCTGTCTTTAGACTACTGTCACTTTATACAGCTGACCTGAGGCTGAGACCTGCTTCTACATCTGATCCTGTGCTACTGGGCAGGACTGCTTCAGAAATGTTTCTTCTTCACACAGTTTGTATTCTTCAGCTCATAGCCTCTGTCTGTTGGCTTTAGAGTCATAATGTCCTCTGTGTCACCGGTGCTGTCTCTTAACTTATCACCAGACCTCCTTTTACTGTCACCAAAAGAAGCAAGAAATGAATGTAAGAAAATTGTGACAGTAACAACGGAGGTAATATAAGATTTTTTTTTTATTTTTTTTTTAAAGACTCATATAAAGATACTAAACAAGTTTTGAAATTCATAGCAAGTATGTGATTGCAATAGGGATGGGTATCGTTAAGGTTTTAACGATATTACTACTCTTACCGATACTGCCTAACGGTCCAGTACTTTAACGGTATTCTTATCGGTACTTTGTATTGTGTGTGTGTGTTTTGGGCTAGGCTTGGACCAGAGATGTTAGGAGGAGTTGGCTGGTTCATAGTAGCTGCAGCTGTGTGTGTGTGTGTGTGTGTGTGTGTGTGTGTGTGTGTGTGTGTATGTATATATATATTAGGGCTTAATTAGTTGTTTGTTGTTAATTACGTCAATTTTTTTAACGCATTTCACGCATGCGCAGCGTGACAAATTATTCAGGTCAGGAAAGTCAGGGAAGTGGTTGGGAGCTAGAGGCGAGATGGAGCAAGGTGAGCAAGGTGGGCCTATTGACGGATTCAAATATAAAAAGAATGATGATGGTAAAGTTAACAAGTACAAGGTTATTTGCAAGATTTGTAACAAGGAGTTTCAATTTCACCGGAGCTGTTCAAGCTTGAGGTACCATGTCAACGCCAAACATGCGTTTGCCTGACCGTCAGGTTCAGCAAGTGGTTTGCGCCAGACTACGCTGAATGTTCGCAGGCCATTATCAAAATCAACCTAAGATAATTTGACCAACACAATAGCGCTTTTATATAGCGCTTTCCTGCACCCTTCTCGGGCACCCAAAGCGCTTTACATTGTGCTTCCACTCACCCCATTCACACACATCCACTCCTGGGGCAGACAGAGAGGGGGGCTGCCACACAAACGCCGCTCAACCTTCTCCTACCACCACCAAACACACCTCTACAGTCACACACATTCATACACCAGTGCTACAGACACTGGAGGCAAGGTGGGTTAAGTGTCTTGCCCAAGGACACAACGACAGTATGAACTGTGGGGAGAGCGGGAATCGAACCTACTACCTTCCAGTTGAAGGACGACTGCTCTACCTACTGAGCTACTGCCACCCGTAGACCCATTAGCATTGTAGAAGACTCAGGTTTCCTTGATGTTTTGCAAGTGGCATCTCAAGACTCATCCTATAAGCCCCCCGTCAAGAGCCATAGTTATGTCAAAAATCCACAAGCTCTATGAAAATGAAAAAGAAAAAAGGAAAGAGGGCTTGGCTCAAGTAAATCATATCGCCCTGACAGGAGACCATTGGACATCAGTGAGTAACAACAATTATCTTGGAGTAACTGCACATTTCATCAGTGACATGTGGGACTGAAGTCTTTTGCGCTGACTATATTAAAAACTGAGGAGCGTCATTTTGCGGAGGCTTGTAAAGAACAGTTCCTGTCTGTTGCACGTCAGTAGGACATCGAGGGCAAGACGACAACCATTGGGACTGACAATGCACGCAACATGGTTGCTGCAATTTGACTTACACGCTATGAACTCATGAACTGTGTCGCTCACATGGTGCAGAGAAGTGCAAAGTTGTCGGTCATTTTAAGCACATTACAAAGACAAATATTATGGTGTGTAGTATGTTTCAGCTTGATTTAAACCACCATTATTTGGCTGTGTTAATAAACGGACATAATATAAAAATTATGTATCTCTGTCCTGTTATTTATCTTTTGGTATGCATTTCAGAAAAAAAATGGTTAGGATTCAGGTGTAACATGATTTTAGCATATGTACCAGACGCAGATGGAGCAACAACCAGAGACGAGCAAGCTAGCCAGTCGAAAACTTTGCATTTCTCTGTCTGCACATAATGCACTTTTGAAGGGTGCTTAGACAGATTGCTTGTGTTTCCGCCCTTACTTAATAATAATAATAATAATATTAATAATAATAATAATAATAATAATAATAATAATAATAATAATAATAATAATAATAATAATAATAATGGATTGGATTTATATTGCGCTTTTCTCCCGAGGGACCAAGGGACTCAAAGCGCTTACAGGCCGTCCATTATTCATTCATACACAGTCACACTGGTGGTGGTAAACTACATCTGTAGCCACAGCTGCCCTGGGGCAGACTGACAGAGACGTGGCAGCCATTTTGCGCCTACGGCCTCTTCGACCATCACCACATACATTCACTGAACATTCTTACACATTCATACGAGGCAAGGTGGGTTAAGTGTCTTGCCCAAGGACACAACAACAGTATGAACTGTGGGGAGAGTGGGATCGCTCTATCACTGAGCCACTGCAAACATTTTGTTGCACTTATGACATCGACTGCATCAACTTTTTTTGCTCTCTCCGCCATCTCGCCACTCTTTGTACCCCCCCCAGTACCGAAAGCAGAACCTATTGCGTCAGATCTTACTGATACTACGGCCTTTCATAATTTAGCCCCGGGGCCAATTTAATTTTTGCCCCAGATTTATTGGTATAGACATTTATCCACTTTCTGATAATGGTAGGGACATGTCATATTGCAAAGTTATGCCTTTGCAGCATGCACTCTTACAGACTTATCCTTATAAAGTTAGTTTGGAGCCACCTGTCACTCTTTTCATCTTTTACTAAACTACTTTGCTCCTTATATATAAGTTTTATCCACTCTTCTCAGTCACACTGCCACCAAATTAGAGTGAATGACATTAGGGTAGGGCACTTAATGTGCTTAAAATAAGCACTGTGGAATATGCAATTAATGTTAATAATGTTGAGAGCGGACGTCGCCGATTAGAGGCTTGTTTACTAAATGTCTGCTTTCATCAGACGAGCCCTAACAAGACTCTAATCAGCACGTCAATCTCCTCCAAACATTTCACACACTAAAGTTTTCCTCCAACTGCTTTACACAGACAACACCTTCACTCTGTCTGCTTGTTAACATTAGAAGGCTTTATGCTGCTGTTCAACCCTTAGACTGTAACATTCCTAATTGAAAGTAAAAATCTTCTAGTAATGGGTGAAGCCGTTGTGTCCTGGGTCAAGGGCATAGTTTGACATGTAGCAGCTGAAATGTCCTACTATGTGGTCGAGTGGATTGGGGTCACACATGCACAATATAGGGCCAGCTTATTGTTAGAGAAAGTCAAGATAGCCTAGTATCACTCCATTTTTGACAAATGATTGGGGAAAATTGCTGTGAAAGGAAGAGATCCATGTTTTACCTGGACAACGCAGGCTAACATTACACCTAAAGACAGACCAGATTAAGGCAAAATGAACCAGGGCCTTCTTTAGTTTCTGACCCCAAACTATACAAACTTCCTCCAGAGAGGACAGACTGAATCCCGAGAGAGGACAGACTGTCCAGAGAGTGGACAGACTGAGTCCAGATAGGACAGACTGAGTCCAGAGAGAGGACAGATTGTGTCCCGAGAGAGGACAGACTGAGTCCAGAGAGAGGACAGTCTGAGTCCAGAGAGAGGACAGACTGGGTCCAGAGAGAGGACAGACTGGGTCCAGAGAGAGGACAGACTTGGTCCAGAGAGAGGACAGACTGAATCTCGCGAGAGGACAGATTTTCCAGAGAGAGGACAGACTGAGTTCAGAGAGAGGACAGACTGAGTCCAGAGAGAGGACAGAGTGAGTCCCGAGAGAAGACAGATTGAGTCCAGAGAGAGGACAGACTTTTGGCTGACCCTATAGGTTTTAAATACTTGTACAAAGTAAATTAACTAAAAATACAAATTAAGTATGATTACTGAATATTTACAGAACAAAATAACCAGCCTGCTGAGCCTGAACTAATTTATATGGGATTGCCTAAAACTGCTCAGCTGAGTCACAAGTACACGTTTTAGGCCTTCTTTAACGGTTTGCTCACACTAATCTGTTCTATCCCCAGGCCTAAAACAAACCTAAAATTTTGATTGGCTGATGTGAGTGCTCCTAACTGGGATTTAGCATAGAACACTTCCATTGCATCAGCTTGGTTGGAAAAGGTGGGATGCGGAACAGTTGCTCACACATGGGCACTTGCCCATCAAAAAGCTGGGCACATGATGTAATAGATTCAACTTTTCATCTCACAGTCCTTGTAAGCAATAGCACTTTCAAGAAAAATGACTGTTTCTTACTAAATCAGTGTCACTGGGAAATTAATTAACAAACAATGGCTGACTTGTCATGGATTAACATTTATTTAAGAAAGTTTTGTTATACTTTAACAGCATCTACCTTGCCAGTTTCTGTGGCCTTTCTGTTCCATCAATGCTCCTATCTGTGCACATCTGAGAGGTGGCAGACAGAGTCTACAGCTGAAGATAACACAGCATCATTATGAAAGATTTGACGTGTGGCTGTAAGAAAGAAAGTCTAACCTTCTGCTGAAGCAGACAGGACATGGTGACATTATCCATGTGTGAGAGTGTTAACATGACACCCCTAGAACCAGGTGAACAAATCAAAGAGAGACTCACAGAATCAGAGAATCACAGCTGCCATACATATACCCATCAGCCCTAATCTCTGTCACTGAATGAATTTTAGAATTTATTTTGTATATAGGAAATAAAAGGACCAGGACAGCAATGTCCAAAATTTGACCAGAGAGGCCAGATGGTTTTAGAGGTGTGAAGAAAGCTTTTTTTTTATGGAAAAGCCCTCTCTGAACAGAAGAGGTGGACTCAGATTCAGGCTGCCTAATATTTCTAACAGTGTTGTTAAACCTAAATCAAAACAACACTAACGAGTCTCCTGAGCCTTTAACGACTCTCACATCAGGAGTCACGCTGTCCTTTCATAGCTAATGACTATGAGACCAGAACAGTCTGTTCCAATCAGAGTTAGTTTCAGGTCAAACTCCTCCCTCTAGAGATATAAGCTCAGTTCTCTTACCAGTTGATCTCAGAATTGACAAGTCTCTTGGAATTAGAGACAAAAAGTCTTCACCTTGAAAACTGAGTCCAGATGCTTTTGCTTTAATCTTTTCTTGAAAATGACCTGGATGAATGAGAACTTTCACAGACACAGTCCATAAAGAATGAATATATTTCTATGTTAGAATTAAAAATCACATTTGAAGCGAACATTCAAAAACGTGGATAAGTTGCCAATAATTTATACATTTAAAAAAGAGAGTAAATACTAAAGTCTAGTGGTAAAAGAAGCTGGAGATACAGCTGTATACTGCTGCAGTAAACATTGTTTCCAGTTTATTCCCAGCTGTGCCACTTTTTTATATTTTAGGGACATAGCTATTATCACAAAATATCGATTTGAAATATGCTTTCATCCTAGTCAATGAGAGCATTTCTCCAGCAAGTGCTGCTTTACGCAGCAGTTCTATTTTTTTGCCATGGCGCTGCTAGTTCGCGTCAGTCTGCAAAGATCAGATTGTAGTAGACCAACAAAATGAGCACAAATTCTGGATTTTCAAAGTAAAACAAAAATATACCGTGCGTAATAAGTTTCTTTATTTTAATATTTATGTTTATTTACCTGAGTAAGCATTAAATGCAACAAGAGCTTTTTTGTGGCCAATTTAATGAGGAAAAAACCCTGAAATGATGTTTATTTGAACGTAATCAGTAATGTAATGAAGTGATGTTTGTTGAAAATAATCTTAAACTAAACCTTTTTTCTGGTTGTTCTTCTGAATAAACACTTTTTTTGTTCCTGCACATGTCTTTATCAATAGCTTTTACCGCATCATCTACTGCTTCTTGCAGAGCTCAGGGCTCTGCTGCGCTGCTCAGTGGATCTGAAATGCATCCAGAGGGCGAGGGTCTGTGACAATGTTTGCTGGGGCTTCACAGCTCTGTGCAGATGTGTGCAGTGGAAATTGGGGGTAAAGCTTCTCCAAGTAGTTTGATACAGTATTATACTTTTTGTTGGATGCCTCTGACCTCTTTTGGCAATAGAAACATACGTGTAGTAGTGACCACAAACTGCTCCAGTGAAAACAGACCGTACGTGGTTATTGACTAGGCTGTACCCCACCTCATTGCAAATGCAGATAAAACAGACTCTACAATCTATTTAGAACTCTAACTTGATAGATCTCTAAATGTTTCTCTCTTAAAAGGATCCAAAAGTAAATGTAAATGACTGAAATAATATTACGTTGCTGCCCACCTCTGTCTTGTTTGTAGCATTCCTGACAGATTCCCCAATCTCCACTACCCTCCTTTCTCTATCTAACTCAAAGCTGTAACTCTCTCTGCATGTCAAGTGGGCCTGACCCGGCCATCTCTCAGCATCACTGAATTAGTTTTTTGCTAATGGAATATTTTGCACCCACCACATATACTTTTTGCATGCTCAGCCTTTATGCAAACTTTCTGCTTACTGAAAGAGTTAGTGTGCATAAGCTGCATATTTACAGTACCAAGCTCAGACTGAACATAGAGGTATTACAGCATTCAAAGACAAGTGGAGTGGTTGGTTTTGTTTTCACTTCTGAGCACAGTTTGTTAAGGACTGATTATTGCTTAGTTTACATGCTTATTATGCAAAAGTGGTCCTGCGGGTGAGGGGACCTAAGACGTGCTATGGAGTTTCATTGGAAAACTGTCTATTTGTAGATTTAGCTCTCGATGTTGTAGTGGTAATTCAGTCATCAGTGTAGTACCCAAGGTGTTATGTGCTAGGCTGGTGTAGGGTTTATTTGGGAACAATAATGATGGTAAAAATAACCAGTCTAAAATGCTCTAGGAATGGGTAGACTTATTCCAGCAATGTGAACCAAGCTCCTGCTATGGTTGTACAAGGACTGGCCACGGACCCCCTACTCCTGGAGTATCCCCCTGAAGAGAATTATTTTTCCAGTTCCAGAAATGTATTTGTCAAACTCATTTTCATCTTTATCATCATTTTTATTAGCTATATAGAAATAAATTCTCAGTGCAGCAAGGGACCAAAGGGAGCCTGGTTTGGATTCTGTTTTTTGTGTGTAAGATGTTGGCTTCATTGAACCAAGACCTTGAGGACCAGGACCTTCAGCCTGCACTGTGAATCCAGGATCTGTTATTCATACCTCCTCGACTGCTTTCTGTGGAGGTGTTCTGGACATGTCGCCACCACAGGAGACCAGGGACTTGTGAACACCTTGGTATGCACCCATAAGAGCAGGTAGTCTGGTCATGGGGATGGAAGAACATTGGTGAAAAATTAAAGAAATGAAGTAAATGCTGATGTGTGCTAAAAGGCAAAAGTCTGTGGCGTCTGTGCACTTGTGAGCTGGGCATGAAAACAACAACAAACAAACAAAAATGTCTGGGGTAACTGAAGAAAAGGTTTCAAAGACAGCATCTTGACAAGGTTTGGAGGATTTAATTCAGAAAAGTCAACCACAGATTTGACATGATTTAATTTCAGATTTACTGCCTGATTTACTCCAGTTTATAGTACTTTGTTTGTACATTAATCCTTTCTTAATTTTGGGATTAATCCTGGATTTAGTGGTGTTCCAATCACAGAAATTACATAAATTTGTTCTGGCTTTTCAGGAAGAGATACAGACCACAGACGTTAAGACACGAAAGCTCCTCACCATGCATGGAGGGTTCCATCCCAAATCCAGCACCCTGAGACTGTACGCTAGCCGTAAGGAAGGCGACCGTGGACTAGTAAGTGTGAGAACCACTATCCAGGATGAAACATCCAAGATCCACAAGTACATCAAAGATAAGGCCCCGACAGATGACGTGCTCAGTGAATGTCTCAGGCAATGGGGAACAGAGGAAGAGGAGCTGGAGGAGGGACCATCATGGGAGGACAAACCCTTACATGGGATGTACCACCGGAACATAACTGAAGTGGCTGATATCACGAAATCCTACCAATCGCTAGAACGGGCCGGACTGAAGGACAGCACAGAGGCACTCATCATGGCTGCACAGGAACAAGCCCTGAGCACCAGAGCAATAGAGGCCCAGATCTACCACACCAGACAAGGTGTAGGCTGTGCAAACAGGCCCCTGAGACAATCCAACACTTAACTGCAGGGTGTAAGATGCTGGCAGGGAAAGCTTACATGGAACCCTATAACCAAGTGGCTGGCATAGTGTACAGGAACATCTGCACGGAGTACGGACTGGAAACCCCGACGTCAAAGTGGGAAACACCTCCAAAGGTGGTAGACAATGACCGAGCCAAGATCCTGTGGAACTTCCAGATTCAGACTGACAGAATGGTAATGGCGAACCAACCAGACATCCTGGTGGTGGACAAAAAGCAGAGGAAAGCCGTTGTGGTTGATGTGGCAATACCAAGTGATGGTAACATCAGGAAAAAGGAACATGAGAAACTAGAGAAATACCAAGGGCTCAGAGAAGAGCTGGAAAAGACTTGGAAGGTGAAGGCGACAGTGGTGCCGTGGTCATCGGAGCACTCGGGGCAGTGACCCCCAAACTGGAAGAGTGGCTACAGCAGATCCCTGGAAGAACACCAGACATCTCGGTCCAGAAAAGTGCAGTACTAGGAACAGCAAAGATACTGCGCAGAACCCTCAAGCTCCCAGGACCCGAGCTCGAAGGATGAGACCACCCACGGAGGGTGAAGGACAAAGTTTATATATATATAGGCAAAACCCTGAAGTGCCACAAGCCCCTTTTCAGCTGTGGAACTCAGCCCAAAGTCAGTCAAAATGAAGCCATGAGATAATTAATACAACATAGTTATGTATTACACTTTTCATAACTGCATAACACTGAAACAAGTAAAATCCTGCACACAACATAAACACTTAGATGTGTTAAAACAAAAGTTTTACAATATGGGCTATTAAAACGTATATTAAGCAAGGCAAAGCAATTTTATTTATATAGCACAATTCACTGGGTAACTCAAAGTGCTTTACAAGAATAAAAGACAATTTACAAGATTTAGGTTTAGAAACATAAGAAAAATTAAAAACATTTTAAAAGAAGAGTGCAGATAAAAAAAACACTTTAAGTTGTAGTGTAGGCGGAGCTAAAAATGAAGGTTTTTAACTTCCCCTTGAACATTTTTAAAGTTGAGGCTGTTCCAGGTTTTTGCTTCATGAAACTTAAACGCAGCTTCACCCTGTTTAATTCTAACTCTGGGCACGAGCAGAAGCCTGTCCCAGATGTTCTCAGAGTCCGAGGAGGCTCATAAGCTACTAGCATTTCAGAAATATATTCTGGTGCTAAACCATTAAGAGACTTGTAAACCAACAGTGTTGTTGGACTGATGTGGTGGTACTTCCTGGTTATGTTATAATACATACATACTCTCCAAACTTTCAAACTCTGCAAATGTTATTAGTAAAATTGTATTGTCACTAGACACTATTTAATGTGCTTATGAATTTGTTAGATTTTTTTATATCACATGATAAATTACTGGTTCTCAAACTATTATCCACGTACTGGTCATTAGTTATTGTAAAAATGAAAATGAAAATAACATTAGTCAATAGCAGAACATTGAACATAACTGAACATGAGAAGACAGTTTCAATTTAACATTTTATACAGTATAATTACTGTATGTATTTTACTGTAAGTAAATACTGTAAATACTGTAAGTATTTTTTGCTAGCCTAACACAACATTTGCGTTTTTTTGTGAGCCATTCATTCCAATCAAAAACAAAAAGGTGTTCGGTGAAGGATTTTCAGTTTTGTTTCCTCTTAGCCTCCAAATCCACTCCTTGTATGACTTCCAAGCTCGCTCCAAATGCTGGGTATGAGCACCAGTTTGAGGGGCAACATACCACCTGCTATGAGTCACAGTATGGTGGTCATACCCTAGAGTGCTGAGTGCTCTGTAGGTTCTCCATTTGTTGTTGCTGGGTGTTTTACACACAACATTCCAAAGACCCATTTTCTTCGTTTCCAGCCGCCAGCCATTTGTTCTCTTCATTACTGAAGCAGAAATCCATTAACTCGCAAATAGAGGTAAAGTGGCCCTCATAAGTCTATTCACCTCTTTAGCAAATAATAATGTTTTACCCCAACATGTGATTAATCATGTAATTAATTTTGATCATCATTTTTTAATGATGCTTTGCACTTTTATTCATTCATTTTAAATTTTCTACCACTTAGTCACATTAGGGGTAACGGGTGACCAGAGCCTATCCCAGCAGCTTTGGGCCTAAGGCAGGGTACACCAGTTAGTCGCAGGGCTGACATTTAGAGACAGACAGTGACAGACAACCATTCACTCTCACATTCACTCACTATGGACACTTTAGAGTTGCCAATTGACCCACACATGCATGTGTTTAGACGGTGGGAGGAAGCCGAAACTGTCCAAGAACTGTCTTCAGGTGTCTACCTGTGAGCAGGTGTGTGTCATTAGTAATCAGCCTGATGACATCATCCTTTGAAGTGTGGCACTTAATGCTCATAAAGATGTTCAGTGTTGACTTTGTCCCATTGTCAGAAGGATGTGTTCCAGTCCTTCTTTTTACATAAAGACATTTGGTTTTACGTCAGACTAGATCCAGGACAAGACCAGGTCATGTCAAGACAACACCTAGACCAGGACTGAACCAGGGCCAAGACCATACCCAGACCAGAAAAAGACCATGTCCAGGATCAAAACCCGACCAATACCAGACTAGGATCAGGACCAGACCCAAGACTATACCAGATCCAGACCAAGACCAAAACCAATTGCTTTGCGAGAGTTTTCTATTGGTCCGCTAGATTGTCAATCAGTGCTACTACGTGCGTTACATTATGCACACGTGTTCCAGTTGCTGCGCATGCTTAGACAGTGCGTTTATGTGGTTCTGGTGCAATCACCAGCTTTCATGTTGCTCCGCCGGTCAGAATGCAAAGATGCAAAATGGCTGAGAGAAAACCTGAAGCAGGTAGTGGAAAAAGAAAAGCTCTTTTTGGAATATGAGAAGACAAGAAAAAGAGCTCAAGAGCTAAATTAAACCAGTGTGTTTTGGGATTAAAGTTTATTATTATGTTTAACAATGGTGTTCTCTGAAAACACAGAAAGGGCTGTTGCCAGATTTCTGCTGGAGCTAACTTTTGTAAATTTTTGGGTGAAAATATATGATTTTCAGGAGTTTGGGAAAAATATAAACTTGTAATCTGGCGCTTTAAAGCAAGCCATAGACATTTTGCAAATTTGAGTTAAATTCTGCCTTTTTAAGCCCTTTAATGCCCCATTTTCAGGCCTTTCGTCCCTTTTCAGCTCTTTCTGCACTCTCTGGTCCTCTCTGCCTTTTTTAAGCCCTCTCTGACCTTTTCAGTTCTACAAATTTCACTTATGTAAATTTCAACTTTCTTCTGCAATTTTTTCTGCTTTCTTATGCAAATTTTACACTCTGCATCCACATTAGTATTCATATGTAGCTGTATTATTTGAAGAGAATGCCATTTTGGAAATCTATAAACTGAGGTTTGTAATTGTTTCTTTGTAATTGCTTTAAAGCCCAAATCCATTTTAGTGGTCCTAATTGGACCACTCAAGTTTGGTTTGACTGATATCATCTTTAGCAAATAATTCATTTTCTACCGCTATGTCCCATCCCTGAGGCGGGGTACACACTGGACAGTCGCCAGTTAGTCGCAGGGCTGACATTTAGAGACACACAATGACAGACAACCATTCACTCTCACATTCACTCACTATGGACACTTTAGTTTTGCCAATTAACCTATACATACATGTCTTTAGACGTTGGGAGGAAGCCGGAGTACATGGAGAGAACCCACAGTAACACGTGGAGGACATGCAGACTCCTCACAGAAAGACCGGAGACGGCCGAGAATGTTTTCAGCTTATAGTTATTATAGTTTTTATTCCAAAAGTACTAAATGTGTAAAAAAACGTAACATGTAACATTTTAATTAGATTCTGCTGAAATGACTTAAAGAACTGAGTCAGTAAAATGATCGGAACTTCCCATCACTACTCTGCATTCACAAGGACCAGCCACATTTCTGAGCCTTAAATCACCGAGACCCAGCCACAGCCAGGCCTTTTCATTTCACACCTGACCTGATGTTAAAGTAAATAAAGCATCTGTTGGTCACAGAGGTTTACAGTGTTGCTCTGTTGCTTTTATATTTGAATGTTTTTTTTTTTGACCCTGTACAAACAGCAATCTCACTGTTATCTATAGTCCCTCTGATCTCACTGTAAACAGAGCCAGGTGTCTTTGCAGCACATCAATTGCCTCTGCTTTGGAAAAAAAAACAAAACAATTCATACAAGTTTTATTTTCAGGGACATTTTCTTTTTTGCTTTCTGTGCATTGCCCATGTGGCATTGGCTCCCTTTTGGTTATGCATACGCAGAGCTAATCCCTGTCAGCCAAGTCCCAGCTCTTTACAGGGATTGGGCATTGATTGTTTATATAGTGGATATAATCCGCCCATTGGTCCCCTATTTACTGATATTGTCGGTACGTTTCGGCAATAAAATGGCCGGGATTTTTGGCTTTTACTCCATTGTAAAACAATAGATTTTAGATAGCATAAACGCCCCCAGTGTTGTCACGTAGTAAAAACTTAGCTCTAGAGACTGGAGCCATTTTTTGTACCAGGCTGTAAACATGATTTTTACACTTGTAAAGTCGCCATTGGGTTTCTCCTTATATTTCCGCTTTTGGAGTCTGCCCTCTGGTGGACGGCAGTATATCGCTGTATTTCGCCATATTCCGTATTTAACGACCATTTAGGAGGTTCCATGGAAGACGCTTGGGCTTGAGTTATTAAAGAACAAAACTTCTGCTCAGGAAACACCGCAGACGGATGAAGGCTCACTGACTCCTCATCGCCACAAAGCATGTGCATTTACTTTTATCATACTGGTGTGATGTACGGAGGCAGGGGGCATATGTTTGTGTGTGCTGTAATATACTACTATTAAAATTCAACAAACTGCAAATGAAAAAGGATGAAATGTTGAAATAATCTCATTGTGAATTATACTAAAACAGCACCCAATGTATGTTTGAACTGGAACAAAATAATAAAAGAAACATAGCTGAACCTACACTGTAAAACAAAAACTGTTGTTTTTACAAGAAAACACTCGCGGCTTTGGTTACCAGAGAATTCTTGTAAAATCCATATTTTGTCTAAATGTCTCTTTGAGGTCAGTGCCAGTGAGTTCCATAAAGGGGAATGACATGCCAAGTTCATCAAACCAAAACGGTCAGTCCTCTAAGGCATTTGATACTTTTTCCCTGCTTGACATGTTGACTCTGAGTGTAACCTCCTCTGGATTGTGTTGGCAGTGTTGCAACATTATCTTGAGTCTTTTGCATCCGTAAGTGTCCTGAATTGCTGCTCTTTCTTCTAATGGGATCTTGTATGTGTGGTCCGATGTTTTCTTTTTCTTATTAAGGGTTTTGAACTTTCAATTCTATTTTGCAACTGTTTGACCAGTAGCCTGCTCTGTTACATCTTGGAGAGAATTGGGATATTTTGACACCATTTTTGGAAGTGGAAGTCTGACTCCAAGTCAGACTTCCACTTCATGGCTAACAACTATGAGACCAGAACAGCCTGGTCCATCAGGTTTAGTTTCAGATCAAACCCCTTCCTCTAGAGATATAAGCTCACCTCTCTTACCAGTTGATCTCAGAATTGATAAAGTCTTGGAATTAGAGACAAAACGTCTTCACCTTGAAAACTGAGTCCAGATGCTTTTACTTGCAAGTGCATTTCCAGGATGTTTTTTTTTGTTTGAGTCCTTCAGATCCTTTGTACTCAAACTGTTTGATGCACCTGTTTAGGAGTAAGCATGTGAACCATTTTTTATTTTTTATAATGTTCTTAAGGTACAGTGCTATATCATATGACAAGACTCCTTCAAAGAGGTCATGACCTAAACAAGGCAGGATTCCAGGCTGGGATACATGAAAAGACTCAAGGGTATTAAAGATAGAGTTACCTTTTATTCCTCTGATGCCTTGGATGTTTTCAGTCTGGAGATTAGCAACAGCCGCGTCATATGTCTCTGGGGTGCATGGAGGACCGCAGACATTCGGCTCAGCCACTAACTCACTTCTTGTGCTTTCACAGAATCTGCAAAAATATTGCTAAAGTTATCTGTAAACCCACCTATGCAATGAGAACCCAAGTTATCCCCAGCAATGCAGATACCCCCTTTTAAAACTTTGACTACTCCAAAACGTTTAAGGTCATTCTCAACACACAGCAAGACTAAAAACATATCAGTATTTGAACGGTATTGAATGGGTAAATTTGCGAATGAAATATAGACTGCAAGAACTTTGTGCGTCTTTCAATTTCAAATTAATCTTGGTACAAAATCAGTTTGATTTTCATTTAAGAAATGGGTACATTTTCAATTTTGTCATCATATAAATCCGTAAAAACTTTTTTTATTTTTTTTTTTTGTTCCAGCGGACCTTCCACCCGTTCCAATGCACCCTCATTCAAAATAAAAAGGACCTCCTTAATTATCTAAACGAACAAGCCAAAAAAGATGAGTTAAATGAACAGCTCATGAAGCAAATTTTATGTATGATTTGTAAGACATTGTTAAAAAATAAATGACCAGAGTTGAGATTTGTCTTGAATTTATTTATTGTAAAAACAGGGGGCATATGTTTGTGTGTGCTGTAATATACTATTATTAAAATTCAACAAGCTGCAAATGAACAATCTTATTTTTTTGTCAGCCTGGTGCTGACACTTGTGCTGCCAGTCTTGCTCTTAAAGCCTGACCCCCTTTTTCATTGTCCTATTCTTCTTCAACCAGATCCATGATGTCTCCATTAGTGATGGCCAGGTTGTGCAGTATGGCCAACACTGCCCCAACCTTTGGTGTGAAGATGCGGTGCACCTCCAGGGCTTTGAAGATAATCCCTCGCCATCTTGGCTTCATCATGCTAAAGGCCCTCTCGACGACAATCCAGGGACTTGGCATGGCAGATGTTGACTCGTCCCCTCAGTGGCTCACAGTAGGGGGTGATGAGAGTAGATGGTGGCCCGGTGGTGGATAACAGGCACTAAACACTGGACTGTTTCTCAACACCCTGGTATTATGGACAAACCCAGGGTAACGGATAAACAAGAGATAGATAGATAGATAGATAGATAGATAGATAGATAGATAGATAGATAGATAGATAGATAGATAGATAGGTAGATAGATAGAGAGATAGATATAGGATAGATAGATAGATAGATAGATAGATAGATAGATAGATAGATAGATAGATAGATGATAGATAGATAGATAGAGAAAGACAATTATAGAGAGAGATATAGAGAAATATAGAGCAATAGATAGATAGAGAGATAGAGAGATAGATAGATAGACAACTAGATATAGAGAGACAGATAGATATAATTAGAGAGATAGATAGTGAGATAGCTACAGTGTATAGTCTAAATTAGTTAGTGACTTAAACCCGGCCTCTGATCCCTCTCTGCTATCTTAACGTATTTTTGGTTTTCCTAGTGTTGTTTTTTGCCTTATCAGTTCTGCTAGTAGCTGTGTGTCAACTGCTTTAAAATATGATCGACAAATTATTCCGGATCAACGAGCAGATGAAAAACTTTTGTGTTACCTGGGCCAGGTACGCAGAGTTTTTTCCTCCAGTTTTTGAGTGCTCCACGTCATCACCGGAGTACCTGTTGCTAGCTAAGGCCCGCGGCAAGAAGGAAGCGGGGATCGAGGGCTAGAGTCAGGGCCAGGCTGAGGAAACACCCTGGGCAACTACCATGTCCGAGTGGCTCCGGATCTGTCTGGGAGGAGCGGTGCTTGCGGTTGGTTCCCGTCCGTAAATCGGGCGGGAATTCGTCCGGTGCATCTCTGTCCCTCTGGTGTATCAAATCTGACCTGATTTTTCTGATGCGGCGGCTCCTAAATTTCAATCCGCGGGTGTGGGTCCTGTGTCCTGTGGGACACAGGACGGGTGGTCAATAATGACCACGTCCTGTCACCGCTGCGCTGCCCTGATGGTCAGCGCGCACCGGCCTTGGATCTGGCACAACTGACTCAGATTGCTCTATTCAACGCTCGCTCCATTGCAAACAAGGCCTTCTTCCTCAGAAAATTATTCTCAAAGGAACAGCTTGACTATGTTCTTAACAGAGACCTGGCAGCGCGAAATGGAGTACACTCATCTGAACGAGCTGTGCCCTCCGGACTGTTCTGTGTTTAGGACACAGCGGGTCTCGCGGGGGAGGAGTTGGACTTGCACTCGAGTACAGGGACTGCTTCTGCTGCAGGTTGATAAACCCAGACTCTTTCGACTCCTTTGAGATAACCTCCATATCGATGATGCTTGTAATCTGGCATTTGAGTTTTTAACACTCACTGAAGAATTTCAGTTTAAACAGCATGTCTCGGGCCTTACACACACAAAAGGCCACACTTTGGACCTTGTTTTCTCTTTAGGCCAGAACATTGACCAGCGGAATGTTACAGACAGTAATGTGACAGACCACTGTTGTATATTTTTTAACTTGTCTTCCAGTGTGGACTGTCTCCCTTGTAAACCAGTGTCACAAAGATGCATCATTAATGGAGCCACAGTTGAAAAATTTTGCAAGTCATTTGACCTTAGTGCTTTTGATGGTAGTGAACCTGAATCTTTTATGCAGTCTTTTAGTAACCACTGTTTAATAACAATTTCCTTAAAAATCCTTGGATAAATGAGGAAATCTTTTCTTGCAGGAGAAACTGTCGTAAAATAGAACGTTTTGCACAAGTTTGGAAGTCCACAGACTGCACTTGAAGGAGATTATCACGTGACTAAATTATAAAATAAAACCGGCAAGCTCTGCCTATTTTTCTAATCTTGTTGTTGACAAGAAATTTGGTACACACATCTCTTATGTCATGATGAACATAAAAGCCAATGACAACCACCCCCAATCTATAAATGTGTTGCCATAGCAACGCCCCAAATATGTGGAAAAAGTCAATGGGAAGTGAAAATTTTAGTTTTTCATAGGCAAATGAAACCACACATTAAGCATGGGTTTATGAACAAAAAAACAATTGTGATCACACCCTATCACACGCGGGAATTAGGCCATTTTGAATTGAAGATGTGAACCACCTTAGAATACACCTCTCTTTTAAAAATAGCTGCTTCATTCCACAGACACCAAACTTAGACAGCTCCAAATTTGGTGAGCATTATCTAGACACAAAAAAGTTATCAGTTTGTTTTTTGATACATTTGTGGCTGTGGTCGTAATCAGCCTGTGAAGAGGCAGCCATTTTTTTGGGAAATAAATGCCATTTCCCAATTGTCAGGATGCTTCCTTTGGAGGAGGCTCCTCCAGGGCCAAGACTAGAGTCTTGGAAAACTCCTCAGAAGGGCTCACATTTCACTGGTTTTATTCTCACTTCATTGGCTTCCAGTCAAATTCAGAACTGATTTTAAAATTTTAGTTTTGACTTTTAGAGCACTGCATGGACAGCCCCCAGTACATCACTGATCTGCTGACCCCTACTTCTCCTCCAGCGCTCTTCGGTCTTCTAGTCAAAACCTTCTAATGGTCCCCAAAAACCGTTCCTTCCAAGCAGTTGCTTGTATTTTTTTCAAAACTTTTATTTAAACAAGCTTTTGGTTGATTGGGCTTTTATGTTTTACTATTTTGTAGTTTTATTTTAATTGATCATCGTTTTATTGTTCTTTTATTAAAATTGTTGCACTTTGTAAAGGATGTTGTAATTTATATCTGTGAAAAGTGCTATATAAATAAAATTGACTTACTTACTACTTACTAGATATAGAGTGATAGATAAAGAGAGATTGAAATAGAAAGATAGAAGATAGAAAGATAGATAGATCAATAGATAGATAGAGAGTGATAGATATAGAGCGATAGATAGAAAGATTTAGATATTTATATATATATGTACTGTATATAAAAAAACAGAAATAGTCTTTACTTTAGAAGAGCTCACAAAAACTCGTAACTTGAAATTAAAAACTGTCCTTTAAATTATTTTTGCATTGCTTTATTAGTAAATTATTTATTCTTGCACCAACTGATCATTAATACATTAATACATTTGTAAATTATGGCATAAAACTGCATGTATATAAGCACTTACAAATACTTTTTGGTTGTTAAGTTTAAATTATTTTTTCTTAATTATAATTTAATTCTTAATTGAGTTTAATGTATGATATAGATAAAATGTTGGTGTGCACGTGGCAGAATGGTTAGCACTCCTGCCTCACAGCAAGAAGGTTGTGAGTTCAAAACCCGGCCAAACATTCTCGCCCGACTGCGGTCTTTCTGTGAGGAGTCTGAATGTCCTCCACATGTTACCGTGGGTTCTCTCCGGCTTACTCCAACAGCGTCCAAAGACATGCATGTATAGGTGTATAGTACTTTTTATGTGTCATGTGTCAGTATTGTGCACAGGCATAATTTTTATTCACTTTAGAACAGCTCACAAAAAACTTGACTAGTTGTTAGCAACTACCTGAATTATGAATGCATTACAGGATTAGTGTTAAAGATTTTGCAAGTAATTCCATGTTGTCAAACTGTATATGACCAAAACAAGGCATAATAATGTAACTAAACGCCTTTTGCATGAGCTAAGGTTTATTATATTTCTACTAAGAGGAAGTATTTCAAATGTTATGCAGCAGGACCCAGCCATGCACTTCATACCAAGACATCTCAGAATAACCAAGTTCCTGTCTTTAGGTGTTGAATGCAGAAAGCTAACTCCTTATAAGTAATGGTTTCATAGTTCCTGTTTTTGAGCTGAGAGAGACAATTCCTTATATGTAAGTTTTGCTGTAATGGGGAAACTAACTGTTTTGCACTCAGCCCTGCGTGGCTGGGTTACGACAGGATGTATGCGTTGTTGTAAATTCTGTGTGTTTCAATAAAAGCACTTGGGGACGATGTGGCCGTCGGAGATTCCGTCAGAGACAGAAGGTGGAAGGGCCAGATAGGTGCCACTCGTTATCCCCATGCATGTAAAAACTTAAGATAAGTCTGATACTTAATTTAATCCTGAAATTGGCTAGGAGGTTGATCTCCAGATAAATCTGTTTATCTCTACACTGTTCTGTGTATTGATTTCCTGACAATTAGTTAATGGTTTTTTCAGACACTTTGTAATCCCATACATCGACAGGCGGATAATTAAATTTAGTCGGCTGCTTGCATTAAATACATGGCTGTCCCAGGCCTGTGAAACAAGAGGAATACACTTCATTGATAACTTTAACTTGTCTTGACAACATGACAATCTGTTCAAATGAAAGGGCCCACACCTGAACAGAGGTGGTGTCAGGAGACTAACAGATAATCTCCTGCACTCCCTGAGACACCAAAATGATTCTGAATGCCCTCTTGAACAAAGAAAGGGTCCTCTGAGAAGCCATCAGCCACCAGATGAAAAAAAAACTCCTGCCTCACCAACCAAGGATCCTCCTCTGACCATGCCACCATCAACACCTCCACCACTGCCATGGACCCAGTGTTGGGAAAGTTCACTTTCTACAAGAACGAGTTCAAAGTTCAGTTCCAAAAAACTATTTCTTAGTTCTTCTTTTCCATATGTTGCTGCAAGCTATTATTATTTTTTTAAATTATTGCCACAGCCCATATACAGTAGAATTAAAGACAGCAATTATTTTATCAGTTTTAACAATGAAGCTATGTGTCAGATTTCATCTTCATATCCAATTTTGAATCCTTATCCAACCAGGGTTTACATTAGCATTGAGGGGACAGCATTTCCCCATTGTTGCTTTAATGCTTTGTTGCTGTTCATTCACTCCACACTAGTAGCAGCTGCAGCTTTCAACCGTACAGTACACGCTCAAAAACATGAGGACAAACGTGCTGCTTGAATGGTCTTTTTTAATAAATTATTAAAAGAAAAACAGGACAGTAATCATTAAGGTGCAATCATACAATTATTTTAAATGATCATACGCCTTGTTACGTGCTGCTGTCGCCTCCATTTACATTCATCAGGCAGTAATACAGCATGTTCAGTTCACTTTCGCCCAAAATATGAAGAGGCACAACACTGCATGGACCCCCCCAATAGGACCTTGGACCCTATCAGTAGCAACAACACCTTCTGCACCCCTCACCCTCTCCGTCCCATACCCGGATTCACCAATGGGATTTCCAGAATGTGTTCAACCTACAGTTGTTTAAAAGAGACACATTAATGATAACACAAGGACACAGTTTATGGAGGCAGGTTTGAAAATGCCTCATCATGTCAAGTTGGTGATTTGATAAATTGTTATGCATGTTTTATGGACGCCATTGCTCCTGTTAAGGTTAAGGTGATCAGGAAGAGACAAAAGGAATCATGGAGTAATGCTCATTCTGTCAGGACATAATAAAATGGCATAAACTGAAACTCTTAATTCTCATTATTATTATAGAAAGAAAATGTGCATGTTTTCAATCACACTTTGCAAAAAGCAAGATAAGATTTTTTTTTCTCAGAGATCATCAATAACAGCAGTAACAACTCGCGTGTCCTGTTTGCTACAGTGAACAGATTAAAGGTGCGTTAACACGAATGAAGCGTTAAGCGCGAGTGATGTAACATGTTAAGTCAATGCAAAGATGCGATTAGACGCACGTGGAAATTCTGCGGTGCAATATGCGCAAATCACGCGGCGTGAATTGAGCGAATTGAGTGTTTGACGTGCAAAACGCATCTGAAGCTTCATTCGTGCGATGTGAAAAATCTGAACTTTGGCAAAAATTTGCGCCGCATTAACCAATCAGGAGCTTGCTCAAGTA
The DNA here is from genome assembly GCA_024349245.1 of Neodontobutis hainanensis. NCBI lineage: Eukaryota > Metazoa > Chordata > Actinopteri > Gobiiformes > Odontobutidae > Neodontobutis > Neodontobutis hainanensis. Next base: position 2,266,193 of record JALDNG010000173.1, on the reverse strand, counting down.
GTGACGTTCTACGAACGGAGGCGGACCATAGATGCAGAAATCTAAAACAACAATGGAGGACGAAGTTAACAGGGCAGCCTGTGGGACACGATACATCTTCGTCATTTTACAGAGCCAGAAATCTTAAAGGTTTTTGCTCTAAGGAAAGTGTGTGAGGGGGTTGGAAACTCTGGTAAGTTGAAAAAAAAACGCCTTTTAATTTATTAGATTTGTTAATATTGAGCCAACTAGCTATCTAAAGCCAGAGCTAATTTGCTGTACTTTACAACTAGTTTTTCACTGACAAGTTTGTGTTTATCCAGAGAAAGTTTGCAGAAAGAGCCCGAGAAACATACATTTAAAGGAGAAGGAGAAGAGAAGTGGGTTAGCAGCAGGTTTAGGACAAAAGTGGAAGTACTCTGCGGTTCTGTCCTTCCTCGACCCCCAGTCTTCTCACGAGAGACCAGCGGGACTGTGGAGGATTATGACCACCCCGAGGACCAGGGCAAGACAGAAGCAGCATCAGGGCATTCAGAGACAGAAGGAGTGTGGACAAGCCACACAGGGATATGTGTTGTTTGTGACTGGTTATAATGTGTAGGGTGCACGTGGCAGAGTGGTTAGCACTCCTGCCTCACAGCAAGAAGGTCGTGAGTTCAAAACCCTCAAATATTCTCGGCCGACTCCGGTCTTTCTGTGAGGAGTCTGCATGTCCTCCACGTGTTACTGTGGGTTCTCTCCGGGTACTCCGGCTTCCTCCCACCGTCCAAACACATGCATGTACAGGTTAATCGGCAACTCTAAAGTGTCCCTAGTGAATGAATGTGAGAGAGAATGGTTGTTTGTCTCTGTCTGTCTCTAAATGTCAGCCCTGCGACTAACTGGCGACTGTCCAGGGTGTACCCCGCCTCTGGCCCAAAGCTGCTGGGATAGGCTCCAGTCCCCTGTGACCCCTAACGAGACAAAGCAGTAGAAAATGAATAAATGAATGAACAGAAACAAGAATGAACTAATCATCTTCAGGCCACAATAACCAAGAAAAAGTGCAGCAGTCACCTCGAGATTCTTTCTATAAAATCTAAAAAAACAGGTAAGGAATCAGGTAAGTCAGTTACATCATCAGCATTTTATCACCTTAAAACATTTCTAGAGTCAAATGAATAATGTCTCAACCAGACTTAGAGAAACTTATTCATGCTTTTATCTCCAGCAGGTTAGATTACTGTAACGGCTACTGTAACAGATTACTGCAGCTTATTCAGAATGCTGCTGCTCGGGTTGAAAAATCAACAACATGATATACAAGAAAAGAAAAGACTCTTTATCAATTCTGAGATCAACTGGTAGGAGATATGAGCTTATGTCTCTAGAGGGAGGTGTTTGACCTGAAACTAAACCTGATGGACCATGTTGTTCTGTCTCATAGTCCTTAGCTATTCATGTACAGTGTGACTCCTGATGGGAGAGTCGATAAGGCTCAGGAGAGTCGTTAGTGACACTGTTCCATTCAGGTGACGTTGTTCTAGAGTGAAACTTCCTGCTCTCGGACAAGGTGGACGTCACCTACTGCTTCTCCTGCCCTCCTGTCTCTGGTGTATGCTTTTCACAAAAATAGCTTCTTTCACGTCCCTCTTAAACCGTCTGGCCTGTCAGCCCAAAATTTGTGCATTGCTGTCCTCAAAGGAATGCCCTTTCTCTTTGAGTTGCAGGTGGACTACAGACTGCTGATACATCCTCTTGTGAAGCTGTTGTTTAGGTTCTCTAACACAACTCTCACTGCACTCTACATTACTCTGTTTGTGCGAGGAGATCATGTCTTTAGGATGGAGCAGTTTTTGATGCAGCATGTTCCCTGGTTTAAAGTGGACTGGAATGTTGTGTTTGTAGAAGATTCTTTTAGGTTTTTCAGATAAACCAGACACATATGGAATAACTGCACTCTTCCCTTTTGTCCCTGGTTCCTGTCTGTTTGGTTTCTGTGTCCTTTTGGTTTTGTTGAAAGTCAATCTCGGATATCCACAGTCTCTCAGGGCTTTACGGATGTGTTGTTCTTCTTTCCGTTTACCTTCTGATGGCTCCCAGCTTGTGTTGCAGTGGGTGGTGGGAAACAAACAGCAAATATTAATCCATGTATGTTGGCTTCCTATAAACCACTACTTGGAGAGTCCTGTCCTGACAAATAACCACTGCACAGTCTAAGAAGGACAGGCAGTTGTCTAATGCATCTTCACGGGTGAACTTGATGTTCTTGTCCACTGCATTGATGTTCTCTGTGAAAGCATCTACTTCCTGGGTTCTGATTTTGACCCACATGTCAATAAACCTGGAAATACTCTGCGTCAAAAACTGGTCCATCCTAAAGACAAGATCCCCTCTCACAAACAGGGTAGTACAGTAGTTTATGCAGTTCAGTAAAGATTGTAGTGACAGTTATGTTGGAGAAATGAAACAACAGCTTCACAAAAGGATGGAGACATTCCTTTGAGGACAGCAATGTCCGAATTTTGGCCAGAGAGGCCAGATGGTTTGAGAGAGGTGTGAAGGAAGCCATTTTGGTTAAAATGGAAAAGCCCTCTCTGAACAGAGGAGGTTATTGCCTCAGATTCATGTTGCCTAGTATTTACAGCAGTGTTTCTAAACCTAAATCAAAACAATTTCACTCTAGAAGAACAACAACAAAACCTGAATGGAGCAGTGACACTAACTACACACCAGAGCCTTTAACTACTGTCACATCAGAATTGACACATTCATAGCTAATATATATATATATATATATATATATATATATATATATATATATATATATATATATATATATATATATATATATATATATATATATATATATATATATATATATATATTATATATAGCTCTTTTCCACCTACTGTAGTAGACAAAGTGTTTTGAGCAGGGATCGAACCACACACCCGCCGGTCGAAGGACGGCCGCTCTACCCACTGCCGCCCTGAAATTTCCAGCTCTCTTATCAGTAGATCTCAGAATTGATAAAGTCTCTTGGAATTAGAGACGAAACGTCTTCACTTTGAAAACTGAGTCCAGATGCTTTTGCTTTAACATTTTCTTGAATATCGTGTTGGTGACCTTTCTCAGAATTTTTTCTTCGAGCTGACCTGGATGACCGAGAACCGTCATCAGAAATCATAAAATGCAGTAAACAGACTCAAGGATTTGTATCTGTGAGGCAGTGACATCTGTGAGGAAGGTGGACACAATGCTAGGCAGCTGCAAATGCTAAATTAGGAATCCAAATGAGATCTGAACTGGTGAAGAACTCATCATCTGTGATGGAAAACAGTCCAACTTCACAGAAAACTTAATTAAAAGCCTCGGTTGAAAACACAGCCAGGGCAAACCAGAATAAAATCTCATCAACTGACATTTGTTAAAGCTGCATTTGCCGAGAATTTCTTCAGTCCTTGTCCTGATCCTACCCTTCATCCCCCAACAACAACATAGCCACATGCAGCCCCCCCCATGACATTGCATCAAAACCAAAGTTTATAGCTTTCCATCTAGCTATAAATTTAGTTTAGTGTCTGACCGATGCCAAAGTTTATCTCCACCTTGTTAAACTTTGCAATGCCAATATTTATCTGCCTCTCACTTAGCTTCCCTTTTTTCTATTCCTTTTTGGGCTGTGAAAGAGCTGGAATAGAGCCTTCCTCTGTATTTTCTGCAAGTATTAATTCAGATTTTACCTTAGAAAACCTTAATAGTTGTAGTGGCATTTTAAATTAATTTGACTTAATCCCTAATTCCCAAATGGATATTCAGTTGTTAGGTCTCTTCAAATTAATTTCTTCGGAATTTTTCTGCCACAGACTGATTGATTGTACAGTTTTACATCAGAAAGAGTTCTTGTGCTGTTATGTCCTACAGTTCACTGATCTGAGACGTCCTCTGGCTGCTGTCTGTTGTTCAAAAGCTGTATGCAGGGGATGGTCCATGTTGTTCAGTATGCACTGATTTGATGAATGAGGGCATCTGGTGCTGGATCTGTTCCTGGAATCCACTGATAATCTCATAGGCAGTGTCTTGTACAGCACTTGGTTAAATATAAAATCCAATTTATGTTTTTCTTTTTCTTCCCAGATCTGCAGCCTTTGACTCTCCTTGACCATCACCATGGACACATGGTAGTTAATCCATTATTTAGTAAAAAAAATAAGAGATCCTGAACAAATATAACAAAAAATGATCCTCGAATGAGCCCCAATTAAAGGGTTCCTAACATCTAGTGAAACTCCATTGACCAGACAGGGCTTGCACGTGCGACCTAATTTCTCACTTGTACTGGATAATTGGCACTGGTGTGACCAGTTGTTTTAGGGGAAAAATCCAGTTATATGCTGGCTCCTAATTCCTGTTCCTAACCACTATTCTTTAACCTTTGTGAGCTATGTCATGAGGTCATCAATAAGATGTTAGGAGGTTCCTTATTGATAGGAAAGGAGCTTCAGTGGTGTTTCCACAATTCAACTCTACTAACCTCTTAGCGGAAACATGAAGGAAAGTTCCACTGACATGCAGCAGCTTAATAAAAACGACCCCTCCACTGAGTGCTACATTTAACGAGAAAACAATACAATTTAGAGAAATAATGTGAGCAACTCCACACCAGTAATGTTAGTTTGTTTTGAATAAAGAGCTCTGTTCAACACTAAAGATCATCATTAAATGTTTTAAAACACACAGGGGTCCTGGTCCTAGGCTGGTCCTGGTTTGACCAAATAATCCACCAAACCGCGGCTTAAATTTTATTTCTCACAAATGTAAACAAATGTGTGCAAAGCAGTGTTACACTGATGTAGCAGGGATTGCGCAATGAATTGTGAATCGTTAAGCTTCTAGGCTTAAACACTAAATGAACTCACTAATGATGCCATTTTATAGAGGTGTCCGAATGTGTTTGTTGTTTTTGTTTTTTATTGAAAAGGATATGGGCAGTACAAGCAGGCACATAAATGTAAATAAATCTGCTAAATACAATACAATAATGCCAGGAGGATTACAAAGAAGAAAATAACATGTAATGACAAAAATAAATAAAACCAAGAACAAAAAATAAAAACAAAGAAAAAGATTTAAATAGAGCTGAACACATACTGTGTTTTACACTTCCACTAGTTCCTGATTTGGACACCACTGCAAAATTACTATATAGTGATTAGTGTTTTGATTTGGACACAGCCAGAGTGGATGTTAAATGTGATGCAGTTGAAAACTTGAGTGCACCTTACGTTTGTAAAAAAAATTTAGACGCACCAGTGCAAAATTTTAGTTTAGATCCCTGCAAGAACAGTACAAGATGGATTCTTTGGATTTTACTAATGCCATTACAATCCAGTTGATGCACATGGTAAAATGTGCAGGTATTTTATAATTATGGTGCAGGAACCCAGTCTCACTTTATAATAATCTTTATTTTGATATAGCGCTTTTCCACCTACTGTAGTAGGCACTCAAAGTGCTTTACATACATTAAACTATTAACCAGTGTTACAGAACTTTGGAGGCAATGTAGGTTAAGTGTCTTGCCCAAGGACACAACGACAGTATGCGAGGGAGAGCGAGATGTTATGATGTTTTGGGATGTTTCGAGCGGGGATTGAACCGTCCACCCGCCGGTTGAAGGACGGCTGCATTATAATAATCTAAAATGATAGCTATTTACGCTATTATTATTATGCTGCCCGAACTACTAACAATATTTAAAGTAGCAGCACAGAACCTTAAGCCCAAAAATATTTATTTTTAATACAGCCATTGTTTGCACAGATCAGGAACAGTGCCTTCTGTTGGCCAAAAAATATGCAGGGTTGCTTTAAAGTGAATATATTTATAGCTAAATAAACTTAAGACATAACTGTTTTGTATGGCCGTGCCACATCATATCGCTTACAAAAACACTGGTGCAATTTTTCAAAATGATAAAAATCCGTTATGTCACAATATCAGCATTATAGAACACGGGTCACTTCAACAATTCATGAAACAGTCATTTAACCGCGCCCCACATTTTGCTCACAGCATACAGCCTGAACTTTTGTCCCTAATTGCTATAGTCCCTACAGCTTCCTTCAGGGTTTCTGATGCATTAATTTGAGCATAATTGCCCTCCACGATGGTATAACATCCCACTTTAAATGAACCAGGCTCAGCCCCACGCGTAGAGACTGACAGAAATCTTTCATGGTGTATCATTATTACCTTATTTATTGTAAAAAAAGCTCTATGACTGCTCTCACAGAGACATCAGCAGCACAAGGAGCTCTTTGCGCACACAGATGGGGAGCTGCACACATGTAAGCAGAGCAAACTAACAAGTTACTCTACGCAACAATAATTAGTGTTCAGAAAAAACAACATTTTTTGCAGCTTGCTAAAGGAAAGCTAATTATTGTAGCAACAGTTCATCCAAGTTTTGGAAACAGAAAAAGGTTAAATCCATATTATCTGAACGAACTATGTGGATTTTATTTAGTAAAGACGTCAAATGGGTTTAGAAAAGGGGGATGAATAGAATCTGTGGGGTGGAAAAACTAAAAAAAGACACAGATGCAATGGGTCTGAGCTGTGAGACGCCAAAAAGAAATTGCTACATTAGCTCCTTCTTGACTTGTGGCTAATGGTACTGAGGTGCTAATGCACCCTTTAACAGAAAATTAAAGACACAGAGGCCATTTTGGGAACTAATTCCCCCAGTTCCCACCCCCTTTTTTCCGAAGGCTCATCTTGATTGATAGTCGGCTAAACGTTGCTCTACATTTAGATGTAATCAGGACGGCCTTATCACAAAGATGAAAGACCTCTCTATTCTGGGGTTTGTTCCATTTATACTCTGCAAATGACACAGCCACTTAATTTATCAGAGCAATATCTTGGTTCCATCTCTGTTTGAAAGTAGCATAATCCTCAGCAGCAAAGGTGGCAGGAGGATGGCATCCATCTGGGAGCGGGTTGTAACTTTCATTAATAATGGAGCGCAGCTTGAATGTGTTGAGTATTAAGCCCCGTCTCAAATTGTGTTTTCATTGATTTTGACATGTGTTGATCAGACTGACTGTGTTGCTTTAAGAGAATAACATGGTTCATTTAGGCAACTTTTAAATCAACCTCAGTTCAAGCCGAGGCCCAGGGTTATGTCAGGACATTTAAGGTACTAAGTACAAACATTTTACCCATGTCAGTCTCTGCCATGAAGACAGTTGATTGTTGACATGATTGTTGCTTAGTGAAGCGAAATAATGTCCACTCACAAATTCCACAAAGGCTACTAACTGCAGAATGTATTCTGAGTCAGTACTATTTGGCTGCAATAAAGAAAAAGCAGAAACCTTGTAATTACAGAAGCACTGTGCAATTCTGTTTGATGTCTGTGTAATTGGGCGGATGGTGCAGCATTCAAAGCCATGTCCAACATGTGTTGGTCATCCAAGCTGACATATTTCTTTTTATCTAATATTTTGATCAAGTAAAATCAAACAAGCCAAACGAAATTGACCTCTAGTTCAAATAAGGTCACATCAACAACAACAGCACACGAAAGGGGCAACAGTTTTATTATAAAATCACTTTCAAGGAAGGAATAAAGATAGTCTTCTTCCTCTGCACCTGTCACTGTGTCCAATTCGTTCACTAAATCTTCTTTCATGACATTATTTGTATGTCAAATATACAGTTTGTTTCCATTTTCAGCCCCTCAGTGGTAATATGAATGTATGAATAAATAAATGTATGTTTGCATATACAGAGAACTCAATAAGGAGATTGTGTTGTAATACCATCCAGAAATCCACCCAAATCCAATGATATTTCTGAATGAATCATAATGTTGCATGCACACTTGTGAATTCTGTTAGTGGCACATGCTCATGATACAAATGTGAGAACTAAACTCACTTATTCACTCCATAATTCCAGGTATATTTACTTTAATGTTAATATCTCATACATATCCTTATTTTTATACCACAATATATATATTGTGCTGTATGGCTATGTAACACAAATCAAAAAACATTTTAATTATATAGCACATTTCATTTCATTCTATTAGTGCAATAACAAATATCAGAATATAAAAGGAGTTAACATTATGCCAATAGAACAATAAATAACAATAGAAATTAAAACTACAAGCAGCGTCAAAGGCCCTTGCCCACCGTTCCGACCGCCGGGCAATAGGCCCTCAGGAGAACTGGTTGATAAACAATGAAATATTGAAAAGAAATTTTTTTTACACTCCATTCCAATTGTGCAGGGGCAGCTGGTGATGTTAATGCAAAGTTCCTTTGCTCAGCGTCTTTGGCTAGATGTGTGTGACAAATTTCATTTCTACAACAAACTAATTCTCAAAGTCCCATGCAAAAATGACTGGGGGCGCTGGAGAGCAATTTCAAAAGGGAGCCATTAGAATGTAATATTGTGTTCTGGGTTGTCATTTTGTCAACTTAATTGGGTCTGACTAAAAGTTAAAGTGAGCTGAATGCCATTATGAACCAATTATAGACCCCTCCATCTCTAGAAACATTAATAAATTAGGACGATGCTCTTGGAGCAACAAATAGTACACCGAAAGGTCAGCTTTCATCCCTCCATTACTTCTTCACCTGTAAGGCTACCTGACAACTTACAGATGTCTATCCCGAGCAAGACAATAATTAAACAACAGAGCTCAAGAGACTTCAAAGGCAGAAGTCAGAACTTATTAACAAACTGAAAAAACAATCAAAAACAGAAAAAAATTTGATCAAAAAATATGAACAACAAAAAGCCCACTTGCTCTGTTAGTGAAGCTTTTTAACAAAAAGTCCCCCTAAAAATGGCCACAGAGAGGACTGTCTGTCACCATTGTTGTAAAAATGACTAGTGCATGAGTTTCTAGGAGGCCACTGTTAGAGCACATAATTCTGCCGAGTTTCACCTGGGGTCAGTGGCAGAAAGAAGATGTTACTGTTGGTAACAAAATCTACAAGAACTGAGTTAAAAATACTAAATCAGATTCAGTTTGCAATCTTCTAGAAGTGTTCCAGAAAGACTTGGCGAGATAGCTGGCCATCATTACAACTGGATTCACCAGTCAGGCAGTTTTCAGCATCAGAAACTTCAGAAATTCAAAAAACTTGCACAATGAGATAGTTCTTCATGTTGATTTTAGTGAAAATTGTGCTTGCAAGTTCAACACTGAAATCCAAACCTTTCATCTTGGAGGTATCCAGCAGCAAGCAGCTATCCACTCTTTAGTTGCCTAGGGTGCTGGTGAATCCCAGAGCTATGGCACTGTGTCAAATTTGTTTAGAAAAGGAGAAGTCTATCACAGAAGCTTGAGCTGCGTCTGCCAGTATTCTGGAGTTCAATACTGATAGTTCTGAGACAAGTGTGGAAATAAGAAAACACATACAAAGCTTTGATTATGGGACTAATAAAATTTAGAACAAATGTCAGAACTTTACACTGAAAAACATGTGACAATAGCTCAAAGAAAAAAATGAACATAAATTCATAGTTTACACTCACGTTAGTGTTCATTCAATTGTGCTTTTAAGAGTAACTTGACTGTTTTGCAGTGTAATAAGAGCTGAAGAGCTGTAGTCAGAGCTGAAACTACACTTTCATTCCATTACCTCCGTCTTGACATCTGTGCTGACCAATAGGTGTGTCCCCAACTTGACATCTTGCAATATGCAAGTGTCCTGAGTGTCTCGTTTTTTTTTGTTTTTTTTTACAGATACTTTACACTTGAAACTGTAATATTATTTAACTACATAGTACATACATAATGGGATTATGTGTACTTACATGATGTAGGTAGTGTAAGGTTAGGGTATGTATGGAGTTACATGTTATTACAGTTTTTACACAGTGTGTTACATTGTACTTAATGAGAGAGATACAATGAATCAACCATACCATAATTTATATTTTCTATGTCAGAAATGTCAAACATTGGCCCTTTGCAAATTAACTTTGTAACAGTGCAATACCAAATCATATTTTTATGGAGCGTTTTGTTATGCATTTCACGACAGGGAAAGATGTCTGTAAAATTACATATTTTGGCACATTTCAGGCTAAAGGCAATTAAACATAAACGTGTTAGGGGTTTACAGTGAACTGTTTACAGTAAAGACTCAATTCAATGTGTTGCTATGGATTTGTCTTTTTTTTTCTCTGTACTTCATAGATTCTGTGAGGTTTACAGTCTCCACAGATTCTTCTCATGGATCCATCCATTGATAAGAGGACACAACACCATCACACATAGATTTATTTGACCAAAATCACTGAGCAGGAATGAACTGTTTCATACTGTTCATGTTCCCCTCAAACATTATCACCACTTCGGGTAGGCTTAATTAACCAGGAGCAGAGATAGCATTGCACTTTGTTAAATCTTTAATGTGTGTTTGGAATAAACCAGCACAGTGATCCTGGATCAGGTTGTTTCATTCTGTGTTTGTCTTCTGATGCAAACATGGTTCAAACCAGCACAAAAGAAAATCACATAAACAGATGGCATTAAGACCTATATAAATATAATATCTTTATGCTGACCCCTCCATAAACCACCACTTTTTTGTGGTGGAGGGGTTTAAGTGCCCGAATGATCCTAGGAGCTATGTTGTTGGGAGCCCCTGTTAGGATCCCCTTATGGATCATACAAAATGAAGGACCGTAATACCAAGCCCGGCATTCTTGAGTCTCTGGAAGGGTTGCAGTTTCGCAAAAAAACGATGATTATGTAAGTAAACATTAAACTGTTTCTGGGTCCCAGCTTTCTGAGAGCAGCTGCACCAATTTCCCAAAATAGCACTATACGGTAGAGTTTTTGGAACACTTTGAACTGCTTTTGGCAATTAAACCTTGCTTCTGATTTTGGCCTGATTCCTCAGAGTTTTCCCAGTTTTAAATTTGTGGCACGACACTGTAGCAGTGAAGCAACAATCAGTGAAGCTGTGATAAAATGGTGTTTTTCCAGAGACAAAAAATGCGTCTCAACATAAGTGTTAAAGATAGCAATAGATTGCTCATAAAATTGTGATTAATTGGTTGCCGAGCTGACTTAGTGCCTTTAAATGCTGTCATTAAATTGTAATTAGATCGACATGGAGAAACAAAGGACCTGCTTACTTCAATCATACATATTTATAAGGCCTGACTTGGAGGAACATCAAGATAAATTAACAGTAGAGAGATAATTGTCTGGGAAAACGGCACCCACTGTTGAACACGGACACACTCCAACAATACCACATGATAATTACCGGGGAGCGTAACGCATGTGTGCTGATAAACAAGTCTGGGTGAGGTTAAAGAGAAAATCTCATTAATTTATTATTCCATGTTTAGCTGTGGGTGGTGAGCAGGAGGTTCAAATACTTGTGATCCAGCACATCATTTCATAAGTTTAAATTAGTTTTAGTTTTATGAATATAGCACAAATAGCTTGTTTGATTTGAATGATTCTAAAGACATAAGAAAACCAGATGGATCAAACCTCTTCTGTCCCGGTTTGGGACATCTGGACTAATTCACCATTGTACAATATGAATAATTACAATAACATTGAATTTTAGGCGGGACCTTTCTGGATGGAGTTTGCATGTTCTCCGGGTTCTCTGACATCCTGTCATGTCCCAAACTAGTCTGTCTATGTAATGTACTTAATTTCCTGTCTATTATTGTGAAATGTCTTACTTCTGTTGGTTTGTTAGATTGACTTTCTGTCCTTGTATCTTTCCCTCCACTGTGATTACCTGCTCCGCCCTAATGTGCTTCACCTGTGTCTCATTGTGTTCCCTATATAGTCTGTGTGTTTCCCCTGTCTTTGGTTGGATTGTAATCTGATTTTGGTTTGTAACCTTCCTTTGGTTCAGTAACCTGACTTTGGCTTGTAACCTTAAGTCTGTTCTGCCGTGTGACCTTTGCGAAAATCCTACGTGGACTGTAAGTGTTGAACTGTTATCTCGAGCTCCGAGTTATAGCTCACATCTGCCTTTTTGTTAATAAACTGTTTTAAGCCAGCTACCTTCGTGGCTCTGCACAGTGAGTTCTTCAACCAGTCCTAGCCCAGAGTGCACCCGTGACACTTCCTACACCAACATCAAAAACATGCTATGTTGCACCCTGGCATGGCTGCTGACTAGGAATTTTCCCATGGGGATAATAACTGACTTAACATCTTGTTAATGCACTGCCAAAACCTTTTGCCGTTTCACTTCTGTGCTTCCCTTTTCTCAATGTTTTTCTTTTTAGCAATGTTTATCTGAGTAAACAGGCAAATGTAGACACTTTCCATGTTTTATCAGTAGCTTCCTTGTCGACAGCAGTGTAGACCAATGGGAGCGTCCTGCCTAATGCATTTTCAGTTTGTTGATATGATTCCGTTCAACCTTTCCACACAAATACACATGACATTAAATATGCATGTATCTGCTACACACATTTTGCCTCCGTAACATCACTAATATGTGTATTGTTTATATTGTACTTGGAAAGGCGCAGCTGGAGATTATAGTTGAAAATAAACTCTGTACAGGAACATTTTGAAATATTTATTGTATTGTGTATATACATTTTTTTTGTAAATATACATTTATTTGACATAAATATTTAAAATTTTATTTTTATTGGCTTTGGAGGTTGGGCTGTGATGAGTTGGAGGAGTTTCCTGGGAGAGGGATCTTTGAAAATGATTTATTGACTTTTGTTTGTTAAGCTCACAGTGCTGACAGTCAGTAAATCTGTCATGAGCCTTATACAAATAACTAAAGTTAAATAGGTTCTGTGCATACACTCTGCCCGGCTTCACCTACAATGCACTACAAATAGATAACTGATACCATGGTCTGACATTAGTAAGTATAAGGTCTACAATCAGTGTAATGTATCAGAGAGTCAACAGTCTGACAGTTTTGTGTTTGATCCCTAAATGTACAGTGTAAATGCGTAGTTCTTAACCTTTAAAGCATATTTATGTCAGTGACACATTTGTCACATCGCTAAATAGGATGTGACCCTGATGTGTCTCAGTAAAAATAGTTCAAAATACTCTTTATGAACATGTATTTTTAGGTTACTAATGTGTTGTTGTTGTGAAACTGTATATCTGTACATGTAAGGTTATCTGTGATGCTTTGAGCACGTTGAAATACCCTTGTTGTGCTATATAAATATAATTGCCTTGCCATGTGGGAAGAGTTGTGTTTATGTGACAGTTTCAGGTTTTAAGTTAAAAGTTAAGTTTAAGAAAACCATTTAAGTCAAGTCTAGAACAAATGTCTCAAATCTAGTAATAACTGTGTGACAAAAGAAAAGGAGAAGCATTCTGTACATAATGTAACCTTGCTTTATATGAAAAGTAGCTTAGTCAGATTATAAAAAGACAAAAAAAAATCTACTTTTATATTTTGCCCACTTCATATAGTATTTTTTTATTATTTTTATATTTATAGGTGTTTGTTGTTAATTAATGTATTTATTGTATTTTTATATTTTTTTTGTTGTGTTATTGTGACTAAGGTGATGCTGCCCAAGACAATCTTCCCATAAGTTGTGTTGCACCATTATAAATTAAGCTTGGTTTAGTAAAGCAGTGTTAACCATTTGAGCGCCAATGTTGCATTATTGCAACACAGCATGGTAGGTGCGGAGAATGCTGTTGGCGAGAGCTCTACGTTAGTGAGAGTAGAAATTGTGAGACCAGAACATGTGCAACAAAGCAGTGGTTCCACTGGCTCCGGGGAAGAACATTTACCTTCTGACATGTAAGTGTTGAGCGTCCTGAGTCTTTGCTTGCCATATAAAATATGCTATATAAATAAACTTTATTATCATTATTTTGAACTAAGGGAGAGTGAGAATAGCAGCCAGAGAGAAGGTGCTAGCTAAGGGGATTTCCGGCCGCCAAGAGTTGTACATTTTTGATTGTTAGGCCAAGCTATAGATTGTAAATAAACAAATCCTTTATTCACCTATATTGTCATTACAACAGGGCAATAAAATAGCGGTTAAATCCCTGTTTTTTGGCTTTTACTCCATATTAAAACAATAGTTTTTAGATAGCATAATCAAAAAATTGACTTCCTGTTACATGAAGTCATCATAGTAAGACCGTAGCCGGTACGAGAGCCAGTGATCAGCTAATGGTTATCTAAAGTCACCTAAGCGGCCGGGGAGCTCCGAGAGGCAGCCCCGCCTTGGTTTTGGGTCTGATAAATGCACGCATCCCTGGAGGTCAGCGCTCCATAGCATGTATTAGCTCTAGAATTGTCACAGTTATCCAAGTTACTTAAAAGTGATTATTATTAAATGGTTTACTGGCCGATGCTGAGCTTTCGAGTCCCTGCAGGCAGGGGAGGCTGTTAGTCAGGTTTTGAGAAAAGTGTTTTCCAACTGTGTCCAGCAGCCAACCACAAAGGGGGCTTGGTCAAATGACACCTGAGGCAGCCGGGGACAGGGGCTTGGTCTCACTTCCTAGCTAGGGGAAAGGCCTCCCTCTCCCGGCCGCAGAGACAAACATGCAGTGCACAGGAACCATCCACCTAGACTGGAACCACATCTAGGCCGAGGCCCTGTGATGGCATATAACGTAAGCCCCTCCACCAGCCAACAAAAGTGGACACATTAGAACTGCAGTTTTGCCCTTATTACATTTAGAAAAAACAGATTTCTGAAATAGTGCTTGTACACCTTTGGGTAGCGCTGGGGAACATGCCACTGTTAAGGTCCCCGTTGTTATGTGTAGGGTATGAGAGAGACATGTAACATAAAGGATGGACTACAGCAGGAGTGCTTTAAAACAATAGTTTATTTAACACAAATATACTCACAAAATAACCAAAAGAGCGAAGGGGAGCCCAGTAACCAAGAAAAGAATTGTTAAACTGAGAGCTGAGTCTCCCCACTCTAAACCAAAAGTATAACTAAAGAGGAAAGGTCAGTGTGGCGTGAATGAGCTTGTGGCGTCAGCAGCTGGGCGAGAGAGAAAGAGTGATACGCCTTTCCGGCTTTATAGCCCAGCATCTCCAATTTGGCCAATCCAGAGCTAGGAGAAAAAGAAACCATCTTTAATACAATGTTAATACAAACAATGTACTCGGGCGGGAGCCCAAGTGGACATATGCAACAGGTTTAAATTTTGTATCAGTTGAGAGGGAAAACTGAGTTTAGTAAACACTAGTTATCTTGGTGCAATTAAAATTTCAGATAAATAATTAGGGTTGCACAATATATTGAACATTAAGAACCTAATTATTGAGTAGAAAGTACAGACCCTGATATTGATTAATCAAACAGACTTCACTCTGTCACAGCTCATATCGTTATCCCAATATTATCAAAATTATCTCCTGTTTTTTTCTAATATTGTGCAGCCCTATAAAATGATTGAAACAGGTTTAACAATGTAAACCTTTTATCATATATTTGAGGCTGGTTCATAGTTAGGTCTTGAAACCAAACATAGCCCCTGGTCAGATTTCATTTTGGCCTAATCCAATGCAATAAAATCTAATATTTAAGCATCAAATGGCAGTTTCAAAAAATCAAATAAACAAAGATGGCCTTGGTCTCCAGACAACATAAACTTTATTGTGCCACGAGTGAGTGGAAAAAATACTTTGAAGTCCTTGGCCACGTAACAGCCATCACTAACAGCAGAGCAAACATTTTACGTATCCTGAACAGTAGCAGACATCAGGCACATATCTATTTATATCCATTTAAAACAAGAAGAAAAATGGAATAGAAGATGACAGTATGTTTCTTAGCGTCATAGAGTTCCTATGACTATCATAGCATCATAGAGTCATAGAGTTCCTTGACTCTATGACGATAGGTCTAAAAAAATCCTGTTCATTTTTTTTTATTTATTATTTATTTTTATTGGTCAGGTAAAATATTTCGAAATGCAGTGAAACTTGAGTAGAGTTACTGCTGGAGATGAAAATGTTTCTTCTTTGAATGACCCTTCCATTTACCTTGACAATAGTACACAGTAACTACAGCAATTACACCTTTCAAAACCTGCCAAAAATAAGATGTCACAATTCCAGATTCCTGACATTTTTTAAATAATCATACATGTTTGAGGTTAAAGATTAATAGCTGGAGTCTAGAAAGTTCAAATCCCCACTTTCAGCGGTCACCCTTTCCTCCCAGAAACTTGTCTGATGCCTGTCATTAATTACCGCCAGCCCATAATGTCTGACTCGTTTTGACCCGGGGGGTGATTATATGCATTTATTCAATCAGACTGTGACATAAAGTGTGCTGACAGCTTTACAACTCCTCTCTGAACTCTGAGCTTATACGCTGTCTTTGTCTGCAGTAGAAGCCTCACAGCCAGGACAGCTCTGAGCATACTGCAGTTTCAAAAAGTTTTATTAGACTGGACCTAAAAGTAGATTTTTCTGGGGTGAAATATTCTTTAGTTGTTTTTTTTTAGTGTTATAATAATTTTTTATTTTATTGTTTATTGTTACTGGGGGCTTATAGTTCTCTTCAGGTCATGTCAAATTCATGTCATGTCCTTCGTGTTAATCAAAGCATGAAGTAGACATAACTAGACTGAGACATGGCTTGTCATGGGACTTCTGCACCTGGAGCCTTGTGAACGCCTCTCACCAAGGACGTCACTGTGCTGTATATAATCTCATGTCATGTTTACATCTTAGCAAACCTCCCGCTGTAATATTGTACTGCTGCTTTGCTTCTCCTTGCAAGGATTAAAACCTAGACATTGCTTGTTAAAATATAATCTGTCTCTGTGTCTCTCTGGATAAATATAAGGACAGAGATATATTCCGATAACAATTAGTTTTGTTTGTTCTATATCAGAAAGTTCAACATTATGTCCACACTCATTGATGCATTGTGCAATTTCAGAGAGCAAAAATAGCTCAACTCCCTCTACACCACAACAGACCGCATCACTGCAGAAGTTGTGCAAATCCAGCTGTCAATCTTTTGTTCCATCCATCCTTTGCTTGTGAACAAGACCCCAAGAAACTTAAACTTCTCCACACAAGGCAAGCCACCATTTTATGGCTGAAAACCATAGCCTCCGACTTGGAGGTGCTGCTTCTCATCTCAAACACTAAAGGTCCTGGTTTATTTTCAGTTTCCATACCACTAGTGTATGAATGTATGAGTATGTTTGGTGGTGGTCAGAGAGGCCATGGGCAGCGGTGTAGCTGCCACGTCAGTCTACCCTAATGTAGCTTTCCACAGAGGTACAGAGGTAGATTTCCACCACCAGTGTGTGACTGTGGAGTGACTGAATAATGGACTCACTCAATTGTGAAGCACTTTGAGTGCTTTGGGACTATTGTAATTACTTTGCAACACACTAATCAAAAAAAAATGCTCTTCTTGCACTAAAACCAACTCAACATATTTAAAAAAAAATCACCAAAATTTGCCAAAAAAAGTAAATATATCTGGAAACATTTTAATTATTGAAAAATTCACAATCTCATAAAAAAATAAATAAAAAGGTTTATCAGCTCCCCCTGGAAGAGTGGAAATACATTGTGCCTATGGAACTGGGGCAAACATTTTTTTTTGCCGTAGAGTCACAAATATTGGTCATGTAAAGACAAACCAAAAATATTATTATGACAACGTCACTCAACAAAAAGGAAGTCGGCTATCTTGAATTAAAAAAAATGTAAATGCTGACTAAGCATTTTTTTTAAGTTTTTTTTTTTCTATTTCCTCCTAGGAAATTTTACCAACAGGGCTAAAAATTGTTCTACATAATCTAGAGAAGTGGGGCATCAAGAAAAACAAACTATATGAATATGACAGACTACAATACTCAGGTCATGTCAAATTGATGCATATAGAGACCCTTACTAACCTTTTGAACACCTCAAGAAAGCAAAAAATAAATAAATCAGCACAGGAAAGCTAGAAGAGCAAGCTGGTTTGTGTGCAGCTAATATTCTTTAGGTGAGTTTCCGTGCGTGTCAGTGAGTGTTTTAGTGAGTGTATCTTTCCACAATGGCAAAGAAAATGTATTCTAACAAGAAGGACATGGCAGATTTTTTTGCTGAAATACAGAGATGTTCAGAGGTCAAATCAGCTGATTTATCAGACTTGGACAACAGTTGTTGGGCAACCTCCTCAGCTCAGAGTAGGAGGATGCACTGTTTACGCTGAACACAGACCCGGTTTATGAGTAGGTTTTTGTGTTTATTTTAAATTGTAAAGTATTTGTTGATCATTTCGGTGTTTAATCAAAAAAGAAAAAAAACAACCTTTTACATAATAACCTACCCTATTATATTTAAACACTCAAAGTAGTAAAAAAGCAGAGCAATTCAATTCTAATGAACACTATTTTTACATTTTATTATATATCTAATTTTGTCTAATGTACAGCACATATTTCCTTATTTTTATCAGAAATAATAATAATTGTCCTGCTTTTTATGGCCTACAAGAAGAGGAGAGTGAGATTCTAAACCTACAGTTTCTAGCAACAACACTAATGCTGCGTTCACACCAAACGCGAATTGCGCGATTAAATTGCGCTATTTGCGCGTAGTTGGACGCTTGCACATTTTGAGTTTACTCGCTTCATTTGCACGTAAAATTCACTTAACAACAGACGCAAATTCGCGTCATGGGAGGGGTTTCTGCCAGGCGCGTTGTCTTCCGGTCTTGTTGAAGAATGGTTCAGATGGATTTTGTCGAGAGAGTAGCGGTGCTCTATCAACTTTGGAGGACTGAAAAATGGCGTGAACCCGTTCGGCGCTGTGCGGGGGTCTATTCGGATGCTTCAGAGGCGGACCCAGCTCCATGAGTTTCACAAACTCCTCCAGGAGCTGCGCCTGGATGACGGCCGGTTTAAATGGGTATTTCCGACTGAGCCAGGCCCTGTTCGATGACCTGTTGTCCCAAGTCGGTGCAAGGCTTTCCCGCAGAACACCAACTACTGATGCTGTGTTCAAATCTGTCCATCTGTGTCCAGTCAATATCTGGTGTGATTATAGGTAATTAATCAGTGGTCAACTACAGTCTTCTGAACAGTTATCAGTAGTCAATATAGTATTGTCTCTAAAACTGTAAATCGTATTTACAATTGTATTTATAACGTTGTGTTGCATCCCTTATTTGTCTTTAATTCTTTAATAAATGGAGCCAGCCTCAAAAAGGAATGACTCATCTCATTCTCATTATTCCACACACTGGTCCAGTCATAAATAACTGTTTTCTTACTGTTCTGTTGCATATATGGAAATATGAAACTATACGTAAAACATATTGCACTGTTTCCGAGCAGGAATAAAATAATCCTAAAGTGAAGGAGAGAACAAAGAGAGTCTGGTTTATTTCCTGCAGTCTCAGCACCTCATTTTAAAAACTATACGGTAGGTTACAAATGAAGCAGAACTGTGCTGCTTTCATAAATTAATGTATGTATTTGATATTTGACAAATTCTTTCGTCCAAGACAGTAACCTCTGCAGAAAAGGGACCAGACTCAAGAAAAGAGCTCATCCTCTGAACATGGAGCTGGAGCGACAGCATGTGTTCAGAGAGCTTCTGAACTGGGTCTTCTCCTGGGCTCTTCTCTGGACTCTTCTCTGGGGGTCTAATCTGGGCTCTTCTCTGGACTCTTCTCTGGACTCTTCTCTGGGGGTCTAATCTGGGCTCTTCTCTGGGGGTCTTCTCTGGGGGTTGCACTGTATGAAATGACACATAAAAAAGGCAGAAAAACATTATCAACTCATTAACAAACCGCCAGGGTTGTGTTTGTATGTGAATATAAGAGGCTATGAGGGCTAACTGTAAATGATTGTATGATTATGTATATATCACCTGTACACACCTGTGAATACAGCAGCAGATGTGGATGGGGCAGGGGAAGCAGAAGCAGTAGGGGGGGACCAGGGCTCACCTGCATCAAAAGTCAGCTCTGTCATGAATATATATAAATGATATTATTAAATATTTATACAAGTTAACATTTGAACATTACACCAGTCTGAAAAACAACACATATCCCTGTGTGGCTTGTCCACACTCCTTCTGTCTCTGAATGCCCTTCTGCTGCTACTGTCTCGCCCTGGTCCTTGGGGTGGTCATAATCCTCGGACCAGTCCTGCTGGTCTCTCGTGAGAAGACTAGGGGTTGAGGAAAGACAGAACGGCAGAGTACTTCCACTTTTGTCCCTAACCCACTTCTCTTCTCCATCTCCTTTAAATACATGTTCCTCAGGCTCTTTCTTCACACTTTCTCTGGATAAACACAAACTCGTCAGTGGAAAACTAGTTGTAAAGTACGGCAAATTAGCTCCGGCTTTAGCTAGCTAGTTGGCTCAATATATACGACTCTAATAAATTAAAAGTAGTTTTTTGCAACTTACCAGAGTTTTTCAACCCCTCACACATTTTCCTTTGAGCAAGAACCTTTAAGATTCCCGGCTCTGTAAAATTACAAAAATGTTTCGTATCCCACAAGCTGCAGCGATAACTTCGTCCTACATTGTTGTTTTGGATTTCTGCTTCTATGGTCCGCCTCCGTCGTTGCACGTCACTACTAGAGCAAGCTCCTGATTGGTTAATGCGGCGCGAATTTTCTCCAAAGTTCAGATTTTTCAACTCGGGCGAATAAAGCGTTTGACGCGATTCGCGCGTCAAACGCTCAATTCGCGCCGCCTAATTCGTGCGAAACGCGCCGCAGGATTTTCACGCTCGTCAATACGCGTCTTTGCATTGACTTAACATGTAAATCACTCGTGCTTAACGCTTAATTCGCGTTTGGTGTGAACGCACCTTTAGGCATCACCTCATATTTGTGTAGTTGTGTAATCTAGTATATCCATGCACACTGCTTTGTTATTATACTCGTATACTTTTCTGCTGTTTTGATGTGATTTATCAGTCTTTTGAATATGTTTCTTACAACATCTATTGTTTTCATACAACAGTAATCATGATGGAGATGAGGACATTGTCCCCCCCACCATGCATTTCCTCAAGGTGCAGCCTTGTGGCATTACCATCCTCATCCTCAAGTGCTGAATCCTTCCTCTGGCCCAGGGCTGTCAAAAAGAGTTTGTGGACATAGCTGTTAACTCGGTACATCTGATCTGCCACAGTCGGTGTTCCCGCACCCCTGTTCCACTTCCCGAGCCCGCAGGGGCAGGGGAGCTGGAGGAGGACCCAAGCGGAGGATCTGTCAGTCCAGACCTTCCCTCCTGAGGCAACATGACAGTACCCCCCCTCTACGGATGCCATCTGGCGGCCTATCCCGTCTCTCCGGATGTTCTTTGAAAAAATCTTGGATTAGAGAGGGGTCAAGAATGTTCCTCTTGGGCACCCAGCTGTGTTCCTCCGGCCTATATCCCTCCCAGTCCACTAAAAACTGAAGGCCCCGCCCCCGGCGCCGAACGTCCATGATCCTTCGTACCGTGTATGCTGGATGATTGTCTATTATCCTCCTTCGTACCGTGTATGCTGGATGATTGTCTATTATCCTCCGAGGATAATAGACAATCATCCAGCATACATGATCCTTCGTACCGTGTATGCTGGATGATTGTCTATTATCCTCGGAGGAGGAGGGGGAGGGCCGGGCGGGTGCAGAGGGCTGGAACTTGATCCGGGAAACGTGAAAAGTCGTATGGATCCGTAATGATCTGGGTAGCTTTAAGCGTACTGCTGCTGTATTGATGACTCTCTATATCTCGAATGGCCCAATGTAACGTGGTGCCAGTTTGGTCGACTCCACCCTCAGAGGCAAGTACCTGGAAGACAGTCATACCAGGGCAGGAGTGCGATGGCGATTGGCCTGGTCCTGAGCTTGAGCGGAGGCGCGTACCAGAGCCGCGCGGGCCTTTTTCCAGACCTGTCAACAACGCTGCAGATGTTCCTGAACTGATGGAACCGCCAGTTCTCGTTCCTGTTCAATAAACAGAGGAGGTTGATAACCATTACAACACTGAAAGGGAGACATACCAAGGGAGGAGTTAACCAAGGGGTTATGGGCATACTCCACCCAAGGCAGGTGGTCGCTATAGCTTGCAGGGTTGGCTGACGATGTACACCTCAGAGCCACCTCCATCTGTTGATTTGCTCTCTTGGTTTGTCCATTAGTCTGTGGGTGATAAACAGAAGACAGACTGACCTTAATGTCCAGAGCTGTAAATTCTTAGTAGATGAAAAATCGGAAAATTTAGTTTTTTGCAAACAAATGAAAGCTCCGGGCCCTAACAACATCCCTGGGCGGGTACTAAAAGACTGTGTAGCAGAACTCACTGATGTTTTCACAGACATTTTCAACATCTCACTGAGTCAGGCTGTTGTTCCCACATGCTTCAAAACTACAACCATCATTCCAGTTCCGAAGAAGCCATCTCCATTCTGCTTCAATGACTACCGTCATGTTGCACTTACTTCCATCCTCATGAAGTGCTTTGAATGACTAGTCATGCACATCAAGTCTGCCATCAAGTCTGGCAGAACCCCCTTCCATGGAACCCTTCCAGTTTCCAGTTATTTACAAACTGATCCATCTGGGGCTCAACAATTCGCTGTGCAACTGGATGTTGGACTTTCTGACTGGAAGACCTCAAGCAGTAAGGGTTGGCAGTAACACATCCAGCACCATCACTCTGAACACTCGGGCCCCCTAAGGATGTGTGCTGAGCCCCCTCCTCTTCACTCTGCTGACCCTTGACTAGACACTATCACACAACTCTAACCTTTTAATTAAGTTTGCAGATGACACTGGTGAGTCTCATTAGCAACAAAGATGAGACAAACTACAGGAGCAAGGTGAGCCGCCTGGCCATGTGGTGCAGTGACAACAATCTCTCTCTGAACGTGGAGAAGTTGAAGGAGATTGTTGTTGACTTCAGGGGAGCGCACACTCAGCACGTTCCTCTGACCATCAACGGTGCGACTGTGGAGAGAGTGAACAGCACAAAGTTCCTGGGTGTGCAAATCACAGAGGACCTCTCCTGGACTGAAAACACATCAGCACTGGCCAAGAAATCACAACCTCTACTTCCTCCGCAAACTGAGGAGCGCCAGAGCCCCCACTCCACATCATGTACACTACTGAAGCACCATCGAGAGCATCCTGTCGAGCTGCATCCCCCTCAATCACTTCATTGATTTGCACTCTGCCTTTTGCCTTGCGCTGCTTTATTTAACTTTATTTTAAAAAAGTTTGAACATTCCCTAATTGTACAGTTGTATCTACATTTTATATTTTGAACTAGATTTTTAGGCTTTAATGTTATCTGTGTGCACCGGGCTCTGAGAGTAACGCAATTTCGATTCTCTGTATCTATGTACTGTACATGTAAAAGAATTGACAATAAAGCAAACTTGAACTTGAATATAAACATTTATATATAAACAGGCTTAGCAACCACATAAAGAACACAACCGAACATCCATATTATCATTTTAGCAATACAAGAGTGGTGAGTACATCAGTAAAAGGAGTCAAATGTAAAACTGAACTCACAACAAATGAACACTCTGTGCAGGTACAGTACAAAACAGAAACAAAAACACCTTATACTATATCATGTCTTATACTACCTGCACCTTAGACTCAGTGGTAGAGCAGTCGTTCTATAACTGGAATAGTGGCGATTTGAGTCCTGTTCTCCCCACAGTTCATACTGTTGTTGTGTCCTTGGGCAAGACACTTAACCCACTTTGCCTGCAGTGGTGTTCCAGCTGTAACACTGGTGAATGGAAGCTTAATGTTAATGTACTTCTATTTGGATAAGTTTCTGCTAAATGACTAAAAGCAAAATAGACCAAAAATTCAGTCAGTTTCAGTTAAAACTGTAATTCAAGAGCAAAACAAACTTATTAATTAACATCAAGGCTGCATGTGGCAGAGTGGTTAGGACTCCTTCCTCACAGCAAGAAGGTTGTGAGTTCACAACCCGGCCGACTCAAATATTCCCGGCTGTCTCCGGTCTTTCTGTGAGGAGTCTGCATGTCCTCCACGTGTTACTGTGGGTTCTTTCCGGGTACTCCGGCTTCCTCCCACCGTTCAAAGACATGAATGTATAGGTTAATCTAAAGTGTCCCTAGTTAATCATTGTGAGAGTGAATGGTTGTCTGTCTCTATATGTCAGCCCTGCGACTAACTGGCCACTGTTCAGGGTGTACCCCACCTCAGGCCCAAAGCTGCTGGGATAGGCTCCAGTCACCAGTGACCCCTAACGGGACAAAGCGGTAGAAAATAAATGAATGAATAATTAACATCATTCTTTTGATTCAAACAAGTACATGAGCCATATTTGATTTATTGCATTATTGGCATTAGCTTGCCATTGGTAGGAGACTGGACTTGGGCTGCTGTTTTCTTTTTTAATTGTTGTCTGATATTAACTTTGTCTGATATTATCCTTTAAACTTATTTAATGTACTGTCTATTTCTTAGCCACTAAATTAATTGTCTTGTTTTGGTTCTGCCGCTCTCTGACTTTGTCCTTGACTAGAAGGCTGCATGTGATTTTCACAACAGCATTGCACCTGAAATGCATTCAGTTCTGAAAACCAGATAAAAAAAATACTTTTTAACTTTTATTTCATTTTGCTAATTTCTGCAAAACAAACCTTGTGTAAGGCAAACTGGGGTCTGCAGTCCAGTTGCTGAAAGAGCTTAATAAACCTCAAAAGGTTGTGTGAATTCCCTTTTTTACAAGCTCTGATACATTCGGGTTTGTGAGACTACCAGACTGAGGCAACTAACTTTTTATGATTATTGCACCATTAGAAGTGTTATTGAGCGTTTCACGAGCCCCACAATCATCTGTTAATAGCAATCTAATGTGGAAAGCCCGATACAGAGGACTTATGGGATTGGGCTGATTGTCCCAGCTGTGGTCCACAGTTACATCTACGGGTTATGGACCACCGGCACAGACAAGCGCAATCAATAGCACTACAGCCAACACCATGGCCGCCGCTATTTTATTGATCTTTGTATACATTCCACAAAAGGTTACAGAAATGGACTCCGGGCAACTGAAAAAGCAGTAGTTCAATGATGACGGGAGTCAGTGCTGTTATTTTTCTTAAAGTGCTTTTTGAAGACAGCATCAAACAAACCACCATTCAGCCATACTCTGCTCAGCTGTACTGTACTTTGAAGCTTAAGAATGGCCAGTGTTATGTATTCTCAAATAATGGGTTTGTTCTGCTCGAAGGTTCTCCCACCTTTCCTTAAAGCCTCTCAGTAGCCTTCAAAGAGTCTCATTATAAAGCTTCTACTTGATTTCCCTTTTGCTGTGGAATGTTACATGCTCTTTTGCTCATACAATAAAAGTTCTGAAAAAAACAAAAATAGCCACAATCAACATGGAATAAATTGCATTATTCTACCCAGTTTCAAACACTGTGCTGGCTTTTTTGTTGAGTGTGATAGGAAGTGACATAATGGGCCTCTTTAGAGCCATTATTAATAGAAAACCTAAGCTCTCACACCAGCCTTGTTTGCTCCACTTTAATTAAACTCTAGTTTCCTCATAAAGACCGGTTTGTTTTGGCAGGTGTGAATGTGCAACTGAACTCTGGGGCGGACCAGAAAGACAAACTCTGGTGCTGTCTAAAAACATTAGTCTCAGTCCATTTCCTGAATCCTTGGTTTGGTTAGCCTGAGGTGAGAAAAAACTTAAAACCAATGCACATCTTTGGAGAGAATGTGCTATCTGAATTACTGTAAACACTGTCAAAAACAACAGGATTTTAAGCTAATGAGTGGAGAATGGCATTCGAATTTAGTCAATATCACTTTTTGAAATGTTAGACATGAATTTTTTATGAAAGTAATTCATAAATAATTATGTTAAAAAATGGACATTTGCAAATTGCAGCTGAAGACTTCAGATCAATAGTGGAATGCAGTATTTTATTCTCCTTTATTTGTGGGGTCTTTTTGTTTTATTATCATTAATGCAGTGACCCAACAGGTGACCGTAATACTATGTTTTTTTTATTTGACAGATCTCCGTGGGAAACAGAACCAGACCACACCTCACCTAAAAGACCAAACTAAGAACTCACAAATTATTACGCAGTACTTGTCAGGTTCTGTACCTTTTGGTTTCACTCTACCGTTTTAACAGTTTTTTGTAATTGCTAAAGTACATTTTCTGAAACATGAAGCCGGTGTGGCAAATCTTTACACACAAACTCCTAAACTCTAAATTCAAGCAACAAAATGTCTCAGAAGGTGTGCAACATAAAGCACACGTTCTTAGATTTTTCTGAGGTCTCAGAGATAGGTCAAAGGGTTCAACTGAGGACCTTATAATTACGGAGAAGGATTTGGAACAGAATTCTGAATTCAGTGGTGCCCCAGTAAAGAGAGGCTAACCTTGGTGTAACTTTTCGGTGCTGCGTTTTGGAGTAGCTGCACACTCTCTAGAGTACTGTGTGGACATCTTGCCAGACGTACATTGACAAATTTCTGCCTTAATGTGACAAATACTTGGATTACTTTTTCATTACAAGTCAAATACACAGTTTACTTGAGCTCTGTTTGTTGGACCATGTGTTCAAATTACATTTGATCAAACCATCATTTCCAACATTTCAGAATAATGAAGGGCCTTGCCCACCTCAAATGTCATTAGTGACACATTCCTTGGTTGTTCCATCTCATGTTGTGATGTGCAGTGCATTCCTCAATAGAGTGTTTCCCCATTGTACTCCACAAAGCTAAGGACCTGCCTCGATGTGAACCATGTGGCTTGTCACTGGGCATCAGTAAATGGACCACTCAGGGAACAACGGAGAAACAGATGCTGTATCCACTCAGAACATGTCCCACTTTGCCTGCTGCATATTCAGAGTGGGGTACATCAGCTTAGCCTGTTCGAGCTTCGACTGTAAAAGCCTTTTGCTGTACCTGAGAGGCAGTATGTGTTTATTTTATTTGGCATAAGGACCAATGCATTACGGCAGCCATAAAAGGTGATGGCATATTGATGGACAGAGCTAAAGGTCATACAAGAATGATGAGCCTGATGCAGAGTTTAGAAGGTGCTGCAATTGAGGATGCATTTTAAAGGTTGGCACCACCTGTAATGAACTTTAATTGCCACATCTTGATGCATTTTGTTGTCATTAAAAGTTGATGTGATTGCATTTTGATGTTTTAGTGAGTTAAAAAAAGGTCTGTTGGAAGTAGGGATGTAACAATTCACTTAACTCACTATTTAATTAAATTAACAATTCTGATCTCAAGATTCGATTCTGTTCCCAATTTTCTTTTATGAAATGAGTTGAGACAAATTATAAATGGACAAGTGCCCTTTAATTATTTCACAAATCAGGGCTTCAGACTAACTTTATTCATTACTGTCCCAGTACTGACCCAAAAGCCAGTTCAACAATTTATGAGTAAATTCAGTGAACTCAACTGTCTATTAAAAAAATTAAACTAATGTCTGTCCATTTGTAAAATCTATTTCTACATGTTCATGTACAAATAAATACATTTATTTAAAATCTCCAATAAATCTGCCTCTGATGTATTTAGACCTGGTTAATTACTTGTGTTCAATAATAAATTGTTATTAACTTTATAATAATAATAATAATAATAATAATAATAATAATAATAATAATAATAATAATAATAATCTTTATTTTGATATAGCGCTTTTCCACCTACTGTAGTAGGCACTCTAAGCACTTTACATACATTAAACTACTTACCAGTTTTACAGAACATCACTGGAGGCAATGTAGGTTAAGTGACTTGCCCAAGGACACAACGACAGTATGTGGGGGAGAGCAGGAGGTTATGATGTCTTTTAACTGAGACCTAAAGCCTCTTTATATTAAACCCAATAATAAACACTGGTCTCATGTTTTTCCCTAAAACAGTAGAACTTTATCAAAACAACTCATATTTGTTTAACTGATATTGTTTTTATATATTTTCCACCTGTTATTTTTTAATAACATGACTGTATTAACAGTAATAATTAATGTGAGTACCAGAAGTACTTTACAAAGGACAGAATGTGGTCCGCAGACCTTAGGTTGGAGACCTATGCCTGGCTGCAGCAGACCCTCATAAAAGGCAGCACATGATCCACCAGTTACTGCATTATTACATCTCTCTGACAAGGGCCTCAAACAGATGAACACTTAGTTTAAGACAGGTCTGACTGTGTTAGGAAATAATTAAACATATGGCTCAAAGATAGTTCAGACTCAGGACAACAGCCTCTGTTTATTTTAGCGTCTTTGCTAACACAGATTACTGCTCACAGTCTCTCTGTTCTCCACCGGGGACGGGACATTTACATGACTTTTGTCCATTCTGAAGAAAGTAAAGTTCAGACACAGACATGTTTTTATTGTGCGTACGTTAAGTCCGTACGGAGCCGACTCAGTCTGTGCAGCAGGAGAGACACACAGTGAGCGAGTGAATGCCTTTTGCTAAAATTGATTTATTTATGCTGCCAAACCTCTAATTTGAATTAAGATTATTAAATGTATTATATGTAAATTATTAAATGTTAATATTAACTTGAAACTAAGATAAATATAGGCTTAAGAATTATTTTTCAGTATTATTTATTAATATATATATATTTTTGTGAGGATAAATTCGTTGAGATGAATCCCCTAGTTTTCAAGGGGTCCTCCTGCACACATTCATTCACTAGGGACAATTTAGAGTTGCCAAATAACTTAT
Organism: Neodontobutis hainanensis; assembly: GCA_024349245.1. NCBI lineage: Eukaryota > Metazoa > Chordata > Actinopteri > Gobiiformes > Odontobutidae > Neodontobutis > Neodontobutis hainanensis. Next base: position 2,237,484 of record JALDNG010000173.1, on the reverse strand, counting down.
ACATGCATGTCTTTGCACTATTAATGTATGTTAACTCAGGATAAGTTTAAGAACATTTTTGTAGTGTTACAATTTAGTTAGGTTCTAAGATTAGTTACATAGTTAATTTTAAAGATCTGATAAAAAAAATAAGACCCAACCTGCAACAAAAGCAAAACCCTCACAGTGTAAACTACCAGTTCTATTCTAACAACAAAAGAATGATACAAACTCAAATGATGCTTAGAGACTTAATAGAGCAGAAGTTTTTGTTTATGTGAAAAAGCCCTAATGTTTTATTCTTGACTTGTTATATATACGTTTTAAATAAAATTAAAAAAAAACACACTACACAGTTTTTTTATTCAAGGTTATTATTATTGAAATCGGATTTGAAAATCGTATTGAAATATCGGATTGAAATATCAATATTTTTTTAAGGTATTGGTATCGAAGTTTCAAATTTAAATTCAAGTATTGTGACAACACTAGTATATACTGCTCTTTCAGAGCACACATCTGTTTTGCCAACTTTTTCTTTATTTTGATTCAAAAAGAAAACTGATACAGTACTGCAAAAAAGACAACACATCTAACCGAAGTTTTGGAGCTGACCTTAAAATTATGTCCCTGTGTTCAGCCTTATTATCCCTAATTATCCCTAATTATCTCCACCTTGTTGAACATTGCATGGCCAATGTTTATCCATGTTTCACTGTTTCCTTTTTCTTTTTTGTGCTTTTTTTTCTGTGTAAGCAGACATAGCCAGTGCTGGAATAGACACTTTCACTTTTGATTCTGTCACTATTTAGTCAATGTTGACAAACTGATTAGACCCGGTGCCAATAGGAGAATCCCAGAACCCATTTTATATATATGAATATGATTGTCCAAAGCTTGACATCACAGAGTAAACATTCTCATTAAAAACACTGATTATAAAGCTGAATCCTTCTGGAAACTATGACTTAAGCTCACATTATTCAAACATAAGTGAAGAGTTTTAAGACATACCCTCAAACATCTTTGATGGAGCTTTTTAAAAATCCTTGCTCCAGGTTTGTTAAAGTGTGCGGGGAGTTTAGTGTAATGATGCTGACTGTCCCAGACACAGATTGTTGAGTCATCACGTAGCCTCTTACACAGATAATTACTGAGCTTTAGTCTGCTGGCATGTGGATTTTGGGGTTGTTAGACAGACTCTGTGCTAAGCTAAGCTAATTGCCTCAAACAAACAATGTCTGGAAGAGTTATTTTTGTCTGGTTCAAAAAGCAAATGAAGACAATATTTATTTTATTTTTTCTTTAGAGAAGAGACAAAAGGGATACCTTTTCTTCTATAGGAACTTTGTTTTTTTGCCTAGTTGTCCATTGTAAATTACATCAATTGTAATTCTTGTGGTCCAAAATGAGAAAATTCTATTTAGCAAATTTTTTTTTTTTCAACTTTCTTTCACAAACGATTGCATGGTGGGTGCCCTACAAAGCTATTGTTTAATGTTTGAATAATGTAGGCCGGCTTTAGTTGACATCTACTGTAAAAAACAGTTTTGATGGGGCAAGATGATCTGTGTCCTAGTCCGTAAGGGCACTCAGGTGTGAGGCTTGTGCAGCTGATCCTGGTGCCCCAGTGCCTAGGATCTCTCTCTCCACCTGAGCCGGCTCCTGTTGTCTGTGCTATATTTAAAACCTCAGTGAGTAATTAAAAAGCTTATTTTTATAACAATGCACCGCTCACCGCTCCCCTCTGCTGCTCCTGGCACTGCCAATCGCTGTCACTAAACTCACACTCCGGTTATTCATCCTCCTTATTACCATTAATGTCCGAAGTAAAAGCTGCTATAAATGTAAATGTTTGGAACATACACTGACCAGGGAGGTATTAATTCATTTGATTGGGACAGTGCATGTTGATGAACATACATAAGACACAGTAACATGAATTTAAACATGCCAGATTGTAGCCTTAAGCTAATTTCCATCCGTTGTCCCAGCATTCTCACAGATTCGTACACCAGAGCAACACTCTCACACATTCATACACCAGAGCAACATTCACACATTCATACACCAGAGCAACATTCACACATTCATACACCAGAGCAACATTCACACATTCATACACCAGAGCAACATTCACACATTCATACACCAGAGCAACAATCACACATTCATACACCAGAGCAACATTCACACATTCCTAAACGAGAGCAACATTTACTTATTCATACACCAAAGCAAAATTCACACATATTCATACACCAGAGCAACATTCACACATTCATACACCAGAGCAACATTCACAAATATTCATACACCAGAGCAACATTCACACACATTCATACACCAGAGCAACATTCACACACATTCATACACCAGAGCAACATTCACACATTCATACACCAGAGCAACATTAACAAATTCATACACAAGAGCAACATTCACACATTCATACACCAGAGCAACATTCACACACATTCATACACCAGAGCAACATTCACACATTCATACACTAGAGCAACATTCACACATTCATACACCAGAACAACATTCACACATTCATACACCAGAGCAACATTCACACATTCCTAAACGAGAGCAACATTCACACACATTCATACACCAGAGCAACATTCACACAATCATACACCAGAGAGACATTCACACATTCATACATCAGAGCAACATTCACACATTCATACATCAGAGCAACATTCACACACGTTCATACACCAGAGCAACATTCACACAATTATACACCAGAGCAACATTCACACATTCATACACCAGAACAACATTCACACATTCATACACCAGAGCAACATTCACACATTCCTAAACGAGAGCAACATTCACACACATTCATACACCAGAGCAACATTCACACATTCATACACCAGAGCAACATTCACACACATTCATACACTAGAGCAACATTCACACAATTATACACCAGAGCAACATTCACACACATTCGTACACCAGAGCAACATTTACACATTCATACACTAGAGCAACATTCACACATATTCATACACCAGAGCAACATTTATACACATTCATACACCAGAGCAACATTCACACACATTCATACACTAGAGCAACATTCACACATTCATACACCAGAGCAACATTCACACACATTCATACACTAGAGCAACATTCACATATTCATACACCAGAGCAACATTTACACACATTCTTACACCAGAGCAACATTCACACACATTCATACACCAGAGCAACATTCACACATATTCATATACTAGAGCAACATTCACACATATTCATATACCAGAGCAACATTTAAACATTCATACACCAGAGCAACAATCACACACATTCATTCAACAGAGCAACATTCACACATTCATACACCAGAGCAACTTTTACACACATTTATACACCAGAGCAACATTTACACACATTCATACACCAGAGCAACATTCACACACATTCATACACTAGAGCAACATTCACACATATTCATATACCAGAGCAACATTCACACACATTCATACACTAGAGCAACATTCACACATGCATACACCAGAGCAACATTTACATATATTTATACACCAGAGCAACATTCACAAATTTATACACCAGAGCAACATTTACACACATTCATACACCAGAGCAACATTTACACCCATTCATACACCAGAGCATCATTCACACACATTCATACACCAGAGCAACATTCACAAATTCATACACCAGAGCAACATTTACACATTCATACACCAGAGCAACATTCACACACATTCATACACCAGAGCAACATTCACACACATTCATACACTAGAGCAACATTCACACAATCATACAGCAGAGCAACATTCACACACATTCATACACTAGAGCAACATTCACACATATTCATATACCAGAGCAACATTCACACACATTCATACACTAGAGCAACATTCACACATGCATACACCAGAGCAACATTTACATATATTTATACACCAGAGCAACATTCACAAATTTATACACTAGAGCAACATTCACACATGCATACACCAGAGCAACATTTACATATATTCATACACCAGAGCAACATTCACAAATTTATACACTAGAGCAACATTTACACATTCATACACCAGAGCAAGACTCTCACACATTCCTTCACCGGAGCAACATTCACACATTCATACACCAGAGCAACATTCACACATTCATACACCAGAGCAACATACACACACATTCATACACCAGAGCAACATTCACACATTCATACACCAGAGCAACATTCACACAATCATACACCAGAGCAACATTCACACACATTCATACACTAGAGCAACATTCACACATTCATACACCAGAGCAACATTCACACACATTCATACACCAGAGCAACATTTACATATATTCATACACCAGAGCAACATTCACACATTCATACACCAGAGCAACATTTACAAATTCATACAACAGAGAAACATTTACACATTCATACAGCAGAGCAACATTTACACACATTCATACAGCAGAGCAACATTCACACATTCATACACCAGAGCAACATTTACACACATTCATACACCAGAGCAACATTTACACACATTCATACACCAGAGCAACATTCACACACATTCATACACCAGAGAAACATTCATAAATTCATACACCAGAGCAACATTTACACACATTCATACACCAGAGCCACATTCACAAATTCATACACCATAGCAACATTTACACAAATTCATACACCAGAGCAACATTCACAAATTCATACACCAGAGCAACATTTACACACATTCATACATCAGAGCAACATTCACACATTCATACACCAGAGCAACACTCTCACAAATTCATAGAGCAGAGCAATATTCACACATTCATACACTAGAGAAACATTCACACACATTCATACACTAGAGCAACATTCACACAATCATACACCAGAGCAACATTTACACACATTCATACACTAGAGCAACATTCACTTAATCAAACACCAGAGCAACATTTACACTTTCATACACCAGAGCAACATTCACACATTCATACACCAGAGCAACATTTACACATTCATACACCAGAGCAACATTCACACACATTCATACACCAGAGCAACATGCACACACATTCATACTCTAGAGCAACATGCACACAATCATACACCAGAGCAACATTCACACACATTCATACACTAGAACAACATTCAGACATTCATACACCAGAGCAACATTCACACATTCATACACTAGAGCAACATTCCCACATTCCTAAACCAGAGCAACATTCACAAACATTCATACACTAGACCAACATTCAAACACATTCATACACTAGAGAAACATTCACACATTCATACATCAGAGCAACATCCACACATTCATACACCAGAGCAACATTCACACATTCATACACCAGAGCAACATTCACACACATTCATACACCAGAGCAACTTTCACACATTCATACACCAGAGCAACATTCACACATTCAAACACTAGAGCAACATTCACACAATCATACACCAGAGCAGCATTTACACATTCATACACCAGAGCAACATTCACACATTCCTAAACCAGAGCAACATTCACACACATTCATACACTAGAGCAATATTCACACAATCATACACCAGAGCAATATTCACACAGATTCATACACTAGAGCAACATTTACTTATTCATACACCAGAGCAACATTCACACTTTCATACACCAGAGCAACATTCACACATTCATGCACCAAAGCAACACTCTCACACATTCATACACCAGAGCAATATTCACACATTCATACACCAGAGCAACATTCACACATTCATACACCAGAGCAACATTCACACATTCATACACCAGAGCAACATTCACACACATTCATACACTAGAGCAACATTCATACACATTCATACACCAGAGCAACACTCACACAATCATACACTAGAGCAACATTCACACATTCATACACTAGAGCAACATTCACACACATTCAAACACCAGAGCAACATTCACACATTCATACACCAAAGCAACATTCACACATTTATACACCAGAACAACATTCACACATTTATACACCAGAGCAACATTCACACATTCATACACTAGAGCAACATTCACACATTCTTACACTAGAGCAACATTCACACATTCATACACCAAAGCAACATTCACAAATTCATACACCAGAGCAACATTCACACATTCATACACCAAAGCAACATTCACACATTCTTACACTAGAGCAACATTCACACATATTCATACACTAGAGCAACATTCACATATTCATACACTAGAGCAACATTCACACATTCATACACCAGAGCAACATTCACACATTCATACACCAAAGCAACATTCACAAATTCATACACCAGAGCAACATTTACACACATTCATACACCAGAGCAACATTCACACATTCTTACACTAGAGCAACATTCACACATATTCATACACTAGAGCAACATTCACATATTCATACACTAGAGCAACATTCACACACATTCATACACCAGAGCAACATTTACACACATTCATACACCAGAGCAACATTCACACATTCATACACCAGAGCAACATTCACACACATTCATACACTAGAGCAACATTCACATATTCATATACTAGAGCAACATTCACACATATTAATATATAAGAGCAACATTCACAAATTCAGACACTAGAGCAACAATCACACACATTCATTCACCAGAGCAACATTCACACATTCATACACCAGAGCAACATTAACACACATTCATACACCAGAGCAACATTTACAAACATTCATACACCAGAGCAACATTCACACATTCATACACTAGAGCAACATTCACAAACAATCATACACTAGAGCAACATTCAAACAATCATACACCAGAGCAACATTCACACATTCTTACACCAGAGCAACATTCACACATTCATACACCAGAGAAACATTCACAAAATTATACACCAGAGCAACATTTACACATTCATACACCAGAGCAACATTCACACATTCATACACCAGAGCTACATTTACACATTCATACACCAGAGCAACATTCACACAATCATACATCAGAGCAACATTTACACATTCATACACTAGAGCAACATTCACAAACATTCATACACTAGAGCAACATTCACACATTCATACACCAGAGCAACATCCATACAATCATACATCAGAGCAACATTCACATAAATTCATACACCAGAGCAACATTTACACACATTCATACACTAGAGCAACATTCACACATATTCATATACCAGAGCAACATTCACACATTCATACACAAGAGCAACAATCACACACATTCAATCACCAGAGCAACATTCACACATTCATACACCAGAGCAACATTCACACATATTCATACACCAGAGCAACATTCACACACATTCAGTCACTAGAGCAACATTCACACATTCATACACTAGAGCAACATTCACACATTCATACACCAGAGCAACATTCACACAATCATACATTAGAGCAACATTCACACATTCAATCACAAGAGCAACATTCACATTCATACACCAGAGCAACATTTACACACATTCATACACCAGAGCAACATTTACACACATTCATACACCAGATGCAACATTCACACATTCATACACCAGAGCAACATTCACACATATTCATACACCAGAGCAACATTCACACACATTCATACACTAGAGCAACATTTACACATTCATACACCAGAGCAACATACATATTTATACACCAGAGCAACAATCGCACACATTCATTCACCAGAGCAACATTCACTTATTCATACACCAGAGCAACATTTACACACATTCATACACCAGAGCAACATTCACACATTCATACACCAGAGCAACATTTACACACATTCATACACCAGAGCAACATTCACACATATTCGTACACCAGAGCAACATTCACACACATTCATACACTAGAGCAACATTCACACATATTCATATACCAAAGCAACATTCACACTTTCATACACCAGAGCAACAATCACACACATTCATTCACCAGAGCAACATTCACACATTCATACACCAGAGCAACATTTACACACATTCATACACCAGAGCAACATTTGTACACATTCATACACCAGAGCATCATTTACACACATTCATACACCAGAGCAACATTTACACACATTCATACACCAGAGCAACATTCACACATTCATACACCAGAGCAATAATCACACATTCATACACTAGAGCAACATTCACAAATATTCATACACCAGAGCAAGATTTATACACATTCATACAGCAGAGCAACATTCACACATTAATACACCAGAGCAACATTCACACACATTCATACACCAGAGCAACATTCACACACAATCATATACTAGAGCAACATTCAAGCATATTCATATACCAGAGCAACATTCACACATTCATACACCATAGCAACAATCACACACATTCATTCAACAGAGCAACATTCACACAGTCATACACCAGAGCAACATTTACACCCATTCATACACCAGAGCATCATTCACACACATTCATACACCAGAGCAACATTCACAAATTCATACACCAGAGCAACATTTACACATTCATACACCAGAGCAACATTCACACACATTCATACACAAGAGCAACATTCACACATTCATACACCAGAGTAACATTCACACATTCATACACCAGAGCAACATTCACACATTCCTAAACAAGAGCAACATTCACACACATTTATACACTAGAGCAACATTTACTTATTCATATACCAGAACAACAGTCACACATATTCATACACCAGAGCAACATTCACACTTTCATACACCAGAGCAACATTCACACATTCATACACCAGAGCAACATTCACACATTCATACACCAAAGCAACACTCTCACAAATTCATAGAGCAGAGCAATATTCACACATTCATACACTAGAGAAACATTCACACACATTCATACACTAGAGCAACATTCACACAATCATACACCAGAGCAACATTTACACACATTCATACACTAGAGCAACATTCACTTAATCAAACACCAGAGCAACATTTACACTTTCATACACCAGAGCAACATTCACACATTCATACACCAGAGCAACATTTACACATTCATACACCAGAGCAACATTCACACATTCCTAAACCAGAGCAACATTCACACACATTCATACACTAGAGCAATATTCACACAATCATACACCAGAGCAATATTCACACAGATTCATACACTAGAGCAACATTTACTTATTCATACACCAGAGCAACATTCACACTTTCATACACCAGAGCAACATTCACACATTCATGCACCAAAGCAACACTCTCACACATTCATACACCAGAGCAATATTCACACATTCATACACTAGAGAAACATTCACACATTCATACACCAGAGCATCATTCACACATTCCTAAACCAGAGCAACATTCACACACATTCATACACTAGACCAACATTCACACACATTTATACACTAGAGCAATATTCACACAATCATACACCAGAGCAACATTCACACACATTCATACACTAGAGCAACATTCACATATTCATATACTAGAGCAACATTCACACATATTAATATATAAGAGCAACATTCACAAATTCAGACACTAGAGCAACAATCACACACATTCATTCACCAGAGCAACATTCACATTCATACACCAGAGCAACATTAACACACATTCATACACCAGAGCAACATTTACAAACATTCATACACCAGAGCAACATTCACACATTCATACACTAGAGCAACATTCACAAACAATCATACACTAGAGCAACATTCAAACAATCATACACCAGAGCAACATTCACACATTCTTACACCAGAGCAACATTCACACATTCATACACCAGAGAAACATTCACAAAATTATACACCAGAGCAACATTTACACATTCATACACCAGAGCAACATTCACACACATTCATACACCAGAGCTACATTTACACATTCATACACCAGAGCAACATTCACACAATCATACATCAGAGCAACATTTACACATTCATACACTAGAGCAACATTCACAAACATTCATACACTAGAGCAACATTCACACATTCATACACCAGAGCAACATCCATACAATCATACATCAGAGCAACATTCACATAAATTCATACACCAGAGCAACATTTACACACATTCATACACTAGAGCAACATTCACACATATTCATATACCAGAGCAACATTCACACATTCATACACAAGAGCAACAATCACACACATTCAATCACCAGAGCAACATTCACACATTCATACACCAGAGCAACATTCACACATATTCATACACCAGAGCAACATTCACACACATTCAGTCACTAGAGCAACATTCACACATTCATACACTAGAGCAACATTCACACATTCATACACCAGAGCAACATTCACACAATCATACATTAGAGCAACATTCACACATTCAATCACAAGAGCAACATTCACACATTCATACACCAGAGCAACATTTACACACATTCATACACCAGAGCAACATTTACACACATTCATACACCAGATGCAACATTCACACATTCATACACCAGAGCAACATTCACACATATTCATACACCAGAGCAACATTCACACACATTCATACACTAGAGCAACATTTACACATTCATACACCAGAGCAACATACATATTCATACACCAGAGCAACAATCGCACACATTCATTCACCAGAGCAACATTCACTTATTCATACACCAGAGCAACATTTACACACATTCATACACCAGAGCAACATTCACACATTCATACACCAGAGCAACATTTACACACATTCATACACCAGAGCAACATTCACACATATTCGTACACCAGAGCAACATTCACACACATTCATACACTAGAGCAACATTCACACATATTCATATACCAAAGCAACATTCACACTTTCATACACCAGAGCAACAATCACACACATTCATTCACCAGAGCAACATTCACACATTCATACACCAGAGCAACATTTACACACATTCATACACCAGAGCAACATTTACACACATTCATACACCAGAGCAACACTCACACATTCATACACCAGAGCAACATTAACAAATTCATACACCAGAGCAACATTTACACAAACATACACCAGAGCAACACTCTCACATTCATACACCAAAGCAACTCTCTCACACATTCATAGAGCAGAGCAATATTCACACATTCATACAATAGAGAAACATTCACACACATTCATACACTAGAGCAACATTCACACAATCATACACCAGAGCAACATTTACACACATTCATACACTAGAGCAACATTCACTTATTCAAACACCAGAGCAACATTCACACTTTCATACACCAGAGCAACATTCACACATTCATACACCAGAGCAACATTTACACATTCATACACCAGAGCAACATTCACACACATTCATACACCAGAGCAACATGCACACACATTCATACTCTAGAGCAACATGCACACAATCATACACCAGAGCAACATTCACACACATTCATACACTAGAACAACATTCAGACATTCATACACCAGAGCAACATTCACACATTCATACACTAGAGCAACATTCCCACATTCCTAAACCAGAGCAACATTCACAAACATTCATACACTAGACCAACTTTCAAACACATTCATACACTAGAGCAACATTCACACATTCATACACCAGAGCAACATCCACACATTCATACACCAGAGCAACATTCACACATTTATACACCAGAGCAACATTTACACATTTATACACCAGAGCAACATTCACACATTCATACACTAGAGCAACATTCACAAACAAGCATACACCAGAGCAACATTCACACATTCATACACCAGAGCAACATTCACACATTCATACACCAGAGCAACATTCACACACATTCATACACTAGAGCAACATTCATACACATTCATACACCAGAGCAACACTCACACAATCATACACTAGAGCAACATTCAAACATTCATACACTAGAGCAACATTCACACACATTCAAACACCAGAGCAACATTCACACATTCATACACCAAAGCAACATTCACACATTTATACACCAGAACAACATTCACACATTCATACACCAGAGCAACATTCACACATTCATACACTAGAGCAACATTCAAAAACAATCATAGACTAGAGCAACATTCACACAATCATACACTAGAGCAACATTCACACATTCATACACCAAAGCAACATTCACACATTTATACACCAGAACAACATTCACACATTCATACACCAGAGCAACATTCACACAATCATACACTAGAGCAACATTCACATATTCATATACTAGAGCAACATTAACACATAATAATATACTAGAGCAACATTCACAAAATATCATACACTAGAGCAACATTCAAACAATCATACACCAGAGCAACATTCACACATTCATACACCAGAGCAACATTCACACATTCATACACCAGAGCAACATTCACAAATTCATACACCAGAGCAACATTTACACATTCATACACCAGAGCAACATTCACACACATTCATACACCAGAGCTACATTCACACATTCATACACCAGAGCAACATTCACACAATCATACATCAGAGCAACATTTACACATTCATACACTAGAGCAACATTCACAAACATTCATACACTAGAGCAACATTCACACATTCATACACCAGAGCAACATTTACACATTTATACACCAGAGCAACATTCACACATTCATACACTAGAGCAACATTCACAAACAAGCATACACCAGAGCAACATTCACACATTCATACACCAGAGCAACATTCACACATTCATACACCAGAGCAACATTCACACACATTCATACACTAGAGCAACATTCATACACATTCATACAACAGAGCAACACTCACACAATTATACACTAGAGCAACATTCAAACATTCATACACTAGAGCAACATTCACACACATTCAAACACCAGAGCAACATTCACACATTCATACACCAAAGCAACATTCACACATTTATACACCAGAACAACATTCACACATTTATACACCAGAGCAACATTCACACATTCATACACTAGAGCAACATTCAAAAACAATCATAGACTAGAGCAACATTCACACAATCATACACTAGAGCAACATTCACACATTCATACACCAAAGCAACATTCACACATTTATACACCAGAACAACATTCACACATTCATACACCAGAGCAACATTCACACAATCATACACTAGAGCAACATTCACATATTCATATACTAGAGCAACATTAACACATAATAATATACTAGAGCAACATTCACAAAATATCATACACTAGAGCAACATTCAAACAATCATACACCAGAGCAACATTCACACATTCATACACCAGAGCAACATTCACACATTCATACACCAGAGCAACATTCACAAATTCATACACCAGAGCAACATTTACACATTCATACACCAGAGCAACATTCACACACATTCATACACCAGAGCTACATTCACACATTCATACACCAGAGCAACATTCACACATTCATACACTAGAGCAACATTCACAAACATTCATACACCAGAGCAACATTCACACACATTCATACACTAGAGCAACATTCACACATATTCATATACCAGAGCAACATTCACACATTCATACACAAGAGCAACAATCACACACATTCATACACCAGAGCAACATTCACACACATTCATACACTAGAGCAACATTCACACATTCATACACCAGAGCAACATTCACACACATTCATACACTAGAGCAACATTCACACATATTCATATACCAGAGCAACATTCACACATTCATACACCAGAGCAACATTCACACATATTCATACACCAGAGCAACATTCACACACATTCATACACTAGAGCAACATTCACACATTCATACACCAGAGCAACATTCACACACATTCATACACTAGAGCAACATTCACACATTCATACACCAGAGCAACATTCACACAATCATACATTAGAGCAACATTCACACATTCAATCACCAGAGCAACATTCACACATTCATACACCAGAGCAACATTTACACACATTCATACACCAGAGCAACATTTACACACATTCATACAGCAGATGCAACATTCACACATTCATACACCAGAGCAACATTCACACATATTCATACACCAGAGCAACATTCACACACATTCATACACTAGAGCAACATTTACACATTCATACACCAGAGCAACATACACATTCATACACCAGAGCAACAATCGCACACATTCATTCACCAGAGCAACATTCACTTATTCATACACCAGAGCAACATTTACACACATTCATACACCAGAGCAACATTCACACATTCATACACCAGAGCAACATTTACACACATTCATACACCAGAGCAACATTCACACATATTCATACACCAGAGCAACATTCACACACATTCATACAGTAGAGCAACATTCACACATATTCATATACCAAAGCAACATTCACACTTTCATACACCAGAGCAACAATCACACACATTCATTCACCAGAGCAACATTCACACATTCATACACCAGAGCAACATTTACACACATTCATACACCATATCAACATTTACACACATTCATACACCAGAGCAACACTCACACATTCATACACCAGAGCAACATCAACAAATTCATACACCAGAGCAACATTTACACATTCATACACCAGAGCAACACTCTCACACTTTCATTCACCGGAGCAATATTCACACATTCATACACCAGAGCAACATTCACACACATTCATACACCAGAGCAACATTCACACATTCATACACCAGAGAAACATTCACACAATCATACACCAGAGCAACATTCACACATTCATACACCAGAACAACATTCACACATTCATACACCAGAGCAACACTCTCACACATTCATACACCAGAGCAACATTCACACATTCATACACCAGAGCAACAATCACACATTCATACACCAGAGCGACATTCACACATTCATACACCAGAGCAACATTCAGACATTCATACACCAGAGCAACAATCACACATTCATACACCAGAGCGACATTCACACATTCATACACCAGAGCAACAATCACACATTCATACACCAGAGCAACATTCACACATTCCTAAACGAGAGCAACATTTACTTATTCATACACCAAAGCAAAATTCACACATATTCATACACCAGAGCAACATTCACACATTCATACACCAGAGCAACATTCACAAATATTCATACACCAGAGCAACATTCACACACATTCATACACCAGAGCAACATTCACACACATTCATACACCAGAGCAACATTCACACACATTCATACACCAGAGCAACATTTACACACATTCATACACCAGAGCAACATTAACAAATTCATACACCAGAGCAACATTCACACATTCATACACCAGAGCAACATTCACACACATTCATACACCAGAGCAACATTCACACATTCATACACCAGAGCAAAATTCACACATTCATACACCAGAGCAACATTCAAACATTCATACACCAGAGCAACATTCACACATTCCTAAACGAGAGCAACATTTATACACATTCATACACCAGAGCAACATTCACACATTCATACACCAGAGCAACATTCACACACATTCATACACTAGAGCAACATTCACACAATTATACACCAGAGCAACATTCACACACATTCATACACCAGAGCAACATTCACACACATTCATACACCAGAGCAACATTTACACATTCATACACCAGAGCAACATTCACACAAATTTATACACTAGTACAACATTCACTTATTCATACACCAGAGCAACATTTACAAATATTCATACACCAGAGCAACATTCACACTTTCATACACCAGAGCAACATTTACACATTCATACACCAGAGCAACATTCACACACATTCATACACTAGTACAACATTCACACTTTCATACACCAGAGCAACATTTACACATTCATACACCAGAGCAACATTCACACACATTCATACACAAGAGCAACATTTACAAATATTCATACACCAGAGCAACATTTACACATTCATACACCAGAGCAACATTCACACACATTCATACACCAGAGCAACATTTACAAATATTCATACACTAGAGCAACATTCACACTTTCATACACTAGAGCAACATTCACACAGATTCATACACTAGAGCAACATTCACAGACATTCATACACTAGAGCAACATTCACACAATCATACACCAGAGCAACATTCACACATTCATACACCAGAGCAACATGCACACACACTCATACACTAGAGCAACATTCACACAATCATACACCAGAGCAACATTCACACATTCATACACCAGAGCAACATTTACACACATTCATACACCAGAGCAACATTTACACACATTCATACACCAGAGCAACATTCACAAACATTCATACACCAGAGCAACATTCACAAATTCATACACCAGAGCAACATTCACACATTTATACACCAGAGCAGCCTTTACACATTTATACACCAGAGCAACATTTACACACATTCATACACCAGAGCAACATTCATACACCAGAGCAACATTTACTTATTCATACACCAGAGCAACATTAAGACACATTCATACACCAGAGCAACATTTACAAATTCATACACCAGAGCAACATTAAGAAACATTTATACACTAGAGCAACATTCAGACATTCATACACCAGAGCAACATTTACACACATTCATACACTAGAGCAACATTCGCACATTTACACACCAGAGCAACATTCACACATTCATACACCAGAGTAACATTCACACATTCATCCACCAGAGCAACATTCACACATTCATACACCAGAGCAACACTCTCACACATTCATATAGCAGAGCAACATTCACACATTCATACACTAGAGCAACATTCACACATTCCTAAAACAGAGCAACATTCACACACATTCATACTCTAGAGCAACATTCACACACATTCATACAGCAGAGCAACATTCACACACATTCAAACACTAGAGCAACATTCACACAATCATACACCAGAGCAACATTCACACATTCATACACCAGAGCAACATTCACACATTCATACACCAGAGCAACATTCACACAATCATACACCAGAGCAACATTCACACATATTCATAGACTAGAGCAACATTTACTTATTCATACACTAGAGCAACATTCACACAAACATATACACTAGAGCAACATTCACACACATTCATACACTAGAGCAACATTCACACACATTCATACTCTAGAGCAACATTCACACACATTCATACACCAGAGCAACATTCACACACATTCAAACACTAGAGCAACATTCACACAATCATACACCAGAGCAACATTCACACATTCATACACCAGAGCAACATTCACAACCAGAGCAACATTTACACACATTTATAGACCAGAGCAACATTTACACACATTCATACACCAGAGCAACATTCACAAACATTCATACACCAGAGCAACATTCACACATTCATATACCACAGCAACATTCACACATTTATACACCAGAGCAGCATTTACACATTTATACACCAGAGTAACATTTACACACATTCATACACCAGAGCAACATTCATACACCAGAGCAACATTTACTTATTCATACACCAGAGCAACATTAAGACACATTCATACACCAGAGCAACATTAAGAAACATTTATACACTAGAGCAACATTCGCACATTTATACACCAGAGCAACATTTACACACATTCATACACCAGAGCAACATTCACACACATTCATACACTAGAGCAACATTCACATATTCATACACCAGAGCAACATTCACACACAATCATACACCAGAGCAACATTCACACATTCATACACTAGAGCAACATGCACACACACTCATACACCAGAGCAACATTCACACACATTCATACACTAGAGCAACATTCACCCATATTCATATACCAGAGCAACATTCACACATTCATACACCAGAGCAACAATCACACACATTCATTAAACAGAGCAACATTCACACATGCATACACCAGAGCAACATTTACATATATTCATACACCAGAGCAACATTCACACATTCATACACCAGAGCAACATTCACACACATTCATACACCAGAGCAACATTCACACCCATTCATACACTAGAGCAACATTCACACAATCATACACCAGAGCAACATTCACACATTCATACACTAGAGCAACATGCACACACACTCATACACCAGAGCAACATTCACACATTCATACACCAGAGCAACATTCACACAATCATACACCAGAGCAACATTTACACACATTTATACACCAGAGCAACATTTACACACATTCATACACCAGAGCAACATTCACAAACATTCATACACCAGAGCAACATTCACACATTCATATACCAGAGCAACATTCACACATTTATACACCAGAGCAGCATTTACACATTTATACACCAGAGCAACATTCATTCACACATGCATACACCAGAGCAACATTTACATATATACATACACCAGACCAACATTCACACATTCATACAACAGAGAAAAATTCACACATTCATACAGCAGAGCAACATTTACACACATTCATACAGCAGAGCGACATTCACACATTCATACACCAGAGCAACATTTACACACATTCAAACACCAGAGCAACATTTACACACATTCATACACCAGAGCAACATTCACACACATTCATACAACAGAGAAACATTCACAAATTCATACACCAGAGCAACATTTACACACATTCATACACCAGAGCAACATTCACAGATTCATTCACCAGAGCAACATTTACACACATTCATACACCAGAGCAACATTCACACATTCATACACCAGAGCAACATTCACACATATTCATACACCAGAGCAACATTTATACACATTCATACAGCAGAGCAACATTCACACATTCATACACCAGAGCAACATTCACACACATTCATACACTAGAGCAACATTCACACATATTCATACACCAGAGCAACATTTACACACATTCTTACACCAGAGCAACATTCACACACATTCATACACTAGAGCAACATTCACACATATTCATACACCAGAGCAACATTTACACACATTCTTACACCAGAGCAACATTCACACACATTCATACACTAGAGCAACATTCACACATATTCATATACCAGAGCAACATTCACACATTCATACACCAGAGCAACAATCACACACATTCATTCAACATAGCAACATTCACACATTCATACACCAGAGCAACATTTACACACATTCATACACCAGAGCAACATTCACACATTCATATACCAGAGCAACATTCACACATTTATACACCAGAGCAAAATTTACACATTTATACACCAGAGGAACATTTACACATTCATACACCATAGCAACATTTATTTATTCATACACCAGAGCAACATTAAGACACATTCATACACCAGAGCAACATTTACAACTTCATACACCAGAGCAACATTCACACATTCATACACCAGAGCAACATTCACACACATTCATACACCAGAGCAACATTCGCACATTTATACACCAGAGCAACATTCACACATTCATACACCAGAGTAACATTCACACATTCATCCACCAGAGCAACATTCACACATTCATACACCAGAGCAACACTCTCACACATTCATACACCAGAGCAACATTCACACATTTATACACCAGAGCAACATACATTCGCACATTCATACACCAGAGTAACATTCACACATTCATCCACCAGAGCAACATTCACACACATTCATACACCAGAGCAACACTCTCACACATTCATACACCAGAGCAACATTCACACACATTCATACACCAGAGCAACACTCTCACACATTCATACACCAGAGCAACATTCACACATTTATACACCAGAGCAACATTCACACATTCATACACTAGAGTAACATTCACACATTCATCCACCAGAGCAACATTCACACATTCATACACCAGAGCAACATTCACACATTCATACACCAGAGACACATTCACACACATTCATACACCAGAGCAACACTCTCACACATTCATACACCAGAGCAACATTTACTTTTTCATACACAAGAGCAACATTCACACTTTCATACACCAGAGCAACATTCACACATTCATGCACCAAAGCAACACTCTCACACATTCATACAGCAGAGCAATATTCACACATTCATACACTAGTGAAAAATTCACACATTCATACACCAGAGCATCATTCACACATTCCTAAACCAGAGCAACATTCACACACATTCATACACTAGACCAACATTCACACACATTTATACACTAGAGCAATATTCACACAATCATACACTAGACCAACATTCACACACTTTTATACACTAGAGCAATATTCACACAATCATACACTAGAGCAACATTTACTTATTCATAGACCAGAGCAACATATACACTTTCATACACCAGAGCAACATTCACACATTCATACACCAGATCAACATTCACACATTCATACACCAGAGCAACATTCACACATTCATACACCAGAGCAACATTCACAAATTCATACACCAGAGCAACATTCATACACAATCATACACTAGAGCAACATTCACACAATCATACACTAGAGCAACATTCACACACATTCATACACTAGAGCAACATTCAGACATTCATACACCAGAGTAACATTCACACATTCATACACCAGAGCAACATTCACACATTCATACACCAGAGCAACACTCTCACACATTCATACACCAGAGCAACATTCACACATTTATACACCAGAGCAACATACATTCGCACATTCATACACCAGAGTAACATTCACACATTCATCCACCAGAGCAACATTCACACATTCATACAGCAGAGCAACACTCTCACACATTCATACACCAGAGCAACATTCACACATTCATACACCAGAGCAACATTCACAAATTCATACACCAGAGCAACATTCATACACA
The DNA here is from genome assembly GCA_024349245.1 of Neodontobutis hainanensis. Classification (NCBI taxonomy): domain Eukaryota; kingdom Metazoa; phylum Chordata; class Actinopteri; order Gobiiformes; family Odontobutidae; genus Neodontobutis; species Neodontobutis hainanensis. Next base: position 2,216,610 of record JALDNG010000173.1, on the reverse strand, counting down.
ATCATACACTAGAGCAACATTCACACAATCATACACTAGAGCAACATTCACACACATTCATACACTAGAGCAACATTCAGACAATCATACACCAGAGCAACATTCACACATTCATACACCAGAGCAACATTCACACATTCATACACCAGAGCAACATTTACACAATCATACACCAGAGCAACATTCACACACATTCATACACCAGAGCAACATTCACACATTCATACACCAGAGCAACATTTATACATTTATACACCAGAGCAAAATTTACACATTTATACACCAGAGGAACATTTACACATTCATACACCATAGCAACATTTATTTATTCATACACCAGAGCAACATTCACACATTCATACACCAGAGCAACATTCACACATTTATACACCAGAGCAACATTCACACATTCATACACCAGAGTAACATTCACACATTCATACACCAGAGCAACATTCACACATTCATACACCAGAGCAACATTTATACATTTATACACCAGAGCAATATTCACACAATCATACACCAGAGCAACATTCACACATATTCATACACCAGAGCAACATTTATACATATTCATACACCAGAGCAACATTCACTCATTCATACACCAGAACAACATTCACACATTCATACACCAGAGCAACATGTACACATTCATACACCAGAGCAACATTCACACATTCATACACCAGAGCAACATTCACACACATTCATAAACTAGAGCAACATTCACACACATTCATACACCAGAGCAACATTCACACACATTCATACACCAGAGCAACATTCACACACATTCATACACCAGAGCAACATGTACACATTCATACACCAGATCAACATTCACACACATTCATACACCAGAGCAACATTCACACATTCATACACCAGAACAACATTCACACATATTCATACACCAGAGCAACATTCACACACATTCATACACTAGAGCAACATTCACACAATCATACACCAGAGCAACATTAACACACATTCATACACCAGAGCAACATTCATACACATTCATACACCAGAGCAACATTCACACACATTCATACACCAGATCAACATTCACACATTCATACACCAAAACAACATTCATACACATTCATACACCAGAGCAACACATACACATTCATACACCAGAGGAACATTTACACACATTCATACACTAGAGCAACATTCACACATTCATACACCAAAACAACATTCATACACATTCATACACCAGAGCAACACATACACATTCATACACCAGAGCAACACAGTACGGATCAGTTTGGTACGGCTAACCTCTTCAAGAGGCAGGTGTTTCCACCAATCTGGGTTCAGAAAAGTGACTATTTAAGTGGCTGCTATTTATTGAAAATGACTTTATCAAAGTGCCACTAAACTTGTGTCTCTATTTGAGATATAAAATTAATTTTGAAGCAGACTTTATTTAAACTTGGATGCATAGTTCATAATATTAAAGAAAATGATCCTGTAAACATTAAACGGTTTCTATTTGTTCCCATAGATACCTGAAGAGGCTTGTGTTTCCACTGAACTGTTTCTAGAGAGAGACAGTTTGTGTTCCTATATGAGATGTGTGCCATACTATCACTTGGCCAGCAAAACCTTACACTCACACAGTCTGACTCTGATCGGCCTGCTCACTCAGCAGCAGTCTGCACTGAGCTATTTAAGAGCAGGTCGAGAAGTCATGTAACAGATACAGGCTCAGCTCAATGACACTAATAAATAAAATAATTTACCATCACAACATGCATCATTACATTATTATAAATCATAATGAATCTATGGCAGGACAAAATAGTCTCATTAATGTGTGGTAAACACATTAATGAGATAAAGTAAGAGTTGCCAATATACACTATCATAAAGCATTTAGGACAATTTCTTGCATCATTTAAAAAAAAATTACTGTTGTATATATTGGTTTCACTTCCCTGTTTCTGCTTGATTAACTATTATTTATTGTTGGAAAGAGGACCACTCTGATGAAGCCAAATGCCAGAGGGTCGAGGGATGTTCCATATGTAAGTTTTTTCAGGCACACCTCAGATCCTTGGGCAGTGGAAACTTGGCTGTATACTGATTGAAGGAGCTGAAACTTTGTCTTGTCTGATTTTGTTTGGGTAACAGACTGATAACGTCTGTTCCTGGCCATGACACATTTGTTCATTCGTTCTTTATCAGCCTTTGCTGGAGAATCACTGATGCTTTGGATCTGTGTAAACTTTTTGTTTCCTTTGTCTCTTAGTAATGGTTACTTTTTCTTGAACATTTTCTGTAGGTTTATTTATTATTATTATTAATTTTAATGCAGACATCCCAAGTCTCCCAGAAGTTGCGGGAGTCTCCTGCATATTGATAGCGGCTCCCTGATGCCAACAAATTAGTTAAAATCTCCCGGAATCTAGAGCGCGCATGCAAGAGTGTTTCAAATCGTGTGGCAAGTGCACAGCAGAGAGGGAGCGAGAGACCTTGCGTGTGTGTGCGAGTGTGCAAGTGTGCGAAGCGCTTGTAAGACAGAGAGCATCCTGATTGGCCTGTTTCCGCAAATCAACAAATCAATGGTCAGTGTGGGCGGGCTTTTATCTCTTCTCCCAAAGCAAATTAATCAGTTATGTCTATCTCGAAACAGGAGCACAATGGCAGAGGGAGAGTGTCACAAAAAAAAAAAGTATAAGACACATTTTACGGCAGACTACAGGAAAGTGTAGCCCTGTCTTATAAGTGTCAAACATAATGACAGTTTTACTCACTGCACTATTTTGTAACAGCGACTTCAGCATTGCTCATGGCGGGTTAAATGATCGCAAAAGGCATGTTGAGGTGAGTTGATAAGTTTAATTTTATGTGCATATTATTCAGGCTGAAGGTGCTATTGGTGCTGCCACATTCTGACTGTGATGTGGAAAGGGCATTCAGCATTGTGCGTCACATCAAGACAGACCTTAGGAGTCAGACGTCTCACCAAACACTTGTGAATCTGTTGTCTTGCAAGATAAACAAATTCATTGACACAGAGTGCTATGAGGTTGAAGTTTCTGGAAAGCTGCTCAAATCTGCAAAGCAAGCATCAACAAAGTACAATGAACACTTGCAACAAAAGTAAAAGGCATAGGAAATAGACCTAGGCCTACATTCAGCTGTATTTCAGTATACAAGTTCTGTGGTAAAATGTCATATCCTTGTCCTCCTTCCTCTTTTTTTTTCTGTTATTATCCATTAATATATTCTTTCATAATGCACATCAGTGAAGGTGTCAGAAAACACTCAGTCACAGCCCACTGATGATGGCACCAGACGCCTGGTTCCATTTACCTGCCATTCAAACTTCTTTCAAAAACAAGACTAAACCAGTTTTTGTACTTTTGAGTGGTGCTTTTGAAAATGATTCCTCTGTTAGAGCTAAAAGGCGTCTTGATGTCGTCCTTATACCTGTCCTAGCTGCTAGTTTCTGTTTTTTTTTTTTTTTTTTTTTCAGCTTCACTGCTTTGAACAAACAACAGTTTTATTGATTTGTGGATGGTACAATGTCCCTCGTTCAGTCCCCCACAAGTCAGACCTCTTTTCTTTACAGTTTTCTCAATGGCTTTGGCAAATTTTTATCATTTGTTCCAGGTAAAAGTGCATTAGTTGTAACAATTCTATGGTTCATCAAAACTGTTGTATTTTATCTCCGAAAACATTAGTTTAAGTTTTCTGAAGCTAGTTTTATTTGTATTGTTTTTTGCAGTAGTATTTATCACTGAACATTACAGCACGTCCACTGTCACTGTCTGTGCTTCCTTAACTCTGTCCTCTATGGATTCTTGTAAATATACTTAACATATAATGTGTCTGTTGTTTTTAACTGTCCTGGACACATCTATGTCCTGGTCTGTCCATCCTAGGAGAGGATCCTTTCTTCTGTGGTTCTCCCTGAGCAGCCGGGTGGCCCACCCACCTGTCAGTCAGGCCCACCCAGTCAGTTGCTTCTGAAGATTGCCTAATGAGTGAATTATGTTGCAATTTTCACAATACTTGACCTATAAAAATAAATTGTATTGTTTCTTTATTCTTGTTTGCCATAATGATGACAAAATGTCTCCGAACCACATCAAAGTCAGATCACGAACAGCCCCTTGCCCCTCCCCCCTTCACCACAACAAGCTTGATACACAGCTGGGACACCGTAGCTAGGCATGTTAAACAAAAATGAAACAGAGCAACTTACTAAAGTTTGTGTCAAAAAGACCACGAACGCAATAGGAAAATAATTCAAATGTTCAGGAGCCATCAATCTCGAGTAGTAAAGAGCTCAGCTCTGTTGTTAACTTTAATTCAGCAATTTCTCCATCACCAGCAGCGCTCCATCAAACGTCTACTTCTCCTTTACGCCAGTGTACAGGTACATACAGCCATATATTAGACTAATTAATAGGGTTACATGTGCAATCATGAAAATGAACAAATCATAATTTACTATAGTAGCCGGAGGTTGACTTACGGATGGATCTGTTAACACATTCATCCGAGTTGGATGTGTTAACAGATCCACATTGTGTCCGCTGAGCCAAACTAATATGACAAGCATTATTGTTTTTACAAACTGTCCTCTACTGTAGCCACTACTGTCGTGCTGATTTGGTGATAGTGTTGAGTTGCGTCTGTCAGATGCACGTGTGTGTGGTGCGTGCAAATGTTGTTCTTACCTATGTTCTTAACACAGCTTATGTGCTCTGATTAAACGGTGGTGTATTCAAGCAGGTGTAGTTGTGTTCGTCGGCAGTAAAGCTCAGTGGTAGAGCGGCCGTCCTTCGACCGGCGGGTTGGCGGTTTGAATGCTCGAAACATTCCAAAACATCATAACATCCCGCTCTCCCCGCATACTGTCGTTGTGTCTTTGGGCAAAACACTTAACCTACATTGCCTCCAGTGAAGTTCTGTAACACTGGTAAATAGCTTAATGTATGTAAAGTGCTTTGAGTGCCTACTACAGAAGGTGGAAAAGCGCTATTTAATTTTTTTTTTTTTTTTTTTTAATAATTGATACATTTTAGTCTAGGCCCACTCGATTTTCTCTGGGCCCACCTACATTGTGATTCCTGGCTACGCCAGTGTCCCTAAGGTTTCTCTTTTTCCCTGGTGGGTTTTTGGGAGTTTTTTTCTTACCCTGATGGAGGGTCTAAGGACAGAGGATGTTGTTTGCTACAAAAGTCTGTTGTGATACTGGCAGTTTTTTGTTGTTTTTTGTTGGCAGTCAGAGGCACCAAAATATAAAGTTGCTATGTCACTATTATAGCCTCATTGGGAAATAAAAAAAAATGGCACATTTTCATTGTTGGTTCAAATTATATTTAAATTGACTTCCGAAATCCCATCCTAAAAGTAGTTTGAAAAGCAAAACAATTTCATTCCAAAACCTTTTGTAACTCCTTAGACCACAAAACACTGAGCTCACAGACAGACGTCACGGAGAAATGTTCCAACAGTAAACAGCACTGCACTGTGCTTTTTTCTTCATCATTTGTGATATTTTCTGTTGTATTCACTCAAAGCCCTCAGATCTCACACCTGATGGCTCCATACTTCCGTCTGTGAGGATATAGAAATCTATGTATTTGTTTTGAAAACTGAATTAAGCTTTTTTCTGCTGAGACTCAAACAATGATAAAAAGCTCCAAAAACTTTGATGTTTTTACTGAAAAAATAAAAAAAACTTGAAAACCTGACAAAAAAGTATGACATTGGTCTAAAACAATGAGAAACACTGAACTATTGTGAGCTACACAGACTCTTTAAAGATTTGTGCTGAATGTTTTCTCTTTCAGTAAATGAGCCAAAGCAAATGAGGAAATCTGTATTCACTTAAAACATACAAAACAAACCCTTCAGTGCCACTTTTAATAAGAAGAATAGCCCCAGTGTTGTGTAAACAGTAGAGAAAGTAATCCAATGGACACAGGTTGTGGACGCAATTGTGCTGTGTGTGTGCCCATCCGACTCAAATGAAAACCACAAAGGATTGTGTGGCGCACCCAAAAATCTTTTTTTTATTTAATGTAAAATAAGTAAACCAAAGTCAATGAAATATAAAACATGTTTTAGTGAACATAGATTAAATTAAACAAATTTGTTACACACAATAATATTAACATGTATGTGGGCTGATAATTGTGCTACTAGAAACTGAAACTCAATATGTTGTATTTGAACTTAATGTGCTCAAACTGAATAATATTGTTTTTTTTAACTGAATTTTGAAACCAAATGCATTGGTTTGTAAATCAATTGCAGTCAATTGAATTTATATTTTGAAATTGAATTAATTTCCTTTGAAAAGATATATATATATATATATATATATATATATATATATATATATATATATATATATATATATATATATATATATATATATATATATATATATAAAGATATAGAAAAGCAGTTCCAGGCAGCTGTGCTATTTTTTCCAGTTGTTTTGTGTTCATGGATGAAGTGGCTATTATAAATTCTTTTTCAGGTTAATACATTTTCTCACAATTATTGTTGCATATTTTTGTCCTGCTTGAATAGTCTGATTAGTTATTCCTCTTGCCTAAAGGCACCAGATTACAAAAAAACATTTGATTTCTTTTAAAGGCTCTCCTATATATTATATTTATATTCTGTCCTTGATGGCAAAGCATCAATTGCTATATTTTCAGTCTGTATTTTTTTATTTAAATTCTGCCTGTTTCTTTTTGTTTTTTTCACTTGTTGTTCTAGTGTTTCTGATTTGTGCAAATAGTTTTAAGTGTAAATCATGAACTTCGATGCAGTTAATTGAACCAGAGCAAGTGAAAAGTCCCCATAACATAATGAATTCTGTTTCTAGACATACCACTTGATGTTTTTCCACAAGTCTGGACAATGCAATAGTAAATCAGGGCCTCCCACAAACCAGGGCACAATCTCCTCAGGCCAGGTAAACATTAGCTCATTAAATCTTAAAGTCTGTACTGTTGTGTCCTTGGCATGTTCCCTCCAGTGCCACAGCTCTGGTGTATGAATATGTGTGACTGTAGAGGTGTGTTTGATGGTGGTCGGAGAAGGCATTGAGCGTCTTGTTTATGACAGACCTCTCTCTGTCTGCCCCAGGTGTGAGTGTGTGTGAATGGAGTGAATCGAACCTTCTTGTAAAGTGCTTTGGGTGCCCGAGAAGGGTACAAAAAGGGCTGTATAAATGCACATCATTTACTTGACCTTTGGCGACATTTATGGCCCTTGAGGCACAGGGCCAGTCATCCTGTAGTGCTTTTAAACGGAGTGTGGCTTGAGTGAATCCTGTTATTGCTTTGGCTTTAGCATTTTGACGAGACTGTCCGCTTTATGATTCATAAGGCAACCTATCCTCAAGGCTAAATAACAACTGAAAAGCAGAAAGGCAGGCTTCAATGTGGTGCACGATTTAGGGCACCTGTCAAACTCAAGGTCCATGGGCCAAACCCGGGCCTCGAGTCTGCAAAAACATCCAGTTTTTTTTTGTCTAATGTGCAGATAAAATGTAAATTAATGACATGATATGCTGAGACAGATTTTACCATTTTATTTTGTCTAGATTTTTCTAAATAAATACGCTTCATTACCATCTTTCCTGTGAGCCACAGATTATATATGTAGTTGGGTCAATTAGAAAAATCTAACTTTTATCAAAAGTAGTTACAAATCACCCTTTAACCAGAAGGTGTCACTCTAGCGACATAATACGCCAGTGAATACTTGAAGTCGCACGCGTAACGTCAACACAGCGCAACTCGGTAAGAGACTGAGAGAACAGTGTGTATCAGGGGTAAAATTTACTGTTAAAATGAGTTTAAACACAAAAATAATCTTTGATACGGTTAAACAATGCTTTGGCCAACTAATTGCGGAAAATTAGTTGGCCATCATTTACAAAAAAAAAAAAAAAATTAAGTTACACCGTGGTGGTGTAAAAAAAAATGGAAAATGAAAAATCTTTTTTTTTTTTTTTTTTTTTGCTATGAATACATTGTTTATGTAAGGATATAAACAGGAAGTTACACACATCAGGGGCTTTAGAAATATGTGTCATGTCCCAACCTCGTGTTCTGTGTTAGTCAGTCTGTTTATGTAGTGTATTTCATTTCCTGTGTCTTATTGTGAAGTGTCATACCCCTGTCTGTTATTTCAGATTGACTTCCTGCCTTCTGTCTTTTCATCTTTTGTGATTACCTGCTCTGCCCCTAATGTGTTCCACCTGTTCCTCATAGTGTTTCCTTAATAGCCTGTGCGTTTCCCCTGTTGAGGGCCAGTTTGTCTTCACCCCTTTGTGTGAGGTCGCTGGTCACTTTTCTTGTATTTATTCATATTGAGCTTATAATGTTTTGTTGTGTTTTTGGTATTGAACTTCTAGTGTATTTATCATGTTTAGTGTATTGGACTTTTAGTGTATTCTGACCATAGCCTTGTTTCGACCTTTGCCTGGAAATAAACCCGTGTGATACATCTGCCATTGTGAGGTTCTGCATCATAAGTCTTTTTGCCTGTTCCGGAAAGTAGGCCCTGACAATATGGAATATTACAGACAAACATAATGCTTGTGCTTGCTTTGATTCTGCAGAATTCTCAGCGAGAGACACCATATTTAAAAGGGACCCATCACTTTTTTACACAGGACACCTGTATTTGAGAAGGCCAAAAGAATTACAAACCTCCTGATCAGTTTTTTTTAGACCCTTTGGTTATTTTCTGTAAAGGTTTGGCCTTTTTTATTTTTTGTAATTTTAGACTAGTTTTCTCTTAATTTGTGCTCCTGACAATTATTACCCAATTTGAAAACATTGAATGGATCCTTTGGGCCCCGACCCACTGTTGGGAAACCACGGATTTAGCTCATTTAGCATCAGTGACTAAAATGATCTTGCAGATGATCTACATAAACAAAAAAATTAAGTCTAGAGACTAAATGGTGAACCCATGCTTAACTATAGAGGTCAAGGGAAACAGTTATAACCCTTTAAATCCAGACTTACTTCACACGAAAGGAAAGAACTAAGATTTTTTAAGAAAATGAATACACCATGAAGTTGAACATTTGTATTACACAGACATTGTCAGGTCAATCATTTCTGTAGCAGTCTTTGAGAAAAAGAACAAAAGACCTGTTGTAAATCTGAAACAAAGTAACTAACTAGTAATAGGTCAAATTTGGAGAGAAAATGAGAACACAACATGTGTAGCAGGATAGCTGCCATAATAAACCACATGGACCACCTCAGGTTATGCAGATAGAGAACAATCTTTGAACACAACATTACACATTAAAGGAAAAATAAATTTCTGGTTTGATCATTTGTCCTTAGGACCTTTATCAGTTCATGTCTGAAACCTTTGGCCTAGACTAAAAATAGATTTAATATGACAAAAGCACTGCTGTCTCGTAGATGGATCACTGTGCGTCATAACTCTGACTTGTCCCAGTATGTCTTCATTTATTTCCCTGAAGGTAGCTATCATGGAATTCAAATGCCATTGACAGTTGCCAAATGCCAGTACAGCGCTTTACAATGTCAACAGCGGGAACGAGAGTGGGCTGACAGCTATTGAAAGGTGATGCAGCAGGGACGGTTTCTCTGCCCAAGCAACAACTGCTACCCACTATTCTGGCACTGTTAAGACAAAACTGTGAGCCGGCTCGGGGCTGCACTGAGCTGCTGTTGCCATGGTGAACAGATTATCCCCGTAGAAAATGCCATCCTTTCTGCTGACTCTGCGCCCACCCGGATTCTGGCCACGGGCAGTTGTTTTAGACACTAACCTTTAAGTACAGCACTTACACTGGAAAGGGCCCAGAGCATGATTCAGCGGCTTTATTCCCAAAAAACAGATTACAATGCGCACAAGTATACAATGGTTTTCATAAGTTTATTTACTCTGGCAGAATTTTTTTTGGCCATTTTTCCATTTTCAATATGAATGATTAAAAAAAAAAAAAAAAACTTTGACTCATAGTTAGTGGTTGGATTAAGCCATTTATTGTCAAACAACTGTGTTCACTATTTTTACATCATAATGTCAACAGAATGACCCTGATAAAAAGTTTACATACCCTGGTGATTATGGACTGATAACATGCACAAGTGACACAAACATGTTTGAATGGCTACTAAAGGTAAGCATCCTCACCTGTGATCTGTTTGATTGTAATCACTGTGTGTGAAAAAAAAAATTCAGTGAGTTTCTGGGCTCCTGACAGACCCTTGCATCTCTCATCTAATGACATTTCTGTATTCTGAGTCATGGGAAAAGCAAAATAATTCTCAAAGTATCTGCGGGAAAAGGTAATTGAACTGTATAAACAGTAAGGGCATATAAATTTGCCAATCAGCAGTGTTCAAACTCTAAGAAGTGGAAAATTTGACATCTGCTCATGCTGCTGAACTGTATGTATTTAGCAGAGCATGCATTTTGTCTGATGAAATGGTGGCAACTATATAGATAGATAGATAGATATAGATATATATAGATATATATACACACACACTTCTGGTATACATTTGGTGTAGCTCATGACTTTGGGCTTTCTAACATCTGCAGGTAAACCAATTTAACATCACACTTTAGTAGCACACCTCATAGATGCTATCTTACTGCCAAAACAGTTGGATAATGCAGCAACTTCCACTTCCTCCCAACATACAGCCTCCATCTTCAATTAACTTGCCTTCCGTTAATGATGTTGCGGAAATACAAAACTGCGCTGATAAGAGGGAAATACAGAACTGGATTAGAATAGGTTTAAAAATTGATCTGGAGTCCCGCTTGTGGCTCCTTTCGGACAGCTGTCCAGTCTGTCCCCATCTCTTTTATATGTGTTAGCCTAGGGATCAGTGGAAGCCCCCTATTGCTGCAGTATCACCTTTTTAAAAAAAACAAAAAAATATATATATTATATATATTTACAGGGTGACCCAATGAATAAGGGCTCGCTGTAAAGAAAGGATTCTGGTTTTAAGCAAAATCTTCATTAATTCATTCTTATTTTAACTTTTAATGACCAATCAAGCTCACTTGGGGGAGAACTTGTCAGATGTAGGGTAGAAAATGCACTGAGCACCACGAGTGCCCCAATAACACCTGGATGTGTTGACTAAAATCTGCTTGAAGAAGACACTCAATTAAATGGCAGTCTCTGACCCTGCCCCAGGTCACATTGCACTGATGCAGCCTCTATGATCAGTGTGAAGAAATTGACTGTTGCTTGAGTAATGAATAATTATGATTGTTTGTAAGATGTTTGATCCTTCCATTGTATACCTGCACTGGAACGATTGTAAGATATTCGTTATAGCAGGAGATCCTATTGGCTGCTGTTTTTTTATTTATTTATTTTTTTAACTATCCCCGAGTCAACAGCTGGGGCTGAGGGTTGGTGATCAGTGCCCGCTGCAGCGTATTTCTATGGAGTTGAACGAATGTGTTTTTGCTAAAAAGGGTGCATGTGGCTTAGCATTCCTGCCTCACAACAAGAAGGTTGTGAGTTCAAAACCCGGCCGACACAAACATACTTGGCCGACTCCAGTCTTTCTGTGAGGAGTCTGTATGTCCTCCACGTGTTACTGTGGGTTCTCTCCGGGTACACATAGGTATAGGTTAAATAGCAACTCTAAAGTGTCCCTAGTGAATAGAGCCAGAGGACCCCCTCGAAAACAAGATGATTCATCTCAAGGGATTATTCCTCACGAAAAATGTTAAATATTCACTCACATTGGTTGATAGGTGACTGATGAGAAACATGCCTTGACACTGTGGGGACAGGGACACTGAGTCCATCAATGCTACAGGCCTTACTTACTGTAATATTCTACTTTATTATGAACTGATTAATGTTGATTTATTGATGATTTGTATTGATTGAATGTATGCTTCTTGGAATATTTTTTTTTATTAGTAGAACCACTTATTTTTGGGGTTATATATATATATATATATATATATATATATATATATATATATATATATATATATAAAATGTCTTTAACCCAATTTAAGATCTGTATGTCAATCTAACATACAGAGATAATCTGTGACTATTTTTTTTTTTTCCTAACAGAAATAAAGTGTAACACCTCTATTGCACTTCACCTGGCTCTAGCTTCTTTCACTTTTCTCCTCCAATGCCTAATATTTTGAGTACAGTGCAAGGCTTGGCCGCCTGTGTGCCTCTTTTCCCGGCTAGTCTCGGCATTAGGACCCCTCATCCCATCCTGAAGTGAAACAACAGTGTACCAACTATGTGGAAAATACATCCAAGTGTATTGAGAGCGCAGCGTTAGGTTATTAGAATGCAACTTCAGACTGGGAGAATGAGCCAGCAATGTGGCGATGAAAATAAGTGTAGACTCCTATTGCAACCCACCTGCCTCTACCTGCCATTCCCATTCATAATGTAGAAATGAGAATGTGGCTTTGCCTGAAGGCCTCCCGGCTAGAATCTGAACCAGGTCCCACTCATTACAGGTGAAATAAAAAAAGAAAAAATAAATTATTGAAACATTTTTGAAATGAAATTGAGGGTAGGGGGGTAGAGTTGGGTTGTGTTGAGCAAGCTGTTAAATTCATGCATAAGCTCATTGATGTTTTCTACGTTCCTATTTTAAATTTTCCATTTTGTGTGTAAGAATCAGAATGTGTGGTGGATCCATTCCTTCCCATTCCAGGTTTTTTTTTTTTTTTTTGGGGACATAACACTTGCACTCCTTTAAAAGCTGAGACAGGTGATGGTGCCCCAGTGAATGAGAGTCCAGGCACAGTCTCCACCAAAATCCCCGCCAAAAAAACTCAAATACCCCCGATCCACATCCACTTGTTTGCATTTTTACAATTTAGGTTTAACGTTTGGTCTTAATTTAATGGACATGGATGAACAGTGACTGAGTTAACTGCAGGTAAGATGCTCCACCAGAAGTAGTTAAAATTAAACATCTGGAACATTGTGATAGTCTATAAAATGGAAATAATGGAATGGAATATGGAATAAAATTAAAGCAATGATTGTCCCTCACTGTCACAACCCAATGCTGGTGCCGAGTGTTGCTATCTCAATTTGGGTTATAATGGATATCCATGTATTTAGGTGCTAGTGCCTAGTTTCAAGTGTATTGCTGTGAAGCTCAATTTAGGTGGCCCACTATGACAAAACCATTTGGAATATGGTATTAATAAAAAGGTTTTCTTTTTGTCATACCAAAAGAAACACATTTGGCAAACTTTATAAAATTTGGACAAACAATGGAGGAGCCACCTCAGCTGGCTCCTCTCGATGTGGAGGAGCAGCAGCTCTACTTTGAGCTCCTCCCGAGTAACCGAGCTCCTCACCTTATCTCTAAGGGAGCGCCCCGCCACTCTGCAGAGAAAGCTCGACCGGTTGTATCCGGGATCTTGTTCTTTCGGTCATGACCCAAAGCTCATGACCATAGGTGAGAGTAGGAACGGAGGTTGACTGGTAAATCAAGAGCTTTGCCTTACAGCTCAGCTCCTTCTTCACCACGGCAGACCGCTACATCGACCGCATTACTGCAGAAGCTGCACCGATCCGTCTGCCAATCTCACGCTCCCTCCTTCCCTCATTCGTGAATAAGACCCCTAGATACTTGAACTCCTCCACTTGAGGCAGGATCTCTCCACCAACCTGTAGGGGACAAGCCACCCTTTTCTGACTGAGAACCATGGTCTCAGACTTGGAGGTGCTCCTCATCCCAGCCGCTTCACACTCGGCTGCAAACCGCCCCAGTGCACACTGAAGGTCCTGGCTTGATGGAGCCAACAGAACAACATCATCTGCAAAAAGCAGAGACTGTGGTCGCCAAACCTCCCGCACAAGCTCAAGCTCCTTCCCCGCCAGGGAGGTGACATTCCATGTCTCTAGCGCCAGATTCCGTGTCCGTGGATTGGGTTGTCTAGGCCTCCGCCATCAACTGCCACCCAATCCACTTTCTACCGGCCCCTTAAGGTTCCGCCCGCAGGTGGTGGGCCCACGGGAGGTCGGCCCCACGTCGCTCCTTCGGGCCGAGCCCGGCCGGGCCTCGTGGGGAAGGACCCAACCACCAGACGCTCGCATGCGAGACCCAACCCCAGGCCTGGCTCCAGGGTCGGACCTCTGTTGCGCCATACCGGGCTACGTCACGGCCCTTGATATTGTCCTACTCATAAGGGGGTTTTAACCGCTCTTTGTCTGGCCTGTCACCTAGAACCTGTTTGCCTTGGGAGACCCTACCAGGGGCATATATCCCCCGACAAAATAGATCCTAGAATCATTCGGGCACTCAAACCCCTCCACCACGATAAGGTTGTGGTTCAAGGAGGGGACTTTATACTAACATCGTAATAATTTTGGTTTGTTTCACATTAGAGGACTTATATTTGGTGCAGGTAAATGTTTACATGTGTGGCTGTGATTTAAAATGGTGTTTGAGCCGCAACTGCCTTCATCTAAAGGGGATATTAATTCAAATATTTTTTTTAAGACAAAAATGTTTTTTTGGGGTTATTTTTCTATTTTCCTTCTTGATTTATTCTGAAACTGTAACATGCACATTAAAAAATTCCCTTCTGGGAAATCTTACAAGTGCCCCCGTCATTTTGACACCAAAATTATTGAAATACACCTTGTAGTTACAGAGATACTGTCCTTTTCGAGCAGACACACCAAAAAACAGGCTCGGGTAACTTGGTTAAGTCCAACTTTTTAAAGTTAGATCTGTTAAGGCATGTGTAAAGAATAAATTGTCAAACTTTTATGTAAAATTGAAAATGTTTGTGCAAGTTATAACAAATGTATGTATTTTTTTAGACATGTAAACATTTGAGTGGTTGTCATGAAAACACAAAGTTTAGGGCAGGGATCCAATTGGCTATTTAGTTTTTTGGCTATTTTGTTTTTTGCTTAAGGATCCTTCTTTTTCCATTCATTTGAACAAATTTTGGCCATAATTCTATTTTTTTGTTTTCCTTTTCATGACAAACATGTGTACCAAATTTCATGACTGACAAAAAAGGTCTTGTCAGGGGCCCATTGGCATAATATATTTTCAATTCTGTACAGTGCGCTTTTGCGCATCCTTGTACCAAAAAAATAAATAAGTGAAATTACATAAAAATTGCACACATACTCGTGAGTTTTTAAATAAATTTAGGGGGTGAAATTTGTGATCCTTTCTGAGAAGAATAACAACTAGTATCTTTGCAATAGCAGAAACCAGGGGGACATGGGGAATAAGTGTGTCAAATTTAATTTGCCTCCCACAAACTAAATTTCAGAGTCCCATTCAAAATTTGTAGGGGGCGCAGGACAGCCATTTCAAAACATAGTTATTATTATTGCATAATCAGTGTGTTCAGGATGTCATTTTGCACAATCGCCTCAATGGGTCAAACTCAATCTGACGATGTCTGAGCAAAATATCGTTTGTTGATGAATCACAAAACAAACATGAAGTTTGCAGCAACGCCACGGCAAAACCGTTAGATTTCCTCAAAACTGAGGAACACCATCTATATCTTTTAATGCCACACTTCTGTAGATTATGACTTCCTGTTTGTCGGGGGCCGTACTAATATGTTTTGTTTGCCTTGATGTGTAGAAAGTGTCTTCTAGAATTTTAAGACTGTAAGCCAAAGAAAATCTATGCAGTGCCCCAAGTGACTGAGAAAATAGAACCCGTTTCATCATGAGTGACCCCTTCAATGGCCATTTGCCCAGTAACCTCCATTAATTTCATAAGTAAGTAATCAGAAGTCAGAAGTATGCCAGGTCCCTATATGTGCCTGGATAGTGCATGTGGCCACAAACATGCAGGTGAAAACGAATGTCAAACAAAAATAGTTAAAGGGACTATATGTAACTTTTTCAGCTCAAATAACATATTAATTTTCCCAAATAGGAGCCGACCATATTGAGATGAAACGACTAACATTTTATTGTTAAAAACTGCTTTTTCTATGGGCCTGTAGGCTCATTTTATTGTGGAGATTTCGGGACAGTTTTGCCGGAAAATCAACTTGAATGTGACATAGTGCGCGCTCCCGTCTCATACATTAATTCTGTGACTTATGACCCTGACTACAGAGGCTTATGAGTCTGATACATTTGCTAACTTGTCTTTTCAAATTATTTGTTCAAATGTCTTTACAAAGCAGCTAATGCTAACTCTGTGGCCTTTTGGGGTTACACGCCAGGATTCTTTTCTTTACTTACATTGGCCCGTTTGTTCAATAACCTTCACTCGAGATAACGTGAGCCATGACAACTTTATTAATGTAGACAGGATGTAATATAGGATGTAATTCTTATCACATCTGTCACATTTCTGGCATTTGTTGTCTCGTTATATTTACTGGTCTGTTTATTATAACAGAACATCCGTTTGTTTCACAGTTGTGATCCAAAGTTTGACATACAATAGCACTTAGACTAAATTTAGTATATTTCAGGGTCTGGTGGTGAGGAGTACTGCACCACGTCAGCAGTGAGCAGGAGTGTGCCCTCTGCAGATGACAGCATGCTGCTCTGGATGAAGCTCTGACAAAGAGGTCATACCATCAGGTTCTGCAGCACGAGGTCCTGTCACAGACTGGACTCAACAGACGTGTCTGAAGGATGTGGACAAGTTCTTCTCTTTCAGTGAGAGTATAAAACATTATTTTACTCACTGAAGTTTGTTTTGTTAGTATATACCAGAGCTGAGTTAGTGAATAAGGAATATTTGAACAATGAATCAACAACATAATAATACTAATAATAATGTTTTATTATTATTACAGCACTAAAGTGTCCAAACCATAAAGGTGGATAAAGACTACAGCTACATCCCTCGGCTGCTGAACAGAATTTGGGGGAATTGTCTAAAGTCTCCAGAGGGGTAATCCCACGAGAACAATGATCACATGTTTTGTGGGGTTCGTAGTCAATGGTGAGTGCAATGTGGGTTCACCCATCGACCTCCATTGATTTTAATCTATAAGCAATTAGAAGTATGCTGGGTCCCTTTATACAGTATGCCCGGATAGTGCACGCTTCGCTCGTCATTTATTTGTCTGACACTTGGGGATTACTGGTGAGTGCTGCACAGCCATTACAATAGTCTCTTGCCATGCATGGCTGGCTCAAGACTAAAAATAATCTGAGAATTATACCTGGTCACGTGACCTGGAAAAGTTACCACTAAGGTTTTCTGAGAGTGGACCTCCCTCAGAGAGGAGGCTTATTTGCCCTATTTCATGCCAAAGAACAATCTCAAATGAGTTTGATGCTAGGTTTTGTAGTTCAAAAGTTACATAATAGACATTAAATACTTAATTTTTCTTTTTAAACTGAGATCATAGGTGGAGTAGAAATGGCAAAGGAAGACTACATGTAGCAGGGCAAAGGATGGGTCAAACACAGATTTGTATTGTAGGGTAAAATTATTGATAAATTATAATACCTCAAACAAGGAAAAAAGAAGACAGTTTTCTGCCAAATGGTTCCGTGTCTCTGTTAATGCTCCCTGTAATGTAATATTGATGACATTTACTTGTTGGCTGAGACACGTCCCCATTCCAGATGCTAATTGCTGGAATGCTCCGGATGAGGCAGCTCGCTGTGATTGTAATCACAGATTAGATGGAGATTTTCATATTTTGCAGACAGCTCCCCGCCGTCATGACCTTTCAGTTGTTTTCATGGGACTTGGCTGTTTTTGATCAATACTGCAGCCATCCTGCTGAGGACCTGCCCTGGGCTGACAGTACAAAGCATTTTACATGGCCAACAGCTTCATTAGAACAATGTAGAGGTTAGTTACAAACTGGAACAAAGGTTCTGGAGGTGAGAGGTGTGGGATAAAGCATATTTTTTCACATTACAAAGCAACAAGATCAATATACATATGTACTGTATTTAAGACAATGTGAAAAATATATTGCAGTCACATTTATAGATTCGAAAGTTTAGAAATGCCTTGAAAGTATTAATTGTGGGAGCCATTTTGAGGTAGGGAGGCAGGGCACATTGTTGGGCCAGTCTATTTAACAATTTGAAAAATCAGTTCTAAAACAAGAAAGCAGTGCAGGGAGGATAGAAAAGAGGTTGTCTGTTCCCGTTTTTTTGCTTTCTGCTAAATGATAAATAGCATGCATTTATATAGCACTGGTCTACCCTCATAGGCACCCAAAGCACTTTACATCATGCTTTCATTCACACACACAAGCACTTACCCATTCACACACACTTGTAGTGATAAGCTACCTCTGTAGCAGCAGTTGCCCTGGGGCAGCCTGACGGAGTCATAACTGCCATACCAACAACCACCACAATCACATTCATACACCGGTGCCTCAGACACTGGAGGCCAGGTAGGTGAAGTGTTTGCCCAAGGACATACGACAGAATGAGTAGGGGGGAGGGGGGATTGAAACGCCATCCTTTTGAAATGACCAACTCTATCTCCTGAGCCACTGTTCCAGACTTTTTGGGGAGTAACAAGTAACCAAAGTGTTAGTTTTGTGATCAAAATAATCCATTATGTTGTTACTTTTTCAGTTGGTGTTTTTCTAACCAGCCCACTTCTCAGCAGAGAACAGTCATGCAGCAGTGACCACTCTCGGTCACATCACAAAGTTTGAGCTTCCAAAGTCATTCTGCCCAGTTCCATAAGTGGCAGCTGGTGGGGAAACTAATTGCCAATGAGTGGATTCTTGCAGTTTGCAGAGGTTAAGACAATCTCATCCACTTAATGTCACCGGAGCCACTGCCTCCTCACACTGATCGAATGTTGTTTAATTACCAGCCAACTGTAGAGACTCAATGAACTATTAAATAACTTAATGATTTGGCACTTTCCCCCATTCTCTCAGATCCAGTGAAGCGGCTCCCTGTGCACATTATCCAAATGGCCACCAGCAGAGGAGTATCAGACCCCAACATACAGACTGTAATGTAGTTACACAAGCCACAGAGCCAATATAAGGACGCTGTAAAAAGATCTGTCAGATCTACAGTGAAACATTTTGTTTAATTACAAATTACAACATAACATTCATGACGAATAAAACCATTTTAATGTTGCTATACTGCTAAAAGTGCAGATACAAAATTTAACAAACCCCTTATCTACTATTTCAACTGTAACTGTTTTTTACTGTTTGTTGTAAAGCAAAAGTGTTGGCTTGATTTGCGAAAGTTTGTTCTAATAACATCTTTGTGGTATGTTGTAATAGGCTTGGGGGAAGTGTGAATGTGCAATTAAACTCTGGTCTGAAACAAAACGTTTCTACTCTTGTTCTGCCTAAAAACATGAACTAGTCCATGCATCCTAATTCTTTTGTATAAAAAGAAGTCTGTTCTGTGTCAATTTAAATGTATTTGAATGTAATTGACATATAACCCGTCAGAATTCAGGGGCAGTAGCAACTAAACCAAATGCACTAATCTAATGAGAAAATGTGGAACACTGACAAACTGTATTCATTCATTCATTTTCTACCGCTTTGTCCCGTTAGGGGTCGCGGGTGACTGGAGCCTATCCCAGCAGCTTTGGGCCTGAGGCGGGGTACACCCTGGACAGTGACCAGTTAGTCGCAGGGCTGACATATAGAGTCAGACAGTGACAGACAACCATTTACTCTCACATTCATTCACTAGGGACACTTTTTAGATTTGCCAATTAACCTGTACATGCATGTCTTTGGACGGTGGGAGGAAGCCGGAGTACCCGGAGAGAACCCACGGTAACACGTGGAGGACATGCAGACTCCTCACAGAAAGAACAGAGTCGGCCGAGAATGTTTGAGTTGGCCGGATGTTGAACTCACGACCTTCTTGCTGTGAGGCAGGAGTGCTAACCACTCTGCCACGTGCACCCTACTGACAAACTGTAATCAGCTGTAAATAAAAAAGACACAGGAACAGAAACTAAAGATGAAAAATAGCCTTTTGGCTAGTTCATAAATCATTTGTTTGAAATAAAATAAAAATAAATATCTAATCCAAAAAAAATGTAAAAATACCTATATTATGCATATATTGTGTGTGTGCCTTCACCCTCCGCGGGTGGTCTCATCCTTATAGCTCGAGTCCTGGGAGCTTGAGGGTTCTGCGCAGTATCTTTGCTGTTCCTAGTACTGCACTTTTCTGGACCGAGATGTCTGGTGTTCTTCCAGGGATCTGCTGTAACCACTCTTCCAGTTTGGGGGTCACTGCCCCGAGTGCTCCGATGACCACGGGCACTACTGTCGCCTTCACCTTCCAAGTCAGGGCTGTCCAGTTTTTCATACCTGAGACTCTTTCCTGGATGTCTGCCGCTGTGATGGTAACTGGATTCTGTTCAGGGAGGTCTCTGTGGTCCTCTCTCAGAGCCACCAGCCACTGTGCATCGCTGTTGTGTGATGCCTCCCTCTCCCATGTACGTTTCCAGTATTGTTAAGTTTCCAACCTTGGTGGGTCGGCTCTGCTGTTATTACCCTGCCACTGAGCGTACACTTTCGCAGGTTGAGTTGTCAACAGCCGTTTTATTCTTCTGGCTTCATTCTCTCTTGTGTACCTCTTTAGGCGGCTGGCCAAGGCTTAGAGCCTTTGTTTGGCAGTTTCAAGTACTTCAGGTATTGGCATCTGGTTGTACCTATTGGTATATGTATATATATATATATATATATATATATATATATATATATATATATATATATATATATATATATATATATATATATATATATATATATATATATATATATATATGGGGTTTATTAATCTGTTCACTGTAGCAAACAGGACACGTGAGTTATTGAAGAATATTTCTCTTGCTTTTTGCAAAGTTTGATTGAAAACATGCAAATTTTCTTTGTATACATCATAATGAAAGATGATAAGAGTTTCAATTTACGCCATTTTCTTTCGGCTTTTCGGCATTCCCTTTTCTGTTCACCGACAGAAGGAGCATTGCTCCACGAAGCCTTCTGCCTCTTCCTCATCACTTTAACCTTAACCTTAAGGAGCAATGCTGTCCATAACATTTAAAACACCTGAAGTATAACAATTCAACAAATCATTAACTTGACCTGATGCTGCATTTTCAAACCTGATTGCCTCCATAAACTGTGTCCTGGTGTTATCATTAATGTGCCTCTTCTGAACAACTGTAGGTCCAGCAGCAGCTTTTGGAATTATGGACAGATGGAAAAAGACACAAGAATGATCAGACAGAGCAACATCAATCACACTGACATCTGAAATATGAACACCCTTTGTAATGACCAGGTCCAGAGTGTGACCTCTGTTATGGGTCAGCTCATTAACATGCTGACAAAGACCAAAAGTATCAAGAATGGTAGAAAGTTCTTTGGCATTCCTGTCACAAACATTATCCACATGCACATTAAAATCACCTGATATGACTTTTTGTTCAAATTCTGTGCAGATAACCGAAAGCATTTCAGTAACTCATCAATAAAATCATGACATTGTTGGGGTGGTTTGTAAAGAACAACATATAAAATAGATGAAAAAAACTCAACTCCATTTTGAATGATACATACTCTTTCTGGATAAGAATATTATCCCTAAGAATAGCACATAAACCACCACCCTTTTTGTTTTCCCGCATTTTGGATAAAAATGTGAAATTCGATGGCGTGGATTCAATAAGGACCGCATTTCCAATCTTGCTGTCTAACCATGTTTCTGTTAAAAACATAAAATCAAGCTTATTTGAAATTATAAAATCATTTATTAAAAATATTTGTTTCTCAAAGACCTGACATTGAACATTGCAAGTTTCAAGTCTGTTTGAGCAGGAGCAGACTTTATCTGTTTCAGGGGATTTGAATCAGGTTTGTCTGATTAGACAATCTAACTGTTATTCTCTTCTCGAGTCTGCGACTTCTGACTGTAGCTATGGAGCTGGGGGGAGTGTTCTCTCCCAGGGCCTCAGGTTGATAAGTGTTTATTATAACAAAAAGTCCTGGAACAGCAGAGGCCCTCAGTGTCCTAATCGCTGATAGTAGCTTTGATGCTAGTCAAGCCGAGTGTGAATGACACACCAACATCATTAGAACGATGAATAAGTGGTCATCGAGGCCTTAAACAGGAAGTAATTTTTGGACGCTCTCCAAACCCGTCTGTTCTGTTCGTCCTGAGACTAAAGAGGTAGGTAGGAGAGCTATCTATCCTTTCACTGTGGCAAACACTGTGACCATCCATCGCTTCCCTCCACTCTACAGAAAGCCATCCATTCATCCTTGGTTGTGCTTCAGCCTTGACAACCAATCCGTCTTCTGAGCTTAGCCACAAACATTAACATCGTCATGCCATATGTCTTTGATGGCCTAAGAATATAAAGTAGAATGCACACAGGCCAAGTTGGTGCCGGGGTACTTTAATTTACTTAGTGAGCCTTCAATCTTTCTATTTGAGTTGGGTTAAGACAGAAGAGTAAGTATCTGTTGGCCATAATGACCTTCTGACAAAGTGCTCTGCCGAAGAATGGAGCTAATGTCTGGCACCTTTGCCGTGAAGGTAAGAAAACTGTAGAGGTATCTGTCACAATGCTGCCTGATCTGACATTTATGGAGAGCTAATTTGTGCTACTATGCTACTATCTTTTAGATATATAAGAAAATATAAAGTCAAATTAAAGCTGCAAGCAGCGATGATTGTTCCTCGCTGTTGCGACCTGGTGCCGAGGTAAAACTGTGTTGCCATCTCAGATATGGTTATAATGGCTATCCATGTATTTAGGTGCTGGTGCCTGGTTTCAAGTGTATTACTGTGAAGCTCAAATTAGGTGGACTACCTGAACCTTCTTATTTGTGTGAGATTTTGACCCCCTCACCAACCCAGCAGAGCTCTACGTTCTGCTGGGCAACATCTGCTAAATGTCCCCCGGTCCAGGTTTAAACAGTGGCGATCGTTCTTTTGCAGTGGGCGGTCCTAAATTCTGGAACTCTTAGTGAGTTACGTTCCATCACTGACCGGCCTCTGTTTAAATCCAAAATTAAAACCTATTTATTTAAAATGGCTTTTTGCACTTAATTGCTCTGTAACACTGCTCTGTTTTTATTGTGTAAATGTGTTTTTAAACCTATTTGTAATTATGTTTATTTATTCTTAATGTTGTTAAGCACCTTGGTTCAATCTGTGGTTGTTGGAAGGTGCTATATAAATAAATATTGATAGATTGATTAATTGATTGATTGATTGATTAACTACTATGACACTATTACAACAAACAATATTTGACATTGAGCATTATAAAGTTTTGAAAATTAGACAATTATTTTTTTTTATGTCACAATAGACAATGTTGTTTAATGATCGTTAAGTATGTCAACTTTAACAATGTATGTATAAAAAAATATTCTGTTCAGGGATGTCTACAGAATAAATTCTGAAAATTTTTATAATAACAAGTTATAACAAATTTATGTATTTTTTAGAGTCTAAAGTAAACAGCCAATGTCATGAAAACACGAATTAGGTTAGGACATGGGTTGATTGTTTTTTTTGTTTGTTGTAGGTTTCTGGACCTTTCTGGACCTGGAAAACTCTAGCGAAAAAAATAAAATTTTGTCCAATGTTTTCTATCTTTTTCCATTCATTCAAACACATATTGTGGCGTTTCCATGACAACACGGTCAAAGATAGGATGGGGTTCCAATATACTTTTTTGTTTAGATTGACATGAATTTTCTGTTTTAATATGGGGAGGTAATTTTTGTATTTTGGTCATCACTACGGCAACACCGCTGAAAATTGGGCATGGGTTCAAGAGGATTTTTTGATCAGTGTGACTGTTCAGACATATGTGACAAATTTTATCCGTTTCAGAAAAAATATAAGAAAAAAATATTTTGCAGCCTTCAATAGGGATTTTTGCGTCACTCTGTAGGCAGTGTTGTTTAACCAATTTAATTATTTTCAATTGAAATGTGTTTAAGCCAGGGTAATACATAATTGATAAGAATTTGATGCTAAACGGACTTTGTGTTTGCAAGTTATTAGAATTTTAGGGTCCTCAAAATTAACTTTAAGTTTAAGGCACTGCCACTCAGAAACCGGATTTCATCTGCAAAGAATTGCGTTATGTATTTTCAACTTTGTACAGCTCACTGTCACACCCACTAGTATTGTTTACAATGCAAAATTTGGTAAGTTTTTAAATATGTATAGGGTGTCAAATCTGCAATCCTTTTGGATAATAATAATATTATTAATAATAATAATAATAACAAAAATATCAATAATAATAATAATAAAAAATATGACCATTTTTCTAACTACCTCCATTTATTAAGTAAACAATTAAGTATGCCAGGGCACTATATATGCCCAAATTGTGCACTTGGCCACAAACATGCAGGTGCTTCGCTTGTCATTCATTTGTTGGACTCTTGGGGATTACTGGTAAGTGCTGCACAGCCATTACAATAGTACCTTGCCATGCATGGCTGACTCAGGACTAATAATTAAAAATAACGCTAGAACATAAGAGGATTTTCAGAGCAAAGTTTAGTGCAAAAACACGGAAGCATAGGCTACCCTCAATTATTCTCATCCCAAGGCATTGTCAACTAATTCTACCCTCCTCTTTCTGTCTTCTATTTAAAAGACATTCTTAGCCTGAAAGACAGACCACCAAACACTCTGAAAGGCCACCATGCAGAAACAACACCTTTTCTACATTTATATGCTTAATTCAAACCAAACTTCAAAGCTCTGAGAGCTACCACTGAGCATCTGGCTCCTGGTCAGCAGCTCAGCAGAATAAAGGCTATTGCTTTTGTCTCGGGAGTAAGATATTCTAACTAGGTCGCTCATGCAGGGCAGAGCTGGCTCCAATTGGCCATGGCGCTTGATCAAGTACATTTCAAATGACCCCAGAGGCTCCACTCAAAAGAGACCAGCCATCAGGTGCGGTTACTGAGCCTTTAGCCGCTATTGGCTGTTTTGTTTACTCGCCCGCAGAGCAATAGGCAAAGAGCCAGAAATCTACAGTTAAGTGCATCATTGAAGAAAAAAACTTGCTCCAAGGAAGACATTTATCTTTGTCCTAGATAACAGAAAAGTGGCTCCCACCCAAAAGCATTGTTCCCAATTCTGGAGTCATAATCTTAGTTGTTCTACTTTACCAAGAGCTTAACCTGGTCCTGACAAAATAAACTCTATCAGGTTCTTATGTGTCTTTGGAAATGTAGAATATACAGTGTGAAAAAAAAGTAATGTCTTTGCAAATAGCAGTATTAGCAGTATTATTATAAATTGAGACATTGTCTCAACTAAAGTGAGATGTGGAAAACTGAATGTTATATATTAGAAATTCATACTTTTATAGAATTGTTTAACTGACATTATTTTATTAGTTTCTATTTAGCTTAGATTATCCACCACACACTCTTTCTTAATTGTATTTTTAGTTTTGCACGTATTCCTTCCTCCGTTTATAATTTATTTCTACTGCCACCTAACCCTAACCCTGGCTAGGTCGTCAGTGTAAGTCACTGATATACATTTTACAGTAGTGGTTCGCCAGGTGGGAAAATTTTAACAAACGGCATTCCCTAAATAACTTGTGGTTGACCTGTGAGCCCTTTCTCTTCCTGATGTCACTGTAACAGAGCAAGTCAAAGGAAAAAGCTCTGAAAGCTTTGTTTTCTGCTGCTGTGTGTCTCTGTTGAGTTTTTCCTAATTACGTCCCAGAGGAGCCGCTGCTGTCAGACCGAAAGGAAGACAGTGCTGAAAACAGGGGAGGCTTTGTGATACTCAGAGCTATATATAGATCATATTTAAGGACAGAGCATAGTTCATTCATTTCATTGCTTATTCCTGTTAGGGGTCACAAGGGGTATCCAAGCTGCTTAGGGCATGAGGTGGGGTATTCCCTGGACAATTGCCAGTGCAGGTTTACCTGCAACAAGATATTCCGATTGAGGGCTGATGGGAGACAGTAACAGCCAAAGTCTGTTCCTTCTGTCCAGTCTATTCTGTAATTGTGCATTGGCTGCTGCTACAGCCAAAAATATATTGGAAAAGTAAGCTTTTTGGTGCTTTTGTAATCATATTCCAGAACCATTTAAAGTTCTCTCAAAAATATTTATTAGCCACCATTATTTATGAAATAAGCAGGGGTAGAGAGAGAGAGAGAGAGAGAGAGAGAGAGAGAGAGAGAGAGAGAGAGAGAGAGAGAGAGAGAGAGAGAGAGAGAGAGAGCATGAGAGAGAGAGAGAGAGCATGAGAGAGAGAGAGAGAGAGAGAGAGCATGAGAGAGAGAGAGAGAGAGAGAGAGAGCATCACTTTTGCATAGAAAGAGCTCTGGATGGAGAAAATTGCTGGAGATAGGAGATCATTTGGGCTACTTTTTTAGGCTCTTTTCCATATTCAGACATTTTTCTATATATATTCTGACTTTAACAGGGATATGGTAACTTTGGTGAAGGGCTTAGTCTTCTGTATTTCGACCCAGAGATTGGAGGTATTTCTTTGTTTATTATGCAAAATGCACTCTACAACATTCTTTGAACTGTTCAGTAGCCTAAGGTATGGATTGACATACAGGTTGGATACAGGTTGATTCAATGGGTTCATCGCTGAATGAGACGCTACACGGCTACTCACCTCTGGGGTTAGGCCTCCATTACAAAATCTGTCAACCATCACACTGGAACAGTGAATATTTGAGAGTGTCTTTCAAAACCCTCGTTTCCAGTCACCATATGATTTTCTGGGTTGGTGCGGGCTGTCCCGCCCTGGTTGACCATACCTGTAGTGGTGAATCTGACTCTTGTGTGTGGTCAACAGAAAGCTGATCATAGAGGAATATGTCTGAAAAAATCCTGTCTAACCCCTATAATATCCTAGAAACCCTAACAGTTAGTTGTAGGAGGGGTGTTTTTGAGGGGCTTGCACAGTTGAAACATCTTTATTGTCCATTTTGTATCCTTCTGCAGAAATAATTTTCTTAAATAGCGCTCTTTATTTTTGACCCGTCACATTTGATGTCTCAGTTGTTGTCTCAGTTTTATTCCCAAAGATTGTTGGCATTTAAGAACAGATCTCAAATCCTACTGTACACTAAGACATTATCCAAGTATGGAGTGCATTTTTGTCTCTAAGCACTCCCAGGCTCTATTCCATACTGCATTGAAAAGCTGAGGGCGCATTTGTGTGACTGAACGGAATCCTAGTCCATTCATAAAGCTCAAAAGGCTTTGTAACAGCTGTGTATTTCCTCAAGTCCTCACTGATTTCACCTTTATGTTATGCTTTATCTTGGCCAAGCATACTAAACCACATGTTACTGTGGTTACTGTGAGATCTGGGATTGTCTTTTTATTAAGCCCAATATAATCAATACAAAGTCTTTTCTTACACACTCCGCTAGAGAAGCGTTCGTGAAGTAGATATTTGTGTATAAAACCTTTATTTATCAAGTCCTGAATGTGATTTAAACCTCATCCTAGAGTGAACGAGGGACTGCATTGTAGGCTTTAACATTAGTCAACTTAATGTCCATTTTGAGATTTTTGATATAGCCTATTTTGTCTTTGTGCTTAGCAACCTGACTCCTCTTTAAACATCTCCATGACAACAGCTTGTTAATCTGGGTTGAGGTGATCCAAATTGACAGGTGGATCCCAAGGCTTTACAACGGAGCTAGGTGGATGTTTAATAATTTTAGCAACAACTGAGCTAACTTGAGCTTGGTCAAGATTCACTGAATAGCAGTCTATCAATTTTACATATAAGTGTCTTTGGTGGCAAAACTATGCTGTGTAGTATTTCTCACATAAACCTTGGCTTTTTGCGTTGTGCATTATACACTTAACAAATGGCAGTTAAACTTCTATCTCTCATCTAAGGAAGTTTTCATTTGGCTCATAAAGTATTTGAGTCTCCATCCATCTTCTACCACTTATCCGGTGCCGGGTCGCGGGGGCAGCAGTCTAAGCAGAGACGCCCAGACTTCCCTCTCCCCAGACACTTCCTCCAGCTCTTCCAGGGGGATACCGAGGCGTTTCCAGGCCAACCGAGAGACATAGTCCCTCCAGCGTGTCTTCCCCGGGGTCTCCTCCCGGTGGGACATGCCCGGAACACCTTCCTAGGGAGGCGTCTGAAACAGATGCCCGAGCCACCTTAGCTGGCTCCTCTCGATGTGGAGGAGCAGCTGCTCTACTTTGAGCTCCTCCCGAGTGACTGAGCTCCTCACCCCATCTCTAAGGGAGCGCACTGCCACTCTGCGTAGAAAGCTAATTTCGACCACTTGTATCCGGGACCTTGTTCTTTCGGTCATGATCCAAAGCTCATGACCATAGGTGAGAGTAGGAACGTAGCTCGAGAGCTTTGCCTTGCGGCCAAGGCTCCTTCTTTACCACAACAGACCAGTGTAGACAACATGCCAACCCTTTTCCGACTGAGAACCATGGTCTCAGACTTGGAGGTGCTGATCCTCATCCCAGCTGCTTCACACTCGGCTGCAAACCGCCCCAGTGCACACTGAAGGTCCTGGCTTGATGGAACCAACAGGACAACATCATCTGCAAAAAGCAGAGACGAGATCCTGTGGTCCCCAAACCAAACTCCCTCTGGCCCCTGGCTGCGCCTAGAAATCCTGTCCATAAAAATAATGAACAAGATCGGTGACAAAGGTCAGCCCTGCCAGAGTCCAACATGCACTGGGAACAGGACTTCGGCCTGGGTGATGGACGAGTCCACCTCCGAGCCTTCGGCCTCTGCTTCCTCAGTGGAAGACGTGTCGGTGGGGTTGAGGAGATCCTCGAAGTATTCCTTCCACCGTCCAACAATGTCCCCAGTTGAAGTCAGCAGATTCCCACCTCCACTGTAAACAGTGTTGGCAGGGCACTGCTTCCCCCTCCTGAGGCGCCGGCCAGAATTTCTTTGAGGCCGAGTGATAGTCCTTTTCCATGTCGTCACCAAACTCATCCCAGACCCAAGTTTTAGCCTCCACAACCACCTGGGCTGCAGTCCGCTTGGCCTGCTGGTACCTATCAGCTGCCTCAGGAGTTCTACGAGCCAACCAGGCTCGGTAGGTCTCCTTTTTCAGCTTGACGTCATCCCTTACATTTGGTGTCCACCACCGGGTTCAGGGGTTGCCGCCACGACAGGCACGGGAGACTTTATGGTCACAGCTTTGAGTGGCCGCATCGACAATGGAGGTGGAGAACATGGTCTACTCGGACTCAATGTCTCCAACCTCCCTCAAGATCTGGTCGAAGCTCTGCCGGAGTTGGGAGTTAAAGATCTTTCTGACTGGGGACTCGGCCAAACGTTCCCAACAGACCCTCACAGAACAGATCTTTTTTTTTAGGCGCTCAATACATTGATTGCGATCTACCATTCGATCGCAAAGGTATTATTGGTAGATCGCATAGCATTTAAAAATTAAAATAAAATAGACGCCAGCCAATCATCCAAACCCTTGATTGCTATACAGATGACATCTGACGCTTAGGTCACTGCGCATTCACAAAAACAGCGCTGAGTGCAGCAAGACTAACAAGCTTCAGTGCGTTTGCCTCATCTGTCAGCAACTACTGTCTGGACTATGCATCCCTAGCTGATTCAATTCAGTGCAAGTCATCAGAGTAAACTTAGGTAATGACAATAAATGTACATAGTTAATTATGTTGTGTTGTGCAGTATTGGCTCATATGTTTAAGCAAGGTACATCAACATACATTCTACATATAAAGAATCCTCAATATATTTGTAAATAAATATATGTTTTGCATTTTTGTAGTGGGTAGACATTTTGACTTGGTCATATTATAAGTTAGCCTGGTTCTACCAGACTCTCGTACATTTCATTTGTACAGAGAGTCTGGCCTCGCTCCATTGACAAGCGTTTACTTCCTTGTATGTGGGAACTCTGTTGAAGTTTAAAACTATTGGATCTGCCCAGAGTCACTCAGGATCTGCCATAGCCAATCGCTAACGTGTGGTCGTGACGTATGTCATGCGCCGAAACCGACCGGAAACAATAAGTCACTCCCTCTGTTCGCTAATTGGTCCTACAAAAAATTGATTTCTGGAAACCTAAGAATATACAGCGATCCCAGACTAAGTACTAAAGCGAAATGAAATTGAGCGGAAGTACGTAAGAGGGCGGAGCCAGGCTAATTATAAGTAGCTCACATGCTGAAAAACTGTGAGCACCCCTGATCTACTTTGTGTGCACAATTATTAGGGAAGTGATTATTTTTGACCATATCATAATTTTATCAATAATTTCTAACTCCAAGCTGTATAAACTTGAATCATTATTATATTTAATGCAAATCAGGTGATGTGTATTTGTGTAACGACAGAGGGTGTGGCCTAAGGAGAATTATGCACACCCTATATCAAGGTGTGCATAATTATTAGGCAGATACTTCTCCTCAGGAAAAATGGGCCAAAAAAGAGATTTCACTGACTCTGAAAAGGCAAAAATTGTAAAATGTCTGTCACAGGAATGCAGCACTCTTGAAATATTTAAGAAATTGGGGCATAATTACAACACCATCAAATGTCTTGTAGCAAATAGTCAACAGGGTAGCAAAAAACGTGTCGAGAAGTAAAGATGCAAATTAACCGCCACAGATTTGTGAAGAATCAAATAGGAAGCTACCAGGAACCCATTATCCTCCAGTGCTGCCATATTCCACAACTGCAACCAACCTGGAGTGTCAAGAAGTGTTCAGTTCTCAGAGACATGGCCAAGGTAAGAAAGGCTGAAAGCCAACCACCTTGAATCAAGTCAAGAATGGGCCAAGAAATACCTAAAGACAGATTTTTCTAAGGTTTTTGTGGACTAATGAGATAATGAGACGGACATGCCTCTCTCTAGAGATATAAGCTACAGCTCTCTTACCAGTTGATCTCAGAATTGATAAAGTCTCTTGGAATTAGAGACGAAATGTCTTCACCTTGAAAACTGAGTCCAGATGCTTTTACAATTTTTTTATTTCAAGATGTCCTTGATGACTGAGTATCTTCACAAAAAAACAGACACAGAGCTTCACTTTCACCTCAGACACCAGCAAGGTGGAGGTGGGGTACAGGTATGGGCAGGTATTATTAAAGATGAGCTAGTTGGACCTTTTCGGGTTGAAAATGGACTCAAAATCAACTCTCCGACCTACAGACAAATTTTATAAGACACTTTCTTTAAGCAGTGCATCTTTCAAGAAAACTTTGATTTTTATGCAACGCAATCAAATGCATCAAAGTTCTCCACTGTGTGACAGGCCAGTAAAGGCCTTAAAGATGAAAAACTAATAACATGGCCCCCTTCTTCACCTGACTTAAACCCTATTGAGAACTTTTGGGCCCTTCTTAAGCAGGACATTTACAGTGAAGGTAAACAGTACACCTCTCTGAACAGTGTCTGGGAGGCTGTGGTTGCAGCTGCACAAAAAGATGATTCTGACCAGATCAAGAAACTGACTGAATCCGTGAATGGAAGGCTTGTGACTGTTATCGAAAAGAAGGATGGCTATATTGGTCACTGAATTTTATTTTTATTTTAATAACGTTTATTTGTAAATTATGAGTTTATTTATTATTCTCACTATAACAGGTTAAAATAAAGAAGTGAAATGGGAAAATCTTTGTTTGTTGCATAATAATTCTATATACTTAAATGTGCAGGTTTGAGGGTTTGTTAACATTTTGGTTTGACCAAAGAGCACTGTAGTTGTACAATAACAAAATTAATCCTCAAAAATACAACTTGCCTAATAATTGTGCACACAATGTTTTATTCAAACCCAGTCACGGAAAAGGTAAGTATGAAATGCACTGCTGTTTATGTTGAAAACTGATAATTACACAATGTGCACTATAACACCTCTTTAGCCAACATGGTCAATTAAAAACCTTCAGTTGAATCTAGCACATTGGTTATAATGGCGTCTATGGTTGTGCTGTTTGTTCTAAGATCATTTAGTTAATGGATGATGCTACAAATACATGTTAAGCTTCACCACTTTCAGTTTGTCAATGGTTGATGAACAGCCTATGCCAGTGTAGGTTTGAGGGGAAATGGGATGTGACCAGGAAGTCTAGCATCACCACGGTCTTATGAAAGATTACCAAGTTTTAGTGACCAATGTAAGCAACAAGAGTTTTTTACACTCAAAACACAGCTGGTGTTTGAATTCCAACACCTAGATGTGCAACTTTATTCACACTGACTTGCAACAGCTTTATAATATATAATTTTATTTGGTATATGCAGCAGTTGACACATTAGAGATAAGCAGCTGCTGATTTGACCAAATGCAAGGTTGCTAAATAGAAAGCAAATAACACAATGGAAATATGTAATAATAATAATAATAATAACATAATAATAATAACAATATGAAATATGTAATATTTGAAATATTATTGCAGTTTCTAGTTAGTTCAAAGTCCAGTAAACATCAAAGTAAAGAAAATCTGAATCATGAGGTCAAACATACAGTTTTGTGATTTATTTTTTTTGAGCCACTTTTTAGAGAATATGAATGATAACACAAAAACGTTTCTTTCACTCAAAGTTACTGGTTGGGTGATTCCATTTATTGTCAAACAACTGTGTTTACTCTTTTCAAATCATAATGACAACAGAAACTACACAAATGACCCTGAACAAAAGTTTACAGAGCCCAGTTCTTAATACTGTGTATTGCCACCTTTAACATCAATGACAGCTTGAAGTCATCCCACTTACAACAAACCAAACAGCACACAGACAAGCCTCAAAATTTCTGGAACAAAGTCATTTGGAGTGATGAGACCAGATTGAACTTTTTGGACACAACCATAAACTTTGGGACGGCAGTAGCTCAGTGGGTAGAGCAGTCGTCCTTTAACCAGACTGTCATTGTGTCCTTGGGCAAGACACTTAACCCACCTTGCTTCCAATGGCTGTAACACTAGTAATTACTGTAGAACAATGTAAGTCATTTTGGATAAAAGTGTCAGCTAAATGAATAAATGTAAATGTAAATTACATTTGAAGAGGAGTCAACAAGGCCTATGATGAAAGGTACATCATTCCTACTGTGAAACATGGAAATGGATTAGATGTTTTGGTGATGTCTGAGCTACAAAGGCACAGGAAAAGATGAATGCACCATGTTATAAGAAAATAATGGTGGAAAATTTGCACTCATAGTTGTTAAAACTAACAAGGTTTGACAAATCTGCAGTAAATGCATTATTGAGGGCTAAGAACAATGATGCCTGTGACAGTGGCATTAATCAGTGTCCTACTGGCACCATTTAAAATTACTTGTTCATCACACAGAGCACAAGATAGACTAGTTCTTTAACCCACTTTTTATTCATCTGTTCCTCAGAACCAGGTAAGTGGAACAAGTGGGTCAAGGATGGGGTTCTGAGGGAATGTTATGAGGCCAGAGACAAAAGTGCAAGTTGTGCTCTAATACATGGGCTTACTCTGGTGTATTTGATGTTGTGCTTTAGAGTAAGCTGCTTCTCTTTTGTCTTGAGGGTTATTTAAGGCTAAGCTCAGAGGATGGGGAGATGTGGGTTCACAGTGTTCTCACAGTCTGTTACAGAAAACGCTGAATATTATTCAGCAGCACCTTGCTCTTTGTGCCTGAGAGGTTCTATCTAGGAATAATGCGGTACATCGTGAGGGCTTAATACATAACTTACATAGCTTGAGTTTTCCTGATACTACTCTTTTCCTTGTTTATGATCAGGTTCAGTATATGGAGTTTACGGCATTGGCAAATGCAATTGATTTCATTTAGTGCTTTTCCACCTAGTAGGCACTCAAAGCGCTTTCACATTAAGCTTCCATTCCCCCACCAGTGTTACAGCTAGAACACCACTGGAGGCAAGGTGGGTTAAGTGCTTTGCCCGAGGACACAACGACAGTATGAACTGTGGGGAGAGTGGGAACCTTCTGGTTGATGACTACTGCTCTACCACGGAGCAACTGTGCTTTTTATGTGTGTTTTACATCATGTTCTTGCAAGTATCCTGGTTTGATCATAGTATTTTTATACTAGGTTTTAGCTTAACAGCAAACATTAAACATGTTCAAACTTGTGTGTTTGAGAATAAATGGCTTTTCTCAATGACTAACTATGAGTAAAAGAATGTTTTTCTTGTGTTATTATATTATTTACATTATATTATTATTTATATTCTGTGAAATATGGCCCAAAATGTTTTTTTTGACTGTATAACTGTATAAAACATGTTTTGAACGGTGGTCTCCAGATTAAAGCATGTGCAGGTGTTTTTCTTCCTTACTGTGGCGTTGTTTTATGCTCCTTCTATTGTTCTAGTGATGAGTAAACCTGATTCCGATGGTGATAACGTTGTTAAGGCACAGCTGCACTAATTGATTAGATCTTTTTCATTTTTTTAAAACAGAGATCTAAGTCCTGACCTCAGAGAGGAGCCAACTATCAATATTTCATACAAAGGCCTGTAAAGAAGCTAAACCTGCAGCCTGTTGAGGGGTTTATTTCAAAACAGAGGCAGTGATGGGTTTTTAGAGCAGAAGCCCCTAATTTAAGAGGGCCTATACCATAGCCATAAAAAGAGTAAAGGGTGGGTTTTATAAACAACTTCTGATCTTTAATGATTCTGTTTGAAAGCCTTCCTTATGGGAATGCGTTCCCCGGAGCACCCTTCTTTTGTGAAAAAAATGTGTCAATAGCGCTCAGAGACCAGGTAATGAGATCCATATCGGTTCTTAGGAGTCCAGCAGGCAGTGCAGAGATTTTAAAACTTGACTGATGTGGTTGTACTTCCTGGTGTTAGTTAGAACCCGAGCAGCAGCGTTCTGAATAAGCTGCAGCTGTCTTAACCCTCGTTTTGAGAGACCAGTGAGCAGGCCGTTACAGTAATCTAAGCTGTTGGAGATAAAAGCATGAATAAGTTTCTCTAAGTCTGGTTGAGACATTATCCCTTTGACTCTGGAAATGTTTTTAAGGTGATAAAATGAAGATAATGTAATTAACGTAATGTGACTGTGAAAATTCAAGTCTGAGATGACCCCTACATTTCTAACCTGATTTTTCGATTTTAGAGAAAGAGACTCGAGGTGACTGCTGACACTTTCTCTTTGTTACTGCGGAACTGATGCTGTTGTTGGCCATTTGCACGTGAGATGCACTTGATTTGCAGTACACATGTTGTGGTTTTATGAATTTGCAGTGCGATGTTGCATTTGTGAACTGCAGGATATCTGCTGTGAAAGTGTTGAATGTAGTAATGTGTATTTACTTGTTTTGAGCTTTCTTGGCCATGGTAGCATAGGGCCAGGACCACTACTATTACTACTAGTATATTACTATTACTATTACTACCACTACTACTATATAATGGAGATAGGTCAAACTGCCCATTGCAATTAAACCAGCCTTTTAATTATCTGTGCTCCTTCATCTTGGAGATAAAACACTAACAGGAGCTACTAAACCAGAATGATGATATTGTAAACGTAACATACAGTATGTGACTGTGTAGTTACAGCTATAACCAGTATGAAGCACAGAAACTGAAAACTCACGACTAAGTATGTTAACTATTATAATAAAAATCTGCCAGTTATTTACATGTTCAACTGTCATACTCTTAATGTTTACGTGATATATGTTGTGTAAATTTGGACCCCAAGAAGAATTGACTGCACTGGGATAAAGACTAATGGGTATCCTTAAAGCTACCTAGAAGGCTTTACAACAGAGTTTACGTTACAACACCAATAAAGAGAGAAAAACTCCTGCAAACTGACCTGTGGGACTGATACGGTAGGGTACATTATGACTAAATAACTTTTTGCAGATATGTGTCTGTTAGAGTTTTGTCTCTGAGTTGGCTGTTTGATTGTGTACTAGGTTAAGGCTAAAGCCTATGTATAATGTTCTCGTTTTACAAATGCTTTACTTTGCAAAAGACCATTTATGACTTGCTAGAGTTCTTTGAGAGTTTGCAGAGTTATTACTTTAGACCGCAAACATGTAGAGATAAAGATGAATGTATTTGTCACTGTCTGTATTTGTCTCTTTTTATCTCAAAACGTAGTCAACTAATAATAATAATGGATTGGATTTATATTGCGCTTTTCTCCCGTGGGACCAAGGGACTCAAAGCGCCTACAGGCCATCCATTATTCATTCACTCCACAGTCACACTCTGATGGTGATAAGCTACAACTGTATCCACAGATGCCCTGGGGCAGACTGACAGAGACGTGGCAGCCATTTTGCACCTACGGCCTCTCCAACCATCACCGAATACATTCACATTCATATGAGGCAAGGTGGGTTAAGTGTCTTGCCCAAGGACACAACAACAGTATGAATTGTGGGGAGAGCGGGAATCGAACCTATCTTCCAGTTGAAGGACGACCACTCTACCACTGAGCCTCTGCCGCCCCAACTAAATATTGACCGACCTGTTGTGAAAACAAGACTTTTATTTTATTATTATAATTATTATAATACACATAGAATCAGTAGCTCCTGTTATTACTAGACACAACACTGCAGCCTGTACTGTCTGTAAAAAAATTACACCAAACATTTGAGATAAATCAGACAGATAGAGTAAGTCCTGTGTTTATTTCCTCCACAGGTTGGGCTTGTTTGAAAAATGTGTTTCTTTCTTTTTGTAACTTTTACAGTTTTTCTCAGTGTAAAAACATTAAACTTTTTGAAAGTTTAGATTTTTGAAAGTTCCCAGAGTGCAGCCGAATCTAACTTCTGCCTACTTCTGTTTCTGCCCTTTTTTAGCCATTTTCAATCCCAATAATTTCACTCATTTACACAAATGATATAATAAAAACGTAGAGATTTATGTCCTCTTTCAGAAAATATCACATTTAAAGCTTTGTGATTTGCAAAATTAGAATTAGCGCATTAGAGGCGCCAGGGTTTATTTTTTAAAATACAGATTTTTGAGATCCAAATTTTAAAAGGCTTTGGTTTGAAAATGATAAGAGATAGAGTCCTACCCTAAACTAGAAAAATGTCAGGTATGACCCAAAGTATATGAATGAATAAATTTAATGCATCTAATTTGCATATCATTTACATACCATGGCATTATATATTGGCGGTTATGTTATTTACAGTAAATACAGACTAATGAACATTTTATAAAAGTCTTTTTATGAAATTAAATTATTTATAACACTAACTTGTAAAAGCAACATTACCAAAATAAAGAATAACTTTAACTTCTAATGTACCATAACTAGTAAAACGTATAACAATAGATCTGAGAAATATACACATGGACTGTAGGTGTTTGGTTGCAGTAGCTTTATCTGTTCTTATTAAAATGGCATAGTTAGTAGTTTTTTTAGAGTGTGGGATCTCTCATAAAGCACAGCACACAGCCATCACTATCAATATAAATTACAATTACTTTTTCGCATAGGGGATATCAAAATGATAAATTGTAGTCTATAGCCTATCCACTTGTAGCTTAAAAATTACAATCTTTTAGTGTCCCTCATGAACACAGTGCAGTTATTTGTTAATCTTAATTTTTATTAAATAACACTAACAAAGATTCATAAATATTAACAAATAACACTTTATTTGTAAAGTGTTACCATTTTTCCTTTTATTTAATTCTTATAAATTTTTCAACACCAGCAAAAATAATCTCTTTAGATAACTACATTTTGTGGTGTATAAAACTGCAGTTTTACCAAAAATACCACAGTTAAACTATGGTTAGTGTAAGCATTGTTAATTTGTGGTTTATTTTACTTATGGTTGCGTTTTGTTAACTCAACTATTGTGATGACACTTCATTCTGAAGATCAAATATGACTAAAAACACATTTTTTACCAGTGTTAGCTACCTGGACAATATGTCTGAAGCTGAAAAGACTCACTCGCTGCCGGCAGGGCTCTGTCTGAAAGATGTCCCTCCTCTCTTTCTTTTTGTAGTTTCGAGCTCTCTTTGACATGTCGTTTTATGTGTTTGGGTAAGTGGGTGGTTTTACAGACGTCGCAAATTGCTGTGTTTTCATTCACAGCAGTAAAATACTTCCACACAACGCTCCGTTTTTTATCTGCCAGCTCCAGGCACGCACCACCTTTTAAATATTATATTTCATGCAAAATAAATAATAACCCAGATCACAATCAGACAAGGAACATAACCTGGACCAGACCCAGACTCTATGTTTTTTTCTTCTTCTATTTCTCCACTAAACAGTTCCACTAATTTTAATCACGTACAGACATATGATTTTTGTTTTCTTTCAGGAAAAATAACCCTTAAAGCAGTATCTTTTACATATTTTTGATAAAGTGCTCGGAAGTATCAGCTTAGTCACTCACACTCCCCATTTCACATATTCACTAAATAACATGCAACAAGTTCTTTAGATCATATAATTCCTTTTTATCACATCAGAGACTGAACAGAGAGAGCCCTTCATTTTCCATCACAACAAAGAGGGTTTGCCGTGTCACATACAGGACGTTCAGAGTCATCATGTGTAGCCTACACCAGTTTCAGTGAAATAGTCAACAGACAGCGGTGGAGGATTGTAGCTTGTAAAAGACGTTATGTGCAGAATGTAACTGATCTTGAGTTTGTGTTTGTACAAGTGGATGCTCTTTCTCTGCACTAACTGTTTCCATCTACAGTCTCCCCAACTACAAGATGTCACCATTTCTGAAAAACCTCAGAGTCTTTTTGAGTGGAGTCTCTGGACAGCTATCTTATTCTAGTTTGTGGAGATTTCAACAAGAACCTGCTGCAATTTGCAAAAAAGCTATTCGAGTCCAAAGGTACTATTTGTGTCCAAAGGTTACACCCAACTGATCTCTGTTGACACCACTGAAAAGAACACACTGCTGGACCGTATTTACAGCTCTCGACCTCAACAATGTCTCCATTCAGGTACTACACACATACTACAGCCCAGTTTTCTGTGTCATATCAATTATATTGAATTTAATCATGGTTATTATTATGGTTTATTATTATTTATCAGCTGTAATTTAATCACAGTTCATCAGGTATTCAGCTCAAAGTTTGCATAGATACCACAGTTTATAGATTATAGATACTAGAGTTTATAGAATTTATAAAGTTACCAGAGTTTACATTTGATTGTTTCTTCCACATATTTGAAGTGTTTTTCAGGTCCCCTGTTTTATTGTTCATGGGGGGCCCCTACATGCATGTTGGTGGAGTGTAGGAGGGTAATGCATGTAGGGGCCCCTCATAAAGGGCATGAGTGCAGGTTACATTGGCCATGGCATGCATCTGGGGGGGGTCTCCTTTCTCTACAAAGAGACCAGTAAAGACCAGCTTCTACTCTCTCCAGCCCTATCCTGCTGTGCTACATTGAGAAGAAGAGCAAAGGTTCACAGCAACAAAGTTTTACAGCAGGGATTACAGAGATTATATTTTATCACTGAGCACCTACAAAACCTGAGACATGTTTTAATAGCATCTGTTTTTCACAGAAATACTAAGCCAAATACTGCCTCAAGTAGAACAGCCAAATCCCACCTGAGTCTACAAAGAAACCAGTGTAGACCCACTTTTGTCACAGCTGCTTAATGAACACTGCACTTCAACTTGGAGTTGATATTTATCCATTTAAAGGACTTCTGCAACTATTAATCTAAGTGCAGTAGATGTTTGCTTTATGTCACAGTTTATACAAGTATTAACTGTTGTTTTATTTCTACTCCATTTCAGCCGCACTCGTTTCTCATAAAGAAGCACAGCCAAGGCTAACAGTGAAGTGTTGCAGCGGTAAATAAGGTAATGATAACTATTTATAATTAGCATATACAATACCTAATACAACTTTAACAACTTGGTGTATTTATTGTTTTTACAGTTACTTTAAGGTTGCACTATGAACTGCAAAAATAGAATAAATTAAATAAGTACCCGCTATTGTTTTGTCTGTGTTTGAGCCACTTCAAGGAGCCACCGTATTTACCAAACTCGATCTTCGGAACGCCTATCACCTAGTGCGCATAAGACAAAGGGACGAGTGGATAATGGCATTCAATACTCCCATGGGCCACTTCGAATACTTAGTCATGCCGTTTGGACTAACTAACTCACCCGCAGTTTTTCAAACCAATATTAATGACGTTCTCAGAGACCTTCTTAACCGATTTCTTATAGTCTACTAAGATGACATTCTGGTGTTTTTTCAATCTTTAGAAGAGCATCAAAACAATGTGTGCCAGGTGCTTCAGCGCCTCCTGGCTGTTTGTGAAGGTGGATAAGTGCGAGTTTCACTCATCATCGGCCTCCTACCTGGGTTACATCATTGAGGCGGGGCAGGTGAGAGCAGACCCCTGAAAGATCCATTTGGATCAAGCTCGCCCCTGAAGGAATGGAAACATTGGCTATAGGGGAGCATCTGTTCATTGTCTGGACCGACCATAAACGCTTGGCCTACATTTAGTCTTCCAAAAGACTCAATTCCCGGAGCGTCCCGATCTCAGGTACTGCAATGGGCTCATGATTATAAATTGTCCTGTCATCTTAGTGTAGATTGAACCCTCAAGCAGTTAAGATGGTGCTTCTGGTGGCAGAATATGAAGGGGTACATCCAAGAGTATGTGGCATCAAGTACCATCTGCACCCGGACAAAAACTCGTAATCAACCTCTGCCCTCTGAGGGCCCTTCCGATCCTTCCTCGTCCATGGTTCCACATAACGGTCGACTTTGTTTCCAGAATGCAATATTTATATAATCAATTATTGATTTGTTATTGTTATACACAGTTTATCATCCTAATTTAATACATTTTGATTGACTTTTTTTTAAATTACATTATTTTTTTATATATATTTCTTTTGTAATACTTTTAGCCTGAAAATAATATTCCTGGGGTGTCAGCTGGTACAATTAGTTTTTGTTACCTTGTCTGTACTATTTAAATCAGCTTTACAAGCACAGTGTATTTGAGAATGTAGGCCTACATAATACATATAATGTATAATCATAGTTAAAATGTACTTTACAAGAATAACTATTTCACTTTTTTTCCCACATTCAACTCTTTTACATTTTGTAACATTTTATTCTGTTTATAATTTTAAAAAAATTAATATCATTAATTTAATTTCTAACCTTGGTTTAATTACTCAATTACCGGTGTTCATGAAAATGTTAGCTTCATTCTGCATTTAGGTTCTGCTGATTCTTCTTTAAGTTCAATTTAAAGTAGTTCAGATTTGTTCTGCATATTTAAAGTTAAAATTCTGCCAATATCATGTTTCTTCTGCAAATTTTTGTTTAATTTTGCTATTTTCAGCTCTTTATGCACTTTTCAGCGCCACTAATTTCTTTCAAGTAAATTTCAACTTTCTTCTGAAAATCGTATACTAACCTTCTGCAATGGCTTCTGCTGTTCCAGCTGTAACACTGGTGAATTGAAGCTTAATGCAAGTCGCTTTGGATAAAAGCATCAGCTAAATGTAAAATGTTGTAACTAGTTTTATGTCCAACACCAGACTCGTCCAGGTCCACTCAGGATGAAGAACAAGAGGAAGAGACCCTGTTACAGACGCAACACACTTCATCCAGACCCAGAGACAATATACAGTCCACAGACTGAACAGAGAGATAGTGTTATGATTCATGAAGTATTTATTTGATTTATAGCATTTTGATGTTCTATTTCACATAATTATGTCAGGTACTACTGATTAGAACTGGATGAGCTTGTCACTTTTCATGCTGCAGAAGGAATGTACAACTTCTTAAGTCTACCTTTCTAAGTAGTCATGTTTTACTTTTTTATCTTCTCTTCCTGAATGAAAAGAGAAAAATAAGTGACATAAACTTTTCTTGCAATATTGTTTTATTATTAATTATTTCTGTAAAAGTTCTCCACTGTTGGTAGAATTCTAACATAGCATACCATTGTCCTTTGTTTGCCTGAAAGAAACTAAAATCAAATTTGGAATTTTGGACAAGACATTAGTACTGATCCCTGAGTTAGGCCAATGACTTATAAATATACAGTTTAAATATTAGAATATTAGAGTACAGGGCTGGAAAGAGGCCTTTCCTGAAGGGCTGGGTTAGAGTGAAGAACAACAATAGAACAATATTACATTTTTTAACAATCATTGCCTGGACAGCCAGACTGCTTTCTCATTGTATTACATACAGAGATACTAGTCTGGGATTGTGGGGTTTGAAAAGCATTTCAAGACAGGACCATGGGCAGAACTAATGTTCGCTGAGTAAACCAATCAGAGAAATCCCGGATGTGACATAAGGAAAGCAACCGTTCAATTCCAGCTGTCAACATTCCACAGCATATACCAGCATGGCTATCGGGAGAGAAGTTGCTGTAGTTTTAAAGACATGTCCAGGTCTTTAAGAATAGAAGCAAGTGCAATATCAAACAATCGCTCCAATGCTGCAGACATCTTGACTGTTTTGGTTGAAAAAAATTGTTGTTCTTAATATGATGCAAAAAATAAAATTCCGCTTCCCTCGCTACGTTTGGCCCAGAAAGAAAGAGTCTAAGCAGAATACAGAGCAGAATGGACAAACCCAGACCAATTTTGTCTGTGTATGCAACATGTAGTCACACATGTGCTGGACTAAATACATTAAGATGTACTGGGCCAAAGCAAAACTGAACTAGGACTAATATTTGACCAAAGCAAGACTGAACCTGGACTAATACTAAACCAAAGCTAGACTGAACCAGGACTAATAGTGGACCAAACAAGCCTCTCTCATGGAACGCCTTAAAAGGGCCTTGATAATAATGCAATCACACCAAACGCCATTTGTTTCCGGTCAGTAAATCCTTACATTTTTTTATGTGATTAGCCTCCACAGACACTCTCTTCTGTGTTCGCTTCTGAACACAGTTATCAACTTCAATAAAATGTCAATTAACTTTAGTCTACAACAGTCAAAATTGCTATACTGCTATATTATAATATTATATAATTAAAATATAGTAATAATAAAAGTACAGACACCAATCAATCACTTGAGAGAGAATGAAATAAAGCTGTCACAAACACCAGTATTATAATTTTATATGTGCTAATACACATACAATTGCAATCTGCATTTAAAACAATAATTAATTTACTTAATATTTTCTCTTTTAAGGATATCTTGCCACTGGATACTCCTTCCAAACCATTGCCAGCAAGGGGGACTCTGGCCAACTCAGCCTTCGGTCAGGCACTCCAAGGCGGCACTCTCCATCTGCCACCTGACCATCTTCTTCCCGGAGCTGACCACAGAGGACCCCAGCCACACGTCTTTGTGGCAGATGAGGCCTTTCTCCTCAGGAAAAACCTCATGAGGTCATTTCTCCGGCAAACTCTTCCCAAGGAGAGATGGGTCTTTAATTACCGTCTATCCAGAGCCAGGCTGATGGTTGAGGATGCCTTCGGGA
Source organism: Neodontobutis hainanensis (assembly GCA_024349245.1). Taxonomy (NCBI): domain Eukaryota; kingdom Metazoa; phylum Chordata; class Actinopteri; order Gobiiformes; family Odontobutidae; genus Neodontobutis; species Neodontobutis hainanensis. The sequence goes on along the minus strand of JALDNG010000173.1, from coordinate 2,173,164 downwards.
TCCTGTTCTCACGATGGAGGGTTTATTGCCGCCTTATAGAGGTCCACCCTGATGTTGCGGAGAGATGTGTGAAGACAACTTGCATCCTCCACAACTTCATGAGAGGATCTGTGGAGGCACCTGCTGCGAGGGGGATGATGCAAAGTGCATAGGACTCGCTGCCAAACTTCGGTCGGGTTGCAACCAACAACTCTGCCATAGAGGCCATCAAGATCAGAGAAGTAAGTATTAAGTATTGTAGTCTTAAAAAGTGAACAAATAAGATTGACATTATAAACAATTAAATCAGTCTGAAATATTTAAATTTATATTTGTAACAGATTTTTATGTTACAAATATAAAGCATGATTTGCATGTGCAAACTGACACTCCAAAACCATTGTGTAGAACATTTATTAATAAAACATTAATAAAATCTTAAACTGGAAGAGGGAAGAGAGAGGACCAAAGTGAAGGAGAGGTTCATTCCCTGCAGAGATTGCTGCCTCTTTTTAAAACTATTCTGTTGGCTCTAATTGTTCCAAATTATGCAGAACTGTGCTGCTTTCATAAATTAATTTATGTATTTGAAATTTGATGAATTCTTTTGTCTGATGTGGCCTACCTCTGCAGGGAAGGAACCAGACTCAAGGAGAAGAGCTTATTCACTGAGCGTGGAGGTGGCGCTGGAGCTACTGGTCGGGCCTGGAGTGCTTCCAGGAGCTGCCGCTCCACCTCCGAAGGCTCCCTGGGCCTTCTCGGAGCTCTTTTTCTTGGTGGCACTGAAACAAATGATTCAACACATTTTGTGAAAGCAGAAAAGGATTACCTCATTCACAAACTGTCATGCTATGAGACTATGAGTGCTTACTGTAAATATAATGTAAATGTGAACATGGTCATTATTGCCTGTACACACCTGTGGGTACAGCAGCAGATGTTGAAGGGCCAGCTGTGTCAGGGGAAGCAGGTCAATGAAACAATGTGCACCAACTATTGCCATAACCGGAGACTACTGGACATCGCTAGGCAACCATAATTACCTCAGCGTTACAGTGCATTATATTGATGAACAGCGGGAACTGCATTCACATGCTCTGACTGTAATGAAAACACAGAAATGGATAAATGCAGTTAATTTTGTCATTGTGTAACTACTCAACCTGCATCACTGAAAGTTGTTTTTTTTTATATATAAGATTTATATTGTTGTCCGGCCTGTTATAATGTTATGATCAAGGCTCTGGACATAACTATAACAAACTAAATAAAATATTAATGCACTGGTAGTGGCAAATATTTTTGGTTTTATATTTAATTTGATTAATGGTGAAGTTAAGATTTTACAAGAAATATTTTAACTGCTGCTAACTTTTAACTAATGTAAAAAGCACTTTATTTGTTGTGTTTGCAAACCAAATGTTATTGCACTTTTTTGAAAATATAGCAGTACTTTCAAAATAAAAGTATGCAATACACTACTTTTCAATTCATTATTGAATTGTGTGTGAAATGCGATTGTTTGATTAATTAATTAATCATTGCCCAGCACTAGTACTTAATTAAACACATAGTTTCTATAGCCTTGTTCCTGTTGTTGTTACTTCCTAAAATGTGTGACTGAACAACAGTCAAATTTAGCTTTGCTTCATTGATTCTGAGGGAAATTCATATTACCTAACGCTTTCTGTCACAGACAACTCTGTCTTCTAATCTCAAACTTACTTTAGTAAGTGTACGCTTTAAATTAACCTTTGATCAGTAATATTGTTCCACAAAATCCACGTCTTTGGGACAAAATTTGTTATCATCAACACGACCGTAACTCCTGTGACTTAGTAAGTATGTGTTTTGAACAAGCATCAATCTAGCCACCTACACTCTGTATTGTTATTGTGGCAGCTGCCCAAGGACGCCTGTTGACCTGACTCCAGTTGATCTGTCACAACGGACCCCCAACAGAGCTTTAAACTTTCCAAACCAGAATAATTAGAACAATATATTTTAATTCTCATAATCATTAACTTAAACACAATCAGGATACCTGATGGATACAGAATTAGTTTCCAACACTAAATGCAATGAGTTTGAACTGTTTTTCAACAACAAGGTTCAAGGCATTAAACATGCTACAGTCCAAAGAACATACAACAAAACTGCAGCTACCTCGGAGACACTTGGTTGGGTAACAACATTTTGCACACATTAATGACAGAACAATTGAAAAAACTGTCTCCAGCCTGAGTTCATTCACCTGCTGCCTCGATGTTCTACCCACTAGATTTCTAAAATCAGTACTAAGCAGTTTGTTACCACAACTCACTAATATAGTCAATAATTCCTTACAGTCTGGAACATTTCCAATGGCCTTAAAAACTGCTGTCATTAAGCCTCTCCTAAAGAAGAGCAGTCTTGATGCTACAGTGCTCAACAACTATCGGCCCATATCAAACCTGCCATTTTTAGGGAAAGTCATCGAAAAAGTTGTATATCAGCAACTTAATGACTTTCTATTACTTAACAACTGCTTTGATCCTTTTCAGTCAGGTTTTAGGCCCCATCACAAAGTCTATGTCTTAGTTCTGTTGGACTTGAGAACTGCGTTTGATACAGTGGACCATGGAATGCTGTCACAAAGATTAAAGGAATGGAAAGGTATCTTAAATGGTTTCAGTCCTATCTTGAAGACAGGAAGTACTTTGTTTCCGTTGGTAACTGTGTATCAGACCAAATGGCCCTGACATGTGGGGTTCCACAGGGCTCTATCTTGGGACCTCTGTTATTCAATCTTTACATGCTTCCTTTAGGCCAGTTAATACACAGCTATGGCGTATCCTACCATAATTATGCAGATGACACTCAGATTTACATTTCACTCACAGCAGGGGAAAATAGACCAATCCATTCACTGTGTCACTGCATCGAACAGATTGATGTGTGGATGAAAAATAATTTTTGTCAACTGAACAGAAACAAGACTGAACTAATCATCTTTGGACCACAGAATCAAAGAGAAAGTGTCAGCAGTCACCTCGAGTCTCTTTCTCTAAAATCTAAAAACCAGGTTAGAAATCTAGGGGTCATCATGGACTCAGAATTTCCACAGTCACATTAAGTCAGTTACATCATCTGCATTTTATCACCTTAAAAACATTTCCAGAGTCAAAGGGATAATGTATAAATAAATAAATCAGACTTAGAGAAACATATTCATGCTTTTATTGAATTAATTGATTAATCCCTTGAGATAAATAATCTCGTTTTCGAGTGGGTCATCTTGCTCACATTCATTCCCTAGGGACACTTTTGCCAATTAACCTGTACATGCATGTCTTTGGTTGGTGGGAGGAAGCCGGAGTACCCGGAGAGAATCCACAATAACACGTGGAGGACATGCAGACTCCTCACAGAAAGACCGGAGTTGGCCGAGAATGTTTAATTCGGCCGGGTTTTGAACTCACAACCTTCTTGCTGTGAGGCAGGAGTGCTAACCACTCTTTTCTTAATCTAAATCTTGTAAATTGTCTTTTATTCCTGTAAAGCACTTTGAGTTACCCAATGTATGAATTGTGCTATAGAAATAAAATTGCCTTGCCTTGCCATGAGTTTGTGGTTTGTATCCACAAAAACTAGTGAGTGAGGGCCCTTAACCGAATAGTCTCTTCTGGCAATACAGCCCTTGTGTGCCATTCTCTCCAAGATTCCTGCAGAATCAACTCTGCGCATAGATGATGAAACCTGCTCCCATGTGACACAATGTTCCAGTGCTTGCAGTTCCCCTTTCATCAGCCTGTATCCTATGTGGGTCAATCTCATTTTGACTGATTGCATAAGACTGTCCAACTCCTCATCTGTAAGCTGGCTGTATAACCCCTTCACCGACAGGCCATATTCATTTATCGGACAAAATATTGTCCTTCTTGAGACACCTAGGAGCTTGGCTATAAAAGGAATGAGGAGCTGCATGTGGATATCATTTAGTGTCACCGCAGAAACAGAATCAAGTGAGTGAGTGTTTTCGTCTTCTTTCAAGCAAACAAGTCTCAAAAGGTCTAACAATGCACAAACAACAGCATGTGGAAGTCCAGCTACATTTGATAAGCAATGTAAGAGCTCCATTTCATGTCGGAGAACTAGGTGTAAATAGGCAAAATCAAAAGGCTGCCGTTGCAGAACATTCTGTAGACTTCTCAACTTTCTCTCCATGTGTTTGAAGATACTTGTAATTAACAATATAAAATTAAGTTTAAGTTGCTTGAAGCCAGTTGAAATTATTCTGAGTTGAGGATTATGTTACATTCCCACATCGCGACTGCCATTTACTTGTGGCTTTATAACTGTTCAAGGCCGAGAAAGTTTAGTCAGACAACCTTAACAAGAAAAAATGGTGATGATGAAAATATTATCTAACTAAAAGATACACATTTGTTTCTCGCACCAGATATCTGCAGTAGACAGTTCACAGTGTCACCTGACCTGCAACAATCATGTTAGTTACATGACATGAACTTTGGTGATTTAAGTATATGGTCTGAACCAGTATACCAGTTAGCTAACCGAGATAAAGCTAAAGCCTGTCAAAATAAAAAAATAAACTGCATCAAATGTCTTTTTAAGACTCAACAATTGATAGTTTGCCATTTCTGTCTCTCCAACAGCATGGTTTTATTATAACCCCATGTTACAGCAGCATGCTGTACGTAAGGCAAGACAATAAACCGCTCAAAGTCATCACGACTCGCTTACTCTAGTCATACTGCACCGTCTGACTGGGCCAAGTGGCGGTCTCAGATTAGTGTGCCCCAAAACTGTAGCTACTGGGCCGGGGTACTCAACTTAATGTTTTGCTAGCCTTTAGCCATATGATAGCGTTGCACTGTTGAACTAGAGCAGTGTTTTTAAGCTTTTTTGAGCCAAGGTACATTTTTTCATTAAATTATAATAAAAAAAAGTCACATTAACAACCAAAAATGTTAAAAAATGTAATTCTGTAGTCTATATTAACAACAGACAATCATTCTTATCAAAGTGTCTTGAACAGGAATAAAAAAAAATTAAAAACACAAAGGAAAAAGTATTTTATGATCTTTTATATTTCTACCTTCTCAGTGTGAAACCTGGGCCTGTTTGGATGAAAACAGACAGGAATTAAAGAAAGACACAACTCAACAGCTCTTAGTCTCTCTCTGTTTTTAGTTTTCATTGCAGTCAGGCTTGAGAAGCTCAGCTCACACAGATATGTCGTGGAAAATGGGAGCAATATCAAAATAGCCTTGTTTGCCAGAATTGGGAACTCCTTGGCATCTGCCAACCATGTATCTAATCTCAACCATGGTATCAGCAAACCATAGCTTTAAACCACGATTTTGTCTCAGTTCAGTTAGTTCCTCCTGCTCCTGCAGAGTCATGTCCTTTCCAGCGACTCCCTAACCCAGTCAAGGCATTCAGTGAAGGCTGAAGAGAAATAAAAGGACATGTTCTCCTCAAGAGTTTTCTGTCTCACACAATTCAGCAGTGTTGACATATCCAGTAAATCCTAATTAAATATAGCTTTAGCTGTATTTCCTCAAGACTTTGCTCGAGGTCAAGACATCAACTGAAAATGAGAGGATTGGCATTGAAATTGTTGATATTGATATTGAAAAAAACAGACATTGATTGGCTTGTCATTGTCAACAACATTAACATTGAAAGAAAAAACATCAACCAAAATGTTAAAGATTGTAGTTTTGGTCGTTCTAAAAACATTTTAAATGCAACGTTTCAATGCCAATGTTTTTCAGTGCCAAAGTTTCACTAGCCCTGATCTGGTTCCATAAAGGTTAGTATATTTTATATCGGCATAAATCTACAAAACTAAACATCTGTCATTATGTTTAATTGCTTTAGAGAAATTAAACACACAGCATGGGTTGAAATATGATTCTAGTAAAAGTAGACATACTCCGTAAACATCATATGATGAAAACAAATTAGAGTTTTGTAAAACATAACTTTATTGAAGCAGAGATTAGTCTAAAGTAATTACAAATGCATCATGAGAGGATTAGATTTCATAAAACCCACAGGTCACTGTAAAGCAAAGAAACAATGTATTTTGTATTTATATATATTTTGTTGATACAGCTACAAATTTGTAAAAAATCATTTTGAATGTCAAAGTCAGTTTTACCACATTCTACTTGTTATTTTGCAACAACGAAGGCGTGCTGCAAGACAGTTGCTAGTGAGAAGACGAGCTCTGTGTGCCCTGGCCTACATCACAGCAGCAGCGGGGCTGAGTAGAAGACGACAGAGCAGGTAGGATAACGTCTCAATAAATCTCATGTCATTGCATTCTTCTTCTTCTCCGTTTGAGTCTGTCCAGGTTGACGTATCATAACAGCTACTAAAATACACCAGAATACAGGAAATTACAGCTTTTTTGGGCTGAGAACCCCCAGACCCGCCTTGTACATTATCATATACGTATCTGTATGTGTCCACCACAGTGTTTTGTATTAGTGTCTCTTGCCTCCTAACTTCACTCTTCCTTTCAAGTTCTAAACAAAAAAAAACTTCTAGTTACAGTAATGTGTTAGTAGAAGTTGTGGTGGTGGGGCCCAGTGTGAGTTCTTCTCATAGGACCCAAAATACCTGGCAGCGTCCCTTTAGTTAAGTATTCCGCAGCAGTCGTTTAAGTCAGAAGAGCATTCACTTTGTAATAAAAATCCACACAGGTGCATAATGCTGCATGGACCGGGTTTTCAGTAAAACACACTCACCAGCAGCTCATGATTAGGCAAACAAAAATAAAAAAATATAAAGTGAATTGGTTAGATTTTTTACAACTTTTACAAGCTTTATTTGATAATGAATGTGTGGATGGTGGATTTGTTTTACAAGAATAATAAGTGGGTCTCAATGTCACATTCAAAAGAATTTGAGGCATTAGTCAAGTCAAGTGAAGGTTTGTTAGACAAAAATACATTACTGGGTGAAATAATTGCCCCCAAAAAACAAAGCTGGCAAATTTCTTAAACCTGCCAAAAAAACCCTCTTAATCGTAGAACGTCAATGAAGTGCCACAACTCTCACACTGACTGTCATCACATCTAACTGTGCAGGTGTCAAGATGTAAGCATCTGGCAGCAGTCTTTGTCAAGCCTATAAAACACTTTCAATAACACATGTTAATAGAACAAAGATGTTCCAGTTTTGCAGGAAAAGCAGCAATAGTTCGTGAGGTTATTTGGTTAATGATGGCATGTGGATGTGTAGCCTGGAGCCAGAGACACACACTGACAATCTGTTACTAAATCCAGCTCTGACACTTTCTGTTCGACTCCCAAAGGAGACATTCTGCCAAAGAATACAGGTGTTATCACTTCATCATCAAATTCATTCTGTCAGAAAAAGGCACAGCTGGGATCCGATGGAAATAAAGTGCATGACAACAAAGATAAAGAAAACAAAGAAAAGACAAATTTTATAACCTCCAATAAAAAAAATCTAAATATATGTGCTGTGTCTGTCAGTTGTAAGAAAAAGATAGATATGGGGCCATACAAACTAGAAAGAGGCATGCAACAAGAAAAATACATATTTTATAGTTATAGAGTTATAGAGTTTGATTGATAAAACCATCTTACAAAGTTATTGAAAATAGATACATGAGAATGAACTTCAAAGTTCAGCGATGTGAAAAAGTGTGCTTTTGCTATGTGCTATGTGCTTTTACTCAAACCTTTGCTTTATTACACTTATATTTATAAAAGAACGAAGGTTGAAATTACTTAAATACAAGGAAATGCTTTGTGTAGTCTGTAAAATGAATTTGCACCATAATGAAAATGTTTTTTTTAGGACATGGCTCAATACATGGCTATTAAAGACTAATAATAATAGATTAGGTAGCATTCACAAAGCTTTAGACCTACCAAATACACAATGCAAAATGAAATTTATATAAAAAATGAAATGAGATCAAATGCTACAAAAAGCTTTTTTGGTTAGATGTATGAGTGTTACATTTGCTTAAATTGCTATTAGAAGAAATTATAATTGTTTACTGAAAACAAAATTCTTACAAAAACATACATTTATATTTGTGCTACATAATGAGGGACTTTGCCCCTGTCACATTTTCAAACCTGGACCTCCTTCAAAAAAGTTTGGACATCCCTGGTTTAAGCTGCTCAAATTAAATCACATCTATCTCAATTGTAATGCCTGAATAAGGGGCCTGAAATTGGTCTGAAGAGGGCCTCAGTCTGCTCTCTGAAAGGCAGGAAGATTGATTGAAAGAGAAAACATTGATAGTGTTAAGAGTTGTGTCATAAATAAATCAGTCCTCTTTACAACTGGCTGTAGACCCAGAGTAAGTGAGTGGCCAACTGCTGATGTACACTCGGTGAGAGCAGTTTGTTCAGCAAGCAAGAAGGAACATGGCTGTGAAGTGTTTATTAACCTATTACTATCTGTTGCTTTATCGGCTTTAAATGTAGACTTTACTGTGGACAGTACCAACACGTAATATAGACAGTTGTGCTAATCCTCTCAAACAAAAATCAGTACAACAGCTGCTGTCTCAGTCCCTAGACGAGGGAAGCTCAGCGTAGGGCTGGAGGGACCGTTTTCCCCAGAGCAAAAAGATAGACAGGCAGACACTTTATTCATTTCCATCAGGGAAAATTCAAGTGTCCAGCGGCATATATAGAAGAGCAGCAGATAGGCTGACAAGAGCGGGAATCCTTTAGCCAACCTGCAGCATGTTCACACTGCATTTTATGATTCACAAGACTCCTCCACATCTGTCCACCACAGCTCTGGGGAGGCGCGGACAGCACAGAGGGTGGGGCACATTCATCTATCCCGAATGAAGCAGACAGTGACTAATTAAGTGCTGCAGGACAGACCAGACTGTGGCTCTATGGGACCGAGATGGCATCAATTGCCCCAGGCCCATGGCGCTCTTCACAGCCACAGAGTACTGTAGCTGTTGGAGCCAGTAGGTTAACGGTAGGTACATATGCCAATATTAAACATCCAGTTGTATTAAAATTTTCTAACCCTGAATTTTCCGTGGTTGCATCTGTAAGCCTGTACAGTCAATTAAGTGAGAAGTGGTCGGAAACAAAACTCCTGCGCTGTTTCAGCGGACGAGATGAAATTTTTGTTCTGGTTTACCTAATTCTGACTTCCTATTTTGCTAAAAGTAAACTAAACTAAGCAGTGCTAGCAGCAAAGTAGAAAATGTATCCTGTGAACACAAGTAACAGACAGGCCTCCAGCGCACTCAAAACACCAACACACCGCGCAAGACCAAGAAAAGAAAGATTTTATTCAGTTCCACTAAAAAGACAAAATTGGAGCCCGACCAGCGAGATGAGAGTCAAATCAGAGAGCTGAGATTTGCTTTGGGGATAAAAACAGACTCTGAGCTGGCTTTCCTTCCATTGAAAAGGTAAGACTTTATTACAGACCATGTATAATATATTGTGGTGTTTTGTTTTCAGTTTTCCAAAGCTAAATAATGTTTGCATGCTTGTAGCCCGGGATGAGAACCGCTAACAGAATGTCTCATAAGTTACTGTCTTACCTTCAGACAAATGTTTTATGAGCCTGACTTCCAAGACTGATGAGTTTGAGACATTTTCTGTTTTGGTCTTTCAAATTTCTTTTTCAAATGTCTTTACAAAGCAGCATTTTGGAGTTAGACTTCATCAGGGACTATTTTCTCCAAGACTTATGTTGGCTCATTTGCTAAATAACCTTCACCAGAGATAACACAAGCCATGACAACTTTATAAATATTTCCAGGATGTAATATAGGATGTAATTGTTATTATTGTTGGCCTCGTTATAGTCAAGTCATGTCAGTTTACTGTGGTCTGTTTATTGGAATAAAAAAATCCCATCTACTAATCTCTCAGTTGTGAATGAAGTTAACTTTTGTCCCGTTGACTCTAAATTCAATGTATTGTAGGATCTGTGGCGAGAAGAGCAGGAATAGAATTTCTGGATGTGGGAAGCTCTGACGTCATAAACCATGTACCCGAGTGTGCATTTTTCCTTCTCCCCTCCAGTTTATGAAGCTAGGACCCTTCTAGCTGCGCTGGACTATATTCCCCATAACCACTGACCACTGCGGGTCAAGTTTTGTAAGTCATTTTTTATTTTTTTTTTTCAGTTTTTTGTAGCCTGAAAAATTATGCTCTTGTTGTTGATGACATGTAATATTAAATGTATTGTTCTGCAGACAAAGAAGTCAAAGCTCTACTGTGTCTACAAACTATAGCTACATCCCTAGAGGCGCAGTGCCTCAGTGGTAGAGTGGTTGTCCCTCAACTGGAAGGTTGTTGGTTCAATTCCCGCTCTGCCCAAAGGTGAGAGCCAGTGGTGTTCCAGCTAAAAACACTGGTGAATTGAAGCTTAATGTAAGTCGCTTTGGACAGAAGCCTCAGCTAAATAAATGAATGTTAATTTAAATCTCTCGGCTGCAGAGCAGAAATTTGGGAAATTGTGTAAAGTCTCCAGGGACTCCCAAGAGAACACATGACCCTATGACAGGTATTTATTTTCTAGTTCTGTTTGGATGACTCTGCAGTTCAGGCAGATGCACCACACTGGCTGAGTCCTGTTTGGTTCCGCTGATCATGGTGTGGTTTTGTCTGTTCTCCATCACATCCAGAAAAAACCCTGGCAGATAAGTTCCAACCATCTTGAGAACTTCATCCTTCTCCTCCTGTAATTGTGCCTGAAAATGGAACAACATGCATTGAATAGATTCCAGAGGTTTATTTGGGTGTGTGATCATTTCTGTAGATATATGACCGACCTGCCTCTGTTGTCCTGCAGCAGCTGAGCCCCCCTCAGTCTGTCCTCCTCACTGACATCTCCAGCGCCTGCTCTCCTCCTTCAGTCACTGTCAGAGCTCTCCTCCACAGGAGCTTAAAACTCTCCTGAGCTGGAATCCTGAGAAGAAAACATTTTAAATAAATTACACATCATCATATTAAGCTAAACTTCACGTTGGAGGTATTATAAATGACACTAACTAAAATAAACAAAGATAAGCTGAAATGATACAGCTAGGTTACATTGATCTTGTCTCAAAACTAATTCAGTTCAGTTATGGTTCATAGAAACAAGTAAAACTCCTGCACAATAAATAAGAGGTTAGTGAGTTTTTTTTTTTTTTTTTTACTGTAGAGCTTGTGACTGATGTGCTACACAAGGTGGTTTAGGATCAGTGCAGATGTTTAGACATTAGTTGACCATATAAAAACTGTGTTCCAACAGTGTTAATAGTAACATGTACAGTATCCTGTCAATATGAGTTCACTAACTTTAGCTGTTATCCTGTTGAGACGGCAGCCTCAGTGAAAGCTACAAAGAGTTGTTGTTGTTGTTGCTCAGCTAACAGCTATTTTAGGCAATTATTACATGCAGTCCATAATATAATAATCTCATACAAAGTTAGCTCTAACTGCCGTATTGTGTTGATTAACGTTTTATAAACCATGCTATTGTCAAACATTACTTGCACTCTTCTCTCCATTGTAAGAGTTACTCTTTACTGCTGTGTCAGCACTCGAGAGTCAAATATAATTTACTCTCCACCCCATCAGTCATCTACCTTGATGTTGGCTGTGGCCCAGTCCATTATTGCACACTCAGAGTGGACACTGGACACTGCCAATATAAATGTTTTTTTTTGTGTGTGAATATGTTTGTGTAATTATATGTATTTTTTCAACTGTCCTGGACACATTCTTGCACGGCCTGTCCGTCCTGGAAGTGGATCCCTCCTTCTGTGGTTCTCCCTGAGGTTTCTCTTTTTTCCCGGCTGGGTTTTTTTGGAGTTTTTCCTCACCCTGATGGAGGGTCTAAGGACAGGGGATGTTGTCTAGTGCAGTCTGTTAAGCCCTTTGAGGCGGCTGTGGTTGTGATATTGGGCTATACAAAAATAAATGTCTTTCCTTGTCTCAATTACAATAACAATCAATAAAACAATAAACTTACAGAGCAACTTTTCTTACCTGCAGGCTTCTCTGTAAACATTATGCCTGTAAAAATCAATGACATGTGGAGCGGTAGATTCTTCTTCGGTTGTTGTTTGTTTGTTCTCGAACAAGTGTGCGTACAGTGAACATGAACAACACTGGATGCTGTACCGCTTTAACGCCAGAGGTGGGACACTAGTGCAGAAACTCTGAATTTTCCGTAATGCCCCTTTAATATCAAATCAAGAAATGTCTGTTTTTTTGTTTTCCAATTTACATTTTTAATACAAAAACAAAAATGGGTTCATTTCTGGATTTCCCATTTCGTTGTTTCTCAATGGTAATTAGGAAACAGCTCGTTTTCTGATTTTCATCAAGATAATCGCAGGGAAAGCATTTATAGACATAATACTGATACACCCGGGTGTTAGTTTCTTCTGTGCCACAAGAAGTCTGGAATACTACAATGTACAATCTGCGTAAAACAGACCTCACTCATTTGTCTGCTGTCTTTAGTTCTGAATACTGCCACACTGCTTTTAACCTAAACATGCAAATATTTAAAGTCTTTTACATTTTGGGATGGTCTTGGTTTGTCGTATCTGTCTGACCTGTTTCATCCTTTCGTCTCATTGCATGATCTCAGCTCATTAGTTGCAGTAATTTGTCCAAACCAAAAACCAAACACAAATCTTTGATTTGACCATGGAAACCTGCTAGGCACAGGAAACATGGTTTCGATTCCTGCTCTCCCTACAGTTCATACTGTTGTGTCCTTGTGCAAGATACTTAACCCACTTTGCCTCCAGTGGTGTTCCAGCTGTAACACTGGTGCCAGGTAAAAAAAGCACTATATTAAAGCAATGCCATTTGTGTCTTCGTAGCTCACACATCCCCAAAACATCTGATCCACCTCCATGTTTCACAATAGGAATGGTGTACCTTTCATAATAGGCCTTGAAGACAATTGTAATGTTTATGGTTGTGGACAACAAGTAAAATTTTGGTCTCACTCCAAATGCTCTAGAAGTTTTGAGGCTTGTCTCTGAGATGTTTGGCATATTATAAGCGGAATGCTTTGTGGCATGTGTGTAGTAATGGCTTTTTCGACCATGCAGCACAATTTTCTTTAAGTGCCTCTTTATTGTGCACCTTTAATAAGCCACACCACTTTTTTTTTTCAGAAAGTCCTGTATTTCAGCTGAAGTTATTTGTGGGTATTTCTTTGCACTACAAACAATTTTCCTGGCAGTTATGGCTGACATTTTTGTTTGTCTACCTGGCCTTTTTAATGTCCACTTCTTTAATTAGAGTTTGAACACTGCTGATTGGCATTCTCATTTCCTTGAATATCTTTTTATATCCCTTTCCTGTTTAATACAGTTCAATTACCTTTTCACACAGATTTTTTGACATTTTTCTCTTCGCATGACTGAAAATACAGAAACGTCAGTGCAGCACTGGATGAGAGATGCAAGGGTCTGTCAGGAGCCCAGAAACTCACTGACCTTTTACACACACTGATTACAGGCAAACAGATCATAGGTGAGGATTGTTACCTTTAGTAGCCATTCAAATCTGTTTGTGTCACTTGTGTGCATGTTATTAGACCAAAATCCCCAAATCACTTTTGATCAAGGCCATTTGGCTAGTTTCTGTTGTCATGGTTTAAGAGATAAACACTTATTTGACAATAAATGGCTTCACCCAACCACTATGAGTGAAAGAAAGGTTTTTGTGTTATCATTCATATTCTCTGAAAAATGTCCAAAAAGAAATCACAAATTCTGCCAGGGTATGTAAACTTAAAAGCTCAACTGTAAACTTATAAGCTCATCTGTATACACAATAAAAACAATACATTTAAAATGCATATCATAAAAACTGGAATGAAATTGCTTAATTGTGTACTTTTTCAAAGTAGGAATGTGACCCGGCTGCACTGCCAAAAGCAAAATAAATGTTATGTGATTTCTGGCATAGCGATTAATAACCTGATTGAAGTTTGAAGTGGTGCCATGTAGAGAGACCATCTCATGCGGACTGAAAAGATGTGTTGGCAAGGCTTGACACTTAAAATGCATGGCCCCCACATTCTTCTAAAGCCAGCGTTTAGTATAAGAACTTATATTGAACTTAATTCCGAAAGAAACACTGTGCCATAGATATGGATTTGTGTTTCCGTTCTCATCATTTATAGTACAAACACAGTGCAGGTAGATTTCTCCTGTGTGTATTCACTTGGAAATGGAAATGAAATGGGATAAGGCATAGGCCTTTATTTATTAAAATATCAAGCAGGGGGTATTACCTCTGTGGCATATTACTCTCCCCCCAGAGATGCCCCCCCCCTCTACCCTCCTGTGGACGGGCAGCATTATTAAATGTGTGCCGACAGCAGAGGTTACCTTGAGCAGGCCGCTGGACCCGAGGCTGTATGTCTTCATTTGGCCCTATAGTGCATTCCGAAAAGTATTTACAGCGCTTCACTTTTTCCACATTTTGTTATGTAAAGCCTTATTCCAAAATAGATTTATGGATTGGGTCGTTGTCCTGTTGGAAGATGAATCTTCGCCCCAATGTGAAGTCCAGAGTGTTCTGGAGCAGGTTTCCATCAAGGATATCTCTGTACATTGCTATATTCATCTTTCCGTTGATCTTGACTAGTCTCCCAGGTCCTGCCACTAAAAAACATCCCCACAGCATGCCTCATTGTAGGGCTGGTATTGGCCTGGTGATTGCCCAGTTTGGCTGGGTGGCCAGCTCTAGGAAGACTGTTGGTGGTTCCAAACTTTTTCAATTTACAGATGATGGAGGCCACTGTGCTTATAGGAACCTCTAATGCTGTAGAAATGTTTCTGTACCCTTCCTCAGATTTGTGCCCTCAATACAATCATGTCTTGGAGGTCTACAGACAAATCCTTGGACTTGATGGCTTGGTTTGTGCTCTGACCTGCACTGTTGTGTGACCTTTATATAGACAGGTGTGTGCCTTTTCAAATCATGTCCAATAAACTGAATTTACCACAGTCAAGTTGTAGAAGCATCTCAAGGATGATTGGTGCAAAAAGGATGTACCTGATCTCAATTTTGAGTGTCATGGAAAAGGCTCATATATTTAGGAAGGCTGCGCTGAGGAATGGTTTGGGCAGTGGTAGAGGTGAGCTGTGAAGTTACCAGTGTTGTAATTAGTCCAGACCTCTGTGAACACCTATTAATCACCACTGTATTTGGGTCACTGCAAACAGCCATTATATAACAGATTAGTATAACAGAAGGGAAGAGAATGAAAGTGTCTTCAGTGGCTTCAACGTTCAGCGGAAGATCAATGCACATATGATTGGCAACAGAAAAAACATGTAGTATTTTGTGTCAATCATTTACTAATAACCAATTTCCCCAAAATGCAACTTCCATCCAACAATATTTTCTCCATTGCTCACCCTTTAAAAAGACCCAAACAAAAACAAGCTGTGATCCATTTCTCTGTTTCATTTTAGTATGTTATTTGTTTTTTATTGACAGTTGAAATATGTTTTAATGTTCAGAGTTTTTAAAGTCCTAAGGCCTATTCAAATCTATGCCTGTATTTAGTCAACTACACAACGTCTGGGAAAATGTAGTTTGAATTGCTAGCTTAAGCTAATGGAATACAACAACCAATTAATGCTCTAAAATTGTTCAAATGGAAGGATCAATTGACCGGATCTGATTCTAGAGAGTTCTTTTTGCAAGACATCACCAAAGACAATTCACTTCTTTAAAAAATGCATTACACCAAAATGAAGTTCAGAACTTACCGTTAACTTAAGCTTGACAGTTTCGGCAAAAAAGCACTTCCTGTGTAGTCTTGACATTGGTGTCATCCAAGGCCTTCATAAGTGATTCATAGAAACACACAATGTGGTCCCGTTAGTAGATGCTTTTCCCGGAACTGGCACATTGGTAACTCAGTGTTAGGCTGTTCTAAAAGCCTTTCAGTAAAATTTACTGAAGCATCAAGCAGATATCAAGCCTTGGCTACATTGGTCTGATTGCCTTGCACTCTGAAAATGTGCCATAAACCAAAACAAATCCAAAACATTAAAACGTTGATGTGGATTGCTTTTTTGCTTGTCCACAGTAAACTATACATAACTAAATAGATTAACCTAGGTGGGATAACCTTGCATTAGCTGCAGGCACACTTTGTTCTCAGCACTTAGAAAAGATCTATAGCCTCCAGTCTCTGTTTCTGATGAGAACCGAGCAGATAAAAGAGGAACAGGAGCAGAAGTCAGTCAAATGAAGGGTTATTACAGTTAAATACAGGCTGACACTCTGTCGACTAATCCTCAGGGCGGCCATTATGGAGGAAACTAATAGGCACATCAGTAATCAAAGCGAAATTCATTGTTTTACCTGAGCCCTAAAAGCCCCTCTGTAGAGCACTAAAGCATTCGCTGGAGGAGGTGCAGTGGACCAATATTTTGTCTAAAATACAGGGAAGATAATTGTTGCCGAAGTTCATAAATTGGACTAATCACTTAAAAGCTGCAAAGTGTAAGATTTAGTATGTTCTTGAGTGTTTTTTTTTTTAAAAGACTAGTATTTAAGGTGCATTAAGTGTACATAACGATGCTTACTGCCCTCAGCCGTACAATGCAATGACTTATTGATATGGGTTTTCTGGCAAGTTCTGATTTATCATGTGGCCAAACTCCTTAAGAGCTTTTTATAAATTGATGTATCTATTTTTTTACCTACAATTATACGGCATTAATTATGATTAAATACATTTATGACATACTGAAATAACACTTTTTTGCAAATGAACATGGAATGTTTCGGCTTCATGTCACTTAATCCCAAGTTACTTTTCCAGGACATAAACTTGTACTGACCTACATTCACCAGTGCCCCTTTAGCAAAGCCCACAGATGTGCCTAGCACTATTGGCAGTAGAGTATGCAACAGTGCTGTTGGAGTACTGCGACGGAAAAAGTCACCGAGCCGACTTCAGAATGATCCTGACATTATGCTGCAGTGCATTTACATCACTTGCAGCCACAGTTGGGGCAGTGAAAGTAAAGGGTTTCTGCTTCTGAGATTATGTTTAAATGTGACAACCCAAATGTTTGCGCCAGAGATGACGAAAGATAAGGTTAACTGTATGCATTATTTTTTCTGATTGGAGAAAAACTTTTAAATCTGTGTAAACCTAAAAGCATATTGTAATAGGAATGATCAACTCTTAAGATCAAGTCATCTAAGCTTTATTATAAAGCATGTCAATAGTGAGTGAGAATGTTCAGTGAGTACCAACAAACTTTGACCAATCATGTGGTCGCTTACAATGGGCTTTTGGCAATTTATTCACACAGTTATTCACAAGGTGGAGATAATTACAGAAGGATAAGTTCCTCTGAACACTGAGCCAGTGTTTTACCATTTTTTCTTGCTTAGATTTTTCTAAATAGAAAATCTTGATGAACGTCATTCTATGGCAGGGGTGGGCAAATATTTTTTCCCCAAGGGGCACATTAGAACGTGGGAATCTTGTGGAGGATCGGGCCAACACAGTAAACTCACTTATGCTCAACAAAACACATTTCTTAAGCGATCACTGCCGCTGTTGAACTGTAGGCAAAACCATTTGTGCAATAAACACTATGTTCTACAAATGAAGAGTTCATTTGCAAAAGTAAATAACCCTGTTTTTGTCACAAACATATTTTTTTTCTATTATTTGCTAAAGGTGATATTAGTCAAACCAAACTTGAGTGGTTGTGACCAATTAGGACTACTAAAATGGATTTTGGGTTTTGAAAACTGCACTATGCAAAGAAAATTATAAGCCTCAGTTGACTGATTTTCAAAATGGCTTTTATCTGTTTTTGCAAATGAACTCTTCAAATATAAGCAAAAATATATGCAGTGTTTAATTATTAGTGAATTATTAGAAAATGCTTGGTGGGCTAGATTAAACAGCCCAACGTGCTGCATGTGGCCTTTGTTTGCCCACCACTGTTCTATGGGAACAGAGTCAACAGCCTGAGCTCATTTAGTAAAACAGCAATCACACCTAATTAAATCCTGGTCTTGGTTGGGCAAGTGGTCTTGTCCAGGCCTATAGTTCCAGGACATGACCCTGGTTGTAATCTGGTTTTGGTCCGGATCTTGGTTCAGGTATTGGTCCTAGTGTACTATTGGTCTGGTCCTGGTCTTGATCTAGCCTTGGTATTGTCCTGGTCCTGGTCCTGGTCTCGGTCTGGTCTTGGTCTTGGTCTTGGTCTTGGTCTCGGTCTGGTCGTGGTCTTGGTCTGGCCCTGGTATGGTATTGGTCTTGGTGAGATTTGTTTGTGACCTGTACAAAAAAGTTTGTTCATCCTTTTTTGTAGCAGTTGTATATAAATTTATATATTACATTTATGTTAGATTTATTTATGTTTTTGGAATACGTTAGGTCAAGATGTTTAAAGTGTTGGCTGTTAGCATAGGAAGTTTAATCTTTGCTAAAACATGTTGGGTTTGTGTTCATCCATTTATCATTTCACAGTCAGCTGAGCATGAATAAGGTTTGCGAGGGTCTTGTTGTAGGACAACTACAGAAGCCCCACAGCTGCACAACTCTGCACAGTCAGAAAAAAGCAAGGCTATTTTTATCTCATGTTCACATATTTTATAAAGGAAGCTTTATCTTCTCCCAAGAATAGAGCTGTGAAGGACATTCATTTAAGCTTGCTCCGGTTGAGACTGGGCCTGTGCCAACTTAGTCTGTATCTACTAGAAAAGGTTAAAACAAAGGCATTTGGTCTTAGTTGTGAAGATGTTTCATCTCTTGTCCAAGAGACTTCTTCAATTATCTCAAAACACTGACACTACCCACAGATTGTGAGAATATTTCTTGGGTTTCAATACATTGCACTAAAACTCAAACCACTTCATAAACCGCTTCACTCAGCGAGGCTTCGAACGTCAACAGTGACGTCACTCACAGTAAACAACACAAGTCTCAATACACGCTTCACTAAATACCTCCTGGATTACTCAACATCTGCTTTCTAGTCTCGGCACAGTACGTCCCCTCACTAGTGGTATCCAACCTACTCCCAAGTCCCGTTCCAGTCCAGCACTCCACTGTTTCCAGTTTGCCAGTCCTGTTCCTGCCAGCACAGCACCTCACACTCTCTTGCTCCCATCAGCCAAAACTCTCTGTGCTGTGCGTTTTAGTATCACAAAGCTGGTTCACAATCTATCGAGGTAGATCTCAGTGATGCGGCTGACTGGAGCATGACATACAGTAACATAAACTGATACATTTATCCAGCACATTTTAAAAACACAGTTCCACAGTTTAGGATTGACCAGAGAGAAGGCTCGGTCCATTCTGGTTTTAAATCTCATCCTAGGAAGCATGAGCTGTAGCTGAGCGTCGGAAGTCAGTGATCTCGCTGGAGTGTAAATTTTGTATGAGGTCTGAAATCTACTGTGTGGCCAGTCCACTCGATTCCAACAATTAAAAGACAAACAATAAAATCTCAAAATAAATTCTAAAACAAACAGGATATCAAGACACAACTTGTATGTTAATGCACATGCATGGCATTTTACACAGATCCACTGATTAATAGATTGATGTTGTTGCTAAATTTAAACAGTAGACTCTTGACTTATGTTGTCTGCTTCTGCTTGATAAGTATGTTATGTATGTTCTGTGTATGGTGCCAGTCTCTGTGTGAGTTCAGTATAGGTTCAGTTTGTTCTTTATAAACTCTCAGACCTGACGATGTGATTGTTAATTTAGACTCACAACTCCACAGAAAACCCCACGATTAACCAAGACTTCACCAAGTCTTTTCCAGCTCTTCTCTGAGCCCTTGGTATTTCTCTAGTTTCTCATGTTCCTTTTTCCTGATGTTGCAATCACTTGGTATTACCACATCAACCACAACGGCTTTCCTCTGCTGTTTGTCCATCACCACAATGTCTGGTTGGTTCTGTCAGTCTGAATCTGGAAGTCCCACAGGATCTTGGCTCGGTCTTGCCTAAGGATCCACACTGGATAGCGCCCCGAGGGGGATTCGAACCTGGGTCCCCCGTGTGAAAAGTCCTGTCTTTACCAGCTAGCAGCCTCTCCCATCGGCACTTGTCATTGAATCATTGATCATTGATTATCAGAATCAGACTCACTAACAGGTAGGCTGTCCAAATCGTCCACTGAACATCAGAATAACAGGGAAATTCAACCACCATACATAAGTCTAATATAAAACCACTACTAAATTCCTCTATAAAAAGATGGGACAGTCTTGAGGGATAGTGCTCATTAGAGGAGTCACAAACTCGGGGTCCAATTTTATAGACAAAGCTTTTATAGGGTTAGATCGGACTTTAACCAACCGACTTGCAATTGGGTCTGGCATCCGCCTACAGTGATCTGTCAGCCGCAGAAGTCATTAATGTGTAGAAGCGAGAACTGTTTTAGAGTCTCATAAAAATAGAAAATAGCAGGGAGTCAGTACTCACAGAAGGGACAACCACCGAAAATTGTAACTGAGCGCTTGACCATTAGTGACCCTCGCAACAGGTGTAGCCATTAACTGTAAAACAATTGGGTTTACTCTTTTTAAATCATAATGGCAACAGAAACGACCCAAATGACTCTGATCAGTTCTTTTTATTATGTTTTGCAATGACAGCTTGAAGTATTTTGTTGTAGTTGTGGATGAGGCTCTTTATTTTCACAGATGGTAAATCTGCTCATTCTTCTTGGAAAAAAGCCTCCATTTCCTCTAAATTTGTTGGTTGTCTTGCAGCCTATGAGCTGATGAGTGCAAATTTTCCTCCAGTATTTTATGATAACCCATCCATCCATTCATCTTCTACCGCTTATCCGGGGCCGGGTCGCTGAGGCAGCAGTCTAAGCAGAGATGCCCAGACTTCAGACTCCCCAGACACTTCCTCCAGCTCTTTCGGGGGGATACCGAGGCGTTCCCAGGCCAGCTGAGAGACAGTGCCTCCAGCGTGTCCTAGGTCTTCCCTGGGGTCTCCTCCCGGTGGGATATGCCCGGAACACCTCCCTAGGGAGGCGTCCAGGAGGCATCTGAAACAGATGCCAGAGCCATCTCAGCTGGCTCCTCTCGATGTGGAGGAGCAGCGGCTCTACTTTGAGCTCCTCCCGAGTGACCGAGCTTCTCACCTTATCTCTAAGAGAGCGCCCCGCCACTCTGCGGAAAAAGCTCATTTCGCCCGCTTGTATCCGGGATCTTGTTCTTTCGGTCATGACCCAAAGCTCATGACCATAGGTGAGAGTAGGAACGTAGATCGACTGGTAAATCGAGAGCTTTGCCTTACAGCTCAGCTCCTTCTTCACCACGACAGACCGGTACATCGACCGCATTACTGCAGAAGCTGCACCGATCTGTCTGTCAATCTCACGCTCCTTCCTTCCCTCACTCGTGAACAAGACCCCGAGATACTTAAACTCCTCCACTTGAGGCAGGAGCTCTCCACCAACCTGAAGGGGACAAGCCACCTTTTTCCAACTGAGAACCATGGTCTCAGACTTGGAGGTGCTGATCCTCATCCCAGCCGCTTCACACTCGGCTGCAAATCGTCCCAGTGCACACTGAAGGTCCTGGCTTGATGGAGCCAGCAGGACAACATCATCTGCAAAAAGCAGATTCCCACCTCCACTGTAAACAGTGTTGGCAGGGCACTGCTTCCCCCTCCTGAGGCGCCGGACGGTTTGCCAGAATTTCTTCGAGGCCGACCAATAGTCTTTTTCCATGGCCTCACTGAACTCCTCCCAGACCTGAGTTTTAGCCTCCACGACCACCCGGGCTGCAGTCCGCTTGGCCTGCCAGTACCTATCCGCTGCCTCAGGAGTCCCACAAGCCAACCAGGCTCGGTAGGTCTCCTACTTCAGCTTGACGGGGTCCCTTATTTCCGGTGTCCACCACCGGGTTCGGGGGTTGCCGCCACGACAGGCACTGGAGACTTTACGGCCAGAGCTTCGAGTGGCCGCATCAACAATGGAGGTGGAGAACATGGTCCACTCGGACTCAATGTCTCCAACCTCCCTCGGGGTCTGGTCAAAGCTCTGCCGGAGGTGGGAGTTAAAGATCTTTCTGACAGGGGGCTTTGCCAAACGTTCTCAACAGACCCTCACAGTACGTTTGGGCCTGCCAAGTCTGTCCAGCTTTCTCCCCCGCCATCGGATCCAACTCACCACCAGGTGGTGATCAGTTGACACCAGGTGGTGATCAGTTGACAGCTCCGCCCCTCTCTTCACCCGATTGTCCAAGACATACGGCCAGAGGTCAGATGAAACAAATACAAAGTCGGTCATCGATCTCCGGCCTAGGGTGTCCTGGTGCCACGTGCAGTGATGGACTAATGCTTGAACATGGTGTTTGTTATGAACAAACTGTTGCTAGCACAGAAGTCCAATAACAGAACATCGCTCGGGTTCAGTTCCGGGGGGCCGTTACTCCCAATCACGCCCCTCCAGGTGTCACTGTCACTGCCCACGTGAGCGTTGAAGTCCCCCTGTAGAACGACGGAGTCCCCGATATGAGCACTTTCCAGCACCCCTACCAGAGACTCCAAGAAGGCCGGGTACTCTGCACTGCCATTTGTCCCGTAAGCACAAACAACAGTGAGAGACCTATCCCCGACCCGAAGGCGCAGGGAAGCGACCCTCTCGTTCACCGGGGTGAACTCCAACACATGGCAGCTGAGCTGGGGGGCTATAAGCAAACCCACACCAGCCCGCCGCCTCTCACCGCAGGCAACTCCAGAGTAGTGGAGAGTCCAGCCTCTCGAGGATTTGGGTTCCAGAGCCCAAGCTGTGCGTGGAGGTGAGCCCGACTATCTCTAGTCGGTATCTCTCAACCTCCCGCACAAGCTCAGGCTCCTTCCCCGCCAGCGAGGTGACATTCCATGTCCCTAGCGCCAGATTCTGTGTCCGGGGATTGGGTCGTCGAGGCCTCCACCTTTTGCCACCCAATCCTCTTTGCACCGGCCCCTTACGGTTCCTCCCGCAGGTGATCGCTCCTTCGGGCTGAGCCCGGCCGGGGCCCATGGGGAAAGACCCGGCCACCAGACGCTCGCATGCGAGCCCCAACCCCGGGCCTGGCTCCAGGGTGGGGCCCCGGTTGCGCCATACCGGGCGACATCACGGTCCTTGGTGTGAACTTCTCCATAAGGGGTTTTTAACCGCTTTTTGTCTGGCCCGTCACCTAGGACCTGTTTGTCTTGGGAGACCCTACCAGGGGCATAAAGCCCCCGACAACATAGCTCCTATCTTTTATGATAACATGCTGCATTAATCTTTTTCTGTGCCATTGTAGCTCATACAAGTTCTCACTCCATGTTTTACAGTAGGAATGTTGAACCGTTTATCATAGGTCATAGAGACTCCTTTCCAAATTTAATTTTTGTGGTTGTTGCCAAAAATTTAAATTTTGGTCTCATCACTCCAAATGACTTTGTTCCAGAAGTTTTGAGGCTTGTCTCTGTGCTGTTTGACATATTGTAAGCGGCAGGCTTTGTGGCATTTGTGTAGTAATGGCTTTCTTGACCATGCAGCCCATTTATCTTGGGCCTTCTTAGTGTACACTCACCTAAAGAATTATTAAGAACACCATACTAATACTGTGTTTGACCCCCTTTCGCCTTCAGAACTGCCTTAATTCTACGTGGCATTGATTCAACAAGGTGCTGAAAGCATTCTTTAGAAATGTTGGCCCATATTGAGAGGATAGCATCTTGCAGTTGATGGAGATTTGTGGGATGCTATCCAGGGCACGAAGCTCCCGTTTCACCACATCCCAAAGATGCTCTATTGGGTTGAGATCTGGTGACTGTGGGGGCCCTTTTAGTTCAGTGAACTCATTGTCATTCAGTGAACTCATTGTTCAAGAAACAAATTTGAAATGATTCGAGCTATGTGACATGGGGCATTATCCTGCTGGAAGTAGCCAGCAGAGGATGAGACATGGTGGTCATAAAGGGGTGGACATAGTCAGAAACAATGCTCAGGTAGGCCGTGGCATTTAAACAACATTTTTACGCCATTCTTTGTAAACCCTAGAAATGGTTGTGCATGAAAATCCCAGTAACTGAGCAGATTGTGAAATACTCAGACCGGCCCGTCTGTCTCCAACAACCATGCCACGCTTAAAATTGCTTAAATCACCTTTCTTTCCCATCCTGAAATTCAGTTTGGAGTTCAGGAAATTGTCTTGACCAGGACCACACCCCTAAATGCACTGAAGCAACTGCCATGTGATTGGTTGATTATGTTCTTGAATTAATGAGAAATTGAACAGGTGTTCCTAATAATCCTTTAGGTGAGTGTAAAACAGTGTGCTTAAAACAGCCACACCAACTTTTTTTCAGAGAGTCCTGTATTTCAGCTGAAGTTATTTGTGTTTTTTTCTTTGCATCCCAAACATTTTTCCTGGCAGTTGTGGCTTACATTTTGTTGGCCCACCTGACCTTTTCATTTTCCACTTTTTTTGTCATGGCCAATGGCCCAGAAACCGGAAGACTCCAATGCAGACGCCACACACGACAGTAAGCAAGGTAACAAAAAAGGTTAATTTGTGATAGAAAAATCCAAACAAAATTCCAAGGAACAAAGCCAGGGTCCAAGCATAGGCAAATCCAAACAAGGCACGAGAGTTTCTTTAGAGCAAGAAAAAATGACTACAGAGACATCAGATAAAAATAGAAAAACACACTAAAAGATACTGACTTACGAAGGGGAAGACACACAACGACCTGGCACTGAGCAGACAGACAAACGGGTTTATATATACACGTGGACAAAATTGTTGGTACCCTTCGGTCAATGAAAGAAAAACTCACAATGGTCACAGAAAAAAAATATTCTGATAAAAGTAATAATAAATAAAAAATTCTATAAATATTAACCAATGAAAGTCAGACATTGCTTTTCAAGCATGCTTCAATGAAATTAATTTAAAAATGAACTCATGGAACAGGCCTAGACAAATTTGTTGGTACCCCTAACTTAATATTTTGTTGCACAACCTTTTGAGGCTATCACTGCAATCAGACGATTCCTGTAACTGTCAATGAGACTTTGGCACCTCTCAGCAGGTATTTTGGCCCACTCCTCAAGAGCAAACTGCTCCAGTTGTGTCCGGTTTGAAGGGTGTCTTTTCCCAGACGTCATGTTTCGGCTCCTTCCAAAGATGCTCAATAGGATTGAGGTCAGGGCTCATAGAATGCCACATTAGAATAGTCAATGTTTTCCTCTTAACCATTCTTGGGTGTTTTGGGTCATTGTCCTGTTGCATGACCCATGACCTGCGACTGAGACCAAGCTGTCTGACATTGGCCAGCACATTTCTCTCTAGAATCCCTTGATAGTCTTCAGATTTCATTGTACCCTGCACAGATTCAAGACACCCTGTGCCAGATTGTTATAAGAATTTTAATATTATGTTTAGAGTTACTGGGGGCTTATAGTTCTCTTCAGGTCATGTCAAATTCATGTCATGTCCTTCGTGCAATCCAAGCATGAAGTAGACATAACTAGACTGTGACATGGCTTGTCACGGGACTTTTGCACCTGGACCATTGTGAACGCCTCTCACCAAGGACATCACTGTGCTGTATATAATCTCATGTTATGTTTACACCTGGAAGCAAACCTGCATCTGTACCATTGTTACTGTGTCTGCTTTGCTCCTCCTTGCAAGGATTAAAACCTAGACATTGCTTGTTAAATTATAAATCTGTCTCCGTGTCTCTCTGGTTAAATATAAGAATATAAAATATTCCTATAACACAGATGCAGCAAAGCAGCCCCAGAACATAACAGAACCTCCTCCATGTTTCACAGTAGTGACAGTGTTCTTTTCTTGATATGCTTAATTTTTCCGTCTGTGAACATAGAGCTGATGTTCCTTGGCAAAAACTTCCGTTTTTGTCTCATCTGTCCATAGGACATTCTCCCAGAAGCTTTGTGGCTTGTCAGCATTTTTTTATGAGTTGTTTTCAACAATGGTGTCCTCCTTGGTCGTCTCCCATGTAGTCCACTTTGGCTCAAACAACGATGGATGGTGCGATCTGACACTGATGTTTCTTGAGCATGGAGTTCACCTTGGATCTCTTTAGAAGTCTTTCTGGGCTCTTTTGTTACTTATTCGGATTATCCATCTCTTTAATTTGTCATCAATTTTCTTCCTGCGGCCACCTCCAGGGAGGTTGGCTACAGTCCCATGGATCTTAAATTTCTGAATAATATGTGCAACTGTAGTCACAGGAACATCTAGCTGCTTGGAAATGGTCTTATAGATTTTACCTTTATCATGCTTGTCTATAATTTTCTTTCTATTGTCCTGCGACAACTCTTTTCTTCACTTCCTCTGGTCCATGTTGAGTGTGGTACACACCATGTCACTAGACAGACACCAGACAACACAGTGACTACCTGAAGACCTATAAATAGGCCCACTGACTGATTACAAGATTGTACACACCTGTGATGCTCATTAGTGGACACACCTTGAATTAAGTCCATTTGGGCACATTATTTAGTCTTTTCTAGGGCTACCATCAATTTTGTCTAGGCCTGTTCCATGAGTTTATTTTTTTAAATAATTCCGTTAAAGCATGGTTGAAAAGCAATGTCTGACTTTCTTTGGTTAACATTTATAGCATTTTTATTTATTATTACTTTTGTCAGAATAATTTTCTTTTTTCTGTGACCATTGTGAGTGTTTCTTTCATTGACCGAAGGGTACCAACAATTTTGTCCACGTGTGTAGACATCGACAACAAGGGACAGATGAAGCACATTAGGGCGGAGCAGGTAATCACACTGGAGGGAATGACACAAGGCAGGAAGTAAATATTAAAAACACAGACAGGGGTAGGACATTTCAAAATAAAAACCAGAAACTCAAATACAACTTTGAAACCAAAACAGATACAATGACTAGACTCAAAACTACTACTAATTCAGACAGACTATAAGACAGACATGAATCCTGACATCTTTAGTTGGAGTTTTAACATGGCTGTTTGGCATTCTTAATTATTTGGATTTCTTTTTTTTTTTTTTTTTATCTCTTTCCTGTTTAATACAGTTCAATTAACTTTTCCCGCAGAGCTGACAATTCCTTTGCTTTTCCCATGACTCAGAATACAGAAATGTTATTGGATGAAAGATGCAAGGGTTTTTAAGAAGCCCAGAAACTCACTGACCTTTTAAACACACACATTGATTACAAGATCACAGGTGAGGATGGTTACCTTTAGTAGCCATTCAAACCTGTTCACAAGGGTATGTAAATTTTTGATCAGGGTCATTTGGGTAGTTTCTGTTTTTATTATGATTTAAAAAGAGTAAACACAGATGTGTGACAAATTACATCACCCACCCACTAAAAAAGCTTTTTATGTTCTCATTCATATTCTCTGAAAAAATGGCCAAAACATGAGAAATTCTGTCAGGGTATGTAAATTTATGAGCACAACTGTTTGTGTGCATACATAAATAAAGGGGAGAAACTCAGCGTAAAGCTTCTACCAAGCAGTGCCACCAAACAAAAAAAAAACGCTAAAACAGCGTATTTTCACTTTAGTACTTCTACTTTCATCAAGCTAGCCACACAACAGTTATTTGAAAGGACTCTGCTGATTATAATGATGTCTGCCTCATTACATTGCAAAAAAACAAAAAAAAGCAGCCAATGTGTAGCAAAAAAAACTTCACAATGTCCCACCTTTACTGTTTTGAGGTCAAAGGTTATAATTGAATTTGATTCTTCTGACTATGATTTACTATTTTTTTATGCATAATTACAAGAAGCTGGACTTTTGTGCAGGTTCAGCAACACCACAACCACCTGTATGCCAATGTTTTAAGGGCCAGAGGGTATTGATGGTGAGGTATTGATGAAGAGGAAGTACTGCTAGAGGTGCTTTAATGCTCAGCAAAAATGTGTCAAAACCCGTGTCTAGTGCAGGAAATGCTAGGTCACTCTGTGCTTTGTCAATGACAGAAACTGTTTAGTGTGGGCACCTGTGAACTCCTGTGTCTATTTATGTATTCATGTAATATAATCCTCACAAAACTAGTTTCCTATTGGGGTCAAGTAAAGTCTATCTTGAATCTAGTGTGAGTGAAGATGAAGTATTTTGTTGGGTAAAACTAAACCTGCCCCTGAAGGTCTGCACTGTAAATAGTTATTGTAAATTTCTTGTTGCTTCTGTTCTTTGATTATACACTTGTTTATATACTGTATATTTTGTTTGTTCCACTTGGAGTCACACTTTACTGACTTTGAATGGTTTTATTTGAATGGGAAGAGGTCTTGGTAAAATTTCAAAATGAGTCAAAAACAGTTGTATTTGGAAGGAATGAAAAACCATAATGATCCATCATTAAGATATAATTAGTTTTCCTCTCTGCTACCTGAGACAGGTCAAATGGCACATATGGTGCCTGGACATAACGCTGATTAAACATGTAAAACTGCTCAGGGTTCACTTTATTATGTATCTAATTTGGCACACTTAATCATCATATAACTTTAATAATTCTTAAATAAATTGGGCTACTATTCTATGATTCAAATGTAGTTTTTACTCTAATGAATTAGTCGGATATAAGCTGTTTTAGACTAATTTTCTCTGACATAATAACACATATGATTCTTCACACTTCTGTAGTAATCTCACAAATCTTGGCTTTCTTTTGAGACCAGAATAGTGCATACAGTCTTTGTAGTTGTGAACATATTCTACATTTATTTATTTTGGGTAAATCAAAAGAAAATACCAGGCACAAAGGGTAGACAAGATCCGCCCTGAGTTCCTCAAGTTGCTGGATGTTGTGGGGCTGTTTTGGTTGACACGCTTCTGCAACATTGCATGGCTGTTGGAGACAGTACCTCTGGACTGGTAGTTACTATTTCTAAGAAGCGGGACTGGAGGGTGTATTCCAAATACATGGGAATCATACTCCTCAGCCCTCCCAGGTCTATTCCAGTATTAGTGTTGACGTAATGTCTTCAGAAACATGTTTACATGTAAACTTCGTGAAATGGCGTTCACTTAGTGTGATTTTAATTGATAGTTGCTAGCAGCATAACCTATTTTTTTCTAGTGATTAAAACTACTTTAAGGTTGGTATCATGATTGGCAAAGATCAGGGACTGACTTGCCTGATGGAAATATTGTATTGCAGAACCGCAATTGTTCACTGTTGGAATTGTCAACATGGCAAAAACATTTAATTCTCATCATAACTTTAAGGCGACTGAACATGATGAATATAATTTTCTGGTTCTATCTGAATAGAATATTGCAAGTAATATTAAGTAAACAAACATTAAGTAAATATTACAGAAAGCATCAATATCACCTAGGCAGGAACAGATGAAGACTGGAAAAAGTCCAATATGTAACAGAGATAAAAAAGCCTTTTGAGTTTTATCAAGGAGTTCAGGCATTCCAAGCACTCCTTAGAACATTGTAAACATAAATTAAATAGTTTTTTTTGTTTTTGTTTTTCTTTCAAAATCTTGTTTTGTGGTCCATGCAGTTCGGTTGGAGTTCCTTTGCTTGGTACTTTCTGTCGTGTGTTGCATCTGTGTGATTATTGACAAGCCCTAAAGGTCAGAGTGGGACAGATCACTTGCTGATACCCCAGGAGCGCTGGAGATTAAGGGTGCTTCAAAACCCGCCTACACATTCACTTCAAAATGCCTCTTCACCCGTCTCTGGATATTCATGAAGGTTCTTTAGCCGTATGTAGCAACACTTCAAATCCATCTTCATTGCCGATGCCGTTTGAAAAGAAAGAAAGAGGCCTTTGAAGGGCAATTTGTTAATTATTAATTGAGTTGTGAGCTGTCGCTGTGATGGAAATAAGCTTTTAGCAGACCCTGTAGGGGGCTACAGGGTCTACAGGGTCTGCTAAAAACTTTGAGTTCTTCCCACGCAAGACTTTAATGGAAAAAAAAACATTTGGGTGCTGTCTCTTGGAGCAGAGTTAGAATTACATACAGTTGTACTGGGGCCCCTTCAATATTAGAGCATAAGAACGGGGATAGAAAATAGACACTGAAAGAGAAAAAGCAAAATGAACGCAACACAAAAAAAGAATTATCATGATATTACACAATTTTTTTGGCAGGTTAGTGGATATGTGTCTGACAATAATTATTCAGTGAGTCCAGTTACTGGATCATCCAAGGTTAGCCCTGCTTTCAGATTTCACGGTGCTCCACAATTGTACCACGCATCAAAGCCAGTGCTGCTAAAATGTGAATGTGCAACCTAACTGTCATTAATACTGAGCAAAATTATAAAAAAAACAAACAATGTTCTCTGTTTGCACACATAACAATATTTCTTAAATGTTTGAATGAAATGAATAAGAACTTAGTCTCCCTTAGACAAATGTGATTTCTTTGTAAACCTGTTACATTGAATAAACACTGAAACCCTCCTCTGACCGGCAGGAAGTTGAGATGACTGTAATAACCACCTTGTCATTGTGTTGCTGTGCTTGTCCTTCCCTAATAATTACCCAGAAAATTAGTTTTTATTTTACAGCTTTGGCACACATCCTCTTTAACTTGGTTAATAGTCAATCCGGAACAATGAATTTGTTTCCTACCGTGACCTTAGTGTATCAGTGTTTCCGTTGAAACAGGACCACATGTCGTTCCAACATTAGTTCTAAGCAACGTTCTACGTGGGATGGCTCGCTTCGTGTGGTTCAAGTCCACACCGCCAAATTTCGGGTTTCCTTGAGGTGGGGATAAAACCTGGCCTGCAGAATAGGCCATATAAATGTCATTTTATATACAAAGTAACTAAAACATAAACTAGGCTGCTCCGGAGGCTGCGGAGGCTACGTGACTAAACATCAACACAAAATGGCAGCTGTTTCTTTTTATCCAAGCCGCTTTACAGCGCAGTTTATATAAAATAGTTCAAAATGACGAAATAAAATACATCGAAAGCATAAAACATTTGAAATAAAAATAAATATAAGCTTCTGTAGGTAAATTCCAAAAGAAAACTCACCAAAACTCTTCTTGTCTAGCTTTCCAGTCCTCTCCAGTTCATACCCCTCCTCCCATTCGGTAAGAATGAAGGCTAACGCTGGAAACTTTTACAATTTATCGAATGTTTAACTCGCTCTCTTTCGTTCTGATCTGCTTAATAAAATAGACTTGACGCTACTGCCGAGCCTTGTGGGGGGCAAGGGCACGCTCTGTAAGCAACAACCATGCAAATTACAATACTTCCCATGACTTATTTATATATTTATCAGCTTATTGTTTTTGATCAAATAATTGATTATTTATGAATATATATGAACTTATTTATTCTCACATATTGCTCAATATTACCATGTACACTTGTAACGGGGGTTACACATGACTTTTCAAAAATGAGCCTAGCTTTATGGAATGTCCATTATGTGGCTGGGAAAAATCAGTGTTTGACCTACCTGAGGTTGCAAAGCCATCTATGATGACCTCACAAATGCAATTGCAAAAAACAAAACAAATTATGAACAAATACAGCACATATACATAGATCTGTGGGTTTATTGCGTTAAGGGAAGCCCCTGCTCAACAATCTACATCCAGCCACAATCATCCTTGATCAAGCTTCTCTTGACCTCTATCAAATCTTTTATTCAATTCAGCGTTGACACAGCTCTTCATCAACCCGGTAGATTTCCTCAATGTACTGATCCTGCCAAAGACTCCATTGCCTTATTAAAGTGTAGGCAGGGGGCAGCTGCCTGGGTGGGTGGGTTTGAATAAGCCACTAGAAATCCAGATTTCCTCTCGTGTGCTGACCGGTGTATGAAGAGTAGCTGTAGTTTTTATGTGCTGTAAAACTATAGGCCAGTCCGTCAGATCACTTCCTGCCTTGTGTGAGCAACGGTCCATTAGAGTAGCTCATAGGATTCTCGGAGACCCCACTCATATTCTGAACCATGTGTTTGAGTGGCTACTGTCAGGTAGCCTGCCATTTGCGCTGTGTCGGCTGTAGGACACAGAGGAGGAAGGCTATCTTTGTTCCTTTGGTCATCAAGCTTCTCAACTCTGACCCCTCTTTCCCACAGTATTGTAACATTTTGACACTTTGAAGGTGCTCTATTTACAGCGTGCCTCTGTGTTTGTGTGTGTATCTGGTCGTGTTGGAGATTTATTTATTTAGGATTGTTTTATACTGTGTCAATGCTACTCCCTGCGCATTTTAACGGTCCCTTGGGGATAAATAAAGTGATTGAAGTGAATTGAATAGTGACAAGTGAATTCATTGCACCACTTATTTTGATGTTATAAAATAGAGCTTCCCAAAGGTCAAGAAGTATTTTTGTCGTTGGTTGTGGTTCTTATGGAGCTTAATAATTTATTTATCACATAGGTTATGAGACAAGCAGCTTGACAATGGCATTTATGGACGGGGCGGCAGTAGCTCAGTGGGTAGACCTTCAACCGGAATGTAGGCGGTTCAATTCTCACTCTCCACACAGTTCATACTGTTGTTGTGTCCTTGGGCAAGACACTTAACCCACCTTGCCTCCAGTGGCTGTAACACTGGTAATTACTGTAGAACAATGTAAGTCGCTTTGGATAAAAGCGTCAGCTAAATTAATAAATAAATGTAAATGTTATGTCTTGAAGCTTAAAATTGTAATAAAATGCAAATTTGGAATAGAAATGTGGACATCATTTATACACAGTGTAAAAATGTACTGAGTTAAGATCTGTCAAGTGGTTGATACAGTTCTTATATCCTCTAACCAGTGATTTTTGTCTTCCGTAGGCAACATGATGTTTTATGCTTGTTTCTCACAAACTCTGCTGTGTTCAGTCTGGTGTATCTTAAAGTGGACAGGTTAGATTTTAAATGATTCCATAGGTTTTCCCCGGGGTCTCCTCCCGGTGGGACATGCCCGGAACACCTCCCTAGGGAGGCGTCCGGGAGGCATCCGAAACAGATGCCCGAGACACCTCAGCTGGCTCCTCTTGATGTGGAGGAGAAGCGGCTCTACTTTGAGCTCCTCCCGAGTGACCGAGCTCCTCACCCTGTCTCTAAGGGAGCACCCCTGCAACTCTGCGGAGAAAGCTCATTTTGGCCGCCTGTATCCGGGATCTTGTTCTTTCGGGCATGACCCAAACTTCATGACCATAGGTGAGAGTAGGAACGTAGATCGACTGGTAAATCGAGAATCGAGAGCTTTGCCTTACAGCTCAGCTCCTTCTTCACCACGACAGACCGGTACATCGACCGCATCACTGCAGAAGCTGCACCGATCCGTCTGTCAATCTCACGCTCCTTCCTTCCCTCACTCGTGAACAAGACCCCGAGATACTTGAACTCCTCCACTTGAGGCAGGAGCTCTCCACCAACCTGAAGGGGGCAAGCCACCCTTTTCCGACTGAGAACCATGGTCTCAGACTTGGAGGTGCTGATCCTCATCCCAGCCGCTTCACACTCGGCTGCAAACCGCCCCAGTGAACATTGAAGGTCCTGGCTCGATGGAGCCAACAGGACAATATCATCTGCAAAAAGCAGAGACTAGATCCTGTGGTCCCCAAACCAGACTCCCTCCGGCCCCTTGCTGCGCCTAGAAATCCTGTCCATAAAGATAATGAACAGGACCGGTGACAAAGAGCATCCCTGCCGGAGTCCAACATTCACCGGGAACAGGTCTGACTTACTGCCGGCAATGCGAACTAAGCTCCTGCTCCGGTCGTACAGGGACCGGATAGCCCTTAGCAAAGGGCCCCGGACCCCATACTCCCAGAGCACCCCCCACAGGGCACCACGAGGGACACAGTCGAATGACTTCTCTAGATCCACAAAACACATGTGGACTGGTTGAGCAAACTCCCATAAACCCTCCAGCACCCTGGAGAGGGTATAGAGCTGGTCCAGTGTTCCACGACCGGGACGAAAACCACATTGTTCCTCCTGAATCAACTATTCAACTATCAGCCGCATTCTCCTCTTCAGTACCCTGACATAGACTTTCCGGGGAGGCTGAGGAGTGTGATCCCTCTGTAGTTGGAACACACCCTCCGGTCCCCCTTCTTAAAAAGAGGGACCACCACCCCGGTCTGCCAGTCCAGAGGTACTGTCCCCAAACGCCACGCGATGTTGCAGAGGCGTGTCAGCTAAGACAGCCCCACAACATCCAGAGACTTGAGGTGCTCAGGGCGTATCTCATCCACCCCCGGTGCCTTGCCACTGAGGAGCTTCCCAACTACCTCAGTGACTTCAGCCTGAGTGACGAGTCCACCTCTGGGCCCTCGGCCTCTGCTTCCTCAGTGGAAGACGTGTCGGTGGGATCGAGGAGATCCTCCAAGTATTTCTTCCACCGTCCAACAATATCCCCAGTTGAAGTCAGCAGATTCCCACCTCCACTGTAAACAGTGTTGGCAGGGCACTGCTTCCCCCTCCTGAGGCGCCGGACGGTTTGCCAGAATTTCTTCGAGGCCGACCAATAGTCTTTTTCCATGGCCTCACTGAACTCCTCCCAGACCCGAGTTTTTGCCTCCACAACCACCCGTGCTGCAGCCCGCTTGGCCTGCCGGTACCTATCAGCTGCCTCAGGAGTCCCACGCGCCAACCAGGCTCGGTAGGTCTCCTTCTTCAGCTTGACGGCCTCCCTTACTTCCGGTGTCCACCACCGGGTTCAGGAATTGCCGACACGACAGGCACCGGAGACTTTGCGGCCACAGCTTCGAGTGGCTGCGTCGACAATGGAGGTGGAGAACATGGTCCACTCGGACTCAATGTCTCCAGTCTCCCTCGGAATCTGGTCGAAACTCTGCCGGAGGTGGGAGTTAAAGATCTTTCTGACAGGGGGCTCTGCCAAACGTTCCCAACAGACCCTCACAGTACGTTTGGGTCTGCCAAGTCTGTCCCGCCTTCTCCCCCGCCATTGGATCCAACTCACCACCAGGTGGTGATCAGTTGACAGCTCCGCCCCTCTCTTCACCCGAGTGTCCAAGACATACGGTCGGAGGTTAGATGAAACAACTACAAAGTCGATCATCGATCTCCGGCCTAGGGTGTCCTGGTGCCACGTGCACTGATGGGCACCCTTATGCTTGAACATGGTGTTCGTTATGGACAAACTGTTGCTAGCACAGAAGTCCAATAACAGAACATCGCTCGGGTTCAGATCCGGGGGGCCGTTCCTCCCAATCACGCCCCTCCAGATGTCACTGTCGCTACCCACGTGAGCGTTGAAGTCCCCCAGTAAAACAACGGAGTCCCCGGTTGGAGCACTTACCAGCACCCCTCCCAGAGACTCCAAGAAGGCCGGGTACTTTGCACTGCCATTTGACCCGTAAACACAAACAACAGTGAGAGACTCTATCCCCGACCCAAAGGCACAAGGAAGCGACCCTCTCGTTCACCGGGGTGAACTCCAATACATGGCGGCTGAGCTGGGGGGCAATGAGCAAACCCACACCAGCCCGCCACCTCTCACCGAAGGCAAGTCCTGACTAGTGGAGAGTCCAGCCTCTCTCGAGGATTTGGGTTCCAGAGCCCAAACTGTGCGTGGAGGTGAGCCCGACTATCTCTAGTCGGTATCTGTCAACCTCCCGCACAAGCTCAGGCTCCTTCCCCGCCAGCGAGGTGACATTCCATGTCCCTAGAGCTAGATTCTGTGTCTGGGGATTGGGTCGTCGAGGCTCCCGCCTTCGACTGCCATCCAGTCCACATTGCACCGGCCCCTTACTGTTCCTCCTGCAGGTGGTGGGCCCACGGGAGGTTGGTCCCACGTCGCTCTTTCGGGCTGAGCCCGCCCGGGGGAGAGACCCGGCCACCAGGCGCTCGCATATGAGCCCCAACAGCTTCAGCGACAATGGCAAGGAGCCGGGAAAATTCAAAGGTAGCGTTCTCGAACTGGAAGTACCGGCACTACTTCTCGTTAATTGAAATTAAAGGCAAGAATGTTTCTGTAACATGCTATGTCCTGGAAAAAGGACTTTATCCACATCTGCCTCAAGCAACTCAACCCTTTTGAAGCCCCTCACATCAACACAAGCTAACACGACACTTGTTGCTGCTGCTAACCCAACCCCAAAGGCAGCTCCAGTGAAGGAGACAGAGCCACTCTGTTAAAACAAGCAACGCTCAAGATTTCTGCTCAGCAACAGGTGACTAAGCCCGAACTGAACACATTGTTTGCAAGGTATGTTGTAATCAATATTAGTTGTTAGATGAGTATTTTAGTATAGATTAATGTGTGACTGTGTAGTAAATAAATAATTGATAAGTAAAGCGTCTTTATGTACCCGCTTATTGTAATCGCTATATAAAATTGAGGTAAGAATAATAAAAATAATATGAAATAATAATTTATTGTTAATTTTCACTGAGAATGAACAACATGTTAATCTACAGAGAGAGTTGGATTGTGTTATGTTTATTGTGCAATAATCAACAGGTTCAGAGATTTGCACTACTTAATGGCCAAATCTTCCTTTGTTTCTCTTTTTCCCAAGTTTACATTTGTGTGTCTTAATTTTGCAATTAAATTTTATTTTCAATATTTAGTTTTTGTTTTTATCTCTATACATATCATATAGACTGCAATCTATTGAGTTTAAATAAATACCAAATGTTCTAAAATACTGTATATGTTTTTATTCTTTAAACAGTTAATATAAACATCTTTGATATTAAAGATGTTATCAAACGTAATAGCGTTACAGAACATAAGAAAATTTACATCAGTTACTTTGCTGAGTAACTAATTACTTTTACAATATGATAACTGAGTTACAAACTGAATTAATTTTTGGGAGAGGTAATGTGTAACTAACTAATTACTTTTTTTAAATAAGATGACCAACACTGGTTGTGGCCCATGGGCCTTCTCTATGCCTTCCCACCACTACGCCTCTAGGCCCCTCTGCTTCACAAGATGAGGTCACGGAACCGTCACATCCTGGTGCTGGCTCCAGAGAGTCTGGTTGCCGGGTGGTACCCGGAGCTGGTGCAGATAGAGGTGACACACCCGTGGCCCCTCCCCGACCAGCTTGTGTATGTGAATGGGCGCTTTGGAGTAAAGCACTGCATAAAGGCAGCCATTAACCATTTACAAAATTGCAGCTCTTGCAAAATGCACATTATATTGACAGAGCACAGAAGCACAACAAAGGTTTTGGCCCCAAAATATATATTGTCAAATTCATTCTAATGGTTCTTGTAAACTATTTATGTCCATGAATATGGTGCCTCTGTTGTAAAATAACAGTCTGTAGTATATTTAGTATATCTAGCCTGTGCAAAGGCCACCTTTCAATTTTTTTAATCATAAAACCACATTTGAATTTTCTTTACATGAATTCTTTTGTCAGGAGGATACAGTTTTAATGTCACACGTTTATGAGCATGTGCTATAAGAATAAGCACAGGAGGGTGTTCATTATAATGTTTGTAGAACCTGCTGAATTTGTGAGCAGATGATAAAAAAGGAATTGTGAACTGACTCTTATGGATAAATATTACTGTTCTTTCAATGAGCTGCTATTTGTTTCATTGCATCTTCTGTATTTAGTACAGATTTTAGACTTAACATTATATATTATAGTTTGCTCAATAAGAACTTCTTTCACTTCATTTAATTCCTTTAGATATTGATATGAG
Organism: Neodontobutis hainanensis; assembly: GCA_024349245.1. Lineage (NCBI taxonomy): Eukaryota > Metazoa > Chordata > Actinopteri > Gobiiformes > Odontobutidae > Neodontobutis > Neodontobutis hainanensis. Next base: position 2,135,521 of record JALDNG010000173.1, on the reverse strand, counting down.
TCTATGAGTCTTCGTTAACAGGCACAACTTAGTCAGGCTACCCTCACAGCTCAATCAGTTCTTTAACTGGCTGGAACTATTTGTAATACTGTTGCATACACTGACCTGTATTTCATTGTAGGACTATCAGATGACAGTAGGCCTGTTAGGGTTCAGTTTTGTTTAGTTTTAAAACTTCATTTTGAGAGGTGCCAGTTGGGCTTCTTGTTATGTTAGAGCGGACCATCGTTCAGTCCAAACAGCTGCTCTTTTGTCTTGGTCTGAACCAGCAGACCTTTTTCTAATGGGAAAGAAAGTGATTTAAATCATATTATAAACAGTGAATTTGAAAATTAAGTTGTTTGTAATAATTCTATATTTATAGTAACATAGGCCCTACTTCAGTCTGATTATTACATATGCAGGTGGCAGAGCGGTTAGCACTCCTGTCTCACAGCAAGAAGGTTGTGAGTTCAAAACCAGGCCGACTTAAACATTCTCGGCAGTCTCCGGTCTTTCTGTGAGGAGTCTGCATGTCCTCC